>CM037586.1:3942327-4562327 GCA_021018995.1 Chloranthus sessilifolius
CCCCATTATCAGAACGAATACATTTGCTAAAAACACCATATTGATTTTTTACCATGGCATGAAACTCTTGAAACTTAGAAAATACTTCATCCTTAGATTTTCATGAGATACACCCAAGGGGCACGGGTGTAGTCATCAATAAATACAACATAGTACCGAAATACTTCAAGGAGGTGACTGGAGATGGACCCCAAACATCAGAATGAATCATCTCAAATGGAGCATTGCACCCGTGCCTATGGGATGGATGTGTTTCTTATTTGCTTACAAAGAGAAAGATTTCACAGTGAAATCTAAAATTCTGGCAAACAGATTTAAAGGAAGGACTCAGAGAACACAAGTCTGGAATCCGACATGTCCCAATCTGGCATGCCAAAGGGAAATGGTCTCAAGACTGACAGTAACAGAAAAAAGGAAACTGAAAGGAAGATCTATAGAAGAATTCACAGCAACAATAGCAGATGCCACATCCAAAAAATATAGTCCTCTTTCAATACCCTTACCAATTGTCCTCTTAGTGGCAAGATCCTGAACAAGACAATAAGAGGGATAGAAAATAATGGACCAGTTTAAATTTTTTACAAGACTACTAATAGACAATAATTTTGTAGAAAAATGGGGAACATGGAGAACATTGGATAAAGAAAGAGATGGTGAGACGGGAATGGTTCCTACTCCTATAGTTGGAGTAAGGGAACCATCAGCCAATCGAACTTGGGTAGTCGATGATGGAGGTGAATAGAATGAGAAACCCTGAGAATTGCCTGTCATATGGCCAGTGGCCCCAGAGTTAATCACCCAACATGAAGGTGATGTCGAAGTGGCTGCCAAGACAGATGTAGTATCCTGTGATGTAGCAGATGTAGCATGTAAATCGTGACCCATAATTGCAGATGTGAGAGTCGGAAACCCAGAAGAAGAAGCCATCGAAATCCTCAAAAAAAAATTCAAACAGTTTGCGCAGCTCTAAAACTCATTAAATCAGTCATACAATCACCACATAACCATTTTAACAAACAACCAACACTTCATAAATCAGCAGCTATCTTCAGAAAACAGATTTACAATGCAGCAACAAATAAAACCAAAACTTCAGACGAAGAACAGCCCCCATAAGTTGCAGAAAAAACTGATTGATATGGTATAGCAACTAAATCAGCAGTCAACGCTAGTCAACCAAAATCATCAGGAAGATTTCAGATTTGATCCTACAGCCAATAAAAAACTCACAACCGGTCATTGCAGCCTTTTAACAAATACTTTGTGCGCAACAAAGCCATCAAGAACAAGTAAATAAACAAATAAAGCTCACAGCTGGTCACTGCAGCAATTTAACACTCTATGGGCAGTAAGCAAGTGGTCTGATGTCGCTAATAAAACTCATCACTGTGGAAAAATCTGCACACTTGTATATATAAAAAGTAGTTGTGGAAAACTGCAGTGTAGAATCAACACCCTCTTATAGACAGAAAAATAATCTAGAGTGCATACAAATTCATCGGACTTTCAAGCTTTATCATGAACCCCAACAGAAAAGGATAGCAGAAACTGATTAACTGATGCATTATTCTGGGCACGAATGATGGGCCTGCTGACATCAGCGTGAAGTCACGCCAACGTCAGTAGAGGATGGTGATGTGGCTGTGTGAGAGAGGTTTAGGAACTTAGCTCTGATACCAAGTTGGCAATCTTGGTTAGGAGGATGGTGGTTTCAAGCGGAGGTTTTAGTACTAGGAAAGTATTATTCCGTTGATGGCTTTAAGTTTACAGTTGTAGAAGAGAAGAGGGGAAGAGAGAAATATAGAAGTAAGGAGAAGGCTTAGTGAGAATGGGTTCCTCACTAGCATTTATATTAAGAGAAAATATTACAAAGGCGTACCCAACAATGATATACGAACACCAACACAACAAACATAGAGGCATCACTAACAAGTTGTACCCCATTAAAAATCAATATGCATATCAAACACATACTGGATGACAATATTTTTTCTCCAACAATCATGGTTGTCAAGGTGACGCTATAGCCTCGACATGGCGAATGGCAATGGGAAACGCCATATATAATCAAATAGCCATGATGGCTAAATAGCAACATCATACCATCGCCATAGCGGAATAGCACTATGACGTCCCTATACACGCTATTTGATTTTTTTATTTATAATAGCATATATTACTTATAAAATAGATAAGTTATAAGTATGACATTGTTATAACTTATAATAGTTATAAGTTATAACATTTTCATAATGTATAAGTTACAAAAGTTAATTTACAAGTTACAAAATCTCAACTTATAAGTTACAAAATGCTCAACTCTCTCTCTCTCTCTCTCTCTCTCCCTCTTTTGTCACGACAACTACCAACACCAGCATCGGCGATATCTCAGTGGGCTACTGGTCGACAGAACCTCAACATTGGTGACACTATAGCGTGTATTTGATATTTAAATATTATTTAATTTTTTATATTTGTTGATATTTCATATTTATTTATTATTTATATTTACCATGTTTCAAATTTGTTGATATTCCATAATTGATTTGTATTTATTGATATTTATTTATGCCTAGACATGAAATCCTCAATATTAGAATCAAAGTATGATGGTTCAGTAGTTAAATTTTTTTTCCTATATTTTTCTTTTGTTTTCTTCCTATATAAAAATATATAAATAAATAAATAATAAAAAAGAATACTACTAATGAATAGATAAAATAAAATTTAACAAAATTTAAAAAATTAAAAATAATAAATAACCTCGCCATAGCGTAGCGAGCCTCTTCGCCATGACTTCGTCACACCGCCTTAACTATCTTGCCAACAATAGATAACTAAATATATCAAACACATACTAGATGACACAATAAAATTCAACCACAGTAAGCTTACGGCTCATTGCAAACAATGAGCTGATGTCTTATCAATTGTTCATGTGCAATGAATTGTAAATTTTGCAAACTTTAAAGAGCATGGAAATGTGTTTACTTCTCAAGGTCCGTGTGGCTGTACGGCTGACAAGACGCCAGCTCATTGTCTGCAATGAGTCGACCATTCATTGTAGGGCTAAACCATAGTTGAGCAACATGCTGTCATCATCGCTTGTCCTACCTATTTAGAGTCATCTTTGTGAGTCCTACTTCTCAACCCATTTTTCTAGGGCTAAACTATACCACTCTACAATCCTTCACTAACTCGCAGGTTTAATCTAGCTTACCTATAAAAAATAAATATAAATAAATAAATAAAATCCTTCATTTCTTCCACTTCTACTACTACATTTTTATTGGAGAAAATTTCAAAAACACCCCTGAACTTTCACCTCAATGCTTCTAAAGCACCCAAACAATGCATAATATAAATTAAACCCCTATACATTGCAAATGTACCAAAATTAGACCCCTATCGTTACACCCTGTTATCTTAGCAACATAAAGTGATGACGTGGAGCCTTAATGCATTAAAGGCGTTGATGTAGAGTATTTAAAGCGGTGACATGGCCATGACGAGGTGAATTTGGAGGGGAAAATGCACGTGATGCGCACGTGACTTGCAGACATTAGTAAACCCACATAAATGGGTTTTTGAACCATTAGGTCTTCTTCTCCGTCAGCTTCGTCTTCCCTAGCAACTAGTTTAGAATATCTTTCCCTTCCCGACAATACAGATTTAGGGCCTCCTTCACCCGATTAGGGTTTTATTCCTCAATTTCTAACCGATTCTGCAATCTCCTACACATACACTGAAATACCCTATTTTCAAAGGATAAGGGAGATGGCGCATGCAAAACGCCTCACTACGGTAAGTTCGTTTATTTGGATTTATTTTGTCTGTATTTTCTGTATTTGTGCCAATATTTGTTTGGATTGATTTGTATTGTACAAAGAATAAAAAAGGTTGACAGGAAAAATAGGGTTTTCATGGTTTGTATCCCTTTATAGTCATAGGCATTAGATGCATTCAACCCTCTATCGATTGATATTGATCTACAAAATTTATGTAACTGTTGATTATGTAAATTCAGCTACACAAAGATTACAATGGAGAATATGTAAATGTTCCTTCTTATGATTTTTAATTCCTTCTATGTAAATGATTTTGGTCTCACATGGTTGGATGTGTTGAAAATTTAGGGGATTAAATTATTTCATGACAATGATTTCCACTTTTTCTGTGAAGGTAAAACTGAATCTGATGATCTTTTTTAGACTCTATTTTCAGCTGAATTTGATGATCCTCTTAAACTGAATTTGATGCTTTAGACTCCGTTTTCAGCTGAATTGGATGATCCTCTTAAACTGGATTTGATGATTTAGGGGACTAAATTATTTCATGGCAGTGACTTGCATGATTTTTTTCCCTTAAACTGAATTTGGCGATCTTCTCCAAATTTTATTAAATCAAATTTTGAAGTTCCCCTTGAACTGAATTGTAAAATTTAGAGTGCTAAATTATTTCATGACAGTGATTTGCATGATTTTTTCCCTTAAACTGAATTTGGTGATCTTCTCTAGACTCTATTGAATCAAAATTTGATGGTCCCCTTGAACTGAATTATAAAATTTAGTGGACTAAATTATTTCATGATAGTGATTTGCATGTCTTTTTTCCCTTAAACAGAATTTGGTGATCTTCTCTAGTCTCTATTGAATCAAAATTTGATGGTCCCCTTAAAATAATTTTTAAAATTTAGGAGACTAAATTTTCTCATGACCATTTGTGGACTAAATTAAAAAACAGGATCATTGGTCATTGTTAGAGACAACACAATCCACAAAGTTCAGCTACTGTTGCTCATTGTTAGACAACACAATCCACAATTTTTTTTTTTATACGCTCTAACTAAATATATTCTTTTACTAGGTTGGTATCATTTGAGTTGTGACCCTTATGAGAGTAATTGTTTTATTTGTTTAATGTGTCGATAAAGGCTATGGCAATTTTTCGACTAGGTTGTTTCATGGAGGCAAGTTTAGAGGTACACCAACTGCCAAAGGATACAAAAGAGGCAGTTTCAACTTCTTTGATCACTGCCACAGTGACAAGATGTCCCTATTGGAGTTATTTGAAATGGCTAAAGAGTTGGGATGCCTTAGTTCCATAGAGTTCTATTCTACTATCCAAGGCAAATTTATTGTCATCCAAACCGATATGAAGGCTTTGGAGTTAGGGAATTCAATAGGTTCTGATGGCGTAGTTGATGTGTATATGGTTCCCCTCTTACCATTGAATGTGGACACCCAAGAGAGTCAAGTCCAGCATGAACAGCTCAAGAGGACAGCAGCTATGACGCGAGCCAAGGGTACAAAGAGTTCACAAGCAAAAGGGAAGGGCAAGGCCTCTATTTTTACAAGTAAAGGGAAGGGCAGCAGTGTTGATAAGGGCAAGGTCTCTATTTTTGCAAGTAAAGGAAACGACAGCAGTGTTGAGAAGGGCAAAGCCTCTATTTTTGCGAGTAAAGGGAAGGGCGGCAATGTTGTTATGGGTCAGGGCATTTCAAATGATGAAAGCAATGATGATTATGACCCGGAGTCTAGTTCCTCGTCCTCTAACGAAGATGAGTTATGGGATAGTGATTACTTGATCTATGATGATGATGCACTGTTTGATGAGTTCGTGGATGCGGACTCCGAGTTTGTCGGGTTAGGAATTAGAAAGGCAAAGAATGAGGGTCCATCTGAAGTTGACGGTGACATGGATATGGGCATGACAAATAGAAAAGAGAAGGTATCGGGTATTCAATGAGAAGACAGACAGGAGAACCCAACTTTTTGTGTTGGGATGGAGTTCAAGAAGCATGAGCATTTTAGGGAAGCGATGAAGGAGTATGCTATAATGTGGGGCCAAGAGATAAAATTTGTCAAAAATGATAGGGATAAGGTAAGGGCAATATGTACAGAAGGTTACCCTTGGTTAATCTATTGCTCGTATGTACCGAATGACGAAATTTATAGGGTGAAAACCTTAAAGGACCAACATAGTTGTAGCAGGTCTTTTGAAGTGCCTTGAGTGACTACCAATTGGATAGTGAAGAGGTATGGGGAAAGGTTTAGGTTGAATCCTCCATGGCCGGTTAAATCATTAGTGAACACAATAGAGAGCGAGAGGAATGTGAAGGTTGACATTCAAAAGATTTAAAGGGCAAGGAAGAGGACAATGCAAGTGGCAGAAGGGACTTCGAGCTCTCAGTTTAAGTTGCTATGGGGGTATGCCGAGGAAACTAGAAATACAAATCTCGAGACAACTATAAAGCTGCTAGTGAAGCCAGTGAGTGGATTGCAAGGAGCAGTGAAGTTTAGGAGATTTTATGTGTGTTGGGGTGCCTTAAGAAAGGGTTTATAGATGGTTGTCGACCCGCCATAGGTCTTGACGGATGTCACTTGAAGGGGCCCCATGGTGGCATTATGTTCTCAGCCATAGCGATTAATGCCAACAATTGCATATATCCTTTTGCGTATGCCGTTGTGGAGAAGGAGAAGAAGACTTGGACATGGTTTGTATAGTTGTTGAGAGCGGATCTTGTGGGTGATAATTCTACTTACTACTCCTTCATGAGCGACAGACAAAAGTGGCTCATTGCTACGGTGACTAATTCATTTCCTTGTGCTTCCCATCGATTCTGTGTGCGGCACCTTTATAACAATTTCAAAAAGACTTCAAGGGACTTCACTTGAAAGATATCCTATGGAGGGCAGCTAGAGCGACGACGGTCCCTGAATTTAAAAGGGTGATGGCTGAGATGAATGAGAAGGATGTTGGTGCTTATCAATGGTTCATGGCGAGACCACTCGTGAATTGGAGTAGATCACACTTCAATACTTGGGTGACGTGTGATATACTTTTGAATAACCTTTGCGAGAGCTTCAATTCGTCAATATTACCGGTCAGGGATCAGTCGATCGTGACAATGCTTGAGAGAATAAGGGCCATTATGAAAACTGCGTAAGAGAAGGGATGCGATGATGACGGTCAAGGACCCTATTTGTCCAAAAATAGTGAAGATTGAGAAGATGGAGGGAGCTGTTGTATAGATCATAAGATGGTGGGCGAGAAGGAGAGAACCCGATGAGCCAGCGGATCCATCAAAGCTATCCAAGAAAGGTGTGAAAATAAGGTGCACCAACTGTTTAGAGGTAGGGCATAACAAAAGGGGGGCATAAACAAGCCAAGGTAAAAAGGGTTTATGAAGTTTATTAGATTTGTTCATTGCATAATGACATATGTGGGTAATGTTTGTCTACATGTACTATTGCAAAGAGGAGGGTCAGAAACTGTAGGTAAACCAGCTACTGATGGACAACCAAGTATCACTAAGAATACACCTAAAAGGGGCACGATACTAGTAAGTTTAATAATAATTTTTTTTTTTTTTTTTTTTATCGGTAATAGGAAATTATATTAGAAACCAGCGAGGCGCTGAAATTCGTACACCGTCAAAAAAGAGATGAAACATCGGGACTAAAAGCAACGTAAGAAAGGAAAAAAACATAAAGCAAACATGGTATGGTCAATCCCTCCGCATCCGACAATCCCAAGATCCCAGGATCCCAGGATAAGTAGCAGCACTAGCCGGGATCCCATGGCGTAGCTAGCTCCCCGTTTGGGACCCCACAACAATGAGCCCATCCCACTATGCAGTCCCTAACCTCCTTGATGATCATACCCACTGGACGCGATTTGTTAGAAAAAATTCTCTCATTCCGTGCAAGCCATAAATTCCAGCAAACAGCAAAAAACCCCATCTCCCAATGGACCTGAACTTGAACCTCCATGCATGTCGAAAACCAGGTGAGGATATGTTGGTGAAAGGTCTGTGGAATAATCCAGCTGAGCCCAAAAAACCGAGAACCGTACCCCAGACCTTAGAGGCGATTTGACAGTGCATGAACAGATTCCCGACAGACTCTTCATCCTGCTGACACATCACACAAACATTATCCAGCTCCATGCCCCGTCGGATGAGGTGATCAATCGTAGGGACTTTTCTTTTGCATAAAAGCCAGGCGAAAAATTGAACTTTAGGGGGGATCCTCATCTTCCAAAGAAACGCACTCTCAAATTTGATAAGAGGGCGGCGCGTGAGCATATGGAAATAGGACCGAACACTGAACCTCCCATCCTTGTTGCCCGCCCAAATCCACTGGTCCTGCTGAAGAGTATCAGGCCGAGAAGCGTAAATTGTAGACATGAGGCTGGTGAAAGAAGCGATCTCTTCACTCCTAAGGGACCGGCGGGTGGATACCTCCCAAATCCGATCTCCACTGGTATCGGACCTAAATTGACTTATTGTCCCCACCTGGTGGTATCAGGAAAGAGAGTTTTAAGGTTCACCTCACTAGCCCAACTATCCTCCCAAAAACTGATCTGAGAACCACTTCCCACTTATATCTGACCCCCTTGCTGTAATTAGCCCATGTACCACTAACCCCCTTCCACCAAGCCGACATCCCTCGATGTATGGTGGTATTGATCCCCCACCCCCCCTAGAGACCCGTACTTTTCAGCCAACACATTCCGCCACAGGCTGTCTCTTTCACTCTCCAGACCAGCACGCCATAACCATTTGCCCAGGAGAGCAATATTGGTATCCTTCAGGTTTCCAATACCCAGGCCATCGCAAGACCGAAGGAGCTGGCAGGTATCCCAATTCACCAGATGTAGTTGCCTTCCAAGACCCGAACCCTCCCAAAGGAAATTTCGTTAGATCTGCTCAAGCCGATAGACAACCACCCCTGTCGGGCAACGGAAAGCAGACATGAAGAAGAGGGCTATGCTAGACAATACAGCTTTAACCAACAACAGTCAGCCCCCACTACTCAGCAACTTGCCTTTCCAAGTAGATAACCTTCTTTCAAACCTCTGAATGACCGGTTCCCACGTACGCATCGAGAGCTTTCTAATGCCTAAAGGCATCCCCAGATACTTGATAGGAAGCGCCTCATTGTCGCAGTTGACGGTAGCCGCGAGATCTTCCAGCTGTTGGGCCCGTGTACCAATTCCAGCAATCGGCGATTTATGGAGATAAACGGATTGCCCAGAAACAACCTCGTACACAGCCAAGATATCTGCCAAATTTGAAAACTCGTGGATCTCGGCAAGACCAACCAAGATCGTGTCGTGGGCAAATTGAAGGTGTGAGATAGTCCGCCCATGCGCGCCCACCATGACTCCCGAGATGCATTGAATCTGACGTGCACGCTCGATAAGGGCAACCAAGGCTTCACCCACCATGTTGAAAAGGAAAGGGGATAGAGGGTCTCCTTGTCGAAGACCCTTAGTGCTTTTGAAATATCCAGCCAGAGTCGCATTTATAAGAATCGAGAACTAGACCGAAGATAAACAAGCCCTCATTCATTTCCTCTAGGTCGTTCCAAATCCAAATCTACCGAGCATATAGTGAAGACAACCCCAGTGGATGCGGTCGTAGGCTTTCTCCATGTCGACTTTCCATAGAGCAGTGGGCCGACGTGAAAGGTGGGCAGAATGGATAACCTCTTGCGCGACTGCCACAAGATCAATAAGTTGCCTGCCCTGCACGAACGCTCCTTGATTATCAGAAATAATCTTTCCCATAATCGGTTTCAATCGGTTGGCAAGCACTTTAGCGATAATCTTATACAAGCAATTGAGTAGACTGATGGGTCTGTAATCCGATAAGTTCTCAGCTCCATTAATCTTAGGAATCAGCGTTATAAAGGTAGAATTCAGACAGCGACCAATGTCCTCGTCGCTATGAAACTCGTAGAAGATCTCCATCAGCTCCGATTTTAGCAGCTGCCAAAAAGCCCGGTAGAACTCCAGCGGGAACCCATCTGGACCAGGTGATTTGTTTTTCCCACCAAACTTGATAGCTCTCCACACCTCGTCCTCGGTAAATTGCTTCTCCATCTCAGCACTTTCCGACACCGAAATGGACTTGAACGGGAGCCCATCCAACTCCGGCCTAACCAAACCATCATCCGTATAGAGGTCGTGATAATACTTCACAATTTTGGGCTTAGCCTGATCCACCGAATTGTACTCCACCCCACCTATCACAATTTTGCCCATATAATTGGTCTTATTTCTAGCATTTGCCACTGCATGAAAGTATTTAGTGTTCAGGTCCCCTTCCTTGAGCCATCGGACCTTAGATTTTTGTCTCCACATCATCTCCTCCGCTCTACATTTATCATCGAGCTCCTGCTTCATGGCCACCCTTTCCCTTTGGTCCCCATCAGACAAAGGCCTCTCCTCCTCCATGTTGTCAATCTCATGAAGTCGGGATAGGAGTTCATCTTTCGCAACCTGTACCTGGCCATACACTTCCCTATTCCACACTTTGATACGAGCCTTTAAGTGCTGAAGTTTAGAGGTAAACCGAAATATGGCAGACCCAATCGGCGCCAGCTCAGCCCCCCACACTGCGACAAGCTCCTTGAAATTGTCATCTAACAGCCACATGTTTTCGAAGCGAAAAGGCGTCGGCCCTTTCCCCTATTCTCGCAATTTAATAGAATTGGCCGATGATCCGACAGTACCCTCGCATGGGCCTCCACTGTTGCTGCCGGGAATAGCGTCATCCACTCCGTGGTACAAAGAAACCAGTCGAGACGGCTAAGGGAAGGAACTTCCTGAAGATTGTACCACGTAAAATTCGCACCCATCAGCGGCATATCGATCAATTCCCACTCCGAAATGAAGGCGTTAAACTCCCTCATTACCCCCCTATCAGGCGGCCTGCCAGTTTTCTCATAGTCCCATCTGATGGCATTAAAGTCTCCCCCCCAGCAATGCGGATAGTCCCATCTACCCGAGATGGCTGCTAACTCGAACCAGAATTCATCCCGCATGGTAGGTATCGCCGGGCCATAAATACCGGAAAAAACCCAAATTGTGCCACTAGCCCTGTTGCGAAACACAGCCGACGCAGAGAATTGACCCACCTCTTCATCCAATCGCTCGAGAGTTGTGGAATCCCAAGCAAGGAGAATGCCTCCTGAGGCCCCCACCGAGTCAACCCCAAACCACTCCCATCTATTCCCCCGAAGCACAGTGACCACCTTCTGATCGTCACACCTTTCCCATTTTGTTTCCTGTAGGGTAACGATCTCAGGCCAGAACATGGAGATAACCTGCTTAACTCGACTTCGTTTGTATTTGTCACACATACCGCGCACATTCCAGGATAAGATCTTCATCGGCAGCGAAATCATAGCCCGCCCGTCCAAAGTACATAGGAGTACTATTGACTCACTCCCCCCTTCCCGTCCGACATCCCCCATTGCAGCCGAGCGAGTTCCCTAGGTGTGTTCTGGTGGCGCCTCTTGTTGTCCTTATTTCTACTGACGATTATAGATCGGAAAGCCTCCCTAATTGAATCCTGGGATCCATTGAACGTCATCCCTAGCGATTCCCCCACTCCGATCAAGCGGTCCACCTCCCTGGATGCGAAATCCGCAACATCCACCATCTCCCCCCTTGATCCCCCACCATTGACAGACTCCTTCGACTTAGAAGGAACGCGAAGCCGCTTGAAATCAGAGAATAGAGTATCGCCTGGAACTCCTTCAAACGTGGGATGGACCAGGCAGGTCAACAGCCCATAAGTTGAAGACGTAACAGCCCTTAGGCAGTGACAAATGGATCGAATCGGGTCCCAATCGCCAATCGAGTGACCACCCACTCGACGTCGGCCCCGCTAAACACCACGAAGCCACCCCAGCCACCTGTCTTTCCGTACGATCGTAAGGGGCACGTGTCACCTGAGATACAAACCCAGCCTCCTCGAGAGCCCCGCGTACATACGTATCCCCAGTCGAAGACGTGGGAGGCGGGAAATTCCAGAAGTCATCGCCACGTGTCAACGCCAGGCAACACCCCATCGCAATAGCCCAGATCCGTATCATTGACTCAGTGTCCAACCCGCCACGCGTAAAGGGCACGCCAGCGGTAGCAAACGAAGGTAAAGGGCACGCGTAAAGACCTGCAGCTCCTTTTTGGCTACGAAGACCCTTTTCCTCTTTGGGAGAGACAAGCTCTCACTCTCCATATCCTCGTGAGCTCTCCATCGCTCGAGGTGACCACCACCTACCGGTGACGACCCACCCTCCCAGTAGGCACGATAGTCAGCAAGATCGTACGTTAGATCTCCATCCGTGGAGGGCAGATCGGGCAACACAGCCCCCTCCCTACTCAGCAACGTTACCGGCGTCCCCTCCCTGCTCAGCTCCGACGCCGAAGTTTAATAATTTTTTCATTAGTCCATTGCTACATTATTCTCCATTCTCTTGGCTATAAATTAGTACATTGCTATAAATTTTCATTGAGTACATTGCTATAAATTTTTCATTAATGCAGGTGAAGAGGAATTTGCAAGCCACAGGCCTCATCCCTCGGGCTCCTACTTCAGTTAGTGGACCCCAGCCTTAGGCTTCTACTTCAGTTAGTGGACCCCAGCTTCAGGCTCCTACTTCAATTAGTGGACCTCACACTAGTGTTGACATAGGTAGTATAGTTCATTGCTATAAATTATTCATTTCTCTAACTAATACAGTCCCCATATATAATTTATTCTCCATTCTATTGCTTACCCAGGACCTCCAACTTCTACCAATTCAAGTAGATCACCCTTGTCAAAAGCTCAGATTCTGCAACGAAATGCGAAAGCAAGAATGAAGAAGTGAGAGGATGTGGTGTGATGAATGACAGAGTACAAGGGCAATTTTTTGAAATTTATTTGTGACCAATACACAATCTCTTAAGTACATTGGTAGACAGTACTGTTTCTGAAACCTCTTTTGTCTATAACATATACTTTTAGACCAAGTGAATATCTTTTTAGTGAAAATGTTCATGGCATAGTTTTTTAGACTTGTTACTAGAATAGCACCTTTAATCGGGCGTCTATTTGGATATCTATATATGGTTTTCGAATGTGATTTTTTAATAATAATGGAACAATGCAAATGGAATATGGTTATTTGGATAACGACTAAACTTTCCATATAGATTGATTATTAGTGTGAGAATCTGATATTGTTTGCAGATTGGCGAAGTGAAGTAAATCTTTTCTTATTTGCAGATTGGCGAAAAACTGAAGTGATGTCAAAAGTGAAGTCAATCTGATCTCGTATGCAGATTTGGCTAAAAAGTGAAGTGATGTGAAATTGTGTATCAGTTTGGAGTATATCTTAAGTCAATCTGATGTCAAATTGTGTATCAGTTTGGAGTAAAAGGTGAAGTGAAGTCAATTTGTTCTTGTTTCCAGATTGCCTAGTGAAGTGATGGAAATTGTGTATCAGTTTGGAGTATATCTTGAAGTCAATCTGATGTCAAATTGTGTATTAGTTTGGAGTAAAAAATGAAGTGAAGTCAATTTGTTCTTGTTTCCAGATTGCCTAAAAAGTGAAGTGATGTCCAAGTAATTTTTACATGTTTTTGTCTATCAGTTTGGAGCCATAATTTCTTACAGCTTTTGATGATCAAGATATAATATTATTGGTTTATCACTTGTGTGTAGAAATGAAGCTCAATTGAGCTTTTCTAGGAACCAATTGATTCTTTTATATTATAGGTTATCTTATAAAAGTTTTAATCTTCATTAAAAATTTATATTATAGGTCAATTGAGCTTTGAGCTTTTCTGAATAGGTTATCTTATAAAAGTTTTGATATTATGCATAGTTAGGTGTTTTAAGGGCATTGAGATGAAAATTAAGGGTGTTTTTGAAAATTTTCCCAATAACTATTTTTTAACCTTTCCACGTTCAGGTTCAATGTCCAAAGGGTCTTCTTGTTCAACCTGTTAATGAAATTACCCCTTTTCACAGTCAGGTTTGATGTCTAAAGAGTCTTCCTGTTCATCCCGTTAATGAAATCACCTCATTTCACGGCCAGACTCACTGTAAACTTTGATTAATCTATATTTTCGTTCATTCATCACGCGAAGATGATATAGAGCAACATTCAAAACACATAATTTCATTTCACCCAATGTTACAGAGGATCTACCATTTCATTGAAATATGGCTTACATTCATCACTTATGCCACAAAAAGAAAAGCAGCTTAACCCAAGGAAAACCACAAAACACAGCCCCAAATCATATGCCCTAAATTGGAACCCTAAACCCTTGTCATCGAGATAAACACAAAAAAAAAACCAAGAGGCAGGCAACGCCACCCACAACACCTTCTCTCTGCGATTCCTTCTCGCGATCTCGACCTCGAACTTGTTACATATCCGAAGGAGCCCTGGAATGATTTGTGTGGATCTTTCGCAGATGGGTGGATCGATCCAGACAAAGTCTCGGCACTATCAACTGGGGCAGCTCAGAAACCTCCTCCCCGGAGTGCAGGATGTCCACAATGTTTGAATGTCCCTTAGATTGCTGCAACTGGGACATGGTTTCTCTTCTATCAACGCCAAAATCTCGGGAGGGGATTGGATGGCGGAAAAAGCTGAGTTTCTGGATGAAGAAGCAATAGCCATGGACAAATAGAAGACAAGGAAGAAAGAGGAAGAAGAAGACAACGGTCATGAATAACGAAGCAAGGGCTTTTAATGGGTTTAGGTCACGTGCTTAGCACGTGTACAGTTGAAGTGATATTTTTCGCTTTAAATGCTCCACGTCAGTGCCTTTAACGCATTAAGGCTCAACGTAATTACTTTCCGTCATTAAGATAACGGGGTGTGACGGTAGGGGTCTAATTTTGGTACATTGCACTCTATAGGGGTTTAGTTGATATTATGCATAGTTTGGGTGCTTTAGGGGTATTGAGATGAAAGTTCAGGGATGTTTTTGAAATTTTCCATTTTTATTGTACCAATATGTCATACAGGGGTCGTTTTAGGTCTCCAATGAACATGCCCAAATTATCTCAAATAACATTTCTCGATTTTCTCTTTTATTTGGGTCACCCCTAAACTTCCTCTTATCTACTTTTACACTTTTGTCATTGATTGAACCAAAAAAAATTGTTTGGATGATGAATTTACCTAAATAACAAAATTCAATAACACAAAACGGGCAGTACACATGCATATCATATCATCAGCGCCAAAAACCCGATAGGAATCGGGCCATAACTCCATTAGATATTGTTGATTATTGATATATCTTAGGGGTTCTATAATTGCATCACAACAAACCCATCAAATCCAGATAATGTCAATTATACTGAAAAAACATGGTTTCGATAAGTGAAATTAAATGGGTTCCTCAAACTAATAAGTAATTGCAAGTCACATACATAATCGACCCAACAAAGTAGATGAAAAATGGATCAAATCTAAGTAAATTTCACAGCTAAAAAGGTTGGAAAAGAAGAATTAAAACCTCGAAGAAAGTGGAGGAAATGGCGACGAGGAAAGTGGTAGCTGCCCATAAGAAAGCCCCGAGAGCGATGACACGAGCTCTGTTGTAGTGGACAGCGAGGTAGGCGGCCAAGGGGTAACAAGAAGATTGGACGATGGATCTGAAGAGGGTGAGGGAACCAAGAGCCGTGGGAGATGCGTGGAGGGCTAAGCCCACTTCTTTGTATACTCCTGGGAGCAGTGCTTCGTCTGCTCTCTCCAGGATTGCAGCCAGATTCACTAGCAATAAGGTTAGAGACTCTTCCTTCATTCTCTCTCTCTCTCTCTCTCGATGCTAAAAAAGCTGAGAGCTGAGAGAGAGAGAGAGAGAGAGAACGGGTAGTTGGTTGACCAGGAGGAGAGAGAGAGGATATGTTCTTGGGAACAGGATCAATGGTAATAACCGATCTTATGCGGTTTTATACAAGTAAAATTAGACCCTTTTATCATTATCCAATACTTACCCAAAGAGGCATTTGCCCAATTGGTAGCCTCCCTCGGAGGTCGGGGGTTCGATGCTCATCCTTGAAGCTATTTTTAGCTCTTGTCTTTAACAGATGTGAGTTGGGTTCGATTATATCTTTTTAAAGCATTATTGTTACACTTATTATACTTCATTCTATGATCTATGAATTTGTCTTTATAAAGTATGGGTTGGATTCTTTTAATTAATCCTCACTATTATAATTGATGCTCCCTCATGTTGCGTGTCTGTTCCTCAACTCAGTGTCAATTTATGATTGAAACATATAAGATTGATAAATCTTAATATCAGCCATTAAAATTAAAATCAATGATTGATATTATAAATCACAAATCTCATCAATTAAATCTTCTTAAAGCATCATTGTTAGGCTTATTGTACTTCAATCTATGATCAATCAATTTGATATAACGGTTGATATTATAATCTACATATCTGATTTTGTAAATCTCCCTAAAACACTAATTTTGGGCATGTTACACTTCAATTTAATTTTGGGCAATAAAAATGAGCTCGCATAGGCCCAAAAAAATAAAAATGATACCTTGTATATTGAACTCACTTAGGCCCAAAAAATGACACCAGGTGGGTAATTTTTAGCGTTAATCTATGCAGTCAAATAAAGACTCTTTGTTGATATAATGTTAACGGTCAATATTAAAGAGCGCCTATAGGATGATTCCAATCTTCTTGCAGGTATATTCTTTCCCTATTAAAAATAAGTTAATGAATTAATTGAATTAGTCAAAGATGTACACCTCATGATTTAAAATTGGGCTGTCATGATCAAGGTTTTAAAGCTGATACATTTTAATTTTGAAAGTTACACATATAACTTAAAATACCTAAAAAACAACTGTGAAGCTAGAGAATCATGTCCAATTTGCAGACTTTCATAAATTTCTAGGTGCTTTGACATCTGTGCAAGTCAGCGTTTGACAAAATTATTGACATAAAAACTTAAAAACAAAATAATCCATTAGTAAAAGGATTGATGAGAGCTCATGCTTTTTGTCCCTCATTTTAGATCATGATCGACTCTTTTTACCAATCCAAGCCACTCAAGTGATTGTGCATTATATGAACATTGCTTATTTTAAAAATTACGTTAATTATTATTTTTTTAATTCGGACTCTTTCATATAGGCTATTGTTCATGTTTAAATATATAGCAAAGTTTTTATAATATATATATATATATATATATATATATATATATATATATATATATATATATATATATATATAGCAAAGTGACCAAGTGGGGATTTGGGAACAAATAGGCTTGGGAAAAGTTACGATAAAAATCAGCAAATTCATAAAAAGAAAAGGGTGAAATCCAAAAAAAAAAATTTAATAGAAAACATTATAAAAATGATAAATAAAAAATTCAGGAAAAGAGTGGTGTTTTATTGAAAAAGTTGCAATTTAATCATCGATTGAAGAAGTTGAAGAATTTGGTGGCTATGATATATAATCAATATTACGGTGTTCAAAGTGAATGGCACAGATCCTCTGTTGATCATGCTTGGTTGAGCAAAGCATATATGATTGTCTACCACTTATAACAGATGGAATTTGTCAAAAGAGATGTTAGAAGGTTGTTGGACCTCTCTGTTTTGTTTTTTTTTTCTTTGAAGGAAAACAAATCACCATTACGACTTGTGACACTATTTTCAGCTATGTATGCCACTTGATGCTAAGATCACAATACTTAAAAGCATAGTCAAGATTTTCTTTTAATGGGGGCTAGTGATCGCTAACAAATGTTAATAGTTGATTTATTACAAACTTCGGAGCTTGTACACCGTAGATTTCGGAGGACTACATAGAAGAAGGCTGTATAAGTAGTCTATTTTACATATTTTCAAAAGTCTTTAGCAATACTTAAATATGTGGTGTCAAAGATTACATAAAAATTATCAGTAAAATGAACCAAATATTCAAATAACCTTTTTTTGTTAAAACTGAAGGGTTATCATATAAATCTTTAAAACCTATTTTAACTGTTATTTTAAATGTATTTAATCAAGCTTCAACTATTAGAGATATTTTTTCGATATAATATTGGAGAACATAGATCTAAGCATCGTTGTCTATCTTTTATGAAATTGATTGCCACATGTTGTAACCTAGTGACCCGCTTCCTATTCTTGTAAACATGTGTAGAGACCCTACACCAACTCTTTGTAAAAAAAATAACCACCTAAAGGATGAGGTGACTTCCTTGTGGAAGAATGGGATCATTTTGTCTTAAACTTCACGTAAAAGCAAACAGCATATATATCAAGTGTCCACTTACTAACATATGGAATAAGTATTAGTGTAGAATATATGGAAATTAAAATAACCTATAAACTATCAATCTCAAATACAAGATTTATGTGATTCGGCAATTTGCCCACTTATAAGGGATGTTGAGTTTATATCACTAATATGTGAAAATTATGATTACAAATCTCTCAGATCTCACCTCACTTAATTCAAAATCTGAGTTTCATTCAATATAACCCTAGTCTATAATTAGTGTTTATATTTAATATAAAGTATAATTGCCCCACATAAAATATGATGAAAACACTATCAATAACCTTAGAAAAATTCAACCCGTGCAATTATAGTTGGGTGTACAATTCAATCTGCTGATCCACAAAGAGAATCTAAGGCACAATCTCAACAATTAGTGAGGTACCAAGGAAACATAATTAAGGAACCTTCTAATCCTATTCTTGCTGGTAATAACACATGAGCAAGGGTCGGAGCCACAGAGTCTTTGTGGCCCTGCCCATACCTAGTTTTAGCTTTAAAGCCAATAGCCAGCATCAACCCTAGGAACCCAAGTCAAGCCGAATGGAATCCAACTATGGCTGTCAAATGGGCCACGCTGGCCACAAGCACAGCCTGAAAATAGAAGGTAGGGCCATGGTTTATGGTATAAGGCTGGAGTAGATCAGCTTGATAGCTTGACGCCCGACCTAAAATTATATGATGAAATTTTATAATAGAAATTATAGGAAAAGAGTCTCAGAATAAACTTTAAAAAAAACTTCACGTGACATTCAAAATATTATTTTTGCATTAGACAAAATACTAACAGAGTGTATAAATAAATAAATATCAAACTATTTTTTCAATGTAAAGTCAACTCTTGACTTAACTTCGACGGTCTTAGATTTCAAGCCTGCAAAACTTAAAATTGAGTTGTAGTTTGAATTTTATCTTTTAAAGATAATGTAAACAACAACTCCTTTCTCCTTTGGAGTCCTGAATTATAGTATTATATTAATTTAAGAGTAAATTAGTGAAATATACTTTTAGTGTTCAAATTGTGAAAGTGTTTAATAAAATAGTGAAACCAAAATTAAAATATGAGTTATTAGGTTAAAAGAATATTTTAAAAAATAATTAAACTAAGTGGCCGAGTTAGGGTTGGATAATTCTAACTATTGTTTGGCTCTAACTTAAAGAGTTTGAATTATAATTGGATTCTAACTTGGAAGTTGGCTCTAATTTGGAGGTTGAATTGTAGTTTAGCTTTAACTTGTGATAGCCCAATTACGTTCAGACTCTATATAAGGCTATTTTCTTTTAGATTAGAAGTACGATTTGTGTCTTCTATATGAAGGAAAGCTCTTGGCCAAATTATAGAGTTGAGATATTATTATAAAGCTTTGGAAAAATTATCTAGAGTTTTGAGGAGAGTTTTGGTGAGGCTTGAGTGTTCTTATATTCATGTGTGATCATCAATATAATGGATTGTCGTTGCCCGTGGACGTTGGTATATTGCCGAATCACGTAAATATTGTCTCTTGTGTATTTGTAGTTAATTTTTTTTCTACTTTGCGCTCTTTTTTTATCATTTATCGTGAGATCGTTGGTTAATTTATAAGCTTTTGCGCAACAAATTAGTATCAGAGTGAGGTTTCTATTCTACAATCGGAGATGGTATCGAAGCCCTCAAAGATTTTGAACGTGAGGTTCGAGGTTGAGAAATTTGACGGAGAGATTAATTTCGGCTTATAACAAGTACAAGTTCAGGATATCTTGATTTAACAAGGGCTGCACAAGACATTAAAAGGGCTTTCGGATATGCCGATGGATATGTTCGATAATGATTGGGAAGAATTTAAACTTCAAGCATGTAGTACGATTCTGCTATGTTTAGTGAAGGAGATTATATACAACGTAATGCGGGAAAACTCGGTGGCCTCGTTATGTATCAAATTGGAGAGTCTCTACATAATGAAATCTTTAACGAGTCATCTATATCTCAAGAAGCAACTATACAAGTTACACATGAAGGCAAGTAATTCTCTCAATGAACATCTTAATGAATTCAATAGAATAATATCTGAATTATTAAATATTAGAGAAGAGGTTAAGGATGAAGACAAAACACTATTACTTTTATCTTCCCTCCCTGATTCCTATGAGCACTTGATTACTATGCTGCTCTATAGGAAGGATATTATTGAACTGGATTTGATTATAATGACATTGCTTTGTAAAGACATAAGGAAGGAAGGTTTGAATAGTGATATACAAACATATGGATTGTTGGTTAGGGGAAGAGCAGAGAACCGTAAATTCGAAAGAGGTAGATCAAAGTTCAAATCTCAATTCAAAAATAAAAAGATAGTAGAATGCTATAAGTGTCACAAAAAAGGTCACATCAGAAGACATTATCCACAGTTACAAACAAAGAGGGACGCTGTTTAGGATAAGAAGCAGAAATGGGTCATTGATGAGGCAAGTATAACCGAGCAAACTACAGATGAGAATAGAAATATGTTATTAGTAGTTTTAGATTAATACTCGCAGAATGCATGGATACTTGATTCAGAGTGCTTCTATCACATGTGTCCAAATAGGGACTGGTTCACGTCTTATAAAGAAGTGGATGGTGGAACGGTTTTGATGGGTAACAATATGTCTGTAAAACAGTTGAAAATGAGAGTATCAGAATTGCACGATGGGGTTGTAAGAATATTGACCGATGTATGGCATGTTCCGGAACTGAAGAAAAACCTTATATCACTTGGTATACTAGACTCCAATTGACTCAAGTTTACAGTTCAATGTGAAATTTTGAAGGTGACAAAGGAATCTCTGGTTATAATGAAAGCGAAAAAAGTTGGAAACCTTTACTTTATATCAGGGAGTACAGTGACAGGTGGAGCAGCAATATCTACATCAGATGATAGTGGTTTATCCTCTACAGAGTTATGGTACATGCGCCTGAGGCACATGTCAGAAAGAGTGATGACAGAGTTGAGCAAGCAGGGCTTGTTGAATGGTGTAAAGACCGAAAAAATTAATTTTTGTGAGCATTGTGTCTTCAGGAAACAGTGCAGGGTTAAGTTCAACACATCAGTTCACACTACAAAAGGCACATTAGATTATATATATTCAGATGTATAGGGGCATTTGAAAGTTCCTTATAAAGATAGGGTCAGGTACTTTGTCTCCTTCATCAATGATTACTCGGTATGTATGAATCTACATGATGAAGAGTAAAGATGATGTGTTAGAAATCTTCAAGAGATGAAAAATATTATTTGAGAACTAAACTGGAAGGAAGGTCAAGCGGTTGAGAACCGATAATAATAGTGAGTACACCAATGGATAATTTCAGGAGTTCTGTGAAAAAAATGGTATTGTTAGGCACTTCATAGTAAGGAATACGTCGCAACAGAATGGGATAGCAGAACGTATGAATAGAACTCTACTTAAAAAAATAAGATGTATGTTATCCAATACAGGATTGGATAGAGAGTTATGGGTCGAGGCAGTCAATAAAGCGTGTTATCTAGTAAACAAATCACCGTCTACTGTAATAAAGTGTAAGATTCCGATTGAGATGTGGTCAGGGAGGCCTGCAGATTACAGTGCATTGAGGGTCTTTGGTTACACAACATACTATCATGTCAGAGATAGTAAAATTGACCCAAGGGCTAAGAAAACGATTTTTTAGAATATGCAAATGGTATGAAAGGATACAATGTATGGTGTCCTGAATAGAATAAGGTTGTGATAAAAAGAGATGTGACCTTTGATGAATCTGTTATGCAAACTTCTAATAAACAGATCATGAAAATTGGAGAAGAGGCGGCGAAAGATCAGTTTAAGGTGAGTTAACCTCCTACAGTTATTACATCAGAGAATAGTATAGAACCAGTTGAGAGAGAGCCATTAGCAGGTAGAAGACCCAAAAGGAATATTAGAGCACCAATTCGCTACGATTACGAGGATATGATCGCCTACGCGTTGACGTTAGATGGCAATGAGCCGTTTTCATTTAAAAATGCAATCAGTGGTAAAGGTGCATGGGAATGGAAAACCATAATGGGTGAAGAGATGAATTCTCTTTACAAGAATCAAACTTGAGAATTGAAAGAGTTACCTAAGAGAAAGAAAGTCATTAGGTGCAAGTGAGTTTACAAAAAGAAAGAGGGTTCTCCGAAAAGTAGTGGTGCAAGGTACAAAGCACAGTTGATAGTAAAAGACTATGCGCTAAAGGAAGGCATTGATTATAATGAGATGTTCTCACCGATTGTGAAACACACTTCAATCCGAGTTTTGTTGTTAATTGTAGCACAGTTAGACTTAGAGTTTGAGCAACTCAATGTGAAAACATCGTTTCTACACGGTGATCGGGAGGAGGAGATTTATATGAGCCAACCTGAAGGGTTCAAGTCTCTTAGAGAAGAGAGGTTAGTGTGCAAACTGAAAAAGTCATTGCACAGGTTGAAACAGCCACCAAGACAGTGGTACAAATGGTTTGACACGTTCATGGTGGGCCAAACTTATATTCGAAGTGAATACGATAACTGTGTTTACTTCAAGAGGCTAGCAAGTGGCTCATTTATTTACCTTCTCTTGTATGTTGATGACATGCTCATAGCTACAAAGAGCTTGGTGGAGATCAACAAGTTGATATCTCAACTTGGCATGGAGTTTAAGATGAAGGATCTTGACACAGGGAGAAAGATTATTGTGATAGAGATTAAGAATTCACAAGGAAATGACAATTATGTCTGACACAGAAGAGTTATCTGGAGAAGGTACTCTCACGGTTTGATATGGAGAATTCAAAGGCTGTGAGTACTGCATTAGCAGCTCACGTTTATCTTTTGGCTAATATGTCTTTTACTACAAATGAGGAGTGGGAGTCCATAACTCGAGCTCCTTATGTAAGTGCAGTTAGTAGCTTGATGTACGCTATGGTATGCACTCGATCGGATATTTCATAAGTCATTAGTGTGGTCAACAGGTATATGGCTAATCCAGCCAATGAGCATTGGCAAGCAGTGAAATAAATTATGAGGTACATACACGGTACCAAGGATGTCTGTTTGGTTTTTTCGCAGTGGTACAAATCATCAATTATGCGGATAAGTAGATTCAGATTATGCGTGTGATTTGGATAAGCGTCAGTCTACAACAGGATATGTGTTTACGCTATCAGGTGGTCCGACTAGCTGGAGGTAAATGTTATAAGATACAGTGGCTTTGTCTACTACAAAGGCAAAGTATATGATAGTAACAGATGCAGTGAAAGAAGCATTGTGGCTTCAGGGCTTAGTTAGTGATTTGGGGATCGCACAGAAAAGTGTTGATGTGTTCTGCGATGGCAAGAGTATTATTTACTTAGCAAAGAATCATGTATATCATGCTCGTACCAAGCACATTAATATACGGTATTATTTCGTATAGAAAATAATCAAAGACGACAAGATATCTTTGAAGAAGGTGAGTACGAAGGACAATCTTGCGGATATGATGACAAAGGTGGTATCGATAGTCAAGACTAAATATTATTTAGATTTGATCAATATTCAGCAGGTTTGAGTGCCCTCGGGGTGCTGATGGCAGTGGTGATACCAGTATAGTAATGATCAGAAGAAATAGTACATAATGAAGCTTAGAGTCAGGTGGAGAATTGTTATTTGACTCTAAGTTTGAGTGTTTGAATTGTAGTTGGACACTAACTTGGAGGTTGGCTCTAACTAGAGGTTGAATTGTAGTTTGACTCTAACTTGTGATGGATTAGTTATGTTCAGACTCTATATAAGGCTAGTTTTTCTTAGATTAGAAATAAGATTTGTGTCTTTTATATAAAGGGAAAGCTCTTGGCCAAATTATAGAGTTGAGATATCATTGTCAAGCTTTAAAAAAACTATCTAGAGTTTTGAGGAGTGCTTTGGTGAGGCTTGAGTGCTCTTGTATTCTTGTGTGATCATCAATATAATAAATTATCGCTGCCCGTAGACGTAGGAATATTGTCGAATCACGTAAATATTTTTTCTTGTGTATTTGTGATTGATTTTCTTCTATTTTGCGTTCTTAATTGATTATTTATCGTGAGATCATTGGTTAGTTTATGAGCTTCTGCGCAACACTAGCCCGAGAGATCTTAAGGTTAGCGTTATCAAAATCGGCGATTTTTTTAATAAATCACACTTTAATTGATTTATTCGGTAAGCATTGGCAACACAATTAATACATAGTTGTTTCAACAACAAAAGAATCATATAGAAAAAATCATTTTAATCATAATTTTGTAATTTCATAATTAATTTTTTACTTAACTGTCTATATGTTTGTCTTTATATAAAAGATTTACACTATCAATTCTTAAGAAAGAGCATTCAAACAAACGCAGCCCACCTTACCTATCATAATCAGTGTCTCAAGCTTGTACTTAGACTAATCTCGGGATACCATTGCCTCCGGCCATTGTGCCACAAGTATTTCACGATTTATATATACACCTTATGTGACACTCATTTATCGCAAAAAAGGAGTCATTTCAAACTTCCGACCTTGAGGAGCATATTCAAGTTTTCAACCGTTGCGACAACTGATCGAGGGCCCATTGCTCCAACAACAGAGGTGTTAATGCCTCATTTTGCAAGATGATCAACACAACTGTTGGTTTCCCTCCAATGGCGAAAAAAGAGCAGCTTATTGAAATGGTGATGCAGACATATGATATCCCTCAAAGTTTCCATGATTCAATGGGATTTCAAGACTTGGAATAAGGTACCTGACCCAACTGCCGATGGCCTAGCTCAAGTCAATCTCAAACTGCTAACCTCGGAAACTATATTGATATTCTTATAATTCAAATCAATGAAAGGTCAAAAGTTAACTTTCAATTACTTGCATGCTCATAAATAGTAGTGTGCGGCTAGGGATCCCAATGGCCGGACCTCTTGGAGCTAGCACATACCTTGCCTGCTTACTAATCAGGTCCGGTTGGGCAAGCTTATTTATGAATCTCCATTACTTACCTTAGCCCGTACATGTGAGGTCAGGTTGGTTACAAAATATGAAAAAAAAAGACAGTATTTTGTGTACCTGTGCCATGTGAGAACACTATATAAGCCCTCTAATTTCAAGGCAATGAAATAAAAATCTTCGGTGCAAAAGATTGGCACCTCATACATAAGAAAATCAGCACTAGGTTATGGCCGTTTTGATACAAAAGATTGGCACGAAATACTATCTCTTGTTGGGTATTTGTGACCCACACAATAATGTTATCCTTTTCCTATTTTAATTAAAACATGATTGACTAAAGACTTTGAGATTTCCTTCTTACGTAATTCCACTCCACACAACTTAAGAAGTTGGTTTCAACTATGATTGGTTTGTGGTAAGCCAATCCCTATCTACTTGTGATACACCTCTCCCTTGAATCCTTGATAGGTTAGGATTCAAGGGCATGCTATAAAAGAGGACAACGTCCCCTCTTCATCTCCACTGAATGCAATCGTGCCCATCACTTAGAGGGAGATAGAAACGAGGTAGAATTGTCCTCAAGGTATTCCACGGAGGCGACTTCTCTAATAATATCGGGCGAATATTCTCCCAAACAAGGTATGCCTAAACTTGGTTGAATATTAAATTTTGCCCAACATATTGTTTTTCGTCTAACATCTCTATCATATGATTCAACATAGTCAACTATTGAATCAGATGATGGCCTTTGATTATATGAATCTAATGATAGAGATTATGCCAATCTTTTACACTAAAGATGTTTAGATCATGGTGTTTCCACATGTTACAAATCCCCAAAGTATCAAGCCCTCTTAAATTGTATGCTTTGTGTCCGCAAATAATGGCTCCCTTGTTGAATCATAGAGTGGCTCGATTCATCAGAGGCACAAAGAGCAGACGTACGTAATGGAGTAATGTTCAGTCTCATTGATGATCAACACCATCAGAAGGCTCCTATTCCACACAAACAAAATCACCCAAAGTGATCGCCGTAAAAAACACACGAAAACACGCGACCGATAAAGAGAAGCATGACAATTGACAATTATAGTATAGATCGTACCGACATTCGTATGAATCCATCATGAAATGGGAGAGTAAGATTGATCACAAATATCAATGCCCCAAGTCTTTGTGGCGATTTCAAAATTACAGTCAGATCGCGCTTCATCAATGGTACTATCGTATAATTAACTTGTATTTTTGAGAGCGAGCTCCTACGATGCACAACACAACCGTCGAAAATTCCGACAGTATACTCCATTCAAGGATTGTGGTTGGCAAACTACACTAATCACTACAAAAAATAAGACTATTAGCGATAATTTTTTGGTGCAAAAAACTGTCGCTATTAATAAAAAACCTTTTAAGACTATTAGTGGCAAAGGTATTAGCGGCAGTTTTCCGCTGCCGCTAATAGTCTTGTTTTTTGTAGTGAATCATCGGTGCAATCAAACCATTTTCCACTATAAAAAATAAGACTATTAGCGGAAGTTTTATTAACAAAAAACTGTCGCTATTAGTCCTGTCGCTGTCAAAAACTGCCGCTACCAAAAATTGCCTTAACAGCAAGTGCCGCTAAAACACCTTATTTTTGTAGTGTTCGTCAAACTTGATGAGAAACAGAACCAACAACCTGATCGAATGGAGGAATAGGTCCTCCATCCAACCAAGTAGAAGACCCGTCTCCAATGAACCAAATGATTTTCTTAGACAATTCTCCCGGCTCTCAAGATACCTTTCCAAGCTCAAGAGCATTCTCAAGGATACATCCCTAATACCACCCAGCTACGCTTGTTTTGTTGTTTTTTCTTTGTGTGTGTGTGTTAGGGGGGGGGGGGGGGGGGGGGGGGGGTTATTGTTCATAATTTGAAAATACAACTAACAAATTAATTGAAAGTCTATATTAAAAAAAAATATATACAACACAAAAAGAGAAAATTAGGGTTATAAATCTCTCATATATATCTCACCCCACTCAATACAGAAAATCGAGTTTCCTTCAATATAATTCTAATCTATAATTAAAATTTTTATCTAATACAAAATATAATGACCCAATATAGGATATGACAAAAATACCTTCAATACTAGAAAAATTTGTAAACCAGAAATATGGAAAAATCTATTATTAAAAAAAAAGTAACAGATTTTTAACAAATTTAACACTATCAGCAGAAAAATAAGATCTTCTGTAAAAATCAATGAATATTGGGACAACTACTATGGCCTTGTTTGACAAAATTCATGGAAATAGATTTTTTTTTTTACTTTACATAGGCTTGTAAATAAAATAACTCATGGGAAGTTTTATTTTTAAAATTTTATGATGGTTTGATTTTATTTTTTTCAACTGTTTGGCTACATAGTGCAAAATTATTTTCCTAAGGCAACATTCTTCACACCATGTATATATGTAACTTCTCCTCATTTGGTCGGGCCAAAATGCATTAATCACTTTGAATTAGAACATGAATTATTATTTTTTTCCAACTTCTTACAAGATGAGTCTTGAGATCATGGGCATACACTCAGATAGTTTTTTATGATATACTCATGATCTCAAGATGCATCATGTGGAAGATTGGGATAAAAAACAATCTCCTTTGTCAGATTCAAAGCAGTCAATGCATGTTGGCCGGAGGAGATGGGGCGAGGTTACGATTTTACAGTGCAAAAAAATGGTAGGATTATGAGGTGAGGTTGCTTTGAGTCATTTGATAAAGATTATGCTTGCAGATCTTTTCACTTATGATCTTTAGATCATGGCCTTCAAATTAAGTGGCTTAGATGGTTGGGTTACATTTATTGGCGTCGTTGTTTATGGGTTCCTCTGTTTGTGTCCATACGTTCTCTGAAAGCGCCCACGTCTCACACCCATAGAGGTACCTACCCTATTCTTTAAGGGGTTGAAAGTGGTTACAGACATGCACGTTTTCTCTAAACCCATAGAGGTACCTACCCTATTCTTTAATGCCATGAAAACAGGCAAACATAAATCTTACCGTTAAAGCTATTGATAGCCTTGAATAAGACGATGGAGATCGTTTTTTGTTCTCATCATATAGCATGATCAGTCACTTTTGAGGATGTGTGTCATGTGGATTCATACTTGACCGTCTAATAGGTGGCCATGATTTCAAACTCTATTGTCTGAAAGATTGGGATATAAAAATGATCTCCATCATTTGACTCAATGCATTCAATGGCTTTAAGGATGGAAACTTATGCAGTTGGCGTAGTCCGTGCAACCGTCGGATCCAACCACCGAAAGATATAGGTTTGTTTTTAGGTACCTCTATTTGCGCCCATACATTCTCTGAAAGCGCCCTCGTCCCAGACCCCTTGAAAATCATTGATTTCTTCTAATTAGATTATGAAGATTGTGTTTCACCCCCGACCTTCCACACAATAGATCTTGAGATCATGGTGCACTGATCTGACAGTCAGTTTTTTATTCCAAGTGTCACAGATCCCCCAAAAATGGTACTAAAATCACATTTTAGTGTGATTTGTGCCATATGATTCAAGGGTCAGATTTTGGGGATACGTGACACATGGAATAAAAAATCGACAATCTGATAGGTTCATCATGATCTTAAGATCTAATATATTGAAGTTCAGGGTGAAAGACAATCTCCATCATTTGATTAGAAGGAATCAATGGTTTACAAGGGGTATGGGACGTGGGCGCAAATAGAGGTAGCCTTCGTTTTTTCCCGCAACATGGGCTAAAAATAGTTTCAACAGATTTTTAGATGAAAATATTTTGTGAGCTATTTTATCATATTTTTCGGATAAGTGGGACCCACTAAGTTTCTCAAACGGCTGGAAATCCACTTTATGTTAAAAATCAAAATTTTCACGAGTTTTTTTGAAGAACTCAGGTTGCCAAACAAGGCCTATATGTACTCATAGAAGTGGAGAGCATCAATGATTTCCTTTCTATTTTCACTAGTTCCACCAAAGAACTACATAAATCTTCATTAGCTCAAGGATTTCCTCTCAAGGATTTCCTTTCTATTTTCACTAGTTCCACTAAAGAACTAAAGAACTCATAATTCTTTTTTTAATTAGCTCATGAAGTAGAGGTATGGTAGAATTCATAAAACAAAAGAAGCTAACATATTTTTAACAAACCTTACATTTTCAAGAGCAAAATAAGATCGTCTACAAAAATCAAGTAACAAATCTTAGGACAACTATTAATTATAGGGATTGAAATCTCACCGTTGTTGATGCGAGATGCAATTTCGATTAAGCACCAAACGGCCTCCTTAGCTAAAATAAAGTGTAGACGACTGATGTGGCACGACGTAATTGGTTGTATGGGCAGTGGGATTCAATTAATGTAGGTCAGTATAACCAATCATGTCAGCTGCCTGCACTTTGTCTACATCAAATTTATCCTCCCTTTATAATTTTTCAAATAAAAATATAATGAAAAAGAAAATCCACCCTTCGTTTTGATAGGTAGAAAGGAGAACCGCCCATGGGAGGAATCATTAATGAAGGAGATTTTGGTGGAACTAATAAACCTCTTGACCTAGTTTATCCATATCTCATCACAACCGATGTGTTCCCGGAGAGAGGGTAAAATCTCATCCAATGGGATCACAAGCTTTACAAACTTTAACTTTAGAATTAAAGAATTTGGGCCTTGATTTAAGTTTAACTTGCAAACTCATTCCTGAGCGAAATGAAAATTTTCAAATAATTCAATTTAACAATAGATAGGAGACACAATGTTAATCTATAATTAGCACGAATTTCCGTAATGAAGAAAATTGAAAAAATTAACAAATATTGAGCTAATTATTGTCGCACAGAAGCCCTCAAATTAATCAAAACTCTCACGATGAACGATCAAATAAAAATACAAAATAAAAGAAAATCAAATACAATAACACAAGAGATAATATTTACGTGGTTCGACTTGTCTATGTTCACGGGCAACAATGACTTACTATATTGATAATTCTACAAGAATCTAGAACACTCAAGCCTCACCAAAGCTCTCCACAAAACCCTAGATAGGTTTACCAAAGTTTTGCAATGATATCTCAATTCCTTAATTCGTCCAAGAGCTTTTCTCTCATATAGAAGAGAAAAGCTTTTCTCTAGATAGGTTTACCAAAGTTTTGCAATGATATCTAAATCTTACTTTTAATCTAAGATAAACTAGTCTTATATAGAATATATAAATTCTACTTTTAATCTAAGAAGTTAGAGTCTAAAACAATAATTTACTAATTGGTATTAGAGCTATTAGGTTTCTTTTCTACGATCGGAGATTCGCAAAAGTTTTAACCGCGAGATTCGAGGTTGAGAAATTCGACAGAAAGATTAATTTTAGCTTGTAGCAAGTACAAGTCCAAAATATCTTGATTAATAATGACTGCACAAGGCGTTGCAAGGGCTTATACGTAAGCCGACGGATATGTTCGATGGTAATTGAGAAAATTTTGAATTTCAAGCGTGTAGTACGATTCAATTATGTTAACAACCTGAAGAAGAAAGGCTCGGATAGTGATACACAAGAATATGGCTTATTTGTTAGGGAGAGATCAGAGAACAGTAAATCTGGAAATGGTAGATCAAAATCCATATCTAAATCCATAAATAGAAAGACTATAGAATGTTACAAGTGTCATGAGAAAAATCACATCAGAAGATATTGTCCTCAGTTACATGCTAAGATGGACGATGCTCGGGATAAGAAGGAGAAATGAATTGTTGATGAGGTTGGTATAGCCGAACAAGCTCTGAATGATGATGAGAGCGTATTATCAGTAGTTTCTAATAAATACTCACAAAATATATGGATATTTGATTCAGGGTGTTGCTACCACATTTGTCCAAATAGGAATTGGTTCACGTCTTATAAAGAGGTGGATGGTAGAACGAGTTTAATGGGTAATAATATGGCATTCAAAATAGTTGGAAATTGGAGTATTAAAATAAAGATGCACGATGGAGTTGTGATTAATTGACCGATGTACGTCATATTCAGAACTGAAGAAGAACCTCATATCTCTTGGTACACTAGACTCTTATGGGTTCAAGTTTGTGGCTCAATGTAAAGTTTTGAAGGTGACAAAGGAATCTCTGATTGTAATGAAAGTGGAAAAAGTCATGAACCTTCACTTTCTATCAGGGAGTACAGTGACAGGTGGAACAACAATACCTACATTAGAAGATAGCAGTCTATCCTCTACACAACTATGACACATGCACCTAGGGCACGTGCCAGAAAGAGGGATGACAGAGTTGAGCAAGCAAGGCTTGTTTAAAGAAGTAAAAGCTGGCAAAGTTGACTTTTGTGAGCATTGTATCTTCGAGAAATAGTGTAAGGTTAAGTTTAACATAACAATTCACACTAAAAGATACACTAAATTATATACATTCAGATACTTCGTCGCCTTCAAAGGTTCCTTCTAGAGGTGGTATCAGGTACTTCGTCTCCTTCATCGATGATTATCCTCGATATATATGGATCTACATGATGATGAGTAAGGATGAGGTGTTGAAAATTTTTAAAATGTAGAAAATACTATTTGAGAATCAGACTTGAATGAAGGTCAAGCGATTAAGAATCGATAACGGTGGTGAGTAAATCAGTGGACAGTTTCAAAAGTTCTGTGAAGAAAACAGTATTGTTAGACACTTCTGTGCAACCATGGACCTTGCGGGTCCGTCGCGACGATGCGCTCACAAAAAAAATGGAGCCACCACTCGGAGCTTTTGGTGTCTCAGGATACTCAAAATCAATATTTTATGCACCAAAGTGCGAAATATGACTCTGAATCTGATCTACGCGAAAGCCTCTATGTTGGAACTTCAATTACTAATCGGAAAGGTGTTAGGCACCCGATTAGCTCGCTCGTAAGCGGTCTATACTATGGTCCAATTTTATAAAAAATAGCACTTCCTCTTGCCCGAAGGTACTTTGATCCTATTTGAGCCCCGCAATCACCATAATTTTAGCGGCGTAACGGCTCAAATTCCAGGATAAAGGAAAAGCAAATTTTTTTTTTTTTTAAAAGGTAGAGAAATGGAGGGAAGAGCCGGAGCTCTCGTGCCCTTGTAGCACTGCCATTGGATCTTTGCTTTGATGCCAACTCCGGTGAACTTTCGAAAGTAAATGGGTTAGAGATGGGTTTTTAACTTGCTGCGGCTTGGAAATGGTATTGAGGGAACTATGGAGGTAAGGGATGAGCTTGGGTTTCATGACCTAGAACGTTCTAGCTTTGAGGCGGCGGGAGACTTTTTCTAGAGTATTCTCTGTTTTAGAAATATTTCTCTGACTTTTCTTTTTTCTAGCTAAAAAATATGGCCGTCAAAGTGAAGGGTGGGGGCCTTTATTTATAAAGTTGGGGGTAATTAGTGAGTGATTAACTTACTAATTGGTTTAAAATTTTAGGTAATGATCCATCTAAGGTTTTTGAAGATTTCTAGGGCTTGGATAAGGTGAAAATAGGTTTTAATGGTGGATGGTGAGGTAGCCACTTAAATGACACAAAGGTGGTTCTAAAGGCTTATCGGGGTATAAGGGTCATAAAGAAAACCTCCCCAAAGTCCGGGGAAGTCCACACATCAAAAACCCAACTCAAGAATAGGTCATCTCGGATGATTCATTGGAGAAGATGAAGCTGGCTTTGCTTTCACGATTTGACGAAAGAGGTCATGATTTAATGAAAAGGGGTCAAGATTTGCCGAAAAGAGGCCACGATTTGATGAAAAGAGGTCACGATTTGGCAAAAAAGTGTCACAATTTGACGAAAAAGAGGTTACGATTTTGAATCCTGAATCCTGTATTTTTGCGTGTTCTTCAATTCGCCATAACTTTTGATGTACATCTCAGAATCAGGCGATTCTTAGCTCGTTGGAAACCTAGGAACCTCTAATTTCCAATGGTATAGGCCTCAGCTTGAGAAAATATCTATATAAACCTTGGCACCCCTCATTTCATCTTATATTTTGGTTGGTTCAAATCGGGTTCTATGGGTCCGATTTAGGCTTTCTAAAGTTTCGGGTTGGCTTCTAAGGGCTTAAGAAGGGTTCTTAGGGTTTGGTATGGGTATGGGAGGTGCTTTCGAAAGCTCGAAAGTATATTTTTCTCGAAGTATGTGTCGATCGAGCCTTGGGTCAAATTTTAAGTATCTACAAATGCCCCTCTTTGGTATTTGATCACTAATGATCGAATGCCAAAGAAAAAGACATCCAAAGAGGCCCAAGGGAACACTCACGGGTCCAATGTATTCAAAGCGAACCTTAAACATCAAAAAAGTAACATGAGAAAAGATAACTAAATGGAGAGTAACATAAGCCCAACACTTGGAAAAACGTCTGTTCCTCTAGGCTATCGGTCCCTATGCACTTAGCGACATTACTGGGAAAAATCGTGATGGTGTATTTGAAAATACATGATGTTTGAGATTCATTTCGAACAAGACTGTCCTGTGAGTGGGAGGGTGATCAACCCATACTTAAATATTAGCATAAAGTAATGACGCGAAGATCCACAATTTCTGCCCAATCTCAAGAGGCATTGATTACCCTATTTGATCGGCCACAGGTGCCCCTACGCGAAGTAGGGTTCGAGGTCTTTGAGTGAACTCATTGACCCCGAAGATACTTTAGCACAACTACCCGAGCGGAGTGAATATTGATGTCGCAATGCCTTTTGGGAGTGTGTGCCACTTTTGATCATATGCCCTGGATCAACATGAGCTAGAGTAGCCAATCTTCAAATAATATTAAACATATCCAGCCATAATTGGGTGCCTACCAAAGGTGACACTCAATCTTGGTCTCCGTCAACAATGATCTTACTATCGAATAATTATGAAAAAATATGCACTCATCAGGGGCAAATAAAAATAAAGGGGAATGGAAGTCCCGACCCAGAACCCGTTTGAGTACTATTTATGGGAACAAACGACCATTTAATGGATATTCAGATGCAAGGCGTACACTTTACAGGGATACCGTACTAATGCAGGTTTCAAAGCTTACACCCTAGAATGAGCCCTTCGGAATACATATTTGAACATAGTCGTTTGATAGGTAATTTCTTTTTAACAGGTTGGTTTTAACTAACGATTAACCTTTTTCCTAGAAATCTGAAGCTTAGGACACTTAAGTTCACATGAATCCAAAAACAGAGCGCTTAACGCAAAGATTTAGCTATGAAATCAACCCGATCAAAACATTGACTCTTTGATCGGGATTGACATTATTGCTCCTACTTTAAAGTAGGATCCAAAGATCTAAGGCGAACCTTAGATTTAGGATATTAATTTAGCACAACTTTGTTACCAGTAAAATATTAATATTTTACCGCATTGAAGCACGCATGTGCATAGTTGTGCGTCAAAAAGTATAGATTTCTATTCTTTCTTTTTTTGAATAGATCGAACGTGGGGATTGAGATGCTTCATCTAATCCATCCATCTCTAAGAGGTTGCCTGCCTTGAGGCTTTGGGCCATTTGATGTTTTGCACATTCTCAAGAAAATGTTAGTCCCTTTTTTGTTTATATAGATAACGAATATGCATCCTAATTAACAGAAGAAGCAAACTGTTATCTTCACATATCTTATTTGTTTTCTTCAAGACTTATATTTTTGGATTTTTTTTTTTTTTTTCTCTCTTCTTTGAGATGAAAGTACGATGCTGTAAATATGTACATGGACGTAGAAAAAAGAGTATATATTTTTAGATTTTTCGAATTTCTTATTTTTGTTATTTTTTTCTTTCTTTTTTTCTTTTTTTGTTTGATGCCTTAACAATGAGGCGAAGTAACGAGTCTCATTTTGAGCATATCCAAACCCGTTCATGTGGTCGAACTTGAGTCAGGTTCAGAATCTTCCAAGGTCAGGATGTCCATTCCTTTGGATTAAATTAACCTTTTCCCCTTACCTTAGGTCATACGTTTGACGATGCAGTCTGAAGATATATCTAATCAGGACCCGATTTGAGTAAACATGTGAGACCCAGTTAGCGACCAAATAATTTGTACATGACCAAAGGAGCAACTGATTTTTCTTTCTTTTTCTTTTATAAATTTTTTTACTTAACAATGCCCAAGACAGATTTTCACCATGCCCATTATCGCCCTCTTTTTTACCCATAGCGCCCTTTCAAGTTTTCACTACGTCCATGGGTTTTTTACATTTTTACCCCACACGTCTTTTCAGGTTGTCACCTGGTCCGTACAAGTTTGCTCTTTTTACCCGTAGAACCCTTTCGGGTTTCCACCAGTCCATTTTGCTTTGAGTTTGTATACTTTCATTTTTTTTTTCAAAAACAAAGGTCACGATATGGACGTCGATTTCATCATAGTTGGCTAGATGGAGTTCTGTGTTGTCTCTCAGCTTGGCTCGTACTGACTTAACAGATATTGTGTCCGCTCATAGACCTTAAAGAGGACTTTCTCTCGAGATGAATTGTGGCCACGAGTTGAAAGGGGTGGGTTAGGAATTTTGAAGGTATACTTGGGTAAAAAGGTTTCCTCGATAGGGTTCTAGTTGCCATAATACACTTCTTCCTTGGGAGATTTTTACTGTACATGCCCCATGATTTTTCTATCTCTTTTCTATTTTTTTGTTCTTTTTACTTTTTTCAGACATCCTATTTTTTGGGGAGATTTTGCTTTTCTAAAAAAAATTTAGATTTTGATGGTGACTCTTTTTCTTTTTCTTTTTTGTTTGGTATATACACTTTTTCTTTTTCTTGGAGGGGTTAATGAAGAAAGGCCATTGGCTTTAATGGGGTAGCAAAGGTATAAGCATTCAGGAACACTTCTTGGTAACTTGGTTTTGAAATGGTGGCCTCTTTTATATGATCTTTAAGTAGTCACCTATCCATTTTATCAATGCTTACCTTACTGCGGGAGACTAGGAGTAAAATCGTCGCACGTATCCAGCATTGATTAGCTAAGGAAAATGAACCTCATCCATGGTGGCGAGACGAAGCGCGTACCCTGGGAGTACTTCTCTGATGACAAAAGGTCATTCCCAGTTGAGCTTGAATTTCCCTCTCGGATAGGCATGGAGAGAAGGGAAGATCTTCTTGAGTACGGTGTCACCCACCTTTGAATCTCGAATGCGAATACGCTTATTGTAAGCACGTGCGATCCTTCCTTAGTAGACCTGACTGTGACACAAAGCTAGGAGCCTTTTCTCATTGAAGAGGTTTAGCTATTCGAAATGGGATCTCTCTTTCTCTCGGCTTCTGGCAGATCGGTCTCAATGAGGATACGGAGGGAGGGTACTTCGACCTCAACTGGTAGCACGGCCTTGGTTCCATACATAAGAGAAAATGGTGTTGCGCCTGTAGCGGTATGGATTGACGTTCGATAAGCCCATAGTGCGAAGGGTAACTTTTCACTCCAATCACTGAAAGTGACAACCATCTTCTAAAGGATGCGGACAACTATCTTGTTAGCCGCTTCGACGACCCCATTAGTTTGTGACCTATATGGTGATGAGCGATGATGCTTGATCTTGTACTACTCGCAGAAGGTTCTAACACGGTTGTTCGCAAAGTTGGCATCGCTATCCATGATGATGTCTTTGGGCATGCCGAACCAAAAATAATATTATTCTTGATGAACTTCTCGACATGATTGGTCATAATATTCGTATAGGATATTGCCTCTACCCATTTGGTGAAGTACTAGATGGTGACGAGGATGAACTGATGCCCGTTGGATGCCTTTGGATTGACCTTTCCGACGACGTCGAGGCCCCATGTAGCGAATGGCCATGGAGTGGTCATGTTGTATAGATCTATAGCAGGGGCATATATCAGACTGGAGTGTTCTTGGCATTTGTAGCACTTTTCCACATGCTTGCAATAGTCAGTTTCCATGGTAGTCCAAAAATATCCTTACCGTAAGATCTTTTTGGCGAGTATGTGTTCATTGACGCGTGCCCTGCATACTCCTTAATGGATTACCTTTACGATGTTGGCTGCCTCGCTTTCAGTTAGACATCGAAGCAGGATATTATTATATGATCACTTGTAGAGGCACTCACCATAGATGACATAATTAGCTGTTAAACGTTGGATAGTTTGCTTATCGATCTTGGATGTGTGATGAGTAGTGAAATATGATGATATTTCACTTCTAAAATATCTACATTTAGCTATCCGATTAAGGCTATCTGATGAGAATTATTAGATTTGAAGTATTTCAGGTAAATACAAGCCAAGTGCAGACAACAGCCCAAGAATTCTGAAAATAATGTCAAAACACTGTAACTTTGGGTCATTGAGAACTCGGTGCAAATTGTAGCTCAATTTGGACCTTTAAGACGGCCGAATTATGAAATTGTCAAAACACAAAAGTTGTTTATCTTTCTGTCAGCTTTCCAACAACATAAGAATCGCCTCAATTTGAGTTCGGGACAGAAAGTTATGGCCAGAATATCGAAGCAGTGTCTGATGCAAAAGTGGGCCAAATTTCACGAATTTCTGGGAGGTCGATGCATCGACCCTTTTGGTCGATTAATCGAGGACAAAAAACTGTCAGACACAGAACTGACACTTTAAAGCATATTTTGAGGATTTTTTGCAGGGTCGATGCATCGACCCTATAGGGTCGATTAATCGACCCTAACTTTTCGCGCTGGGACACTTCCGCGACGTGGGTGCTATTTAAAGCCAAATCAAACACTTCGAACGCAGAGACTTTTTTTGGAGAGAATTTTTTAGGGCTATTATTCATTATTATTATTTTTGGTTTTAGACTCCTCTGGGCATCTTTTTAAGAGTTCTTCTTTCTCCTTCTTCTAGAGTTCCATCTGGGTAGATTGTACTTAGGATTTGCACTGTCTTTCTTTTACATTCATAGATTGTATTTAGGAAAATGCATTATAAACAAAGATCTTTTGGGAAGAAATGAAAAGAGGAATAACTTTAAATGAACAAGGAGATCATACACAAAAGATGAGTGGCTAAATCAGTTGATCGGGGAAGATGCAATCTCCAGATAAATAGCAATTTTTTATGATTAATACCGCCGTCTATTATTATCATCATGGAATCATTTTACTAAAAGTTTGTGTTATTAAAAATATATTAAATGCTTGTTATGACTGTTGATTGCCCGTATCAATGGCTATAATCGCTAGATCTGGACCTGCAGGCTGATCTAGGCTGCAGAGCGATTATGTACTTATTGTTGTGATCTAAACATCATGAGATACGCTATGCTTCTTACATGACTCATACCGTAATGATAGGCTGAGCCATTATTTTTAGATAGGGTATGTCAGATTAATGATCATATTTTATTACGAATCATCTCTATAGACGAATGATGGTGTGAATGATGCTTTAATGAAACTGTGGGTTTTAATGATAAAAAAAGGGTACTAATCTGGGGTAGCATATTCCTTGATCTCATTTAAATATTGTTCTTAGATTCATCAGTAATTAGTTGTTTAGATTAATTAATTTATTTTTCTTGCTTTTAGAAAAAGTGATAAATTTTTGGTTAAATTGAATTTGCCCTTTGGTACTTCCTTGGGGATGTTTTTAAGTCTCTAAAAGAATTAATTACAATTCATGTTTCCCTGTGGGTTCGACACCCTTGTTCTTGCCATACTACAATAGATCTTGTGCACTTGCAAGGGTTACATTTAAAATCGATCAAGTTTTTTGCGCCGTTGCCGGGGAAATCGATAAAATTTTGATTAATTCGGATAGGGATTTGTGTGTTTTGTGGTGAAAAAAAAAAAATAATAATAATAAATTAAAAAATTAAAAAAAAAATCTTTAATTCTGAAAATTTGGAAGTTTGTAGATTGTGAAATCTGAAATTTGGTACTCAAAGGTTGATTTTTGATTTTCGAACTTAAATTTTTGCAATTAGAATTTTTAAAATTTAATTTCTAAATTAAATTTTGATTTTCTTGTGTGAATTTTGATTTTTAAATTTTAAAAATTAATATTTAAAATTTTGATTTGCAAAATCTTCTTTCCCTTATTTTTCTCTTAGGTAAGTTTTTGTGGAGTTCTTTTAGGAAGTTTAGATTTTTAGGATTTCTTATTTTAAATTTTTTAGGAGTCTATTTTCCTTATTTTCCTCTTTTAGATATTTTGTAGGATTTTCTAAAATCTAGTTATTAATTTTTGTGGGACTACTTGCTTTAGGCTTTGTAGGAATCTTTCTATTCTCTCCCTTCTTTTTCTCTTTTAGGTAAGATTTTATAGGATTTTGTAGGATTACCTTTAGGTTTTGAAATTTAAATTTTATATTTTAATTTTCGAATTTAATTTTTATTTTTAAAAATTCGAATTAAAAAAAAAAAAAAATTTCTTCTTTAATTTAAATTCGAATTAAAAAATAATAATAATAAAAAAATAAAAAAAATTTGTGTGCGCTTCTGTCAATCGATTGAAAATATTTGCTTCAATCGATTGAAGCTGAATTTTGTGGGTTTGTTGTGGATTCTTCAATCCTTGTTGTGAGTGTTGGTGCATGAGCTTTACTCGTTCTCATCACCCACATCTGCTACCGTTTAATCTTGAGATCGAATGATCTTGTAGAGAGAATCGCAGAATCCAAAGGAATCTGTATCATCATACTGATACCATGGCTGATCAAAGGCAAGAAATGAATGAGAACAACCAGAATGTCAATAATGGCAATAATGCAAATAATGGAAATAATGGGAATAACAATTACAATGAGGGCCCTAGAACACTCGAATATTATAATGATCCTGGTTTTTACGAGGATCAGGATAGTATCATGAATGATCCCATTCCAGGGAACTACTATGAATTCAAATCAGCAATGATCCAAATGCTACCAATTTTCCATGGATTAGCAAATGAAAATCCGCACGTTCATCTAAATGAATTCACTGGGGTATGCAAAATGTTCAGAGTCTACAATGTCACTGATGAGATAGCTAAGCTCCGACTCTTTCCTTTCTCTTTAAGGGATAAGGCAAAAACGTAGTTCTATTCCTTAGAATCACAATCTATTCAGAGTTGGGCAGAGCTCCACCATCAGTTTCTTAAAAAATATTTTCCCATGACCAAAACCATTGAGTTGCATCAGAAGATCCAGTTCTTTTCCCAACAACCTACAGAAACATTTCATGAATGTTGGGAATGCTTTAAGGAATTGATTAAGAGTTGTCCAAATCATCAAGTTCCAAGGTGGCAATAAGTCCAAAGTTTTTACTGATTCCAGAAGAGAGACGCATGGTTGATGCATCTTTGAGGATAAATGTGGGCACTGTTTGAGAAATTATAACAAACTTCAATCCAAAATGCGATAATTGAGCGAACTAATTTGGATGTGGCAACAAAATCACATGTGTTGACTAGAAATGGATTATTTGATGTCAATAACAACACTTCAGATCTGTCAACAAAGGTTGATATGTTGTCCAAGCAAATGAACAGGCTGTTAGCTGCAACTAAGCAAGCTAAGAGTCCCATCAATCCCGTTGCTTGTTCAATTTGTGACCACCCAGGTGGCATGGCTAACGAGTGCCCTACCACCTTGTCATTTCTTCCTGATGAACCTACTCCTCAAGAGCAGGTGAATCTGACTCAATCATATCAGCGACAAGGTAGGAACATGTACTCAAACACATACAATCTGGAATGGAAAAATCACCCCAACTTAGGATAGGGAGGATCAAACCAAACGGGACAGGTGAATCAGCAGTTCAGATCCAATCCAATGAGTGGACAACAAACTTTTCAACCAAAATTTCCGCCCACAGCAGAATTCTAATTTCCAGCATAACCCTCCTTATTATCATCCGAATTCTGATTACCGAAAAAATCAGAATTTTAATCAACCTCAGCCCACCGTTTCAAAAGATTCTAATTTGGAGGAAAAGATTATGCGAAATATGCATGCTTTCTAACAGATGATGATAGATCAATTTAGTCAACTGACAAATCAGTTGAGTCAACGAGAGGAAGGTAGGCTCCCTAGCCAACCCATCAACAATCCTCGAGGCCAAGCATCATCTGATGAAGGACCATCAAATAGTCAACAGTTGAAAGCTGTTACAGTGCTGAGAAGTGGACGAGAGGTTGATAATCAAGTGGAAATGCCTGTGGAAGCTGATGAAGAAAGAGAAGCAATGAAAGAGAAAGAACCAGAGAAAAGAAAAGAGAAAGAAAAAGGAAAAGAAAAAGAAATAGAGGAAGTGTCACTTCCCACTGTCCAACAAGGACGTAAAAAAGAATCGAAACTTGAATCTGCACCTTATGTCCCAAAGGCACCATTCCCGGAATGCCTAACTCCTCCATCCAGAATGGGAAAGGGACCGGCAAAAATGGAAGAAATCTTTGAAACATTCAAGCAAGTAAAGATAAATCTTCCATTACTCGAGACAATCAAACAAGTTCCTGAGTATGCCAAATTTTTCAAAGATTTGTGCACTCGTAAGAGAAAGGCACGTACTCATGTTTCAAAGAAAGTGTTCCTGACTAATCAAGTCAGTTCGATGTTGCAATTGGAAACCCCACAGAAACTGAAAGACCCTGGAGTCCCAACTGTTCCATGTGTCATTGGTGGGCAGCCAGTTGGAAAAGCGTTATTGGAGTTGGGAGCAAGTGTTAATCTAATCCCATACTCAATGAACGAGAAACTCGGATTAGGTGAATTGAAACCCACGACGGTCACACTCCAACTGGCAGATAGATCAGAAAGAAGACCTAGGGGTATTATCGAGGATGTTTTGGTTGGAATAGACAAGTTTATCTTTCCAGTGGACTTTGTCGTTTTAGATATAGAACCACCTGTTAAATCAATTAATCAAGTCCCCATCATCCTTGGACGTCCGTTTCTCGCCACTGCCAACGCTTGCATTAATTGTAGAACGGGAGTCATGGACGTTTCTTTTGAGAACATGAAGGTCAGATTAAACATATTTCATGCGATAAACCATTTCCCTAACGAGGATGAGGTCGAATATTTTTACATTTATCAGATGGATGAAGTGGTGGATGAAGCATTACCATCAATGCTCACCAAAGAAGAATTTGAAACCACTTTGTTGGCCATCTATGAAGCAAAAGAATCTGAAACGAAGCAGTCAGAAGAGACGAGGTCGAGTTTATCATGTCCAGATGATAACTTATGTGAAAATTTGACTAAGGTAGAACCATTACCTATTGAGGTACAGGATGTGCTGACTTCATCAATTGAGCAGCCACCAGCTATGGAATTGAAACAGTTGCCTCAGTCGCTCAAGTACGCTTTTCTGGGACCTCGTGAGACGCTTCCAGTGATAATTTTATCTACATTGTCGAAAGAACAAGAGCATGACCTGTTGAAAGTACTTAAAGAGCACAAGGAGGTCATCGGATGGACCCTAGCTGATTTAAAAGGGATTGACCCATCAGTCTGTATGCACAAAATACATCTGGAAGATGATAGTAAACCATCGAGGGAACCGCAAAGGCGACTTAATCCGAACATGCAACAAGTTGTTTTAAAGGAAATCATCAAATTACTCAATGCTGGAATCATCTATCCGATCTCTGATAGTGAATGGGTAAGTCTAGTCCAAATCGTTCCGAAAAAGTTCTGAATCACTGTGAAAGAAACTACTGAAGGAGAATTGGTCCCCACTCGTGAAACTACTGGGTGGCGGGTGTGCATTGATTATCGAAAATTGAACACGGCTACCAGAAAGGATCATTTTCCCCTTCCATTCATTGATCAAATTCTTGAGAAGTTAGCTGGGTAGGAGTTTTACTGTTTTCTTGATGGATATTCGGGATACAATCAAGTGCCCGTTTTTCCACCTTATCAGGAGAAAACTACATTCACGTGTCCTTACGGTACTTTTGCATGTCGCAGAATGCCGTTCGGCTTATGTAATGCACCTGCTACTTTCCAACGATGCATGTTGGCCATATTTTCGGATATGATTGACAAGTTCATCGAGGTATTTATGAACGATTTCTCTATTTTTGGGAAGACATTTGCTTCATGTTTGAATCACCTTGCACAAGTGTTGCAACGTTATGTGAACTCCAAACTTGTTCTTAGCTGGGAGAAGAGTCATTTTATGGTTCAACAAGGAATTGTGTTAGGGCATATCGTTTCAAAGAAAGGAATTGAAGTTGATAAGGCCAAAGTTGACTTAATTGCCAATTTGCCCCCACCGAAGAGTGTTCGACAAATTCGATCATTTTTGGGTCATGCTGGATTTTATAGAAGATTCATTAAGAATTTTAGCAAGGTGGCTAAACCATTGTGCACCCTGCTTGGTAAAGACGTTCCTTTTGATTTCGACGAGGATTGCATGGAAGCATTTCTGAAATTGCGCGAGCTCTTATCAAATGCACCGATAATCCAACCACCGGATTATTCTTTACCATTCGAACTCATGTGTGATGCATCTGATTACGCTATCGGAGCTATCTTAGGGCAAAGGGTGAACAAATTACCTCACATAATTTATTATGCCAGTAAGACATTGATCGATGCACAGCTTAACTACACCACCACTGAGAAAGAGTTGTTAGCTGTGGTGTATGCTCTCGATAAATTTCGATCTTATCTGCTTCGATAAAAAATAGTGGTCTTTTCAGACCACTCTGCATTGAAATATTTGTTAGGAAAGAAGGATGCCAAACCAAGATTGATCCGCTGGATCCTGCTCCTTCAAGAGTTCAATTTTGAAATCAAAGATAAAAAGGGAGTAGAGAATGTTGTGGCCGATCACTTGTCTCGCATTTTGCCTGAAGAATCATTTGCACTTGAGCCTATCTGGGACACTTTTCCAGATGAGCAATTAATGGCAATTGATGCGACCGCTACGAAAGCTCCTTGGTTTGCCAATATTGTGAATTATTTGGTCACGGGCAGAATCCCTACTCAGTGGGGCAAGAATGATAAGAATCTCTTTTTCTCCTAGATAAAATACTATTTTTGGGATGAACCACATTTGTTCAAAATTTGTTCAGATCAAATCATCAGGAGATGTGTACCAGAAGAAGAGCAACTAAGCGTCATCAATTTCTGCCATGCTAGAGCCTGTGGAGGCCATTTCGGAGGACAGAAGACCGCACAAAAAATCCTTCAAAGCGGATTCTACTGGCCCTCCATCTTTCGTAACGCTGCTCGATTTTGCAAAGAATACCAACGATGTCAACAACTGGGAAATATTTCACGACGAAATATGATGCCCCTTAACCCGATTTTAAGTGTTGAAATTTTTTATGCTTGGGGGATTGACTTCATGGGTCCTTTTCCCCCATCTTTTGGGTATTCATATATTCTTGTAGCTGTTGACTACGTTTTCAAATGGATCGAAGCTGTGGCAACCCGTTCGAATGACCACAAAGTTGTGGTCAAATTTCTGAAAGAAAATATTTTTAACAGATTCGGGTTTCCATGGGCGATCATTAGTGATGGCGGTTCGCACTTCTGCAACCGCCATTTTGCTACTTTAATGAAGAAACACGGCGTCACTCACAAGGTCGCAACGCTGTACCATCCGCAAACTAGTGGTCAAGTGGAAGTGTCGAACCGAGAGATTAAACGAATTTTAGAAAAGACGGTGCGACCAGATAGAAGAGATTGGTTTAACCGGCTATCTGATGCTCTTTGGGCCTATCGTACCGCCTTTAAGACACCAATTGGAATGTCTCCGTTCAGAATTATCTACGGGAAAGCATGCCATCTTCCTGTTGAATTGGAGCATAAGGCATTTTAGGCTATCAAAAGATTTAACTTTGATATGCAAGCGGCAGGATCAAATCGAAGGCAACAGCTGAGTGAATGGGAAGAGCTACGCTATGATGCGTATGAAAACTCTAAGATGTACAAAGAAAGGTACAAGAAGCTGTATGATAAGTCAATTTCTCGGAAAGAGTTCCACATTGGACAAAAAGTTTGGTTGTTCAACTCCAGACTTAAGCTCCACCCGGGGAAACTGAAATCTAGATGGGAAGGCCCATTTCAGGTTGTTTCTATTAGTGCGCATGATGCGATTGAGATCCGAAATCTCAAGGATAATCAAGTCTTCAAAGTCAATGGGCAACGTCTTAAACCAATGTTCGAACCGATGACCCAGTTCGGAATTGAGGCGATACACCTCAGTGACCCAGATTAAAGGAGTTGGACTCAGGTTTAGTTTAGGATTTAGGATTTAAGATTTCTCTTTTCGTATGTTTAGTTCTAGAATATTAGTTTTTAGTTTAGTTTAGGTTATTTTTAATTTCCAAATTAGTGTAGCCACATTACCTTCAATCTATTTTTGGTCATGTTCTAATTTGATGCACATATTCTCTGCACCTAATCTTTGTGTTGAGGTACTTTTCAACAAGTTTGGGGGTGCGCTACTTATTTCAATCAATGAGGACATTGTTATTTTTAGATTTGGGGGTATGATTCTCTATCTTGCGTCACTTTTTTATTTTTTTTTATATGAAAAAAATAATAATAATAAATAAAAATTTTTGAACCATCGTACATGAATTATTTTTCGATAGTTTTCAAACTTTAGTTGATGATGCATGTGAATTTAATTTTGATAATATCAATGTCAGATTTTGAATGCTTGTATTTAAAATAATGAAGCTTAATGTGATATTTTGTGGGTAATTTTGATATTCATGTGTAGAACTTTTACACTTATACCAAGCTAAGACTTAGAAATCGATGAACTGTTTTGAACGGTGAATCTTAGGTTCTTAGTGGAGACTAAACCCAGGAAGCTTTAGAGCTAATTTCCCGTCATTGATGAGTAAATACATAAACTCGAAGTTTTCTTTGAATACGAATTATTTTGCATAATCTCATACATTTTATTTTGACTTGTGACTTTGCATGATATCAAATTCATATTATTGTGTTAGAACGTACTGTATATCTACTCAAGACAAATAGGCAAGGTTACCATCTTTTAAGGACATGATTGAAGGCCATCTTTGGCTTGTTTGTGCTTAAATGCCCCACCTCATATAAATTTATCCTTCTAGTACCCCTTTGAGCCTATTGAAAAAATTTACCTTTATACATTCCTTGCTAAGCCACGTTAACCTTTAACCCTTCACCATTTCTGAAAATTCAGCTTTACCCTTCTTATTTTTGAGAAATTAGAAACGAGGGATGAGAATGAACGAAAAGAAAGTAAGTGGAGAGATACTGAGTTGTGGTGTTTACTGAGAGTGTATGACAAAAATATAAAAGAAAAAGGGGGGAAAAAGAAAAAGGAAATTGTGAAAAATAATGAAAAATATGAGGTGCTTCAAGAAAAGGAAATTCAAAAGAAAAAGAAAGTTGAGAAAAATGGAAAAATAGTGAGAGATTAGAAAAGAAAAAGAAGAGAGAAAAATTAGAAGTTTGTTTCTTTTCCGATTTCTCAGAAATTTTGAATCTCAATTCCCTTTATTTCTTACCCTTTCCTGGGCCCCATTACAACCCTACAAAAGACCTTCATGATCTGATCTTGCATTGGTAACTGCCTTGTGGAGAGTAAATATGTGATACTTATGACACTTGATATGACATACTTGGGATATGCAAGTATCTGTTCTTATGAGATTTATTTTTGTTCATTGATTATATCGTGTTTCATTTATCATGTGAGACATTTTTGCTTGTTTTGTATTGATCTCTCACATGTGTGCGAAAGATTACCCATCATCGAAGTGATTTTATTTCGAGAGTATACCTAAAGTGAGGATTAAGTCGAGACAACAGATCCGACGGTTTTCCGTTTGGACTAGTTCCAAGATAGATGAATCTTGGTTTGGGTATGCACAGACTTCACGTTTAGGCATGAATGGATGAATTATCTAACAATTTAAGCATTAGATTAATTTGAATGGATACTAGCATAATTGACATGACATTAATATTTAAGATTGATGATTCACATATTGAAACAATTAATATTTTTATTTTTGAATAATATATATGTTATCAAAATCATATTTTGAAAACTCAATTTTGCCGATGGTTTGAAATTTATTGAAGTTTATGGGTAACTTCACTGTAAACCCTCAGGAGACACAACTCCTCCACTAGGGATCACCTAGGGGTTTAAAGGCCTGTTGCACACACTAAGTGTAATCGTGTTTCCTATGAAAGTGGCATCTATTTTCCTTAGTTTGTTTTGCTCGAGGACTAGCAAAGTGTAGGTTTGGGGGTGTGATGAGTAGTAAAATATAGTGATATTTCACCCCTAAAATACCTATATTTAGCTATCCTATGAAGGCTATCTGATGAGAATTATTAGATTTGAAGTGTTTCAGGTAAATACAAGCCAAGTGCAGAAAACAGCCCAAAAATTCTAAAAATAATGTCAAAACACTGCAACTTTGGGTCATCGAGAACTTGGTGCGACTTGCACCTCAATTTAGACTTCTAATACGGCCGAATTATGTAATTGGTAAAACACAAAAGTTGTATATCTTTCTGTCAGCTTTCCAACAGCGTAAGAATCGCCTCAATCTGAGTTCAGGACAGAACGTTATGGCCAAAATACTGAAGCAGTGTCTGATACAAAAGTGGGCCAAAATTCATAAATTTCTGGGAGGTCGATGCATCGACCCTTTTGGTCGATTAATCGAGGACAAAAAGCTGTCAGACACAGAACTGACACTTTGAAGCAGATTTTGAGGATTTTTTGCAGGGTCGATGCATCGACCCTAACTTTTCGCGCTGGGACACTTCCGCGACGTGGGTGTTATTTAAAGCCAAATCAAACACTTCGAACGCAGAGACTTTTTTTGGAGAGAATTTTTTTGGGTTATTATTTATTATTATTATTTTTGGTTTTATACTCCTCTGGGCATCTTTTTAAGAGTTCTTCTTTCTCCTTCTTCTAGAGTTCCATCTGGGTAGATTGTACTTAGGATTTGCACTGTCTTTTTTTTACATTCATAGATTTTATTTAGGAAAAGGCATTGTAAACAAAGATCTTTTGGGAAGAAATGAAAAGAGGAATGGCTTTGAATGAATAAGGAAATCATACACCAAAGATGAGCGGCTAAATCAGTTGATCGGGGAAGATGCAATCCCCAGATAAGTAGCAATTTTCTATGATTAATATCGCAGTCTATTATTGTCATCATGGAATCATTTTTCTAAAAGTTTGTGTTATTGAAAATATATTGAATGGTTGTTATGAAGCATATCAGCGGCTATAATTAATCGCTGCCGGGCAGGCTGATCTAGGCTGCAGAGCGATTATATACTTATTGTTGTGATCTAAACATCATGAGATACGCTATGCTTCTTACATGACTCATACCGTAATGATAGGTTGAGTCATTATTTTTAGATAGGGTATGCCGGATTGATGATCATATTTTATTACGAATCATCTCTATAGACGAATGATGGTGGGAATGATGCTTTAATGAAACTGTGAGTTTTAATGATAGAAAAGGGGTACTAATCTAGGGTAGTATATTCCTTGATCTCATTTAAATATTTTTCTTAGATTCATCAGTAATTAGTTGTTTAGATTAATTAATTTATTTTTCTTGCTTTTAGAAAAAGTGATAAATTTTTGGTTATTCCTTGGGGATGTTTTTAAGTCTCTAAAAGAATTAATTAAAATTCACGTTTCCCTGTGGATTCGACACCCTTGTTCTTACCATACTACAATAGATCTTGTGCACTTGCAAGGGTTACATTTAAAATCGACCAATGTGCCCTCAGGAACTGCCCGAGTTTTAAGAAAATTCTTGATATCTGAGAACCATGGAGGCTCATCATTTGTCTTTGTGGATCCTTCGATTTGGAGGCAGAAGGCAAGATCGTTTCTTTATCTGATCATGATGGGCTTCATCTCGATGGTATATGGAATTTCGAACATTGATGTCAACGTTGCTAAGGCATCAGCAAAATGATTTCTTGCTCGCGGTATGTAGGAGAACGTAACATCATCGAAGAATGCTATCAGATTCTTGAGAAGTTCATGGTACGGGATCAGCTTTCATCTTTCGTCTTTCAGTCTCCATTTGTCTAGCATATGATTAGTTGTAAGTCGCCAAACACCCTGAAGTAAGTTACGTTCAGGTCGAAAGCTTCTTGAAGTCCAGATGCGCAAGCTTCAAACTCGGCCATATTATTGGTGCAAGGAAAATTGAGCTTGATGGAGACTGGTACGTGGGACCCTTTTGGTGAGATTAAAATAGCGCCAACTCCTTGACCTTCAGTGTTTGATCCCCCGTCAAAGTGCATTACCTAGGACTCCTTTATCTCCTCTGTGTCATCCTCAGTCATGAACAAGATATCTTTGTCAGGAAATTCGGTCCTCAATGGCTCGTAATCATGTAAGAGATTCTCGAAAAGATGATCAGCGAGTGCTTGCCCCTTGATTGACTTTTGAGTGACAAACGTGATGTCTAACTCTGATAAGAGGAGTTGTCAGCATGCAATTCGTCCAATGAGAGTCAACTTTTCAAACAAGTACTTCAAGGGATTCATTCATGCCAGAAGGAGAATTGTCTGAGAGAGAAAATAGTGACGAAGCGTCTGGATAGCCCATACGAGAGCCAGGCATGCTTTCTCTAAATGAGAATAACATGTCTCGTAGTCAATGAATTTCTTGCTGAGGTAGTAAATGGTCAACTCTCTTCTTCCGATTTCATCATGCTTCCCTAGGATACATCCCATCAAGAATTCTGTCATTGAGAGATACATTAGGAGTAGCCTCTCGGGTACTAGGGGTACCAAAACTAGAGGGTTAAGGAGGTAGCCTTTGATCTTATCGAACGCAGCTTGAAAATCATCATTTCATTCAACGGGTAAATCTTTCCTTAGTAGCTTGAAGATCGACATGCAGATAAGAATTAACTAGCAGTGAACCGATTGATGTACTGTATTCTGCCCAAGAAGTCTCAGACTTCTTATTCGGTAGATGGCGATAGCATTTCAATGACAGCTTTTAATTTGACTGGATCAACTTCGATGCCTCTCTTGCTGACGATGACGCCCAGTAGCTTCTAGACATGGTGCCGAATGCGTATTTCTGAGGGTTCAGACGTAGCCTATATTTCCTCAGTCTTTCGAATAGTTTTTGGAGGTTCACTAGATGATCACCTCTCTCCTATTACTTGGCTATCATCTCGTCGACATACACCTCGATTTCTCGGTGCATCATGTCATGGAAGAGTGTCGTCATTGCCCTATGATATTTTACCTCGACATTCTTTAACTCGAATGACATAACTTGACAACAGAACGTTTCCCATAAAGTGATGAACATTGTCTTCTCTCGGTCCGCTTCTACCATCTTGATCTGATTGTATTCGGAGAATTCATCCATGAGCGAGAGCATCTGATCCCTTGCAGTGTTATCGACCAAGATGTCAATGTGTGGCAACGTGAAGTCATCCTTTGGACTTGCCTTGTTGAGATTTCTGAAATCAATGCACATGCAAACCTTTCCATCTTCCTTTGGTATTGAGATTTACTTTCAACATCCACTCCGACAGAAGGCATATCAGCTTCTGCTTGGCTGGCTTAACGTCAGGATACAATAGTAACTCATGTTTGACCAAATCGGTGTCCAAATTAGGCATATCTTTGTATGACCATACAAAGACGTCTTGGTATAACCGAAGAAAATCAATCATACTTTTTCTTTTCTCGAGAGACAGCGACGTTTCGATCTTAGTGATTCTAGGAACCTTATCGGTACCCAGATTAACATCTTAAGCCTCTTCAACAATCGAGGTAAGATTATGCTCAAAATCGACGTACTGCTCAAGGAGCTCATTGGAAAGCTTTTCAGTAGGGATCTCCTCGTCGAGACTCGTGATTCCTACCTCTTCTTGTATTTTTACAAGAAAGGGGTCGATTTCACGTGGGACGAGTTTTTCAAATAAGGCATCAATTTTTTTTTTCTCGAAAATCTTAATAGACAATTTTTTTGGATTTTGTATTTGATCTATTTTTTCAGGATTTTTCTTTTCTTCGAAATTTGGCCCTTAGCAACGCGGGTCTCTGTACATGCATGGAATTGCTTGCCAAGGACTAATCTCTCTTTTTATAGGTTATTTTTTTTGGGAAGCCGGTGTCGTATTTACGGCCATTTGATGCTTCCAAAGTTAGGGGCATAAAAGCCCAATTTCTCACCTGAGGAGTTGTATCTTTACCTAGTTTTATGGAGGAGGCTGATTATGCTAGGTTTTGAGGGTCAGCCCCCAACATGTTAACCATGGGTTCATCTTGAACATGGTCTTCAAATATTAGCACGAGTTTCAGATGGGTCAGGATGGGTGGTTGTACAAGCATGGGTATCTCCTCCTCAAAAAGTGATAATGAGGCGAGGTCTATTTCAATTTCTGGATAGATGATTTGGGGATTAGTTTGGTGAATGGCCACCTGCTTATATGGGGTCAACTATGTTGTCCCATTTTGATTAATTTTGATGATCCATGCGCTCACGAATGTGCTTCGGATGTGAGGTCTTGGGCGGGGTTCATCCTCCATATCTATCCCCTTGGATTTGGCTACGGCAATGATTCGGGCCTTTTCGTTGGCCACCTGGGCTTCTTCTTCGGTTGGCTTGTAGCCTAAGCCGAATTTGATTCGTTGTCCACCCTTGGCTTTGACGGGGTCTCTTCTTCCTTATAGACGAGGTCCTAAACCCTTTCCTTTCTGGTAGCCTCACTTCTGGAGCATGACTACTGCTACAACCGTTCTTCCTCTGATTTTTTTGATTACTTTTCTGGGGGATTCTGACGCCACTATCTCTAACACATCATACTGAAAACTATGAAGCTCTGTGTCTTTGACTGTATGCGGTATATCTAGCACCTTGAGATTTTTGATATTGTGGGCCATTTTTTCTTTCTTCTCGCCCTTCACCCATAATAGATATAACCTTCAGCTCATATATAAATTTGAGTTGTTGATGTAAGGTGGAGAGCACCGTCCCGATTTCGTGCAACCATGGGCGCCCTAGCAGAAGGTTAAAAAAGGACTTGATGTCTATGACTTGGAACGAGATTGAGAAGGTCATTGGCCCAATGGTGAGCTTAAGATCGATTTCTCCTATCACCTCTCTCCGTGTATTATCAAACCCTTGGGCTCCCGTTCTGGTCGACCGAAAAATAGATTGATCGATCCCAATCTTGGTTGTTGTTCGCAAAAGGTACACATTTAATGTTGATCCATTATCTATTAACACCAACGAAATCACCATGTTCCGGTCACCGACTGTGATATTGGGGGGTTTGGAGTGGTTCCCTCCTTTTGGGAGGTCAGCGTCTGAAAATGAGATGGCTTTGGGAGCCAATACTTGCCCGATCATCTATCCCACTTCATCTGGGGATGCTTTATTTGATACATGAGCGGTTTTTAGTGCTCCCATCAGAGCTTGGAAGTGAAGTGGAGACGTCATGAGTAAGTCCCATATGGGGATGTGAGTCGGCGTTCTTTTGAGTTATGTTTCTAGAGCGCGATCTCTGCTCATTTTTTTCAACGGGTGCACTGCTGCAGGTTCCCTTCTTTCTTCAGGTTGGGCTCGTATCGGCACCTCAGGCTGTTTAGAGATATTGTCTAACCGGGTTATAAACTCAACTACACCTTCCCTGATGTCACCCGCATTGGCATCCATCTGGTTGTAGTTGAGTGGGACCTGATGGGGATCATATGCTAGTTCGAGAATTTAAAATGGGACGGATGGAGATGCCGAGTATGATTGAACTGGTAGGACTAGTGTTGCAATGTTGGGACAAATGGGGTTGACTGGTACAGGAGGCGGCTGGACTGGTGGAGGTGCAACAAAATTGAGCCAGCTGTATTGGGTAGGTGATGGAGGCGAAGGTGGATGGGTTGATGATGGCATGGCGGAATTGGGCCAAATATGGTTGACTGGAGCTAACTCTGAAGGTGAGGTAAAACTAGGCACCATATAATTTACGGGGGTTGGTGCCGGAAAGGGATGGTATACTGGAGGTGAGGCCCAAACGGGTTGGACCGGATTAACGAGAGCAGGTGTGGGAAAATACAACCTCGGATCTAGCAGTGTTGCTTGGGGTGTTGGGCTTGGAAAATAATCGGCTAAGTTTAAAGGATCGACTACCCCGATGGTTTCTCTTTCTTGGTTCCACTGCCCTGATGTTTCATAGCTTTCCCCCGTGTCGATATATTCCAAGGAGTCGACCTCTTACATTTCTTCCTCCAGCATATTAATGGTGGCCCTTAGGCCCATTCCTCCTTGTGGGTGTAGCGGCAACGGTGCTTATAGAATATTGATGTGTTGATTGGCCTGGGGAGTTTTCGGGGGAATGAGTTTCCCTGCCTCTATCAGATCTTGAATCGCATTAGTGCCCATGGGCCATTGTCTTGTCTAGGAGCTAGATTTACTGGTGTTGGGGCTTGTTTTGCTGCCCCAAACTGAGAGGGTACTATGCTGGTGCTAGGTTGTGTAGTCATTATAGCCTGGACCTCTACCCTTTTTCTTCACTTTGTCCTCTGCTCGGTGAATTTATGAACCCCACTGGCCCCACTAGTCACATTCCAGCTCAACCTTCCTTCTCTCACCGCATCTTCGCAGAGGTTGGCATTTCTTACCAGGTCAGTAAAACTGGCTTGCTGTTGGTACACTAAAAAGTCTGAGATGACTGGAAGAGTAGTTTTTGAAATCATTTCAATTTGTTCATCGTCGGGGATGCGATTCTTCACTTGGGCGCTTAGGGCCTTCCACCTCCCGAGATACTCGTTAAAAGTCTCATCAGATTTTTGTTTCAATCATGCTAGATCTGATTTGTGCGATTTGATATCTATCTTATAGACATATTGTTCTTGGAATAGGTGGGTGAGCTCTTTCCACGTTTTTAACATAGATGGTTCAATAGACGTGAACCATCTAAATGCGGGACTGGTGAGGCTCTTATGAAAAATCTTGATGTGGAGGCGCTCATCTCCATCGTATTGACACATGTCCCCACAGTAAGATTTTAGATGGGAAATTAGGTTATCCGTGCCATTGTATTTATCGAATGTGAGTACTTAAAATTTGGGTGGCAAAGGCACCTCGGCGAATAGGCATAAATTCGAGAAATTTGTGGCATGGATCTCAGTCCCCCCCCCCCCCCTAGTTTCATCAACTGCATCTGGATTTGTCTATCTATTCTTTCAGCAGCCCTGATTCCCTAGGTGGCAATGTTGGGGTTGGTCCCCCACTAGGCTGCCTCCATTGATTTTGAACAGTCTGTTGGTTGGTGAGTGTGGGTGGTGGGGGATTAAAGTTGGTAAATATCCCCACGTAGGCCCCACTATTTTGGACCTCATCCTCCTCATACTAATGACTTGCATCGGCAAATGGAAGGGGAAGGGTGAGATTATCTTGTTGATTTTGAGTGGACTGTATGGGGGCGTGATAATACTATTGTATTAGAGGAAGCTTCGATGATGGGTTTGTGGGGTAAGGGGATGGGAGAGTTGTGGATTTTGGACAAGTTGAGTGGGTGTTTGGTGGAACCACTGGGTTTGATGGGAATTTTGATGATTGGGTTGGGGGGTAAGAGGATGGGTGAATTATGGATTTTGAGCTAGTGCTGAGTGGGGCCATTGTGGGTAAAGGGTATTTTGGAAATTTTGGAGATTTCATTGGGAGAGTGAGTGAATGGGTAAATTGAGAAAGGTTGATGGTATGGGATGGATTCCCATATTGGGTTGGGTGAGAGGAATGGGGATGAATGGGGCTTATGCCGACTTGGGGGATTGGATGAGATGAGTTTATTATTTGGGGGAAATGAGGGTTTGTTAGGTGTAGGTGAATGTGAGAAATTGGGGGAATGATGAAGGGTTTGAAAATGTCACCCTCAGGTTTGGGCTGGTATGGGCTGGTGGTTGGGTATGGGATATTTGAGGCTCACTCAGATGGCCCCATGATTGATGGGAGAGGCCTTGGGTGGTGTGGATTATGGGTGGTTGATTAGAATTTGGATTTTGAGTGAAGGCGGCGTGGAGATTTTGGAGAGTATGTTGGGAGTTTTACGGCATTTGAGGTGGGTTGGGAAGGCTTTGGGAGGCCTTCCATGTCATGTATGCCCTCATCATCTCCTTCATCATGACCATAGGATCGGTCATGGCGGCGGATATGGATGGTTCACCTGATGGGAGGGATGTATGAGGTGGTGGTAGTAATGCTTGGTTTGATGTTGTAGGGAAATTGGGGACATTTTGGTTTGATGTGGGAAAGTTGAAAGGGTTTTGATTTGATGTGGAAGGAAAATTGGGGATATTTTGAGCGGGTGTGGGGGAAAAATTATTATATTTTGGGTGGATGTGGAGGGAAAATTGGGTGTATGTTGGGTTGATGTAAGGGGAAAGTTGGGTGAATAATTAGGTGTATGTTGGATGGTGACAAAAAGGGGTGTATTTTGGGTGAATGTGGAAGGAAAAGTGGGTATATTTTAGATGAATGTAGAAGGAAAATCAAGTGGAAAATTAGGTGTATGTTGGGTGGAGGTGCAAAAAATGGGCATATTTTGGGTTGACATGGGGGAGAAATTATAACATTCCTGAAATTTGAGCGTTGAACAGTGTCCTCAGGATGCGTGCTCTACTGGTTATAAGCTTGACCAAGTGGATGTCAACTTGATGACTTAGATTAAATTAAGTTTGATATGAATGCGCTTGTAAGTATGATTTTAGATTTCATTTTTGAAGGTCACATACACCTGTTATTGGTGTATGTGTTTTATACCAAATACTTAAAATGAGTTAAGTGACCTAAGGAGTAAAGAGAAGTTATTTCTCTTTAATTTAGGTTGGTGTAGAGATTTATGAAGAGAGAGAGAGACAGAGAAAGAGTAAGAGAGAGTAAATGCAAGGGAGTTAGTGGAGATTCCGATTTGAAGACGGGCTTGAGCAATTACTCCGGAGACAACGCATTGGAGTTCGTTGGAATCGGAGCTAAGAGCCGTAGCCTTTGACCCAACCATTGAATCAATCAAGAGATTGGTTTGAGGTGAGTTTTGTTTGATTTTAATGCATATGTTATTGTGCATTAGTTCTAGGATTAATTGGTTAAATGTTGAATTAAAAATATAGAAAAGAAAGGAAAATAGAAAGATGAGAAAACTGGAAGAAATGCCCGCAAAGGGCTGGGTTTCTAACTAAATCAATTAATCGATTTGGAAAATCGATTAATCAATTTTGTCTTAGAAGTAAGCTGGGCAATAATGCCTGAAATCGATTGATCGATTTAAAATCGATCGATCGATTTTTGGATTTCAATTAATCGATTAATCGTTTGTGCACTCACAGTGGCTGAAAAATCAAGAGCCAAGGAAAACTGATTGATCGACTTAAAAATCGATCAATCAATTTTGAAATTTCGATTAATTGATTTGGGATCGATTAATCGATTTTGGGAATTCGATTAATCGATTTTGGGGATTGATTAATCGATTTGGACAATTTTTGTTGACTTTTATTTTAGACTTTGGAGTTCTGGGAGGGTATTGTACCTTCTTTTATGCATCGTTTTTTATGCTTTGCTTATACTATGATGTACCTTAGGTTATGCGAGTGAGTACAAGTATGGGAAAACGCATTGGACCTTGATGCTTGAGAAATTATACGCATGAGATAGGGAATGCCTTGAACATGTACTTTAATTGCAAGAGCATGTATGTAATGATATAGAAATGAATAAATGTGAAACTTAAGTGTGCGTGTGTGAACACTAAGTAAGGAAATTGAGTTACAAATGGGTATGTGACGTCTCTAGGGGATGTGAATGTGATAAGGGCATCTGTGTGATGCATTGAGCTGGTTACATCTTAGGGATGTATGTGAAAATGTAAAGCAAAGTGAATGAGAATTGATGAGGCCTAATGTACTATAATTAGCAAAATCACACGATGAATAACTATATGTAATACACTTTTAATTTAAGGTTTGAAGAATATCCCACCGACGTGGCAGGATACCCACAACTGACTTGGCAGAATATCTGTGACCGGTACAACGGCCAATCCGTACACCAGTTAGAAATCTCAGGGATGTATGCATAAGAATTACACCCCATCGCCTATGAGGAAGGGACCTGGGTAGTATTAAATGAATAAAAAAGGAAATAAAAACTGTCTGATTAGACGACGATGGAGGGTATTCCATCGGGCGCTCGATGCTATAGTAAATCGAGGATTATTTAAGTTACGATTTAAGCTTTTAGGCCAATCATTGTCTTATATGAACAAGTTGAGAACAAATAAACATATGTAAAGTAAAAGTTACATTCAGTGCATCTTTTTAGTTATTTAAATTATTTTTCAGTTATTTCATTGATACATCATGCTTCTAAATATCATGGAATATATGTGAGAGATTAACTTATATGTTCATTCAGTTGTTTTCCCATTGAGCTAGGATGTAGCTCACCCTTTAGACTATACGTCGCAGGTCCTGTGCTTGCGGCTGCTACTACTTCGGAAGGTATAGATCTGGAGGATTCGGATTACATGCCTGGGAAAGATTTGGAGCCCCTTCCTGAGGACTTCTTCTAGAGGACCCCTGCGTATTTTGATTGAGTTTCTGAGAGAGTACTGTACAACTTGGTATGTAAAGCCCTATTTTTGAGAAAATATAATTAAATGACGATATATTCTTTTGGAGAACCATCCAAGGTGACTGTTGTATTATCACTGATGGTTCGGGTGGGTTCTTTTGCTCATACGATGGCACGAGATCATAACCATCTTTTAGGTTACTTATTTTGATGATTACATAGTAGAACTAGAGATTTAGTTCGATATCAATTCTTAAGCTTCTATTTCGTTTCATTTTTTCTTGGGTATACCAATGTTCAGTGTCGGCTTATGGGGCACGGCCTCGAGGGTCGTGATGATGGAACAGGTTTCTGGGTGCCGAAGTTTGGGCTGTCACAGTTGATATCAAAGTAGTTTCTTTTAGAATTTCTGACAAGTCTTGATTTTGTCAGAGCATATGACCTTCTGCTAATGAAACTATGATTTTATTTACAGAGCATTATGTCTTCTGGAGGAAGAGGATGGCCTCAGGGTGGCCACGAGAGAAACTTGCAGAGCAGAGACGATTTTGTCTCGGCTACGAATAGAGTACCAATGGGGAATAGAGAGACTAAGGAAGTAGTAGCCAAGAGAATCGAAAACAGGCAGAAAATCAGGATAGAGATCAGAGAGAACAGGAAAGAGTAAGGGAAAGAAATGAAGAGAGAGAAGAGCGTCAGTGGATGATGCACACTATGGAAACCCATGACAAATGTCATGGCTCAGCAAGCAGTGTCCTTGGCAGCTCATAATGCCAGCGACCATCATCAGCCACCTACACCTCCAGTAGGTCCTACACCATCATTGCCCTTTGCATTCATAGAGTTTAGGAGGATGCGTCCTCCGAGCTTTTCAGGGCAAGCAGAGCCAATAGATGTGGAAAATTGGCTAAGCAAAATGGAGAAAGTATTTAGCGTGGTTACATGCACGGAAGATGAGTGTTCGTTGGCCAGTGTATATGCTTATGGGGAGGCAGGCCCATGGTGGAAGTCCGTTTTTAAGATTAGGGCTCAGGTGACCCCAGGATTTCCCTGGACATAGGATGAGTTCGTGGAAGAATTTAACAAGCAGTACTTTCCTAAAGTAGTACAAAATCAGATGGAAGTTAAGTTTCTACAACTCGAGCAGGGAAGGATGTCAGTGAGAGAGTATGGCGTAGAATTCATGAGGCTTGCTCACTTTGCTCCTGATTTTGTAGTCACGAATCTGATGAAAGCGAAAAGACTACAACGTAGCTTAAGGTTCGACATCAGGGGGAAGGTAGCGGCATTTGAACTAAAGACCTATGAAGAGGTCATGAGAAAAGCCTTAGTAATCAAAAAGGACAATAAAGATATATACAGAAGAAGAGATCAACAAGGGAGAGGAAGAACGGATCAGAGTAAGGTTGGGAACTATGAGCCGGTGAATAAAAAGCCGAGATTCGTCGCACCCATTCAGAGGCAACCGTTCCAAACTGGATATGTTAGACCGGCGCAGTAGACAAACTATTAGAGATTACCTGTGTTTGCGTCGGGGAGGCCGATAAGATATGAGAACCCTGCCACCTCCATTGGAGTAACAGTTACACAGGATTTCTCATGGGCAGCATCTACTGCAGTGGAGACTTGTGCCAAGTGTGGCAAGTCTCATAAGACAGCTGAGTATAGAAGGGGTACTCGGGGTTGCTATAAATGTGGAAAGGTGGGCCACATAATCCGAGATTGCCCTGAGATGGCTAAGGAGGACAACTTCTGTTTCAATGCCACGGCCAATACAAGCAAGAAAGTCGATTGTACAAGGAAGAGCCTACGCTGTTACTGCTTAGAAAGCACACAATTCCAACGATGTGATTCAAGGTGAGATTTTCTTTTAAATAAAGAATTTCAATTTCTTAAAGTTTTTAGATAGAAAAGGTGCCTTCATGTAGGAAGTAGTATAAACTCATCTCTGTATATTAAATTTTGATGTGAATAGTGTGTTATGTATATAAATATGTATGATATAGGTGCCTTACAATTATACGGAAGGGGAAGTGATGTAGCTTATGAGGCCAGAGTACTGATAGACTCGAGGTCTACCCACTCATTTACTACTCCTCGCTTTGCAAAGAAAATAAAGGTCAACCCAAAGACGTTGGACTTTTTTTTAGCGGTATCTATCCCGACTGGGGAATCGGTCGATACGGAAAGGGTTTGTAAATCGGTGATAGTGACCATTAGAGACGGAGACGTCTTTGAACTGCCAGCAAATTTAATTCTGTTAGACATGTAAGGATTCGACGTGATCCTTGGCATGGACTGGTTGTCACAGCATTGTGCGACGATAGATTGCAAGAATAAAGTCGTGATCTTCAGACCCAATATAAGGAGATCGTTTCAATTTTGAGGAATGAGATCGACATTTATGCCACTTATCTCTGCAGTCAGAGTCGAGTGCTTAATCAGGAAGCGGTGCAGTGGTTACTTGACATTTTTAAAGGAAGATAAGGACGGGAAGAACTTATCTCAGAGATCGCAGTTGCACGTGAATTTAAAGATGTATTTTCGAAGGAATTACCAGGATTATCTCAAGATAGAGAGGTGGAATTCGCTATTGACTTATCACCTGGAACGGAGCCTGTTTCCAAAGTACCATATAGGATGGCTCCTGCTGAGTTGAAGGAATTGAAAGTGCAATTGCAAGATCTCATGGGTTTGTAAGACCTAGCGTGTCTCCGTTGGGAGCACCGGTCTTGTTTGTAAAGAAGAAAGATGGGTCAATGCGACTGTATATTGACTATCGCCAGTTAAACAAACTGACCATCAAAAATCGATATCCATTGCCTAAAATTGATGATTTATTCGACCAGCTGCAAGGAGCAAAGTATTTTTTTAAAATCGATCTGAGATTTGGATATCATCAGCTGAGAGTTAAGGCAGAGGACATCTAGAAGACAACATTCAGGACATGGTACAGACACTACGAGTTCTTAGTGATGCCATTTGATTTGATGAATGCACCGGCGCCATTTATGAATTTGATGAATCGGGTGTTTAAACCACACCTGGACACTTGCGTCGTAGTATTCGTTGATGACATCCTGATATATTCCAAGTTAAAGAGGGAACACGAAGAACACTTGAGAGTTGCTCTACAAACTCTATGTGAACACCAACTATACGCTAAACTCAGTAAGTGTGAGTTTTGGTTAGAGAAAGTTAACTTTTGGGGATATGTCGTCTCAAAGGATGGTGTCACAGTTGATCCGGCTAAGATCAAAGCAGTGGTGAAATGGGAACAACCAAAGACGATAACAGACGTTCGTAGTTTCCTTGGTCTAGCTGGCTATTATCGACATTTTATAGAGGGATTTTCTAAAATATCGGGACCTCTTACGAGACTTCCGAGGAAGGATGCAAGATTGGAGTGGAGTGAAGCTTGTGAAAAGAGTTTTCAAGAACTTAAGAAAAGACTCACTTCAGCTCTAGTGCTAGCAATTCCTTCAGGCAGTGGAGGGTTCGCCGTATATAGTGATGCTTCACATAATGGTTTGGGTTGCGTGCTTAACTAACACAAGAAGGTGATAGCTTACGGGTCGAGACAGCTAAAAGATCATGAGAAGAACTACCCGACACATGACCTAAAACTAGCAGCGGTCATATTTGCGTTAAAGATTTGGAGACATTATTTGTACGGTGAGACCTTTGAGATCTTCACCGACTATAAGAGCCTCAGGTACATGTTTACACAGAAAGAGTTGAATATGAGGCAGTGCAGATGGATGGAGTTTCTCAAAGACTATGATTACTCCATATAATATCATCCAGGCAAGGCTAATATAGTAGCCGATGCCTTGAGTCAGAAGGGTTCAACTCAGTTGGCTAATCTGATTATGGGAATGCATGGATGGAAATTGTTTGAAGATCTTTCACTGTATGACGCAAATATTAAGGTGTAAGCTACAAGAGCTTTCTTGGCTAACATATCAGTGAGACCTATGATCTTTGAGCATATTCACGAGCTATAGATGAAAGACCCAGAGTTAACCAAGATTCGCCAAGATGTGATTGAAGGCATCAAACCAAAGCTCTCAGTGAAAGAAGATGGTTCCTTATTGTTCAAGGGTCGTCTTTGTATTCTAGATGATGCCGATCTGTGGCAAACTATTATTGATGGAACTCACAAGTCAAAATATGCAATTCACGATGGTAGCACCAAAATATATCAAGACTTGATGAAGAATTATTGGTGGAGAGGTTTGAAGCAAGACGTGGCCAAGTACGTGTCACGGTGTTTGACATGTCAGCAAGTGAAAGTCGATCATAAACATCCTGCTGGATTATTACAGCCTCTACCCATATCAGAGTGAAAATGGGAATCAATCTCCATAGATTTCATCGTGGGACTACTGCATACAGTAAAGAGATACAATGCCATTTGGGTAGTCGTGGATCGATTAACCAAGTCAACACACTTCTTGCCTTATAACACGATATATACAACAAGAAGACTCGTGGAGTTGTATATGAAGGAGATCGTACATTTGCATGGGATTCCTAGTAGCATTGTCTATGATCGTGACCCGTTATATACTTCAAAGTTTTGAAAGAAGTTTCAAGAAGGCATGGGTACGTGATTGGATTTTAGTTTGGCTTTCCATCTGTAAACCGATGGGCAAATGGAGCTGGTAAATCAACTGATAGAAGACATGCTCAGGGCATGTATGCTTGAACTACAAGGATCATGGGATCAACACCTACCGTTGATCAAATTTGCATATAATAATAGCTTCCAAACCAGCATTGGGATGGCACCGTATGAAGCTCTATATGGGAGGCGATGTAGATCGCCTATCAATTGGGAAGAAATCGGTGAAAAGTTTGTTTTGGGGCCGAAGTTACTTGAAGATAACTCTATCATCGTTTGTATGATCAGAGAAAGACTTAAGTCAACTCAGAGCAAATAGAAAAGCTATGCCGATATCGAAAGGACAAGTGTGGACTACATCATTGGCGAGCATGCATTTGTGAAGGTATCGCCCATGAAAGGTGTCATGAGATTTGAAAAGAAAGGCAAGTTGAGTCCCTATTACCTTGGATCCTTTCATAGGCGAGGTCGCATATCGCGTTGGATTGCCACTATTGTTTGATCGGGTACACAACGTCTTTTATGTCTCTATGCTCAGAAAGTATATGAATGACCCTTCCCATATCTTGGGAGGTCAGCCGTTAGAAATGCACGAAGATATGACCATGATCGAGGAACTGGCTGAGATATTGGATAGAAAAGAGCAACTGTTTCACACGAAAGTGATTCTTTTAGTGCTTGTTCAATGGAAGAATCATCCGACCGAAGAAGCTACGTGGGAACGAGAGGCGAATGTGAAAGAGCAGTATCCAAACTTGTTTACGAAGAGTTGAGAGCCCAATTGTATCAGTGCATGTATGATTATAAGTTTGGCACGTCTATGTAATCAAAAATTTGCACGATATCTTGACTTATTCAAGGAATGAAAAGAACGAATGTGGGTTGTAAATGGATCCATTGTGAACTTAAACAAAAAAAAAATGTATGGCTTAATGGTCATTATATCATGAGAAAGGATGACCAATATGTACTCCACAAAGCCAAATTCAAATTGGCAAAGAAATAAAAAGGAAGTGAAGGAAAATAAAATGTAAATTTTTTGAAAAATTCAGTGAAAACCAATTAATTGATTTCCAAATCGAGTAATCAATTTTGGATTTTGATTAATTGATTTCGTTCGATTGAATGACTGGCACACACCAGTGAGATGGAAAACCTGGAAATTTAATAGTAGTAAATTTTGATTAATCGAGTTAAATTCGATTAATCGATTTTGAAAATCGATCTTTCGTGCACCTAAGTTTAAGTTATCAAAACTGATTAATCGATTTTTGGCTATATATAACAGTTTTGGGTTTTTTTGTCCCATTCGAAATTCAAGCTTGCTTTTTCATTTGGGCGCCATTTTTCTCCTCCTTTGGCTAGCAAAACTACAAGAATTTAGGGGTTTTGGGGGATCGTATTCGAATCAAATTGCACCCGTTCAGATCGAACACGCAAGGTAAACCCTAGTTTTTCGATTTCCTTTCAATTTGAGCTATTACAGCCCTAGGTTTTGGAAAAAAAATTTAGTTTAAACCTAAAAGGTTGCCTAAAACACGATTAGCTTTGAAGCAAGCTACTTCCAAACTTTCGGTACGGCATAAGAACGCCGCGCCACCACCACCTTCACCTTCATCATCATTATTATCATCATCATCATCAACTTCATCATACTCGATGGACGCGTCATCACACGAATCGTTGTCCCCTCCACCACCACTCGGACATTTGCCCCAACCAAATGAGTGGTGGGCTGCAAAGGAATTTGAATATGAGTACATCATCGACAAGGCTTTGTTTACCGATCCCGAGGTTGAGGGCGAAACTAAATGAGCCTGACAATTCCTCATTAATGCGGGCCTCGGAAACCTTTTGAAACCTTTGCACGATTACTACTACCCTAGACTCATTATGTTGTTCTATCATAACTTAAAGAAAGGTCACGTGGATGACACCGTTACGACCGATATTGATGGTTGTAACTATCGTTTTACCTTGCGCCATGTTCAAGAGTCCTTGGAGTGTTACCTAACACACGTACCCGAAACAAATCTTCTATCCCCTTTCCCACAGCTCGTAGATTATGAAGAAATTAGAACAAAATTGACGAGGGGAAACAAAGGATCCGGGAAGTCCATACGGAGGATAGACTTACCCCCTTACATATGGATGCTTGATTCAATAATCAAGTGTAATCTCTACCCCATGCGCTATGACACTGAGCGGGTAGAGTTGGTTCAACAAGCCTTATACGCGGCATACCGCGGCCGTTGGTTCGACGCTACCAAATTGGTCATTGAGGGGATGATATATACAAAAGGGAAAATGATGAAGGACCCTTTGAGACCCAAGGAGCATATGCCTTACACTCGGCTTATTTCAAGCATGTTGGAATGCTACTATGCCGCTCCAGAGTATGTTATTTCTCCCGCAGAGCGGAAGGCCACCAATCATGTTAAGCATTATTCCATAGCTACGTGGGGCCGCAGCTATAGGTTGTTGAAAAAGGCTCTGCCACTTGAGGGGCCAGCACCTGCCCAGGCTGGCGATGCACCACCACTACAACAGGACCCACGAGCAGAGGGGGAGCAGCCTGTTATACCACCACAGGACCATGCAGCGGGGGAGCAGCCTCATGACCCGGTACCACCTGAGGAGCATCCTTCAGTACCACCTACTGCTCATGCACAGTCCACTCCTACTGCTTATGCACGATCTCATCGAAAGCGAGCATCTCAGGCCCGGATAGCGTGCACTATCGATGATGTTCTCGCCCTCATGGCGGAGAGCAATCGCCAGATGTTGGAGCACCATTGGCGTATGGAGGAGACCAACACCTGGATGGACCACAGGCTGGATTTTCACAAGGCATTGCTCTATCAGACCATGCAGTTCATGTATCCCACCGATTACCAGCAGTGCATCGTGGCAGTGGGGACATGGGCTCCTGATGCATCGGGTTCTGGCACTCGCGAGTAGGACGAGGTGGACCAGCCCGGGGATGGGACTGCGTGATTGTTAGCTTGTGGCATTTCTTTTTACGTTGTAATTACTTTTTGGGATTGTAATTATTTTAAAAATATTATGTATGAAACTATCTCGCATGGATGCCATTTCTTTTAAGTTGTACTTATTTTAAGTGCGGGTAATCGCTTTATGGAATGTAAATCAAATTTCAGTTAGTAAATTACTTTTGGCAAGTAATAATTTACTCAAAATCATTGCAAATGTAATTAGTCTTCATACAGGCTGTGCGGTGATTACCATTCATTGAAACTACATCTGTCAATGTGTGTGGGCCTTCTATAGGGAAGCCCATGGGTACATTTTTTAGGACAAAAATTTTCAAGGTGGGGAGAATATAACATTCCTGAAATTTGGACGCTGAACAGTATCCTCGGGATGCGTGCCCAACTGGTTATAAGCTTGACCAAGTGGATGTCAACTTGATGACTTAGATTAAATTAAGTTTGATGTGAATGTGCTTGTAAGTATGGTTTTAGATTTCATTTTGAAGGTCACATACACCTGTTATTGGTGTATGTGTTTTGCACCAAAGACCTCAAATGAGTTAAGTGACCTAAGGAGTAAAGAGAAGTTATTTCTCTTTAATTTAGGTTGGTGTAGAGAATTATGAAGAGAGAGAGAGAGAGAGAGTGAGAGAGTAATGCAAGGGAGTTAGTGGAGATTCTGAATTGAAGACGTGCTTGAGCAATTACTCTGAGTTCGTTGGAGTCGGAGCTAAGAGCCCTAGCCTTTGACCCGATCATTGAATCAATCAAGAGATGGGTTTGAGGTAAGTTTTATTTGATTTTAATGCATATGTTGTTGTGCATTAGTTCTAGGATTAATTGGTTAAATGTTGAATTAAAAATATAGAAAATAAAGGAAAATAGAAAGAGGAGAAAATTGGAAGAAATGTTCGCAAAGGGCTGGGTTTCTGACCAAATCGATTAATCAATTTTTTCTTAGAAGTAAGCTGGCCAATAATGTCAGAAACCGATTGATCGATTTAAAATCGATCAATCGATTTTTGGATTTCGATTAATTGTCTGTGCACTCTCAGTGGCTGAAAAATTAAGAGCCTGGGAAAACTAATTGATCGATTTGAAAATCGATCAATCAATTTTAGAATTTCAATTAATCGATTTAGGATCGATTAATCGATTTTGGGAATTCGATTAATCAATTTTAGGGATCGATTAATCGATTTGGACAATTTCTGTTGACTTTTATTTTAGACTTTGGGGTTCTGAGAGGGTATTGTACCTTCTTTTATGCATCGTTCTTAATGCTTTGCTTATGCTATGATGTACCTTAGGTTATGCAAGTTAGTGCAAGCATGGGGATACGCATTGGACCTTAACGCTTGAGAAATTATACGCGTGAGGTAGGGAATGCCTTGAATATGTACTTTAATTGCAAGAGTATGTATGTAATGATATAGAAATGAATAAATGTGAAACTTAAGTGTGCGTGTGTGAATACTAAGTAAGGAAATTGAGTTACAAATGAGTATGTGACGTCCCTAGGGGATGTGAATGTGATAAGGGCATCTGTGTGATGCATTGAGCTGGTTACATCCCAAGGATGTATGTGAAAATATAAAGTAAAGTGAATGAGAATTGATAAGGCCTAATATATTATAATTAGCAAAATCATACAGTGAATAACTATATGTAGTGCACTTTTGATTTAAGGTTTGGAGGATGCCCCACTGACGTGGCGGGATACCCACGACTTATTCGACAGAATATCTGTGATCGGTACGACGGCTAATTCGTATACCAGTTGGACATCCCAGGGATGCATGCATAAGAATTATACCCCCATGCCAATGAGGAAGGAACCTGGGTAGTATTAAATGAATGAAAAAGAAAATAAAAATGGTCTGATTAGACGACGATGGAGGGTATTCTATCGGGCGCTCGATGCTATAGTAAATCGAGGATTATTTAAGTTACGATTTAAGCTTTTAGGCCAATCATTGTCTTATATGAGCAAGTTGAGAAAATATAAACACATGTAAAGTAACAGTAACATTCAGTGTATCTTTTCAGTCATTTAAATTATTTTTCAGTTATTTCATTGATACATCATGCTTCTAAATATCATGAAATATATATGAGAGATTAACTTATATGTTCATTAAGTTGTTTCCCTATTGAGCTAGGATGTAGCTCACCCTTTAGACTATATGTTGCAGGTCCTGTGCTTGCGGTTGCTACTACTTTGAGAGGCGTAGATCCGGAGGATTCGGATTACGTTCCTGGGAAAGATTTGGAGCCCCCTCTTGAAGACTTCTTCTAGAGGACCCCTACGTACTTTGATTGAGTTTTTGAGAGAGTACTGTACGGCTTGATATGTCAAGCCCTATTTTTGAGAAAATATAATTAAATGATGATATATTCTTTTGGTGAACCATCCAGGGTGACTGTTGTGTCGTCACTGATGGTTCGGGTGGGTTCTTTTGGTCATGCGGTGGCATAAGATCAGAGCCATCTTTTGGGTTACTTATTTTGATGATTATATAGTAGAACTGAAGATTTAGTTCGATATCACTTCTTATGCTTCTATTTCGTTTTATTTTTTACTTGGGTATACCAATGTTCCGTGCAGGCTTATGGGGTACGGCCTCGAGGGTCGTGCTGATGGTATGGGTTTCGAAGTGCTAAAATTTGGGTTGTCACAGAAATAGGATGAATTTTTGGTTGATGTGGAAGGAAAATCGGGTGAAATTTTGGGTGTATGTTGGGTTGACATGGGAGAAAAATGGGTGCACCAGGTCCGGTGACATTGAATAGGGATTGGGTGGAGGGAATGGAAATGGGGATCTCCTCGGTATAGGAATGTGATGGGGAACAGGGTGGTGATGAATCCGGGTCAAAGTGGGTTGGATCAATCGCCCAAGACATGGCTTGATAGCGGGTAAGATATGGATTTCTCGAGTGTGACCTGTAAGATTTCTTTCTTCTTCCCTTGCGGGATGAGGGTGGGTTTGGCGATGTGATCAGTCACAAAATATACCATGTTATCACCCTTAACTTAGTGATGCTAGGACTTAGTTTGTTACTAACAAGTTGATGATGTGCAAATATTAAAAAAAAAATAGTAAAAGAGAGCCAAAATATTAATATTCATCAAATTGAACTCAAAAAGCAGTAAAATTACGATTGAGCGTAAGAAGACGGTTCACTACCTACTGAAAGCTGAGAAATCATATTTTACGATTGTGCGTTAATATGAAAGCTAAAGAAGAGAAAAATGAGAAATCGTAATTTACGATTTTTCAAAAGATGATTCTACAAAAAGCGACAAAAGAGTAAAAAGCGATACAGAAGAAAGCGATCGTTCGTTATAGAGAATTGTCCTGTATAAAAGTCATGGGAGTTGCAGAAAGAGAAAATCGTGATTTACGATTTTCTAAAGAAAAAAAAGGATAATAGTGAATTACGATTATAGAAGCTTTCCTGTTTCTTCTATTGCTGCTGATAACGTGAGAATTTCCACCGCCAAGAACAGAATTAGAAGAACTCTTTAATTAAAAGTTTAGCTAATCACGGATCTGAGAGATTGATGAAGAAGAATTTTAAAAGGACTCTACTACTGCTATTAAGGAAAGAAATCTGAAACACATCAAACATCCAGAAGCAAGGAAGAATAAAATTAGAATTAGAGTTATATTAGGAATTTTTTATTTTAGTAATTTCTTTTATTAAAATTAGAACTTATAAACTGACTCCTTATGATCTATAAATAAGAGGGCTCGACATATGAATAATTATCGAAGAACTTTACCGCATCAATTGACAACTGAGGTCTATGTTTTCTCCCGATCAAAGTAGTTTAGGATTAATAAAGTAACATCGTTCACAGTTCTCTGAGGTCTTGCCTGACAACCAAGGCTGAGGATGCTAAAAGATCAACCCTTTGGATTGTTCTACTTTTGCTTTCTAGTTTAGATTTTATTTTATTTTTAGTTTAGATTTTTTTTATGCTTTGTAAACATCTTCGAATTTTGATTTGAATTGACGACTCAAGTTAAAGTTTGCAGATTAGTGAAACAATTTTACTTTTCTATTTTAAGTTTTCTCAAATTTGATTGACGCCCAGATTTTAGGAGATTGTTGATTAGATTAAATTTGTGTTGAAGAATTTTAGCTTTTGATTGACAACCAAATTCTGGAACGCTACAATACGGTCTAATGGTATTTTAAATTTGTAAACATCCGATAGCTGAAGGTTGAGAATGACGACCTCAATCTGAAAAAGGATGATTATGATTTTTTTTTATGCAATTAGATAAAAAAACTCATTCTTTTATTCATATTTTTGTAGTAGTTTAGGACTTAAAAGATAAAGATAGTTTTTAAAAATAGGAATATATAAAACTATAAAAAGATAATCACTTCTTCGTGGGATCGATCCTATCACTAGTGCTATAATTTCCATTATACGCTTGCAATAGGTTAAGGCTTGATTTTAATTTAAATATATACATACTATAAGTCTGTCTCCATTGTTACGGCACCACAAGCTCTTCTTTGAATATTTTTGGCTTTTTTATTTTTTTGTTGGTGATTTTTGAATGATGATGATAACTCCCTTTTCGGATGATTTTAGCATTCCCAAAACTTCCTACGGCGGGACCCGAATGCCCCCTTAAGAATCAAAGAGAAAAAATCTCTGGACCTTTAAGGGCACGGATTTTCACGTAGTATCCCGAGCTCTTGGAGGAGCCAATAAATGAGAGACCTCTTTTGACTGGCGAGAACGTTTGGGCACCTTAGAGTATAAGAAAATTTGTAAATCTCAAATCCAACGTACGGGCGGGTCGGGGCAATGTCCCTTGGGACTTTTTCTTCACTTTTCGAGTCCTCCTTTCCGTGCCTATAGGATACAAGGCTTTTTTTTATTCCCCTAGCACTCTTCTCAGGGTTTTAAGGCTATGTAACAAGTTCGATTACCCACCTGATATACCTTCGGCACAAGCGCCTTCTCAGGTACTGGATGTGATGGCCATTTTCGAGATCATCACCACTAGGGGCTGCCACTCTACTGGGAACCAGGTTGGTTGTATTGTTGCCTAATTTTCCCACCCCTTTATAAAAGCTACCCGCGAGAAAAAAATAATTCAATTATGTCCCTTCTTCGTTTAGTTTTAAATTAAGATTTTAAGGGAGTTTGCTTAAGTCCAAAAATGGGTTGTGAGAGTCCTGTGCCGTCTCTACAATCCGGCATCCACTATTGGAATATGTCAAGAAATAAGAAAATGACAAGGCCAGTCAAGCGACTAGGCAGAATATGTAAATTGCATCAAATAGGCTCGCCAAACAACTAAGGCGATAAATGACGGAAATGAAATCTAAGTTATCAAGTAGGTTGGCCAAATGGCTTAGGCGGTAAATGACAGAATTGTAGGGGTAAGTACAAAAAATGTAGAATCGTAGGGGTAAGTAAAAAAATGCAGAATCATAGGGCTGAATAGCAAGCTAGCATAAAAAAAAGGGTGCCAGCCAAATGATTTGGCCAGAAGAGACGGAATTGTAAGGGTAAGTATAAAAGGAAAAAGAATAGATGCAAAATTGTAGGGGTGAGTAAAAAAATAGAGAAGTAACCAAAAGAAGCAAAATCACATAACAATACATAGGGGAATGGGGCCAAAACTTCAAGTGGAAGTTTTAAAAATATATCCCTAGCGGAGTCGCCATTTGAGCAACCATGGACCTTGTGGGCCCGTCGCGATGATGCGCTCACCAAAAAAAATGGAGTCGCCATCCAGAGCTTATGGTGTCCCAAGATACCCAAAATCAATATTATATGCACTGATGTGCGACTCCGAATCCGGTCTACGCCAAAGCCTTTAGGTAGGGACTTCGGTTACTAATTGGGAAGGTGTTAAGCACCCGATTAGCCCGCTCGTAAGCGGTCTAGACTATGGCCCAATTTTATAAAAACTAACACTTCCTCTTGCCCAAAAGCACTCTGATCTTATTTGAGCTCCCCATAATCTCCATAATTTCAACGGCATAACGGCTAAAATTCTAGGATAGAGGAAAAGCAAAAAAAAAAAAAAAAAAAAGGTAGAAGAATGGAGGGAAGAGCCGAAGCTCTCGAGCCCTTGTAGCACCGCCGCTGGATCTTCGCTTTGATGCCAACTCCGGTGACCTTTCGAAGGCAAATGGGTTAGAGATGGGGTTTTAACTTATTGTGGCTTGAAAATGGTATTGAGGGAAGTATAGAGGTAAGGGATGAGCTTGGGTTTCAAGACCTATAATGTTCAAGCTTTGAGGCGGTGGGAGACTTTTTCTAGAGTATTCTCTCTTTTGGAAATATCTCTCTGGCTTTTCTTTTTTCTAGCTAAAAAATTTGGTCGTCAAAGTGAAGGGTGGGGGGCCTCTATTCATAGAGTTGGGAGTAATTAGTGAGTGGTTTACTCACTAATTCGTTTAAAAAATTAGGTAATAGCCCATCTAAGGTTTTTGAGGATTTCTAGGGCTTGGATAAGGTGAAAATGGGTTTTAATGGTGGATGATGAGGTAGTTACTTAAATGGCACAAAGGTCGTTCTAAACGCTTATAAGGGTATACGGGTCATAAAGAAAACCTCCCCAAAGTTCGAGAAAGTCCACACATCAAAAATCCAACTCAAGAATAGGTCATCTTGGATGGTTCATTGGAGAAGATGAAGCTGGCTTTGTGTTCACGATTTGATGAAAAGAGGTCACGATTTGGCGAAAAGGGGTCATGGTTTACTGAAAAGAGGTCACGATTTTTTGAAAAGAGGTCATAATTTAACGAAAAGAGGTCACAATTTGACGAAAAGAAAGGCCACAATTTGACAAAAAAGTGTCACGATTTGATGAAAAGAGGTCAAGGTTTGATGAAAAAGAGGTCACGATTTGACGAAAAGAAGTTACGATTTTAAATCCTGGATCCTGCATTTCTGCGCGTTCTTCAATTTGCCATAACTTTTGATATACATCTCGAAACCAGGCGATTCTTGGCTCGTTGGAAAGCTGGAAACCTCTACTTTCTAATAGTATAAGCCTTAGCTTGGGAAGATGTCTATATAAACCTTGGCACCCCTCCTTTCATCTGCTATTTTGATTGGTTCAAATTGGGTTTGATTTAAGCTTTCTAAGCGTTTAGCATGGGTATGGGAGGTGCTTTCAAAAGCTCGAGAGTATGCCTTTTTGGAAGTATGTGTCAATCAAGCCTTGGGCCAAATTTTGGGTCTACAACTTCACAGCGAGAAATACACCGCAACAAAATAAGATAACAAAAGACATGAATAGAACTTTATTTGAAAATGCAAAATATATGTTATCCAATGCGGGATTGGGTAGAGAGTTTCGGTTGAGGCAGTCAATACGGTGTGCTATCTAGTAAATAGATTATTGCTTATTATAATAGAGTGCAAGACTCCGATTGAGATGTGGTCAGGGAAGCTTGCAGATTACAATGCAATGAGGGTCTTTGGTTGCGTAACTTACTACCATGTCAGAGATAGTAAAATTTTCCAAGAGCTAAGAAGACGACTTTCTTAGCGTATACATATGGCATGAAATGATAATGATTATGGTATCCTAAACATAATAAGGTTGTGATCAACAGAAATATGACTTTTGATGAATATATTATGCGAACTTCTAGCAAACAGAGCATAAAAATTGGACATGTGGCAGAAGATCAACTTGATATGGAGTTAGAAACTCCTACAATTACTAATAAAAAAAAAGTATAAAAATTTCAAGTGCAAAAATGGTTGAGAGAGAGTCAAAGCAATCCTTAGAAGGTGGAAGACCCAAAACGAATGCTAGAGCACTAATTCGCTACGATTACGTGGAAATGGTCGCCTATGCATTGACGTTGGATGACAATGAGCCGTCTTCATTCAAGAATACAATCAGTGGAAGATGTGTACGGGAATAGAAGGTCATAATTAGTGAAGAGATGGATTCTTTTTACATAAATTAAACTTGAAAACTGATAGAGTTACTTAAGGGTAAGAGCAATTGGGTGCAAGTGGGATTATGAGAAGAAAAAAGGTTCTCCGAAAAGTAGTGGTACAAGGCACGATTAATAGCCAAGGGATATACATAAAAGAAAGGAGTTGGTTACAATAAGGTGTTCTCACCGGTTAAGAAACACACTTTAATCCGAGTTTTGTTGTCAATTGTAACACAATTGGACTTAAAGCTAGAGCAACTCGATGTAAAAATGACGTTTATACATGATTATTTGGAGGAGGAGATCTATATAAATCAACCTGAAGGGTTCAAGTATCTTGGAGAAGAGAGGTTATTGTGCAAACTGAAGAAGTCATTATATGGGTTGAAGCAGTCGCCAAGAAAATGGTACAAGAGGTTTGATACGTTTATGGTGAGTCAAAATTACATTCGAAGTAAATACGACAATTGTATCTACTTCAAAAGGTTAGCAAGTGACTAATATATTTATCTTCTCTTATATGTTGATGGCATGCTCATAGCTGCAAAAAGTATGGTGGGGATCAATAAGTTAAAATCTTAACTTAGTATAGAGTTTGAGATAAAAGATCTTGGCGCAATGAGAAAGATTCTTAGGATGGAGATTCAAAGAGACCAAATGAAAAGACAGTTGTGTCTAACATAGAAGAGTTATCTGGAGAAGGCACTCTTACGATATGGGATGAAAAACTCAAAGGCAGTGAGTACTCCATTAGCAGCTCACTTTTATCTTTCGACTAGCATGACTCCTGCTACGGATAAGGAGCGTAAGTACATAACTCGTATTTCCCATACGAGTGCGATTAGTAGCTTCATGTACGATATGGTATAAACTCGATCGAATATTTTACATATTGTTAGTGTGGTTAGTAGATATATGGCTAATTCGGGCAAGGAGCATTGGTAGGTTGTGAAATAGATTATGAGGTACATATGCAATACCATGGATGTCGTGTTGGTTTTTCACAGTGATACAAATCATCAGTTATGCGGTTACGCAGATTCAGATTATGCAGGAGATTTGGATAAGCATCTATCTAAAACAGGATATGTTTTTATGCTATCAGGTTGTCCGATTAGCTGGAGGTCGATGTTACGGAATACAATGATTTTGTCTACTATAGAGGCAGAGTATATGGCAGTAACAAAGACAGTGAAAGAAATATTATGGCTTCAAGACTTAGTTAGTTATTTGGGGATCACAAAGGAAAGTATTGATGTAATCTGCGATAGTCAGAGTGCTATTTACTTAGCAAAGAATCATGTATATCATGCTCGTCCCAAGCACATTGATATACTGTATACTTCGTATAAAAAGTAATCGAATATAGCGAGATATCTTTGAACAAGGTGAGTACGAAGGACAATCCTGCGGATATGATAATAAAGGTAGTACCAGTGGTCAAGTCTAAACATTATTTAGATTTGATTAATGTTCAACAGGTTTGAGTGCCCTCGAGGTGCTGGTGGCAGCAGTGATATGAGTTTAGCGATGACCAGAGGAAAGAGTACATGGTGAAACTTAGAGCTAGGTGGAGAATTATTATTTTAGGCTCTAACTTCTTATATTAGAAGTAGGATTTAGATTTTCTATATAAGGCTAGTTCTCTTATATTAGAAGTTGGATTTAGTGTCTTCTATATAAGGAAAAAGCTCTTGGACGAATTAAGGAGTTGAGATATCATTGTAAAGCTTTGGTAAACCTATCTAGGATTTTGTTGAGAGCTTTGTTGAGGCTTGAGCATTCTTGTATTCTTGTGGAATCATCAATATAGTGAATCATCGTTGCCTGTGGACGTAAGTAAATTGCCAAATCACGTAAATATTGTCTCTTTTGTGATTGTATTTGATTTCCTTTTATTTTGCGTTCTTATTTAATCGTTCATCATGAAATCGTTGATTAATTTGAGAGCTTCTATGCAACAATTATCCCTCGATGATAAGTGTGGAATTGGGAGAACAAAGCATTCCACCGTGAAAGAAAAATATTTCGGAGAATAACAACATCATTGCCAACAATACTTCAAAAGGATTGGAAGAGCACCACAGAAAATCCATTGGGACCAAAGCATTGCTTTTAGACGTGCTAATAATTACAATTTTGATCCTAACATATTAAATAGAGCTAGAAATATGATTGTTTAAGATACAAAGTCAAGGAATAATAAAGGACAAAATAAGGAACAAGTATATAAGAGAAAATTTGAGAGTGACACCTATACAAGAGAAAATTACTAAATACGGTTTGAGAAAATTTCGACCAGTATTACCAACTCGTTGGGTCAACTATCGAACCACAAACTAGTTCATTTTGAACTCGCTCGAAGTCCAGTTCTATTGGGTTCAGCCTGGGTAGTGAACTCGACTCGTATAAAAGAGGATCTCATTTTAAAGGTTTCGAACTCAAAACTTGAAGTTTCTTTCCTCGCTACCTACTTGAAGGTTTCTAACCAACTGCTTTCGTTAAAGGGTTTTGTCAAAGGTTTAAAATTATTATATGTATTATATATCAAATAAAAACTCATCACAACCCTAGCTACTCGGATTCACTCGACATGCCGAACTGTGAGATGCAACCCAAAATCGAGCGAATCAGGTAACATTGATTGAGGCCCTGTTTGGTAACTCTTTTCCAAGAAGCACTTTTCAAGGGTAAAATGTTGGGTAAGAAGCAGCATGACTTGATGTTTGAGAAGCAGCATTGGCTTCTTCTCTTTTAATAATCACATATTTGAGAAGCAGTATTGGGCTGCTTCTCACACAACACCAATTTGAGAAGTAATAAACTCATATTTCTGCTACAAGTACATCATATTTCAGACAAATTTCTTCCACTCCAATAGAAGTTTTCCCTTGAAAAGTGCTTCTAGAATGAAATTTTGCCAAACAGGCCCTTAGAGATATTCACTAGAGCTGAAAAATAGACAACGTACAATTGATTTGGACATAATGGTTACGTATGGCATAGCTCTCTGCTAACCCCTGCCATAGCAGAGTTCACCTGCTTTAGTAGGTTCCATCCTCTTTGCTAACATCCTGCTACTTGCTTTGATAGGTACTCATTCTCCTTGATAACTCCTTATATAGCAAGATTTTATGCATGATTTACTTGTTCAATGATTCTACCCTCCTCTCTACTCACTCTTTGCGAGAGCAAATTTTATTTGTTCTAGTAGGGAGTTACTAGAGAGAACAGGGAGGTTATTGTTAGAGCAGGTAAATCCTTCTTTGCAGGGAGTTAGAAAAGAGATTGGGAACCAACTAAATCAAGTGAACTCTGTTGTGGCAGGGGCTAGCAGAGAGTTATGCCATACACAGCCTATAAGCACAAGGAAGTAAGAGAAGAGGAAGCCGGTAACGACCTGAAGACAACCATTGAAGTATTATATAAAAGATTATAAAGTTACATAGAACTTAGCACTGAATAAAAGATGGTTTAAACTCTGACGATGTTAAAGAGCTTCACTATTGACCATTTCTTTGTGAAGTAAGAAGGTGGTTTCCTTCTTAGCATAAGCAAGTTCACAATTAATCTGGCCACCTTTTTTTAATCCGCAATTAGATATGTGGAAGATACTTCCAAGTAGCATAAGCGCTATTTGCACCCACCAAAACTCTAAAAGCACCCACCTGCCCAGGTTATAAAATATCTATTGAAGAATATATTGAAGGGATAGGTGGGTGGTATTAGAGCTTTGGTTGGTTCAAACATGCTCGTAGATTTTAATTTAAAACTTGCTTGATCACAAGAGTGTTGTCATTGAAAAAATATTGGGGGCGAGTGGTCAGAAATGGCTGGTAGATAGACAGCACAACAATGAACAAGTACAGATGTTCATTTAATGCCAAAATCTGAGAATTCTTAGAACAAGAAAACTCACCAGATTTGCTAGAGGTAAGATAAGTTTTAAAAGTCGTCTCTTCGGAGACATCCGATAGATCATAAGATCATGGGTGTACCATTAGATAGTCAAGTTTTAATTTCATGTGGCATGATGAGTACTGAAATATGATGATATTTCACCCCTAAATACCTATATTTAGCTGTCCGATGAAGACTATCTGATGAGAATTATTAGATTTGAAGTGTTTCAAGTAAATACAAGCCAAGTGTGGAAAACAGCCCAAGAATTCTGAAAATAATGTCAAAACACTGTAACTTTGGGTCATTGAGAACTCGGTGCAACTTGCAGCAAAATTTAGACCTTCAAGACGGCCGAATTATGAAATTGTCAAAACACAAAAGTTGTATATCTTTTCGTCAGCTTTCCAACGGCATAAGAATCACCTCAATCCTTGTTTGGGACAGAAAGTTATGGCTAAAATACCGAAGCAGTATCTGATACAAAAAGTGTGCTGAAATTCACGGATTTCTGGGGGTCGATGCATCGACCCTTTTGATCGATTAATCGAGGAGAAAGAGAGTCTGACACGAAATTGACTACTTTAAAGCTGATTTTGAGCCTCTTTTGTAGGGTCGATGTATCGACCCTATTGGGTCGATTAATCGACCATAAATTGGCGGCTGGGGAGACTTCTACGACCGGGAATCTATTTAAAGCGACTCAAACACTTCGAGGGAAAATGAGAAATTAGGGAGATAGGAGATTAGAGTTTTAATTTTTTACTTTTCTTTTTCATAGTTAGACATAGAAATTGGGAGTTTTTATTTATTCCTTTTTGAGAGCTTTGTTCCTTTAATTTCCAGTACTCATTCCTCCAGTTTATTATATTTTTGCTCAAGTTTATTCCTGTATTATTCTCGTTTCTGAAGACCATCGTACTTTTGGATCAAAGTAATTTCTTTTGAAGTTGAGGTATTTTTAATTTATTAAATTAATGTTATTTTCTCTTTCTTATTTATTTATGTCATTTAATTGCAATATGTGTGGCTAAATTCATAAGGATGGGGATCTAATGATTCCCATCCGAGGGATGTACTTTTAATAATATGAATTTAGAATTAAAATATGAGATCTTATTTTATGGTTGTTGTACTACCAAGAACGGATGAAATCCCCGCCACTAACCGGGATCGCGTGTGCCGAGCCATTCCCGGGATCTCAGATCTGTGACGGTAATTTTACCCAATCATTGTTATATGGTCTTTTTGCTTTCATCGTGTGGATCTAATTACGATTATGATCCGGGATCGAGTTTGCCGAGCCATACCCTGGATCTTGGATCTGTAATGGTAATTTTATCTTAATTACTCCCTAATCTGAAATCGAGTGTGTCGAGCCATGCCCTGTGATAGTATTCTTGTTGAAATTTTTACCCACTTTGGGGATGATTTTTATTTGAACCTGAGATCAAGCGTGCCGAGCCATGGCCTTGATCTCAGATCTATATATGAAAATCATCTAAGTCCTGATTGCAGGGATGCAACGTGGAACCTATTGGGGTGTTGACCATTTATCTTCCATAAAAGATGCTTGTTTTCAATAGTATATCTCATAGCTTAATCCTTAGATTTATATTATGGGAAGAACAGACCAAAGATGGGAGGATTTAGTATCTTCATCTTTATCTTTATTTTTAAATTATCAATTAAATTTTAGTTTGTAGTCAGTAACTACTATCTCATCAAACCATTTAAATCATAAGACTAGTAGAATACTGTTAGATCTTAGTAGATTTCTAGAATTGTTTGTCTTTTTTAGATCTTTCAAAATTAGTCCTCGTGGGAACGATCTTGTACTCCGCACCCACTATATACAATCCGATTCGTGCACTTGCGAGTAAAATATCACAATTAAAAATTCACGTCAAGTTTTTGGCGCCGCTGTCGGGGATTAAATTAAGAAAATCTGAATTTTTGGTAGACAGTAAATTTTAGGAATTTTCGGAGATTAAAATAGTATTTCTTTTTTTTTTTTTTTTAATTTTAATTTTCTTGAGGTTTTCCTGCCCGAAACCTCCGCTCTGTGCGTCATTTGCATGCACACTAGGTCTTCTAAAGAAAGAACTTTAGAGCCTTTAAATTCAAAGATCGAACGTGCTTGCCGGTCAAATCGTAAGGACGCTACATTAAGGCAGAAATTTTCAAGGGAATCATCTACTGAAGTCAGTATGACTGACAACATGAATGGGCAACTTGAACAAGAGGAAGAACCAACATTAAGAGAACTGTTCTCTCCGATCACTATAAATACTCCATCATGCATTGTATACCCCGCCACACTTGGTGGCCGGTTTGAAATTCGTACAAATGTCATTCAAATCCTTCCAATCTTTCATGGCATGGAGAGAGAAGATCCATACCAGCACGTCAAAGACTTTGTCGAAGTCTGCTCATCTGTTTACCAAAACTTCAGCGAAGAATCTGTTAGGCTACGCTTATTTCCTTTTTCTATAAAGGATAAAGCAAAAGCCTGGTTAAACTCTCTACCATCGGGATCCATAACCACCTGGGATCAGATGGTCAAAAAGTTTCTGTCAAAGTTCTTCCCTGTGGCGAAGACTAATATCCTTAGACGTGAAATCACGGATTTCACGCAAGAGGAAGATGAGAGATTATATGAAGCTTGGGATAGATTCATGGATTTCTTACTCAAATGTCCACACCATGGATACTCAAAGTGGAGACTGGCTCAGTGTTTCTACAATGGACTGAGTCAACCAAATAGACATCTGGTGGAGTCAATGAATGGCGGAGGATTCCTGTGTCTTAAGGAAACGGAATCTTATGCTTTCCTAGAAAAGCTTGCTGAGGATTCTCAGCACTGAGATTTCACAAAGACTCGGGAACAACTAGTCAAAGCCCGTGATCAAGCCGGGAGTTCAACCAAGAAAGGAGGACTATACGTAGTAAAGGATTCCCCGGATTTGATGGCTAAAATTGATTTCCTCACTCAACAAGTGGAGGAATTGAAATTAAAGAAGAATGTGCATATGGTAAACACACAACCTGAGCCATGTTCAATTTGTGCAAGTCCAATGCATATGGCAGATGATTGTCCTTCAATGCAGAACTATCATTAAGACATATCTGAACAGCTAAATGTTGTGAATAATTATGGGCGGAATCAAGGAAACATTTTCAATGAGAATAACCCAAATAGCTAAAGAAACCACCCAAATTTCTCATAGAAACAAGAGAATCAAAGAATACAGCCCAGGAAGCAGGGGACGAACTTTTATCCCCAATAAAATTTCAACCAAGGACCGCAGCAGAACTACGGTCAAGGGCAATTATAACAGCAAGGGTTCAATAACCCGAATCAATTTCAATACAATCAGAATCAGGTTGGGCAGCCAAGGCAAATAAACCATAATTTTCAGTTTGCACAACCAATGGGAGGTTATCAAAACCAACCACAACAAAATTTTGTGCCAATATTTCCACCACCTGGATTTAACATTCCACAGAGAAATACTGTCCAACGTCCTCATACACAAACTCCTTCTACTGAGGACCTGATGAAACTCATTCATTCTCACACATCCTCAATCTCTAAAATAGAGATCCAAATTGGGCAATTGGCCACTTTTCTCTGTGAAAGAGAAAAAGGATCGTTTTCGAGCCAACCAGTTCCTAACCCAAGGGGCCAAATGGTTGTTGAACAAACATCAACTTCAACACAAGAGGATGATCAACAATAAATTCGGGCGATCACAACATTGAGATCTAGAAAGCAGGTCGATAACAAAGTAGTGTTGCCAGAGGAGGAGGAAAAGTCTGATGGAGAGAAGAAATCTGAGGAGAAAGAAGAAATTAATAATAAAGTACAAGCAAAAGAAACATCAGAAGAAAAGAGTGAACAGAAGAGAAGTTTTGTTCCTAAAGCACCGTACCCGTAAAGATTGATGGCACCACTAAAAAATCACGATGAGGAAGGAATAAATGAGATTTTCAAGAAATTAAAAATTAATATTCCTTTCCTAGATGCCATCCGCCAAGTGCCGGCTTAAGCTAAATTTTTGAAGGAATTGGTCACAATTAAAAGAAAGACAAATATTTTGAAAAAGGCTTTCTTAGCCGAGCAAGTTAGTTCAGTGTTACAAGCAAAGCTCCCGATCAAATACAAGGACCCAAGTTGTCCTACAATCTCGATCATCATCGGCGATAACCGTATTGATCAGGCCCTTTTGGATTTAGGAGCAAGTGTCAACTTGTTGCTTTATTCTATGTACAAGGAGCTCGAGTTGGGAGAACTTAAGGCCACTGCGATGACCCTTCAGTTAGCTGATCGGTCCGTAAAGATCTCTCGTGGAATTGTGGAAGATGTCCTCATCAAGGTGGATTCTTTCTACTTTCCTGTGGATTTTGTTGTTTTGGACACTGAACCGGCATCAAATTTGAAGAATAACATTTCAGTGATTCTAGGAAGACCTTTTCTAGCAACCTCCAATGCGCTGATCATGAATCTGTCATTTGGGAATATGACAGTGGAACTCAATATTTTTAATATTGCCAAGCAGCCCATGGAGGATGATGAACATGCACAAGCATGCATACTCGATGAAATCGTTGAAGACATATTTCATGCATCCGAAGCTAAAGATCCTTTAGCAGCTTGTCTTGCGCATTTCGGAGAGAATTTTGATGTGGGTCAACTGATCCAAGAAGTGAATCACATGTTGGACTCCACACCACGTCTGGGAGAAGAAAAGGAAATAGAGCGTGGAACTCAAATTGAATTAATCAAGGAAAAGCGCGAAAGAGGAGGAGAAAGTGTCCTTAGAACTTAAACCTCTTCCGAAAAATCTCAAGTATGTCTACCTAGGGGAGAATGAAACTCAACCCGTTATAATATCATCAACATTGGATGAGTATCAAGAAGGCCAACTCATGAATGTACTCAAAGAGCACAAAAGTGCCCTCGGTTGGTCGATAAAAGATATCAAAGGCATTAGCCCCACGGTTTGTATGCATCGAATCCATTTGGAAGACAATGTTAAGCCTTCTAGGAAACCACAAAGGAGACTAAACCCTATAATGCAAGACGTGGTCCGAAATGAGATAATCAAACTTCTAGATGCTGGAATTATATACCCCATCTCTGACAGTAAATGGGTCAGCCCCACACAAGTGGTCCCTAAGAAATCGGGAGTCACAGTGGTGAAGAATAAGGAAAACATACTAGTCCCTACAAAAATTCAAACAGGGTGGAGAGTGTGCATTGATTATCGAAAGTTAAATTTGATGACGAGGAAAGATCACTTTCCTCTTCCATTTATCGATCAGATGTTGGAAAGATTGGCCGGGCATGAGTACTATTACTTCCTCGATGGCTATTCCGGGTATAACCAAATAGTCATTGCACCTGAGGATCAGGAGAAGACCACTTTCACATGTCCTTTTGATACTTTCTCCTACCGACGAATGTCGTTTGGGCTTTGTAATGCACCAACTACATTCCAAAGATGTATGCTGAGTATTTTTTCGGATATGGTCGAGCGATTCCTCGAGGTCTTCATGGACGACTTCTCGATCCATGGAAACAGTTTTCCTGACCGTTTGAATCATTTGTCACTAGTGCTTAAACAATGCCAAGAGAAGAACCTTGTTCTTAACTGGGAAAAATGTCACTTCATGGTTAAAGATGGCATTGTTTTGGGACATATCATATCGTCCCAGGGTATCGAGGTCGACAAGGCCAAAGTTGTTTAATTTCCAATCTACCACCACCTAGGACAGTGAAAGAAATCAGATCTTTTCTCGGACACGCCGGTTTTTATCGGCGTTTATTAAAGATTTCAGCAAGATAACGCGACCGCTATGCAGTTTACTTTCCAAGGATGCCCCGTTCGTTTTTGATGATGAATGTTTGCGAGCCTTTAAAACCATTAAGGCTGAATTGATAAAAGCTCCAATAATTCAATCTCCAAACTAGGACTTCCCGTTTGAAATAATGTGCGACGCCTCTGATTATGCAATTGGAGCTGTTCTGGGGCAACGAATAGAAAAATTACCGCATGTAATCGACTATGCGAGTCGTACTCTCAACGATGCCCAGTTGAACTACTCGACCACTGAAAAGGAACTTTTGGTAGTAGTTTTCGCGTTGGATAAATTTCGATCCTATTTATTAGGATCTAAAGTCGTGGTATTCATAGATCACGCTGCTCTGCATTATCTGTTCGCTAAGAAAGACGCTAAGGCACATTTAATTAGATGGATCTTGTTGCTGCAAGAGTTTGATTTGGAGATCAAGGAGAAGAAAGGCTCAGAAAATGTGGTGGCAAATCACTTGTCACGAATAATTATTGAGAGATCTGACGAGCCTGTTCCGATCTTGGAGCACTTCCCGGATGAACAATTGTTCAGGATTGATTTTCCACCTTGGTATGCGGATCTTGTCAATTATCTAGTCACCGAGAAATTACCTCACCATTGGTCGAAGAATGAGAAATCCATTTTCTTAGCTCAGGTGAAATACTATTTTTTCGAAGATCCGTACTTATTCAAATACTGTCCTGATCAAATCATACGAAGATATATTCCTGAATTTGAGCAACCACGAATCATCTCGTTCTGTCATGAGTTGCATTGTGGAGGTCACTGTAGTTCCAAAAAGACTACCGCAAAGATCTTCCAAAGTGATTTTTACTGGCCGACGATCTTTAAGGATTGTCATCAGCATTGCAAATCTTGTCACAGCTGTCAAATACTGGGCCGAATCTCAAAGTGCAATATGATGCCGCTCAATCCAATTTTAGAAGTTGAATTATTTGATGTTTGGGGGATCGATTTTATGGGTCCTTTCCCGAATTCGTTTGGAAATACGTTCATTCTTGTCGGTATTGATTATGTCTCGAAATGGGTAGAGGCTGTGGCGTGTAAATCGAATGATCACAGAGTAGTGATCAAATTTCTCAAGGATCAAGTGTTTTCTCGTTTTGGCATTCCAAAGGCGATAATCAGCGATGGTGGAAAGCACTTTTGTAATAAAGTGTTCACCCAATTAATGAAGAAATATGGTGTCACGCACAAAGTTTGCTCACCATACCATCCTCGGAACAAGTGGCTAAGTTGAAGTCTCTAATCGGGAACTTAAGCGGATTTTAAAAAAGACAATCCATCCGAATCGTAAAGGCGGTCGCTAAAGTTGAATAGCTCTATCGGGCGTATCGAGCAGCGTTTAAAACTCCGATTGGCATGTCTCTCGTATCGGTTGGTCTTTGGTAAAGGATGTCACCTCCGGTTGGTGGAACATCGAGCATTTTGGGCCATTAAGTCATTAAATTTTGATCTCTTGCAATCTGGTGCCCAAAGGGGTTTCCAAATAAATGAATTAGAAGAAATCCGTGCTGATGCCTATGACTGTGCTAAATCATACAAGGACCGTATGAAACGGGTTCATGATCACCCTATTCTACGAAAATCTTTCGTTGTTGGTCAATAGGTTCTACTTTACAATTCTCGACTTCATCTATTTCCGGGGAAACTAAAAACCCGTTGGAGTGGCCCTTTCAAAATCTCTCGCATACTCCCCAATGGGGCAGTTGATATTATCAATCCGAAACACGGGAATATTTTTTGAGTTAACGGTCAACGATTGAAACCGTTCCTTGAGAATGCAATTGCATTTTCTGACACTCTTCCTTTGAGTGATCCAATTGCTCACCCTGATTGAGCAGTTTACAAGGTCAAGCTATCGATTTTAAACTAGCACTCATTGGGAGGCAACCCAATTGTGTAGTTTCCGTTTAGTTTCATTTAGGATTTAGGTTTTATTTTATTTTATTTTATTTCTCATGTTTATTTCTAGCATTTTATTTTTTTAGTTTAGATTTTTTTTTTTTTTAATTTCCTAAAATAGTGTAACCATATTCCCTTAAATAAATTTTTGGTCATGTTCCAATTTGATGCATATATTCTCTGTACCTGATCTTTGTGTTGAGGTACTTTTTCAAACAGGTTTGGGGGTGCGCTACTTCTTTCAGTCAATGCAGACATTGTCATCTTTAAGTTTGGGGGTATGATTATCTATTTTGCGTCACTTATTTTTCTATTAAAAAAAAATTTTGAAGTCATCATGCACATTATTTTACGATTGTTTTCAAACTTTAGTTGATGATGCATGTGAATTTAATTTTGAGAATACTGATGTCATATTCTGATTACTTGTATTTAAGATTATGAAGCTTAATGTGATATTTTGTGGATAATTTTGATATTCATGCTTAGAATTTTTACACTTATACCAAGCTAAGACTTAGAAATCGATGAACTGTTTTGAATGTTGAATCTTAGGTTCTTAGTGGAGACTAAACCCAGTGAGCTTTAGAGCTAATTTCTCATCATTGATGAGTGAATACATAAACTCGGAGTTTTCTTTGAATACGAATTACTTTGTATAATCTCATACATTTTATTTTGGCTTGTGACTTTGCATGAAATCAAATTCATATCATTATGTTAGAATGTACTGTATATCTACTCAAGACAAAAAGGCAAAGTTACCATCTTTTAAGGATATGATTGAAGGTCATCTTTGGCTCGTTTGTGCTTAAAATACCCCACCTTATATAAATTTATCCTTCTAGTCTCCCTTTGAGCCTATTGAAAAATTTACCTTTATACATTCTTTGATAAGCCACGTTAACCTTTAACCCTTCACCATTTCTGAAAATTCAGCTTTACCCTTCTTATTTCTGAGAAATTAGGAACGAGGGATGAAAATGAACGAAATGAGAGTAAGTGGAGAGATACCGAGTTGTGGTGTTTACTGAGAGTGTATGGCAAAAAAAAAAATAATAATAATAAAATAAAAAAGGGGGAGAAAAAGAAAAAAAAAATTGTGAAAAATAATGAAAAATATGAGGTGCTTCAAGAAAAGGAAATTCAAAAGAAAAAGAAAGTTGAGAAAAATAGAAGAATATTGAGAAAAATAGTGAGAGATTAGAAAAGAAAAAGAAGATAAATAGAAAAATCAGAAGTTGGTTTCTTTTCCAATTTCTCAGAAATTTTGAATCCCAACTTCCAATTCTTTCTTACCCTTACCTGAGCCCCATTACAACCGTAAAAAGACCTTCATGATCTGATCTTGTATTGGTAACTACCTTGTGGAGAGTAAATATGTGATGCTTATGACACTTGATATGACATGCTTAGGATATACAAGTATCTTCTTATGAAATTTATTTTTGTTCATTGATTGCATCGTGTTTTATTTATCATGTGAGACCTTTTTATTTACTTTGTATTGATCTCTCACATGTGGGCGAAAACTTACCCATCATCGGAGTGATTTTATTTTAAGAGTATACCTAAAGTGAGGATTGAGTTTAAACAACAGGTCCGACGGTTTCTCGTTTGAACTAGTTCTGAGATGGATGAATTTTGGTTTGGGTATGCACACACTTCACATTTAAGCATGAATTGATGAGTTATCTAATGATTTGAGCATTAGACTAATTTGAATGGATGCTAGTATGATTAGTATAACATTGTTATTTAAAATTGAGGATTCGCATATTGAATTGATTAATGATTTTGAGTTTTGAATAGTATATATGTTATCAAAATCATATTTTGAAAACTCAATTTTATCGATGATTTCAAAAATGTATTGAAGTTTGTGGGTAACCTCACTGTAAACCCTCAGGAGACACAACTCCTCCACTAGGGATCACCTAGGGGTTTAAAGGCTTGTTGCACATGCTAAGTACAATCGTGTTCCCTACGAAAGTGGCATTTATTTTCTTTAGTTTGCTTTAGTCGAGGACTAGCAAAGTGTAGGTTTGGGGGTATGATGCGTACTGAAATATGATGATATTTCACCCCTAAATACCTATATTTAACTGTCTGATAAAGGTTATCTGATGAGAATTATTAGATTTGAAGTGTTTCAGGTAAATACAAGTCAAATGTGGAAAACAGCCCAAGAATTCTGAAAATAATGTCAAAACACTGTAACTTTGGGTCATCGAGAACTTAGTGCAACTTGCAACTACATTTAGACCTTCCAGACGGCCGAATTATGAAATTGTCAAAACACAAAAGCTGTAGATCTTTTCGTCAGCTTTCCAACGGAATAGGAATCACCTCAATCCAAGTTCGGAGAAGAAAGTTATAGCTGAAATACCGAAGCAGTATCTGATACAAAAAGTGTGCTGAAATTCACAGATTTCTGGGAGTCGATGCATCGACCCTTTCGGTCGATTAATCGAAGAGAAGGAGAGTCTGACACGGAATTGACTACTTTAAAGCTGATTTTGAGCCTCTTTTGTAGGGTCGATGCATCGACCCTATTGGGTTGATTAATCGACCCTAAATTGGCGGCTGGGGAGACTTCTGCGACCGGGAATCTATTTAAAGCGACTCAAACACTTCGAGGGAGAATGAGAAATTAGGGAGATAGAAGATTATAGTTTTAGTTTTTTGCTTTCCTTTTTCATAGTTAGACATAGAAATAAGGAGTTTTTACTTATTCCTTTTTGAGAACTTTGTTCCTTTAATTTCCAGTACTCATTCCTCTAGTTTATTATATTTTTGCTCAAGTTTATTCCTGTATTATTCTCGTTTCTAAATACCATCGTACTTTTGGATCAAAGTAATTTCTTTTGAAGTTGAGGTATTTTTAATTCATTAAATTAATATTATTTTCTCTTCCTTATTTATTTATGTCATTTAATTGCTATATGTGTGGCTAAATTTATAAGGATAGGGATCTAATGATTCCCATCCGAGGGATACACTTTTAATAATATAAATTTAGGATTAAAATATGAGATCTTATTTTATGGTTGTTGTGCTATCAAGAACGGATGAAATCCCCGCCACTAACCGGGATCGCGTGTGCCGAGCCATGCCCGGGATCTCAGATCTGTGACGGTAATTTTACTCAATCATTGTTATATGGTCTTTTTGCTTTCATCGTGTGGATCTAATTACGATTATGATCCGGGATCGAGTGTGTCGAGCCATGCCCTGGATCTTGGATCTGTAATGGTAATTTTATCTTAATTACTCCCTAATCTGAAATCGAGTGTGCCGAGCCATGCCCTGTGATGGTATTCTTGTTGGAATTTTCACCCACTTTGGGGATGATTTTTATTTGAACCTGAGATCAAGTGTGCCGAGTCATGCCCTTGATCTCAGATCTATATATGAAAATCATATAAGTCCTGATTGCAGGGATGCAACGTGGAACCTATTGGGGTGTTGACCATTTATCTTCCATAAAAGATGTTTGTTTTCAATGGTATATCTCATAGCTTAATCCTTAGATTTATATTACGGGAAGAACAGACCAAAGATGGGAGGATTTAGTATCTTCATCTTTATCTTTATTTTTGAATTATCAATTAAATTTTAGTTTGTAGTCAGTAATTACCATCTCATATAACCATTTAAATCATAAGACTGGTAGAATACTGTTAGATCTTAGTAGATTTTTAGAATTGCTTGTCTTTTTTAGATATTTTAAAATTAGTCCTCGTGGGAACGATCTCGTACTCCGCGCCCACTATATACAATCTGATTCGTACACTTGCGAGTAAAATATCACAATTAAAAATTCACATCATGGCACATATTCAAAAAATGAATATGAACATAGACGTATAACAAACATGATTCTCGGATCACATTTATGATTTGTGCCATGACCGTCCGATGATCATATCATGATCTTAAAATATATAGTGTTGATGATTGGGACGAAAAGTAATTCCCACCGTCCGATCAAAAGGAGTAACTAGCTTAATGCATGGACAAGCCGAAATGATAAGAAAGAACCTTAGGTTGAAAATAAAGTAACCAAAAGATCTCTTATAAACTCTTTCACACATCTTAGGTTCAAATATTCATTTCACTTGTCACGCCAAACATGAGTGAATTGGCTTGCGAACTGATTTGTTGTACCCATTCATGGTTCACTAAGGTGAGCAGCGAATTAAGTAACACAATTCTAACAAAGGGGCACTAAATCATATATCATCCTTGGTGCATGGGTGCCCTAATATCAAACCAACACAAAATTAATTTGTAGTATAAAATTTGGGATTAGGATTAGGTTGTGGACTGAGTGCCAGGCGAGTAGATACTGTTTGTTCGCATCCATGTGTTCTCTAAAAGCACCTAGGTCGGAGACCCCTTAACTCATTGATTGGGTCTGATCAGAAGATAGAGATCATTTTTCACTCCAATCTTCCACACAATAGATATTGAGACCATGTCACACCTATCAGACAGCCAATTTTTTATTCCACAAGTCACAAATCCCCAAAATATGACCCTAAAGTCACGTTTGAGCGTAATGTGTGTCATTACACACAAGGTGCCTATTTTGGGGATCTGTGAGATGCAGAATAAAAACCTGACCGTATTATAGGTGCGACATGGTCTTAAGATCCATTGTGTGGAAGATTGGAGTGAAACACGATCTCCATCGTCTAATCCGACTCAATCAATAGGATTTAAGGGGTTGCACATGTGGGTGCTTTCAAAGAACGTGCGGGTGCGAGAGCTACCCAAATAGGAGCTCCATCATCTAAGTCAAAATCTTTAGCCTCGTAAATTTTGAGATTATGGACATGAAATCACACACTACATATGGTGTTCCAGATGGCATGCATCTCGGAGAGTGACCCGAGTACGAACAACATCAATGCTTGGGTCTTTGACCCTAGTGTTTTCATGAATCTGCATTCTCCCATCTACGGCGTGCTCACTATTTTGACGGATCGAGATTTACCCATTCACTGCCGGTGGTGCTCAATGATGGTATCTAATCGAAACTCAATAGATTCTCGGGAGCTACAACTTGCACACGGATTTGTTTTGTGGCACATGATTAAAAAGAAAGATTTTGCTATTTTTGAGATTTGTGCCACGTTGAACACCCTCTAAGCCGCTTGATTTATTTACTATGATGTAATGATCTTTGAGGCAAAAAATTAGCACGAAACGTGTTCCCTATCATCTGATTCAATGATTGACTCTAACAAATCAGATGATAGAGATCAATTTTTGTGACAATTTTTTACTTCAAAGATCTTTACATCATGGTCTTCAAATCAGAGGGTTAGATTGTGTTTCACGTGGCACAGATCGCCAAAATAATAGAGTCTCTTATTTATCAAAAAAAGTAAAAATGAAGTCTCTCTTTTTAACCATTCGCCAGACTACAAATCTCCTATTTTTACCTTTAAAAAGAGGCACACAAGTGGTGCTTCTCAACAGTGCATCTGTCTCTACGCACAATTAGAAGTGCACCTTCACTTTATGGGTGTCTACTAGGGCTGTCACCGGGTCGGGTCAAAATTTTGGTTGCCCGATAAGAAATCTGCATATGTCCAACCCGGCCCAATGATGCACCCGACCCGACCGAGCAAAAAGCCTCTATTTTTTTTTAAAAAAAATTAGGTCTAAAATATCGGGCCGGGACGACCTAATCCAACCTGGAAACACTCTGACCCAACAAAACCTCTTGGTTGACGGGATAAGGTCAAGTCAGATGTATCATGCACGACCTGACCTGACAAGCCAATTTGATGTACATGACCTGGTAAAATATCGGGTCGGGTCGTGGTTGACCCAACCCGTCGATAGGTCTAATGTCTACACTCTATGGATTGAACTTTGAACTAGGGTTGTCAATGGATTGGGTTGATCGGGTCGAGACAAAATATTGGCTGCTGGGTGAAGGGTATTTTACTTAATCGGACCCAATGGAGCACTCGGCCCAACCTAAGCCAAGTGGTCAAGGCACACACTTGACCTGTCCCAGCCCGACCCAATTCAAAATCCCCTCTCGCATTCATTTTACATATAAAATATGAGATAATTACCTAGTCCGAACTATACCCTTATTTACCCGTCGGTGTCCCAAGTTCATGTAATGACCCAGCAGGGTCTTAGACCCTTACACTTTTAAGTTTCTTGGTTTTTACTTCAAACAAATTAACCACGTGCTAATTATATGCTTGCAATGGTAGTTTTTGAAATGGGTGAATTGACCAAAATGTCATTACTTAATGTTGTATGAAATAACGAAAATGCCCTTTGTTTTAAAAGAGGAAATAGAAGCGGGTTTAAGCAGGCATTCGTAATTTCTCCAGAGTTCTTTCGTCACTTCTTCGTTTCAAATGCTGCTAAGGGCATTCGTTTTCATTGCCGAAGGTCGTCGCTGTCGAGGAGAAGAGAAGGTTTTTAGTCGTCCGCGCATTGCAGAGGTGGAGTCTCAACCCCCTTTTCACTTCCTGTATTTTTTTATCGCCGGTTCTCGTAATCATTGAGGAGAAGAGTTGCGTTTTTCTCGTTGGCCATTACAGAGGTGGAGTCTGAGACCCCTTTTCACTCCTCGGCTTCTGATATTGCAAAGAAACCTATAAAGGTCAATTTTTTTTATTTTTTTCATTTGTAAAACTCTAATTTTTAGGGTTTAGGGCTATGATTTTGGTTTGTTTCCATTTGAAAAACTCTAATCTTTAGGGTTTAAGGTTATGATCTTGGTTTGTTGGAAATGAAGTCTATTCTTTAGGGTTTATGGTTATGACTTTGGTTTTTTGGAAATGAAGTAGACCCAACCAAGAGAAAAAGGAAAAAAAAATAAAAAATCCTCTGATTGAATCTCTGAGTCATAGATTGCTTAAATGATTATTTGGCTTTCTGTTATTCAATTATATTCATCGTTTTTCAGTTTAAATTTTATTCATTTTTTTTAATTAAAATTTTTTCCCCTTATTCTGTTTTACCGTATTTTGTAGATCATGCAGGTCAGAATATAGTTTAATTCTGAGAAGGAATCTAATATCAGTCATGCACTGTCTCACATCAATACATTATTGTCTGATATCAGTCTTTTAATATTCTCACATCAGTCCTTTATAACATTCAGATTACTCATGCAGGTTAGAATATAGTTTAATACTAAAAAGGAGTCTGATATCAGTCTTACACTGATAAGCATCATTACATTATTGTCTTATATTAGTCCAACATTGTCTCACATCAGTACATGATTATCTGATATCAGTCTTTTAATGTTCTCACATTAATACTTTACAGTATTTTGTAACTCATACAGGTCAGAATATAGTTTAATTCTGAAAAGGAGTCTGATATCAGTCATACACTGTCTCACATCAGTACATTATTGTCTGATATCAGTCCTTTAATTTTCTTATATCAGTACTTTATAGTATTTTCTAACTCATGCGGGTCAAAATATAATTTTCTGCTGAAATTGAGTCTGACATTAGTCCTGCAATGTCTCACATCAGTATATTATTGTCTGATAGTACTTTAATGTTCTCACATCAGTTCTTTATAACATTTAGATTACTCATGCAGGTTATAATATAATTTAATGCTGAAAAGGAGTCTCATATCAGTCCTACACTGATAAGCAGCAGTACATTATTGTCTGATATCAGCCATGCATTGTTTCACTACAATATATTATTGTCTGATATCAATCCATTAATATTTTCACATCAGTGCTTTACAGTATTTTATAACTTATGCAGGCCAGAATGTAGTTTAATTCTGAGGAGTCTGATATCAGTCATGCACTATCTCACATCAGTATATTATTGTCTGATATCAGTCTTTTAACATTCTCACATCAGTCCTTTATAACATTCAGATTACTCATGGAGGTTAGAATGTAATTTAATGCTGAAAAGGAGTCTGATATCAGTCTTGCATTGATAAGCATTAGTACATTATTGTCTGAAATCAGTCCTGCACTGTCTTACATCAGTACATTATTGTCTAATATCAGTCCATTAATGTTCTCACATCAGTACTTTACAGTATTTTGTAACTCATGCAGGTCAGAATGTAGTTTAATTCTAAGAAAGAGTCTGATATCAGTCCTGCACTGTCTCATATTAGTACATTATTGTCTGATATCAGTCTTTTAATATTCTCACACCAGTCATTTATAACATTCAGATTACTCATGCAGGTTAGAATATAGTTTAATGTTGAAAAGGAGTCTGATATTAGTCTTGCACTGATAAACATCAGTACATTATTGTCTGATATTAGTCCTGCACTGTCTCACATCAGTACATTATTGTTTGATATCAGTCTTTTAATATTCTCACATCAGTCTTTACAGTATTTTGTAACTCATACAGGTCAGGATATAGTTTAATTCTGAAAAGGAGTTTGATATCAGTCCTACAGTGTCTCACATCAGTATATTATTGTCTGATATCAATCCATTAATATTCTCACATCAATACTTTACAGTATTTTGTAATTCATGCAGGTCAGAATGTAATTTAATTCTGAAAAGGAGTCCGATATTAGTCTTACACTGTCTCACATCAATATATTATTGTCCAATATCAGTCCTTTAATATTCTCACATCAGTACTTTATAGTATTTTGTAACTCATGCAGGTCAAAACATAGTTTTCTACAGAAATTGAGTTTGATATCAATCATGCACTGTCTCACATCAGTACATTATTGTCTGATATCAGTCCTTTAATATTCTCACATCAGCCTTTTAATGTATTATAATGTCTTATCTCGATCTCATATTAGTCATCTAACATCTTACAATCTTCTTATTCAGATATTCAGTTCGGACTTAAAGTTAATAAGAAAATGGCAAAACGATTGAGAAAAGGCAACTGGAAAGTCGATAAGGATGGTAGGCAATTCATCAAAGGACCGATGAACTGTCGGAAATTAGGCCGATGGTACTATCAATTAAGTAGTGAGAGGAAAGAGCTCCTCCTCTCCTCAAGTTGTTTCCAATACTTATGGTTAATTAGCAAGTCCCTCACGCAATCCGGACAACTTGTACATGCTATTGTTAGAGGATTCGATTCAGAGCATGACACTTTCATAATCATAGAGTATGTTGTTCCGTCCGTTCGGACCAACATGAGTAAATTTTAGGTTTGAAAGTTAGGTCCCCTTCCGCATCGGAAATACCTTAAGTGTCTGCAGATCCTGAAGGTCCACCCACTTTTAGAGAACTCTTATTTGGCAAAGTGGCAGCGGGGCAGTTGGTCACGAGGGATCATCTTGAGTCAGTCCCCGCTTCACCAAGCCTATCCGATGTTGACTTCATCCAGCTCGGGAACTTGTATATGTTAGCGAATTTTCTCCTCCCTGACATTCGCCATACGATTGATTAGGAGTACATCGAGCTAGTGAATGATCTTTGCATGTTCAATGGACACAATTGGGGGGTGTAGTTTACTCTTACTTGATAGATGCCATACACGCAACCACACTTTCTCTTGGTGGGGTGAGGTATTGTGTGTTAGGTTGCACTATATTGTTACATGTATGGACATTTGAGTATGTTCCTTAAATTTTATCAGGTAAAGTGAAGAACCCATGTAATGAGTGGCTGCTGATCCTGAAATATTTGTCACTGAAGAATTCTCACGCAGACGCGAACTTCTATTTTCAAAAGTTTCGGAAGTGTGAGATACTTTTCTACCTAGCTTAAATAATTACTGGATACGGAATATGTAGTTTTATAATTATCTCTGTTATGTATTATTTGCCTTGTTTGATTGATATTGTTTTGTCTGTTATTGTAAGTTGTTTCTGAAAATTTGGAGCCTCCTGAGGGAGCTAGACTTCTTATACCGAGCAACCCAACAAAAATACCAAGGGAAAAAGAAATAGAAGGAGATGATGAGTGTAGAGATGGAGAAGGTAATGAGGAAGAGGAAGAAGATGATGACATCGATATTGATGAGTATAGTGTGCGATCGTGATTGGCAACAGTTGACACTGATTTTTGAGATTCTGAGAGAGAAAGAAGACTTCTTGCTAGAATTGATGCACTAGAAGTCGAGGCAAGGTCGATTCGGCCCATTCTCGCTGTCGTTGAGAAGCAAGGTCACTCAATCAAAGCCCTAAAATAATAAAATTTGTTATTATGGGAACTTGTAAAGACGCTTGAGGGCACATTAGAAACCGACTAGAGCTCCGAGATTGGAGACGACAGAGAGGGAGAAGAGAGTGGAGGAAATAGAGAGTGTGAGAGAGATGGAGAGGGCCAAGAAGAGAGTGGGAAAGGGAGTTCATACTATGACAGCCGAAGTAGAAGAGAGGAGAAACGACTGTGAGAATTGTTGAAGGAGAGCAAGTATTTATTTTGAATTAAATATAGTTGCCCATGCAGTCCTCTATTTACTTTTACGCGATATTTTCATGTATCCATAACGCCTATTGTCCCTTCAATAATATGGGGTTTGTATAAATATAGGTTTCAATGAAAAGGTCACGTTTAATTGAGGTCAACCTTACTCAGCAACGTCTAGTAAGAGAAAAAGCCTAAGAGACTGAGTGACATGACTACCTAGTCAGCTGAAAGGATAAGGACTAGGCTAAAAAGGCAAGGGGAGGTAAAGGAGACGATAGGAAAAGCGTCTGTAGTCGCTGAGAAAATAAAAGAAATTTATCGGAAGACTATGCCTCATTAGATGAGGCCCAACTGGCTGCCAATATTTGGTGATAAATTGATGATACAATGAAAATGAGAGTTATGATGGTAAAGGATAGAAATGAGTTTGCCTCTTTCTTTTAGGGCTTGTCGAACGCAGCTAATTAGTATTATATCTAATTTAATCACCTCAAAATTTAATTTGCCAACTACACGTGCATGAATAACTCACAATTCGCATAGCGGGTGTCATTTATAGATTGATGGTGTCTAAGATTAAAGAGCTCTAGATAACTGTTAAGCTCATTAAGAGTCTTAGGCCGAATACGGAATGATGATGAACCTATACCGCAAATACAGTTCGCATACTGTGCACCTTCTATCGAATATATTTGTGATGAGAACTCCTCTCGCATACTCATTTCTTTGGTTCCTATAAGTTGTGACTGATAATCGTTGTTCGAGTGTATCTTCATGCAGGAATTGTTGAAGGAGGAGGTGCTGAAATTTGAGGAGACCCAAAATAATGACACTATACACCATGCAATTAACAACGAGGGGCATAAAATAACGGTATGGGAGAGCGATAAAAGATTTCATCATTCTTGCCTTTCATTCTTGAGCAAACACTATTACAAAAACGTGGCTGCCCAATGTGCAACGGTAACCACAATTCATTCTTTCGAAGAAACTTATTATTCCCTGCTCATATAATTACTATTCTGTAATATGAGTGACCCTTCACTAATCACGACTTAGACATTACATCTACAGGTTTTAATTTGGTTGCATAATGAGACTAGCTCTCACTATGCGTTGGCCCGTGTCGACCTCAACGAGAAAGTAATTCATCTACTAGACCCATCGGCCAAGCCAGCATTGGGCATGTGGAAACATCACACGCATGCCTTGATAAGCAAATAAGTGGGTCATTTAATCAATTAATTTATTTCTCATCGACTTGGTTATGTACTTTGTGTTTATTTACTCGATTTATTTCAGGCTTTTCATCTCCCTCGACTGTTGTACTTGAATGGACAGGACAACGCATTCCAGAAAGGTCTTCCATGATCACTATTCGTCACTAACAGCCTCCCAAAACAGGCTTGATGATTAGTGAGCTGTGCTTTATTCGTTCTAAAATACGCTAAAAATATTATGGCCAGGAGAGAAGGTAAGTTCCAGTTTGAAGCGAAAGAGAGACTTACTTTCCGGAAGCAATACGTGTTTGATATTCTCACATATTAGCCTCAAACATATCAGTAATGTTGTATTGTTTTCAACAAATTGATAGTGAAAGGTAAACAATACTAAGTGGCCCAAAAATTCTTCAAATGAGGGAGACACAGAATCATTTTTAGACTCTCATTATTGGTTTTTGATATGAATTTTATATGATGAGTTTGTCGATGGCAGTAATTTGTGAATTTGTGAAATTCTATGCTAAATTTGTGAATTTATGGATGAAAGTGATTTGTGAATTTCTGAATTTGTATGATGAATGTGTGAATTTGTAGTTGACAGTCATTTTTAGACTTAATTATGTCTGTTATGAGTTATTTTACCACAAACAGATATGTTAATTTATGAATGGATATTGAAAGTCTTATAGTCTGATAACAATGATATATCAATAAGTCATGTTGCAGGACTAAGTCTCTTATGAGTCATTCAATGACTGTTATAGGTCCAAGGAAGACTCATGTGAGTCCTTAGGTTCCAAATTTGATAATCAATGAGATCAATCATTTTATAGTCTGATAACAATGATGTACCAAGAAGTGTGATAAGTCGTGTTATAGTCTGATAACAATGAATGTCTGGGTCTGAAATGAGCCATTTACTAACTCTTATAAGCCCAAGTCAGACTCATGTGAGTCCTATATGCTCCAAAACTGATGCTCACTCGCGCGAGTCATGTTGTACTTATCAGAGTCACTGAAAAATAGGGATTTTGAATGCCTGGGTCTGAATAAGTCATTTATTGACTCTTAAAAGTCCAAATCAGACTCATGTCTATATGCTCTAAAATTGTCCTGCATTCACATGAGTCATGTTGTACTCATCAAAGTCACTGAAAATTAGGGATTTTGCGTAACTTGGTCTCATATTAGTCACTTACTGACTCTTATAAGACCAAGTTAGACTCATGTGAGTCGTGTATGCTCTAAAACTGATACTCACCCGCACGAGAGTCATGTTGTACTCATCAGAGTCACTGAAAAATAGATACTTTGAATGTCTGGGTCTAATATGATTCATTTACTGACTCTTATAAGCCTAAGTCAGACTCATGTGAGTCCTGCATGCTCTAAAATTGATACTCACCTGCGCGAGAGTCATGTTGTACTTATTAGTCACTGAAAAATGAGAATTTTGAATGTCTGGGTCTGATATGAGTCATTTAATAACTCTTATAAGCCCAAGCCAGACTCACGTGAGTCCTGTATGCTCCAAAATTGTCCTGCACTCACGTGAAAGTCATGTTGTACTCATCAGAGTCACTGAAAATTAGAGATTTTGTATAACTTAGTCCCATATGAGTTACTTACTGACTCTTATAAGACCAAGTCAGACTCATATGAGTCTTGTATGCTCCAAAACTAATACTCACTCGCACGAGAGTCATGTTGTACTTATTAGAGTTACTGAAAAATAGAGATTTTGAATGTCTGAATCTAGTATGAGTCATTTACTGACTCTTATAAGCCCAAGTCAGATTCATGTGAGTCCTGTATGCTCCAAAATTGATACTCATCTGCGCGAGAGTCATGTTGTACTTATCAGAGTCATTGAAAAATGAGGATTTTGAATACCTGGGTCTGATATGAGTCGTTTACGGACTCATATAAGCTCAAGTCAGACTCATGTGAGTCCTGTATGCTCTAAAATTGATACTCACTCGTGTGAGTATCATGCAGTACTCATCAGAGTCACTAAAAAATGAGTTTTTTGAATGTCTGTGTCTGATATGAGTAATTTACTGACTCTAATAAGCCCAAGTCAGACTCATGTGAGTCCTATATGCTCCAAAACTGATACTCGCTATCGTGAGAGTCATGTAGTACTCATCAGAGTCACTGAAAAATGGGTTTTTTGAATGTCCAGATCTGATATGAGTCATTTATTGACTCTTATAAGCCCAAATCAAACTCATGTGAGTCCTGTATACTTCAAAACTGATACTCAGTCGCGTGAGAGTCATGTAGTACTCATCAGAGTTACTGGAAAATGGATTTTTTGAATGTCTAAGTCTGATATTAGTCATTTACTGACTCTTATAAACCCAAGTCAGACTCATATAAAGTTCTGTATACTCCAAAACTGATACTCACTCGCGTGAGTATCATGTAATACTCATCAGAGTCACTGAAAAATGAGTTTTTTGAATGCTTGTGTTTGATATGAGTCATTTACTGACTCTAATAAATCCAAATCAGTCTCATGTGAGTCCTATATGCTCCAAAACTGATACTCACTCGTGTGAGAGTCATGTAGTACTCATCCGAGTCACTGGAAAATAGATATTTTGAATGTCTGGGTCTAATATGAGTCATTTACTGACTCTTATAAGCCCAAGTCAGACTCATGTGAGTCCTGTATGCTCTAAAACTGATACTCACTCGCGCGAGAGTCATGTTGTACTCATCAGAGTCACTGAAAATTAGGGGTTTTGAATATCTTGGTCTGATATAAGTCATTTACTGACTCTTATAAGTCCAAGTTAGACTCATGTGAGTCATGTATGCTCCAAACTTGATACTCACTCGTGTGAGAGTTATGTTGTACTCATCAGAGTTACTGAAAATTGGAGATTTTGCATGACTTGGTCCCTTATGAGTAATCTACTGACTCTAAAAAATCCAACTCAAACTCATGTGAGACCTGTATGATCCAAAACTGATACTCATTCGCGTGAGAGTCATGTAGTACTCATCAAAGTTACTGAAAATTAGAGATTTTATATAAATTAGTCACATATGCGTCATTTACTAACTCTTATAAGTCCAAGGATGACTCACGTGAGCCCTGTAGGATCTAAATCTGATAGTCAATGAAATCAGTCGTGTTATAGTCTGATAACACTAATGTACCAATAACCATTTTTCATGACTGGGTCTCATATGAGTCATTTACTGACTCTTATGAGTCCAAGTCAGACTCATGTAAGACCTGTAGGATCCAAATCTGATAGTCAATGAGATCAGTCATGTTAAACACTGATAACAGTGATGTACCAATAGGGATTTTGCATGAATTGGTCAGATATGAGTCATTTAGTGACTCTTATAAGTCCAAGGATTACTCGAGTGAGTCCCGTAGGATCCAAAACTGATAGTCAATGAAATCAGTCGCGTTATAGTCTAATAATACTGATGTACCAATAACCATTTTTTATGATTGAGTATGATATAAGTCATTTATTGACTCTTATAAGTCCAAATAAGACTTATGTAAGACCTGTAGGATCCAAATCTGATAATCAATGAGATCAATCATGTTAAACATTGATAACATTGATGTACCAATAAACAATTTATCTGTACAGGATCTCATATGAGTCATTAACGGACTCTTATAAGTCTCGCAGAGACTCATGTGAGTCCAATAGGCCTTAAAGGAATAGATTGAATATCACTAAATTGAAAGAACACTCTCTGGTTCAGACAGACATATATATGCATGATAATATGCTTCGGCTTTTATTAGTAGACTAGAAATTTTCTTCACTTTTTCCTTAAAGCTAGTGAGACCCATCAATAATTTTAGATAATTTTAGTCATCTCATCTGTCACATTTGTTGCATGTATATCCAAAGCAGTCAAACAGAAACTGGAAAAGTTTGTAGTAGTACGCACCTTTACAACAAAATGATAGCAGACTTTTTACTTCTACAAATAACTTTCAAGAAATTAAAAATACTTCGGTGATTCACTTGTAACAGCATAAAATTATTAAACAATCATAGATAAAGCTAACCAAAATATATAGATAACTCTAAATCAAGGAAGGCTTCCTTTTCCTTTACTGGTTATGACGTACTCACCTCAAATTTTTTGGCGAACTCTTAAATCTCCACCCTCACTTTTACTTTTAAATCGTCCCTTTCAATGCTCTCCAACTTCGACGCCGCCGTCGGGGTTCGAGAAATTTTGTCCAACCAGCTAAAGTACCAACATTGACAACACGCAAAACACTTATGCCCGAGGTTCTTGAGAGTTTGAAACTCGCAACATTAATTGATTCTACAGTAGCAAAGGGGACGAGCATCGTCCAAGTGACCTGCTTCATTGTTCAAGACGGTCCGATTTACGAATCCCAAACATTCGTCCTCCCATCTGAAGAACCCACAATGGTAACACTTATAAAATTTACCATCGAGATTGTTGTCAGTGTTTGAAACCCGAAGCACTGCTGATTTTTTACAGTAACATAGGGGTGCACCCTTTTCATCAACGATTTTCTTTTGTGGACAATCTTTAATCCAATGTCCACGCATTTCACAATCAAAACAGACGTTCATTTCAGCTTCTCTGTATAAAGATTTCAGATACAATTGCAACTAAATTGAACATACAATAAAATAAATGCAATAATGGTAAATGACCGTATAAGTTTAATATAATTGAAGAATAATTTACAGAAAAGAACAAACTTAGAAATATTACATGACAGTGTAAGTTAAATAAAGTCTTAAAAACTCATAGTTTAGTCCCAAAAAATACATTTCATTATTCATGAACATATTGATAAACTACTGCCTATTTGATGTGGTAAGACAAAAGTAGCATACGATATAAAAGACGGGATCATTTTATACCAAAATTTGTCAGGGTTTAGCTTCTCCTCTAAGTAACTCTAGCATAATCCTATCTCTAAAGTAAGGCATATGGCATTGATCAAAATCGAAACTAATCCCATGAGATACGTAGTCAATGTATTTTATCATAAATACTCTGCAATCAAAGTAATTTGATTGATGCAGGATAGCAAGCGGTCTAGTAAACGACCAATTTCTGATGTCGATATTGTCATCGCCTTGTTGATCTAGGATCTTAAAATGAATATTTTTCTGTATTTAAGAACACTCAAATTTTATTAAGTTGACACATAACAATAAAGATCTAGAGTTAAATGATATATGTATCAATATGTTTACAATGTTTTGACATTAGATACTATCACTTTGTCCACTAGACGAGTCTAATTACTCAACTTTCCTCTCCTTCATATATAATATGAACAAATACCAGTGATAGTCTCTATTGACGGGAAGGTAAACCTGTTAACTCAAGCATGTTATAGGAGACGAGTGGCGAACTCCAGTAATAGTATATGTACGAAGGAAGTACCTAAAATTTATCCAATTACCTTATCACATTTGCTTATTTTATATCCTAGTGCCTGGGGTAAAGTCCAAGCGATAAGGTTTTTATTCGTATCGACTTCATCTTTCACTAACGATTCTTTCAATTTCGTCTAAACAAAATATTAAATGGGTTTAGGAGATAATTACAAATTATAGGAAGTGAAAATAAAAAATTGGACTCTTACGATAAAATAAGTTGAGAAGAAATGACTCTTTATAAATTTCTTTTTATGATCGTTTTCTCGTTTCTTTATCAAGATAAAGTATGCATTAATTTTCTATAAAATAAAGTCACATATCACCCTAATGGATACCATGAAATAAAGATATGTACTTTCTATATAAATAGGATCGGACTGACTGACATCAGACGACCTATAGATATCGGACGGACAACTCTATAAATATAAGCATGTGTGCCTTTTAAAATATTGGCCTTACCTCACTGCCAAGCCAATTAGTACCGTAAATTGAGAACAAGTTTTTCGCCGTGATGGACAGCGTATCAGTCACGTGAATCTCACGTCTACAAAACCACATAGGTTGTTAAAAGAATAATTGAATTATATTAACTATAACTCAATAACTTTCAAAGGGACCAAACTCTACTCCACTGGGCCATCATTAAGAGCGTTATCTTTATCATATTAATCATTCTATGTTAGTGGTTTTATAGTCCAGTAGAAACTGTCATAATCCTTCTTCAAATAGACAACACATAAAAATTAACAAATATTCAACTAAATTTAACATATATATGTTTGAATCTTTATGTTAACAAATTGACCATTCACCTTCAGCGCACTCTTTGGAGGTGGTCTCCTGGTTGTCGATTTAGTACTAATCCTTCTTCTCTGCAATCTTTCCTGTATGTATATTCTACGATTAAATACGTTGGAAACTTATACTCTTAAAAACATAAAAATTATTATTTTCAATATTTGCAGAGATCACATTTTCTTATTCTCCGAAGTTGCTTTTGAGGGTTCGTTTATTACCCACTGTGGAGGTACATGTGTTTGGGAGTGGACATTCGAAAGATTGGCCTTGTGGAGTTGATTGGCATGTTGAAGTCTTCGGTGGTAATGGGGTTTGCGAAGAACCCTCAAAATTATTTATCGATATCGTTTGCAGAGTAACTCGGCCTCTTAAACTAGCACATACTCGCTTATAAGTTTTCATTACGCCCACCGACTTGGATTCACTATTGCCAAGTGGTTCCCTTTTATTGTTATCAGGTGTTGATGTAACTCTGATTTCCTCTATATATTCTTTTCTCATCTCCCCGACAAATTCTTTCTCATCGTCTTATTTCATGGACGTTTGGTCGGCTAGCATCTCTGAAATCTACATCATTTCATCGGTAAGAACAACGAAAGGCATATGCACTTCATTATTTACATTAGCAATTCCCCCCTCATCTTCTTTTGAAGATGCATGTATCGGATGATCATTCTTATTACCTTCAAATAATTCACGAGACAATTCACTCTTATCTTTTGTAAACTTTTCTTTACAGTTCCTCTTCCCATCATCTATTATCTTAGAAGTATGACTTATTCCATTAGAACGAGGGTCAATAGTGATCGACTCTAATTTCATGAGCATATATGTATTTTGACTAGCCTTATTTCGTTTACAAGTATCCCGAAGGACTTGCATTTTTTCTTTTCTCTTTACGTCACTATCCCGAGGGACGTTCACTTTTTTCTTGCCCTTCACATCGCTATTCCAAGGGACTTACACTTTTTCCTTGTCTTTCGCATCCTTATCCCTCAATGGGTTGGAGGACTTCTATTTTGGGAGTCATTCTTTTTAGTAAAATTATTCCGTTCCGCATCTTTATTGCAATTGGGAGAAGATTTGATATCGTACTCTTTACGTTGGCCCTATTTTACAATAATAACCTATCAGTTAGATTTTCAAGATATTGAAACAAATAAAAATAACTTCTATTAAGTAGCTTACGTTTAAAATTGTTATCTCCAACTCTAACAATTTTAGGCCCTTTCTTAGATCATTGTTTAACTTCTTCTGTCTTCGAACTTGATGAATAAGTTTGTTGTTGGACTTCTCCAACACTGTTATGTAACTACCTTGTTCTTTGTAAGACATTTCTAGGAGTTGAAGACGATTGAATTCGCAACCAATATAATCATTAATCTCATCCTAGATCACGTCTTCTAATAATTCACGATTAGTGAATTCAAATTTTAAAATTATCCGTCGATATGTTACCAAGAGGGTGAGACCAAGTTATCAGAAGAAGCGACTTCTTCATTTCTTCACAGCTATAAAATGAAATTAGTTGAGGTTAACGCCAATAATACCTTAGGATTGCTAAGCTCCGTAACGTAATACTCCCGATTATGACTTTTAACTGAGGTATACTTTGTATATCTTGGAAAATCATCGATAATTGAAGTCGATGCTATGATCGTGAAGTGCTCATATGCCAAAATCTAAAACAAATCACAAACTAAAGATTTGTTAAGGAATATGTGTATTATGCGGTAAACGGTGTAGAAATGGATAATGTACAATGATTAACCTGCAATGTAAAGGTACATCGATCAAGATCGGTATCACGTCGCTCCTCTTAAAATTTAAAGCGATAGATCGAAGAGAGTTTAATAAACATGTATGAGTAACCCGTCCCTATGCAATTATGTTAAAGTACTCAATATTATAGACTAATCTCACATACGTCTCTTCAATTTTCTTAGAGCTATTCGGTATCATGAATGTCGCAAGAATATGTAATAAGGTGAGACGAGTAAAATCGACTCTCTCATTCCCTATACTAGCAACAGTCACTGTCTTTTCTATTTCACCGAGACTAATACTTCTTATCCGACCAAAATATTTCATATAAAATAAATTAATATCTTCATTTTCGACATTCGGACCTTCCCCCAAAGTTTCAGGGATAATTCCAATATGCTTAAGACCTAGTAAAGCATACATTTCTAGCAAGGAAAAATTAACAATACGCTCACCAATGGAGAACCTCTCAGACTTATAATCAAAATTTTCTGTTAATATGTATACCAGCCCCTTCATTGTAGGAATATTTATTAGACGAAGAAGAGGCTTCACTGCAGTTGAACTAAGAGCTCTAAGCTTCACAGACGATATAGCAGCTATAAGAGTAGAGACTCCAAGGGTAGAACATGCAATTTTATCATCCTGTGTATAATTTATAATATTACATTATAATTAATTTATGAATATGTGCCAGAAAGTTTTCAAAAAAACAAATGCATTTACTGTTTACCATGAGCGAATTCAATCACAAGACGGGTCTTAGACAAATATGGCATCTTTAAAGATTACGACAATCTCATAACAGACCTAACATAATTCATACAAAAAATTAATAAATACACTTACAATAATAAACAGATTTATCTAATGTCAACTACCATTTTTCCTAATAAACAAATTTTTCTAATATTAATGACATTAACAGTTTGCCGTGAGTGACAAAATATAGGACGAAAATGGTCTTATATGAGACGGAAATGGCCTTATATCTATCTCTTATAAGTAGGGTAAATGGTGGGGTAGTTTGAACCCCGATCAGTAATTATCTCTAAAAATAAGTATTTATGAGTTTAGGGCAGCATTACTATATTTCTATCTACCTCAAACAAGCATTTAATACAAAGGTTAAGCATTTATGACAGTATTACTACATTTCTATTTACCTCAAACAAGTTATTCATTAAAACAAAGATTAAACATTTAGGATAACATTACTACATTTGTATAGAACTCAAGCAAGTCATTCACTAAAATAAAGGTTGAGCATTTATGGTAGCATTACTGCAACAGTATTTTATGAGTTGCACTTATGAATTTATCGAACGGCTGGAGATGTGTACACAGAAAGTTTAGATGTATATGAACAGAAGAAGATGAAATGTCAACAGAGTTGAAGGATTGCTAAAGCGACAGCGGCAGACTTCTCCATGTTGCTTCGTCAATAGAGAAGAAGATGAAGCGAAGAGAGGGGGGCTATATGAGATTCTAATGCTTCAAATGTTCATAAAAATCAGCAGCAACAGAGGAGAGTTTGCAAATCTTGCTATCTTTACAGGAAAAACTTGGTCGAAACAGAGAAAAATTTGGTCGAAGCAGAAAAGAGCTTGGTTGAAACAGAAGAAATGACCAAAAATATTATCTTTACAGGAAGAATATGAAGAGAAGAAGAAACCCGCTCATCGGCAGGGAAGAAGAAGATAAATAAAAGAGAAAACATCAGCCTTCTCTGATAGTTATGGAAGGATGGGTGTTTTGATAAATTTCTGTTAGGATATTTTTGTCCTCTAAATATTAGCTTAAAGTAACAAAATAGACATGTGCAGAATTTTGAGACCCTTGCAAGTAAATAATAAAAGAAAGTTTAGGGTCAAGACCTTACTGAATCATTTCATTAAGTTGAGACCCTAGTGGGTAGATTAGAAAGAGTTGGGACCCGACTGAGTAATCCACTCATAAATATTAGGTCTGGCAACCTAATCCAACTCGAGAGGTGAAGTTTCCTATCCGATTGGGTTAAAAAATCAGATCTAACGGGTTGGGCATCAGTTCAATCCTATCTGTTGACTAAATAAAGCACGTGTATCTACTACCATGTACCATCTAATTGGCGTTTACATGGAATTAATTTATAAGTTCGTAGGAGGACCAGAGGCAATCTGACACCCTCTGTAGCTGCAAAATAAGTTCTGAAGGCCAAATCGATCAAAAGTCAAAAATATACTTTTTATTAATTTTAAACCTGTAGCGTTTGACCAGTTTCAGAGAGGAAGATTACTTATTCGAGCCGGGCCAAAGCTCTATAGTATAGTGGGCCGGTGGGGTTAACTTTAAATGCCTAAGCTCACCCCATTTATATTTTCAGCCTCGGCCTGACCCAGTTTATTAAATGTACATAAAAGTGCATCTCATACTCAACCCTTAGCGGGTCGGGCCAGTCCAGGATCAAGCGTGGCCCATTGAACCCCTACTTATTAGGCATGCCATGTAAAACCGTTATGTTGCATGACTTCCATCTGATTGGAAAACTCAAAAGCCATCTAAAAATTGTCCATAGCTGACGGTGCAAGGGGCATCACCCTGGTACACATGGTCATTGGATATGGTACACATCCTAAAAAGGTGACCCCAAATATTTATGTTGGCACAGAAAAGTGATTGAATTTTAGCATAACTTATACTCTATTACCAATTATTTATTAAATAAGGACCTGTTAAGGTTCTCAACAAGCGTTTGTAGTCCAACGGTTAGGATAATTGCCTTCCAAGCAATAGACCCGGGTTCAACTCCCGGCAAACGCATAGTATAGTTGGCCTTAGCTTCTAGCGGGGCCGACTGTACTATTTTAAATTATAAGTATCATATTTATTAACTCTATTTTTAAAGGTTTCAAATCAACTTTCTTTCTATGGATCTATTAAGAAAAGTTTTCCATCTATGTATTTTAAAGTGTCAAATCAACTTTTCCATCTATCTATTAGCCCTAACGTTTAGGGCTCATTGGGCCTTATAAGAGGTTGTCAATAGGGTTAAGTAGGCTGGAACAAAAATTGTAGTATCAAGGCTGGAAAATGAGAAAAGAGGGCTAGACTAGGCCTTAAAATCAAAAGTTAGTTTAAGTTAGTTTTTTATAGGGTTTAAGAACATCTCCGACAAAGAAAGTTAAATTTGGATAGCTAAATACTACTTTAACTACTATTACAGTAAAAATTACTCTAACAAATATTTTACTTTAGCTATTCATTTCTTTAAAATATTATTTTTTGTTTTTATTTTATTATATTTTACTATTTTATTATATTTTATTATTTATACTCAAATTTTAAATATTTTATTTTTTAAATAGAATAAAGAAAAATAACTTTTTACTCAAAAATAATATTTTATTATTTTATCTCTTACTATAGTAATAATTAAATTTAGTGATTATTATAGTAAGAAACTATTTTGGCTTCTTAGATAGCTCTTTTGTTAGAGCATAATTTGGAGATTTTAGAGAACTATTACAGCTGCTAGAAGATTTTTTTAGCTCTCACTGATGGAGATGCTTTAAGGAAAGGCTTAACAAGTTGAAACCTATAAGCTTGATCCAAGTTGTGTATAGCACTACACTTTTAATCTTATATATATATAACACTAAACTTTTGATAACCAAATAATAATAATAGCCCATAATATTACTTTAGATCCATCAAATGGATAGTTTAAAGATATTTTGATAAGTTATCTATAGTAGAAAGGTCTTATGATTTTTATTTTCCGTGTTTCAAAATATCTCTCTTATCTTTAACAATTTTTTTTCTACAAACTTTTTAAAAAATAAATAATATATAATAAATCTCAAAGTTTGACCAGAGCTTGACCCAACCCGCTAGATTAGGATTAGGGTTGGACATATAAGAGCCCACCATATCTAGGATTGGGATTGGGCTAGGCCGCGTTAGGTTTTAGTGGGACTCAGCACTGGTTCACTTTAACAGCCCTATCTATGGCTACACATATTTTCTCCTTCAGATTAAGCAATGCATTCAATCTTACAATAATCCCACATAGATAGAAAAAAGTCCTCACCCGATTTTGTGCCTGGCATGTGTGTGGGTTGTCACAAAAGCCCTTTCTCAACAATGGTTAGGTCCAACTGATTCAACTAAATATGAGATTCAATCAATTTTACAATCATTGGGTTGCATGGAAACTTGATTTTTATTCTTTACCCATTTACAAGATTAGAAAAATTACAAATAAATCCTTAAACTTTGGCCCCATATCTCTAATTCGCTTAAACTATTGTTCCTATCAAATGAGCACTCAAAGATTTTATAAGTTCATGGACTAAACTCCTACCGTCAACACTTATTAATATGTAAACGGAAAACGCTGACGAGAGGGGTTTAATTGATGAACTTATGATTTATTTGAGTGTTACTCATAATAACAAATTTTTTCAAAATTCTCCGAAATTTCTTTAAAATTCATCGAAACAGGGGTTGGGGCAAAACTTTCAACGAATTTTCGATGATTTCTTCAAACTCGTTGAAATTTCATTAATTTTGACGAAATTAATAAAATTTCACCGAAATTAATAAATCTTTTCTAATGTTTGCTATTTTTAAAATAATAAATAAAATTTTCATAAAATTTTAATGTAATTTATATTTAATATTTTTTGTACTCGCTGAAATTTTTTAATTTTTTCTCAAAATTTATCCGAAATAAACCGAAATGACCCCCTACCCAAATGTTGTTGAAAACAAAATTTGTCACTATGATTATACTTTGGAGGCCAACTAAGCATTTTCTATTTGCATATTAACAAAAGTTAACGGAAAGAGTAAATATTATGGGTCAAAGTTGGAAGTTTTTCTTAGAATTTATCCATTGATTCCATGCAATCCAATGGTTAAAACCCAATATTTGGGTCAGCCGCTAAAACTAGTTGAACCCACTATGTGGGTCAACTGGTTGGACCTGACCATCTCCCTTCAAAAACCCAGATAGATGTACGGTTTTAGATCGAAGAATACTTTTAATATATAATATGGTTAGCACATAAACTGCTACCTACACGTGGCAGTAAAGTATAGCTGTTACCAACATTGTCCACAGTAGTCATTAACTTCCGTACGGAGGGTGCAGGGGTGGGCACCGCCCATTGCTGACGTTGACAGGCAGTCGCTATCAGGAAACGGAAAACATTGGCCCTTCATCAGAAGCCATACACGTGGCAATGAACCGCCGTAAATTACGGCTGAGTTGGACTCTATCGTAAGCATGAATGCAGCAATGACGTTTTACATGAGGCCATTTTGGGAATAACAAAATGTTCATTTGCTGAATACTTTGCAAAAAATAAAAATAAAGGAAGAATATAAATAACCTACTTAAGTAATTTTACGAAGGTAAAAGTCAAGATCCCGTTTCATCCGATGGTTAAAAAAGTTGTTGAATGCCATTTGGAGTTCAGCCAAACGGGCCTCACTTTCTAATGTATGGGTATCACGCGGACATCTATAAGATTAATTAAAATTTAATATTTTTATTAAATTATTAAAAATTTTCTTTATTTTAATCACTGTTAATTATGATCACAAATTATATTTTCGATAATTTTTTGGTAGTTTTAATATGTTATTAAATTTCAAAATTTTAATAACATATTTAAAATATAAAAAAAATTGCCTAAAATTTAAAAAAAAATTTACTAAAATTTTTTGAAATTTCACCAAAAATTGCCGAAATTACATAAAATATCGAAATTTTCTCAAAAAAAATTCGTTAAGACTAACTTTACGGCAAATGTTGGCAAATTTTCGACTAAATTTGGCACTAAGCTATTGATCACAGTGACTAAATAAATTTAAATTTCTTTTGTGAAACAACTAGGGGAATGGCGTTGCTATGTGTCCTTTATGGTGCCAGGTGGCCTCTTAAAGGAATGTTGGACCAGGGTTCAATCACTTTCTCAAACCATTGAGAAAAAGGTAAAAGGGGTAAAATAATAAATGAACCAACGGATTTATACAAAGCATAAAAGTCATTTATTTTGGTGCACGTGTAGGCTCTTAATAAGTTTGATAAAAATAGTTTTTCACTGTAAAAAATTCAATCTAAATGACCACCTCATGAACAACAAGATATCATATACGCTATAAATTAGTGCCATGTCTTCAAAACTGATGATTCCTTTCACTTTCAACTATGAACTAATATGTATGATATCCTATACAAACTCATTCTAAAAAAGTTAAAATTCTCTTAGTGTCTGAAATCAAGGTATCAAGGTCGATATTGATACGTATCGATTATCGGTTAAACCGATATATATCGGTCCGACATGTATTGGTATCTCATATTCGTATCGTTGATATATATCGGCCGTCCTGTATTGGCCAATACGTCTCGGTTTTAACTTAGGCTTTTTGTATTTTTTTTAAAATTGATCGATACGTATCGGTATCAGCCGATTCGTATTAGCTTCGAACAAATTGATACTCGAGACCGATACCAATTTTAGTACCTTGGTTTGAGTGCGAGACTCTAATATTTATCATCTCACTCAACTCCAAGGCACGAAACATAAGACTCTAATATTTACCGTCTCACTCAACCCCAAGGTATGAAACATATCGGCCCAAGATGTGTCATTTTAGATTATATTTAGAATCATGATCTCTAGAGTAAGCCTTTTTTTTCTCTTAAAACCTAAGAACTAGTAAAGGAATTAAAGATACCTATATTACCTAGTTGTCAATAATCCTATGGGCTAGTAAGTTTACATAGTACCAGTTTCACTTCTACTTTATTTGCCGGTTTGAATTGATCGTCAGATTTTGTGGGTTTTGCCAACTATATCTCGTTTAGGAGTTAGATGAGTTTTAAATGGAGAAGGCAATAGTAAAGTCCAACTAGCTAGTTGAATTCATGCACAGTTAGAAATTTCAGAAATCCATTACATCTCGAACATGGCCGATATAGAGACGCCTCGGCTATATTGCGTGAAATGTGCGAACATGAAACTTTAAATGATCTTACACCATTTGTTTGATTTTACATCATTAAAAAATACTTCACTATTATGTTACATAACAAATATTTGTGATCAATATAAGTAGTCCAAGGAGCAGCTTAATCTTTTTTTTTAAGGCTACTTAAGTTGTCTCTCTGATAAATTTTTGCTCAATGAGGGGCTAGTTTCAGATTTTTTAGGTAGGTTTATTTGCTGTTGGGGGTGTTGGGTATTCGTAGGTGTACTGTATTTCTCTTTTTATTTTTAATACAAGGGTGAGGTCCCTATAACCATAGTGACAAATTTCGCCGAATTTTGCAAAATGGGGTCAAACCAAAATTTTGTGAAATTTTCAGTTTTTGGTATTTTTCGATATTTTTAGGTAAATTTTGATAATATTTTTTTAATATTTAAAAATTAATTTTTTTTTATTAAATATATATTTGTTTGTAATTTTAATCTCCGAAATGTACCGAAAGAAACCCCCACCAAAAAATTCTCGAAAATGAAATTTGTCACTATGCCTATAACCTCAAGTGAATTATTAAAAACAAAAAATAAAAAAATCTAAGTAGTCCAAATAGGAATCTATGATTGGTACATATCTTAGTTAAAGAATGACACTAATAAAATAAATGCATACCTTTCAATTAATGAACTTCAATATTAACCTCTAAAAATAAAAATAATAACAAATATTAGGGTGCATAGATTAGGACACCAGATGCAATGAGAAAAAGTAGTGTCATGCTCATAGGTGATGATTAATATACTTTCAATGATTTATTAGCTTAGCATTGTACCAAAATTAAAATATAAAAAATATAAATTATGAATAGCATCTCAGGGCGAAAAGCAATATGATTCTCGTAAGGGCAAAACTTGTCACCCAAGACGTCTCGGACAATATTTAAAAATCATAGTTGAATCGGATGTGGAGTTTAACCATTTAATCAACCTTTAGATACAAGGAAAGCATGACTTTCAAACATGATTTTAAATATAGGCCGCATTCAATGCATAACATATCGGCTGTTATGTATTAGGTTAGGATCCATTCGATAAGACATGCCCCTGGTTTTTTTAAGGTGGCAAAATCTCGTAAAAAAGATCAAATATCAGGTCTATAGTCATATCGGTCATATCGGATAGGGGTATCGGAGATGAGTGGGATATATATTAGATACAGATCATATATGAATTGGATCTTACACCGAAATGCTTTTTCGGCATATATTTTATTAGTATTTTTATATTCGTATCTTTAAGAAAAAAAACTACTTCAATATTGACTTGTTTGGCCGAGAGATATTTGATATATTGGACACATTGATGTGGGACCCTTTTCTGTCAATATATAAAAGTGAAAACCTTGAAAGTCAAGATTTAAGTCTGTATGACATTCACTTTGTTGGACCTAACCATTGCCCACAATATAATGAAGTTCATAATAATTTATTTGGTTAAGTCTAATTTTTCGTTTAAAAAACAATAAAGTATAATAAGAGGTCAAACTTGAAACCAGATTAGTTCGCAATTGAATAAAGCATAATAAGTGGTCAAACTTGAAACCAGATTAGTTCGCAATTGTTGAGCTAGTTAGGTAAATCAGCTGATAATAAAGGACCCTTGTTACAATTTTTTTTATTTATAAAACTGTTTAAATCTTTTAGAATATCAAAAAGAAAATTGCTCAAAGAATATTTTTCGTATTACATCCGGGTCATATTAAATATATATCGGCTAATATAACTCAATCTAATAATATGATAGTTGACTTGTTTGACCTAATATTTGATTCAATCACAACCCAACGGACTCACATACATTAAAAATCCGTACGCATCAATAAGTCACAAAGACATGTGGACTCATGAGTCTACAGTGGACTCATGAGTCGACCCCCATTGTAACTAAGTCATATTGTTAGATGGCTTTGGGCCATAAAAATTAACAAACCTTTATTAGTTTATTACCTTATAGTATAAAAATATTGATCATTGTTCATTCGAAAAGTAAAGCATCAACATTTCATAATTAAAAAGTGGGTGCTTCATTTTTTTATTTTTTATTCACAAAAAATAATGATTGTGAGGCATTTTTTTATTTAAAAGGTGATTTCCTCAAAAGTCAACTCCTTCCTCTAAAGAGCAGTTATTTTTTATTGGAATTCAGATAAAAAGTCAAATAATTTTGTCATTTTTAGTAAATTGTACTTAATTTATGATTAAATTAATGGCTGCTTGCCTCTATGTTGGTTTAAATTCTAAGGTGGGTGGCCGTAACAGGAGCAATCGTGGTCATCTCATCTACACTACACGCATGGCTTGGAAGATCATCAATCAGAGATGTCCGTTTAAATCGTTAGATGGGAACCGTCCGATAAACACAATAAAGAACGACTTTTCTCTTGATGGTTAGATCCTCCGATCACCTTGATTTTTGGGCTGCTTCCCATTGACATGATGGCATGCTAAGTGGACGTTTCGGATCGATGATCATGGCATTTGCCACATGTACAATACAGATTGGTCAAGCACCATAGCTACTGCTAAGGTAAGCGTACCTAATATTAACTCCTTTTAAAAGGAAAACAAAAAATTAAAAGCGAGGATCACCTGTATCGCCTATACATCAGATGTTTTGTATAATAAGCAATCGCTGAACAATTCACAGAACGATGCCACACGGTAAGTTGTGCTGCACAATCAATTCTCATCAATGATCAAGTGTTCCACGTCTACATTGAACTTCGGTGGATGGCGCACCGCTGTCAAATGCTTAGGTGGGTCCCACACCATACTCATTGTGATCGATCGTTGGATCGCTCTCAGACTGACACAAACACAAAAAAATCAGTGTGAAAAGGAGACACTGAATCATAATTCAGTAATAAATGAAAGCGTAAAGGTACTCAAAAGAGGACAAAAGTACTCATCTTCTAAAGAGATGGGTGGTAGATATGGACGGCTAGGATGTTGCAGATTAGGTTGAGAAGTGACCCACCGAAAGCGCTCCTTGCAAGGTCTATATATTCGGAATTTTGGAATCTTATTATTATTGAGATATTGTTCCTTTGTAAAAGGAGAAGGTTGGATGGGAGGTGTATTGATTATATGTGACATATATTATACATAAATATGGGCCAAGCTGAGCCACACATATGACATATATATCACTCCTCATATGCACGACTCACCTGCCATGATTACAGTAATATGGGCTTTGTCCAAGTGGGTTTGTGTGGTATGAGATGGTGCACTTAGCCATCATGAAAGAGCCAAAGCTTGTGTTTTGTCTCTAGTTGGTGCATCTCTTTTTTAGAGAGAGAGAGAGAGAAAGAGAGAATGATGGCTGCATTTACAGTTACACATAGGGTTGCTCTATTTGCAACTATCGAATTTCAAAGGGCACCAATGCTGAAAAACATTAATTGCTTTGAATCACACGATGGAGATTATTTTTTGACGTAATCTTCTACACAAAGGATCTTGAGATCACAGGCGAACCATCAGATAGTCAGATTTTGATTCCATGTGACACACAACTAAAAAGTTAATTGATTATTACCATTGGATCAAATGTGATTCTCGGGTCACCTTTTGGGACGTGTGTCACATGGAATCAAATTCTGACAGTAAGAAGTTACGCCCATTGCTCTCAAATCCATTATATGGAAGATTGGAAGGATAAAGATCTCCATCATCTGATTCATAGCAGTCAATTGTTTACTTCATTATTACCCTTAGAGATTCATTAAGTGCAAATAGAGCTACTTTTAAATATATTGAGGCCATCACAAGTCACTTTTATGCCATCAATCAAAGTAGTCTAACTATAAGCCTACAAATTGGTATCTCTTACCTAAAAATAATAGAGCTAGTTCTATTGGTACACTTTAATATTAATTAGGGCAGTCAAACCCTAATCTGTGAAAGGCGATCATTAGCCGTCTATCCTAAAATATATATATAAGGAGGTTGTGTTAGGTGCGAAGGGAGTGGTGCCCGACATACGCTGCTGTATCAATCACAAGACACGCGGATCTCTAAATCATCCACGGCACACGTGATAGAGAGAGATTATCTATTCAACGTAAGGGTGTAAACAATTGAGTTTGGTTAGTTTTGGACTAAAACTATAAAACAAACAGGTCCTAATCGATTTTTAGATTTTCAAATCAAACCAAATCATCCAACTCTTAAACTAAACAAACCTATTTTGGTTTAGTCCGGTCAATTTCGGTTTTCCTATAAGTTCTATTTGCACATCAAAATTTTCTCAACTTCTCAACCGATTTTCTATAAGTTTTACTTTGCCGCTTTAGGATTTAAGAATGGGCTAAAGACAAGGATAGAATTTTATATAAAAATATGCATTTTACTTAAAATGTCAAATAAAATTAATCAAAACCCTCACCAATCTATCTGTCTAGGGTTTTATATAAAAATATGTATTTTATTTTAAATGTCATATAAAATTAATCAACCCCCCCTTTCTCTTTCTCTCTCTCTATTATATATATATATATATATATATATATATATATATATATATATATATATATATACAAACTACGTTCGGTTCGGTTCGATTTTGGCTTGGAGAGGCTTAAAATCGAAACTAAATCAAACTTTTTGATTTTTTTTTTTTCAAACCAAATCCAAATCGGTACCCATCCAAATCAGATTAAACCCCGTTCGGTCCGGTTCGATCGGTTTAATTCAAAAAATGCACAGCCTTAATTCAAGGGGAAGGTGCAGGATAACACAACCTTGAGGTTGCATATTCTTATGTAACAATGGGCTTGTGAGTTGTGACTTGTGACTCTACATGCATGCATGTGAATGAGAGAGAGAAGAAGAGAGAGAGAGAGAGAGAGAGAGAGAGAGAGAGAGAGAGAGAGCATGATTGTTTTCCCACTTTGAGATCTCTAAAGTGATGTTATTTTTAATGGTGCAAGATCCTCATGTTACATTGTCTCTCAAATAATACACTTAGAGAGAGAGAGAGAGAGAGAGAGAGAATACAAAACCATCATTATAAGGAACTCTATGATAATAAAATGCTACTGATTTATACATGAGTTTCTAATGATATAATTCTAACATCCTCATGTCACATTGACTCTCAAATAATACACGAGAGAGAAAAAAATACAAAACCATCATTATAAGGATTAAGGAACCCTATGATAATAAAATGCTACTGATTTGTACTACTTATTTATACATGAGTTTCTAATGATATAATTCTAACACCCCTATAATTGTTATAAAAAAAAAACACCCCTATAATTATAGCAAGACAAAATATCTTGTGTTCCTCTAGTAACACCAAAAGTTTGTCTTAGTGAGTTTAACACCACATATAAAAAATCTAAGAATATTTGGTGACCATCTATCCTGTTTTAATGACTTTTTGAAACAAATAACTAACCATTAAGATGATTTTTCAGTCATGTAAACCTAACTAAATCCCATTTCGGGACCTATTAGGGCAATAAATAAGTAATGCTTAACTCTTTTACAAAGTGTACCAACATTTGCAACTGAATATTGTGAGTCATTGTTTGCCTTCAATCAGACAATGGAGGAAATATTTTCATCAATAGATCTTGGCATCATTTCCCACTATCAGATGGCCGGATGTTGATTCTACATGGCACACATCCTCAAAGGTGGCCGTGATCATGGCATAACATGAGAAGGGCTCTCAAGTAACTTTCGGCGATGTGTGTCACACGGAATTAACATCCGACCATCTGATAGGTGGGCTATTGTCTCAAGATCTATTGTGTAGAAGATTGGGAAAAAAAATGATCTCGATTGTATGATTCTAAGCATCACTACAAAAATAATGTGTTTCAGTGGCACTTGTTGTTAAGAAATTTTTTGGTAGCGACAGGACTAACAACAACAATTTTTGGTAGCGACAAGACTAATAGCAGCAATTTTTTCTTAAAAAATTGCCGCTAATAGTCTTTTTTTTTGTAGTGCATTCAACGCCAATAACAATAGAAAACCCTAATTGCCCTTACAAAATGTTGGTTGTAAATAATGGTACCCTCTATAATTTCCCTTCATTATTAGGCCTTGTAATAAAACCCTAACCCTAACATTCATTACAACCTAATAATTACAAATATATATTATTCATTTCAAAATCATGAATATTAATCTTGAAATTCTATTTTTTTAACCTTTGAGTGCTTACCTATCACTAATCATTAAAAAATTACGGTTAAGTAAATAAATATTTATTAGTGGGGAACATGTGGGCTTCATGAGAATCACCCCTAATCCGCCGAGGCCTACAAAGATGATGCAATAATCTCCAATTAATCGCTAATAATATAGGATTAATGCCACCGATTTTTTAAATTTTATTCAAGTGATATAAATCCTTATGCATCAAATCAGCTTGCGCATGATGTGACAAATGGCACCATTCTGAGATTACTGGGTCACCTTTATTTGTTTGATAGCCATTTTTGCAACCAAAATTCTTGCGTAATTTTGCGGCACAACTCACGATTCCACCGCTCACACCGTTGCCTTGAATTAGATGCCAGAGGTAGTTTTTTCATCTTAATCTTGCACACAGTAGATCTTGAGATCTTTGACCACATATCAGATGGTCAAATATTAATTCCACGTGTCACAAATCCGTGATCGTAGGGTACCATTGGACGTCATGATCACAATCACTTTGGGGCTATATGTCACGTGTAATCAACATTTGACCGTCTGAAATATGGACCATGATCAGTTTGGGGATATATGTAAAATAGTGGGATGAAAAACAACCTCTATCAGCTAATTCAAGGTATTCAAGGGTGTGAGCTGTGGAACCATTAGTAGTTGCTCTGCAAGAATCTCTAGTTCATTAAGTTGCAAAAATGGCTATCCTATTTGTTTATACAAAAAAATAGAGCCTGTTTATAAGGATCTGGTTTTCGGTTCCGCCTGAACGGAACCGAACCGAGACAAATCAGTTTCGGTTAACCGAAATTTAAAAATGAAAATTTTAGCTTTCGATTAGGTTCCACCTGAACCGAAACAAATTGGTTTCGGTTAATCGGAATTCGATTAGTTGAAACCAAAAAGTTTGATTTTTTTGGTTTCGGTTCTATTTTTTATTTATATAAATAGTTTTATATTTCTTTTTTCATTTCTTCTTTCCGATTTTTCAATTTTTTTAGGTATGGGTCAGTTTACTCATCCTATCATCCCTCTTTTTTGTTTCGGCCACCTAAAATCAAAACCAACCATGATTCAAAACTAGGTTCGGTTTGGATAGGTTCAGTACCATTTTCGATCGGTTCGGTCAACCATTTTTTCAGTCAGCTTTTTTATATAAATTAGTGTAGTAATATATATTTTATTGTTTAAAAATTAAGTCTATAATTTTCATTATATATTAACAATAATTTGATGATAAACTTGTAAAAATTATATATATATATATATATATATATATATATATATATATATATATAAAGAAAGAAAGAGGGAGAGAGAGAGAAGCCCAAGAGGCATTGTCTAAAAGGCCCATGTCTTTAAGCCCAATAAGCGGGTGGCTTCCAATGAGTTGCCTCCAACGGCTTTTAAGCCGAAGAGGCCGTATACAATCGCTTAAAGATTTTAAACTATTTTTTCGTAGTATCTTTTCACATTTCTCTTCGAAGAAGCGTCTTTTTAGATTTTGGTACATTTCTTTATCATAAATTTGAAGAGGCACACGTGAAATCAATTTATCTTTATTGTTATCTGAAAAGATACAAATCTGAAATCTCTTCACCGTCATTTGAAAAGACACAATGGTTCAAAATTGTCTATATAAATAGAAATATGATCTCCGTTAGAAAGACACAAGACATAACAGAAATAGTGATCTTTTTTTGTTATGTTATTATTTTTTTTATTTAAGAATCTTTTTGTGTATCAGAAATCTATGAGAGGTTCTTTTTTTAGAAAGTGCAATCTAAAAAAGAACATATGGTTTGTGACAAAATCGGGCTTTGTTGTATCTTGAAGGCACATTTGCTGAGAACCCAATTGCATATTCGTTTATTCGACAGAGTGGGGGCGTCTATTATCTTTAAGACAGCGTAGGGAACTACGTGCCTCGGAGCTATTTTTCAATACTATTTTCATCAACAATTATAGACAATAGATCATTCTAATGACCCAGTGCATAAAGTTCATGAATTAAGATCTCATCAAACTTGATCGATTTAGCGGGTCAAATTTTAAAAGATGGCAGTAAAATATATAATTTATCTTGCGATAATTCAAGATTGCTTACGTCCTTATTACACAATATCTACCAATTTCTGTAGCGGAAACAACAGGAAGTACGACTAGTGGAGGATCGAATGCTCGACTCAAATAGCTGAAAGATGATCAAGATTGTCAGGACGATATCCTTAATACATTGAACGATAAGTTGTTCAACACATTCTTTAAGTGTACTACCTCCAAAGATTTATGGAATTCTTTAAAGAAGAAGTACTTAACTGAAGATGTCGGTACAAAGTCCCTTCTAGTATCTAATATTTTAACTTCAAGATTGCTGAGGATAAATCGAGTCTTGAACATGTTCAAGAATTACAGTTTATTGTCATTGAGATGGAAGAAGAGAATATGAAACTTCTTGAAAGTTTCCAAGTGAGTGTCATTCTTGTTAAGCTTCCATCAAGCTGAAAAAATTATCAAAAATCTATGACCCATAATAAAAATCTTTATACTCTAGATGAGATTTTTAAGAATCTTAAGATTGAAGAAGAGAATAAAATTAGAGACAAGAAGGCTATTATTTTCGAGCCTACTAGGGCTCACGTTGTTAAATCGATATCAGAAAAGAAGGATAGGAGGTTTTCTACTAAGAAGAAACCTTTTAAAAAGAATTTTCAGTACAGTCAGTATAAGATGAATGAGAAGAAAAGAGATTGTTATGTCTGTGAAAAAAGGGGGCACTTTGCAAGAGAGTGCAAATTTCATAAAAAGTCAAAATTAGAATCTAACATGGTAGAAGATATAGTTGTTGCAATATTATCAAAAGTCAAAAGCTCAAATTTCATAAAAAGTCAAAATTAGAATCTAACATGGTAGAAGATATAGTTGTTGCAATATTATCAAAAGTCAATATGGTTGAATCTAAAGGTCATTGGTGGGTTAGCTCTGATGCTACTCGGCATGTCTCTTTTGACAGGTCTGTCTTCAAAACTTACAAGCCTCAAGGAGAATGGCAACAACTATACATGAAAAATTTCTTTACCACTTAGATTGCTAGAATTAGAATAGTAGAGTTAAAATTATCTTCGGGGAAAACTCTCTTGTTGAAGGATGTGCTCCATACTCCACAAATTAGGAATAATCTTATTTGTGCATGTCTCTTAAACAAGAATTGGTTCAAATTAGTTCTTCATCCTAAGAAGATGATATTATTCAAAAATGATGTTTTTATTGGGAAGAGTTACGTTGTAGAACAATATGATCAAGTTGAATGTTATCAATGAAAATAGCTTCTGCTTATATTGTATAGTCTTTTGATTTATAACATACTAGATTAGGACATATTAATTCTCAAGCCATGAAAAATATGATGAATCTAGAATTACTTCCTAAATTTTTAAATATCAAAGATAAAAAATGTCAAATATGTGTGCAATTTAAAATAATGAAAAAGTTATATAATAGTTTAGAAAAGAATACTACTACCTTAGAATTAATCTATTCTGATATTTGTGAATTAAATGGTGTGCTTATCAGAGGTGGTAAGGGATATTTTATAACATTCATAGATGATTATAGTAGATATTATTATATATATTTTTTAGACATAAAGAATAAGCTTTTGAAGTTGTTAAAACTTACAAAGCAGAAGTTAAAAATCAATCAGAAAAAAAATTTAAAATACTTAGAAGTGATAGAGGAGGAGAATATTTTTCTCATGAGTTCACTGAATTTTTTGAATAATATGAGATTGTTCAGGAAGTGTTAGCCCCTAGGACACTACAACAAAACGGTATAGTCGAACGTAAAAATAGAACTTTACTAGAAATGATTAACTCTATGTTATTAAATTCGGGCTTACCTATGAATATATGGGGTGAAGTTATTTATACAGCATGTCATATTTTAAATAGAATACTTTATTATAAGAATAATATGACTCCGTATGAGTTATGAAAGAATAGAAAAATCTAACTAAAAATATTTAAGAGTGTGGGATTGTCTAGCTTATGTTAGAAAATCAGATGACAAAATTAAAAAGTTAAGAAATAAAACTTATAAGTGTGTATTTGTTGGATATACTCACAATAGTAAAGCATATCACTACTTAAAATTAGAAGATAATGTTATAATAGAATCTATATAAACACATTTTTATGAAAACCTACAACTTAAGAATAATGTTTCAAAGTTTAGAAATTCTAATCAATTGAAAATAGAAGATGAAACACATTTTGATCAAGTCAAAGGCAAAAGACCAGTTGAAAATAATATAGAACAAAGATGTAGTAAAAGAATTAGATAAGATTCATTTTATAATTTTAATTCAGATTTTATACTTATGTTTTAGAAACATATTCTAAAACTTATAAGGAAGCAATAACATCTTTAGATAATATATTTTGGAATAAGACAATGGATGATGAAATAGAATCCATTAAAACTAATCATGCATGAGAGATAGTAAATGGGAGCCATTACTTGCACACACTTTTTAAGTGATTGCATCGAGGTTAAAGAAAGACTTTGCATTTTAAGGACGTGTGACATGTGAAAATGCAATCGAGGTCGTTAGTAGGTCTTAAAAGTGTACTCAGTCTTAACCTATTAGAAGCGCACAATAAAAATTGTAGCATTAATATAAGGTCGATCCCACGAGAAAGGTCGAAAATTTGAATACTTTTATTTGCTTGAAAAAATAAAATTTGGTTGTTTTGATTAAATTAAGGTGCAGAAAAATAAATCTAAATCCTTCTACTTTCAGATTCTAGTCGTCAATCAGTCTCCTTCAGTTCTCGGATGTTTACAAAATGAAAATACCGTTACACTATATCTAAGCCTTCCAGAGTTTGGGCGTCAAGCAAAAACTAGAATTATTTCAATATAGATTTATACTAATCTACAATATTCCAGAAATTGGTCGTCAATCAAATACTAAAAATTGAAGATGAAAAATAAATTCCTTTACACTAATCTGCAAATTCTCAATCTTAGTCGTCAATTAAAATCAAGAACTTTTAGATGTTTACAAAGCAATAAAAGAAAACAATAAATCTAAACTAGAAAGCAATAAAAAGATCTTTCATCTCTCAGTCACAGACGTCAATTGCTCCTGAGAAATTATGGATACTCTACTCTAATCTTCCAGCTTCCGATCATAGTTGTCAATTACTTTCGAGAAACCTTGGATATATAAATTACACTAAACTAAGTTGATCTTCAGGAAACTCAACCTTAGTCGTCAATTGATGCTAAGAATTTCTTCGATAAGATTTTCTCTATGCCGAACCCTCTTATTTATAGATCATAAAGGGTTGATTTACAGTATACGAATTCAAATAAAAGTAAACTACTAACAACAAAAACTTCCTAATATAATTAAACATCTAATTCTATTCTTCCTTTCTTTGGATAGTAGATGCACGCATGATTCTTTCTTATTTTATAGTAGCAGAGATATTCAGGATTTCTTTCACCAATCTCCTTAGATCCATAAGATAGAAAATTTCTAATTCAAGTGATCATCTAATTCTTTGCATGGTAGTGCAATCTTCACGTGATTAGCAGCAACAACGAGCTTTAATATATACAATCGTAAGTACGATTGCATCTCTTCATCTTGTGCGATTCTTGCTCTTTGAACAATCGCATCTTTCCTTCGTGTTAACCAGTCTCGAGCGTATTCTGTATAGGATCGTAATTTACAATTCCTTCTTTTCCTTCTTTAGTTTCGTTCCTTTGAGGTTACGATTGTATTATAAACTCTTTCTTTTGGCTTACAGACTAGCATTAAACATGATTGGGATCGTTTCTTTGTGCGATCATGATTCTTACTACTTTTTGAGTTCATTTTGGCAAAGATTAATATTTTAAATTTTTTTTGCTGTTTGTTCTAAATATCTGCACATCAACATCTCATTAGTAGCAAATTGGAGTCTAGCATCATTAAATTAAAAGTGATAAAATGATAAATTATGTGACTGATCAGCCGTATGATTTAAAGTTCATGATGTATAGATCCTTAGTGGATAAGATTGGAGCAAAACACTATATTTATTATATGATCAATTGTTGTCAATCGTTGAATAAAATAATAGCTTTTGACTATATTTAATCACATGATGAAGATTATATTTCGTGTCAATCTTATCCACTAAGGATTTATAGATCATGAACTTTAAATCAAATGACCCAGATTGTGTTTTCACATGGCAGATGTCCCTAAAATACTTAGTCTTTATTTAACCTCGATGCAATCACTTAAAAGCGAGTGCAAGTAATGACTCCCTTAGTAAATTTGTCATCAGGTCCTAAGACTATAGGAAGTAAGTGAGTATTTAAGAAAAAACTTAAAACAGATGAAAGTTTAGATAAATTTAACGCTAGATTAGTAGCCAAATAGTTTAGACAAATGAAAGGAGTAAACTATTTTGATACTTTCTCTCCTGTGTATGACATCTATTATACTATTAATAGCTTTAGCATCTATATATAATTTATATATACATCAAATGGATGTAAAAATCGTCTTTTTAAATAGAGATTTAGAAGAAGAAATATATATTGATCAACCTGAAGAATACATAGAACCAGAAAAAACACATATGGTATGTAAACTAGTAAAATTACTATATGACTTAAAACGAGCACCAAAACAATGACATGACAAATTTGATAAGAAAATTAATGATTTTAACTTTAAACCAAAATGAAACTGATAGATGCGTATATAGTGAATTTATACAAAATAGATGAGTCATTATATCATTATATGTAGATGATATATTGATCTTTGGTACACATCTTGATTTAGTGATAGAAAATAAAAAATAATTAAAATCAAATTTTGATATGAAAGATATGGGAGAAGCGGATGTTATGTTATTCTTGGAATTAAAATAATAAGATAAATTAAAAGTATCTCATTATCTTAAGAGCATTATGTTGAAATTTTTAAAGAAAATTTAATACGTTTGATTGTTCACTTTCTCCTACTCAAGTGATCCAAATAAAAAATTAATAAGAAATTCTGGTAGAACAAAATCTCAATTAAAATATTTTAGAATCATTAGAAGTTTTATGTATCTAATGAAGTGTGCTAGAATAGCATACAGTTCTTGACAAAATCGGGCTTTGTTGTATCATGAAGGCATATTCACTGTTAATCCAATTGCATTTTCATTTATTCGACGGAGTGATGGCGTCTATTATATTTAAGATAGCGTAGTGAACTATGTACCTCAGAGCTATTTTCATTACCATTTTTAACAATCTTTGGCGTGCAGTTGAAATTTTGCACCTCTACATGTTGACTTTAGATTAGTACTTTTTGGGCATTTTAGGAAAATATGCCTACTTTCAATCAAGTTTAGGAAATCATGCTTACTTCAAACAATTAGGGTGCCGCAGTAACTTGTCCAAAGATAATTAAATACCACCCAAAAAGTTCGGTCATGATTTCATGTATATCCATAGTTGAAAATGTAGTCAAAGGTGTTTAAATTCAATGCATTAGATTAGATGGTCATAGATTAGGTGGTCATTCCCCTATCTTTGACACATAACATAAAGGGCAAAAAAGTCTTAAATAAGTTTTTTTTTTTTTTTTATAAATCGCATTTCACGTGACTGATCAACATAAAATTGAAACCGACCAAAAAACCAGTCGACCGAACCGAAAATAATAAGAATCGGTCGACCCAAAAACTGGCCACATGAATTAATACTAATTTGCACCCTTAAAATATTATACCATTAAAATTATACTTTTTTTTATCTCACACTATTGAAGTGTGATTAATCATTATGCCATGCGACGCACGTATTTGATCAATCTAATTTATCCAAGTGGCAATCTACCATTGGAATATGTCTCAGTGCAAAGAAATATGCGCATAAGTGAATTTGAACCAACCGATTGATGAACATATCAGTAATTAAAACAAAAAATGAGGGTTAATATTATAGTCCACCGATGGGATGGTTTAAATATCCATAAAACACCATATTTGATCCTGATGCACTTCAATCATGATCTATCACCTGGGCGGTATGGAATACCCACATCTTAAATCATTGATGGTGTAGATCATTTAGACACTATTTTGGTGTTTAAATGATGATTCGGAGAGTCAGGTCCTTTTTTACTAAATCCAAGTCTGGCCCAAAAGTGGTTAACAGGTCGGGTCAAAACCTGAGATGCAATTATGTTAGGTTTCGATCAGGTTAACGAGGCTCAGGTCCATGTTAGGGCATTCTTAATAGGGCCAGTCCAGGTTCAAGTCAAGGTTTAGCGGTTAGGAGGTAGGGTCAAATTCAGTTCAAGGGAATTGGTTACCAGGTCGGGTTCAAGGTGATCCTAAACCCGTCCCGAATTCGACCGATTTGTACCCCTACCTTTGTATGTCCATTGAACATTCAATCAGATGGCCTCCAATTGTAACATAGGTGTCTTCGGGTATTTCATATATCAATAAATCATCCACCGTACATTGTGCGAGAGTGCCTGATCATCCGTTAAGACAATTGCAAAATTTTGTTTTTTTTTCCGTGGTATTCACTACTGAAGATTGCTTTGGTGGAGTTGATGGTTCGACCGTAAACACCGTTGACTGCCTTGAAATAGATGATCAAGATTGTTTTTTATCTCAATCTTTCACACAAAAGATCTTAACATCATGACACACCTATCAGACTGTTAGATTTTAATTCCACATTGATCACATCCCCAAAAGTAACCCGAGAATCCCAAGAATCCTTCCCTCATATATTCATGGCACCTTTTTAATGTGTTGTCTGATTCGAATTATTTTCTTATATGTTCTACTTCAATAATCAAGGGCTATGCATAGTTCTAGGCCACTTGGTCATCATTGTTTCTCCATTATTATGCCAAAAATCATAAGAAGGGTACCACGAAATAATCATAATCTTATGAATATGGAATAAAAGGGCCATACCAAATAGATGGCTAATATTCAACTTTGATGGTAGTATATTATGATCCATAGGCATAAGCATAGGGACCAAGAGTAGGTAGGGGAAAAAAACGGTTATGAAAATATACAAAAAAAAAAGGATAAGTTTTGATAATTTTGGAAAAAAATTGTAAAAATTTAAAAAATATTAATTAGTAGGTACAAAAAATAAAAAGTATATATGTTGTGATTAGATATAAGTTTTTAAACAGGAAAAAAATAGGTTTAAAACATATATATCGAAAAAGACAGGTTTAAGATGCTTTTTTTTTTAAAAAAGGGAAAATTTCCGAGATCACATTTTTTCCTGAAATTTTTTCGTTTTAAAAAAAAAATGCGTCACATTTTAACACATGTTTGGTATGCCATTAAGTAATATGAGCTTTACTTTTCTTTTGTTTTGAAAGGAATATTATCAGCTTAACTTTTCACTCCTTTTAACATCGAGGAACTTTCGTTGTATTAGTTAAGCTTGTAATATAGATGGTATCAGAGCTAGGAACATGTCTTGAGTTTAGAGTCCGAAGGGGCTGGACCCTACAAAAAGGGTACCGGAGTAAAAGCCGAAAGTTATGCTCTTATTACTTAGGGTTTGATCTTGTGCATCAAGGGTGGTTCCCTGATTTGCATACCCTAAACTTACAGAATCTCGGAGGGCATGTGTTATTGTTTTGAATCAGACGATAGAGATCATTTTTTGTCCCAATCATCCATATGCATGCAAGGGATCTTGAGATCATTGGTGTACAATCAAATGATAATTTTTCAATTTCATGTGGCACGGATCCCCAAAAAATAGGTGTACAATCATGTTTGAATGTGTTGTGTGTCATATGATTTTAGGGCTACTATTTTGGGATCTTTGCCATGTGGAATAAAAAATTACCGTCTGATTGTACGCTCATGGTCTCCAAATTCCTTTTGTGGAAGATTGGGGGGAAAAATGATCTCCATCTCTTGATTCAAAGCAATCAATGGTTTTGGATGCCCTCCCAAATTACTTGCGTGTTAATAAAGCTACCCTTCTTAAAGAATCTCATTCTCATGCACACAATAGGGGTTAATAAGGAAGGAGTATAGCATTAATCTCCTATAGGTTGAAAGCTCGCCTGAGCCGAGACGTCTCACGTCTCAGGTTCTGGCGGTACGAGATTCAAGTGTGAATCGTTAGGGGCCTCAAATTACACCATATCTCACCGAGATATACAAGATCTCAGCAATCTATCTCGGCCAAGATGGGTGAGATAAAGTATATTTCTACAACATATGGTGTGATTTGAAAAAAAATCTCTATATTTACAATCCAAGATTCTTCCTTCTAAACCCATGTTCTTATTTCCTTAAACAATTGACTTCTTTGAATCATATGGTAGAGATATTTTTTAGCCAATTTTCAACATTGACAGATCTTGAGATTATGAGCCTGCTATCAGATGGTCAAATTTTTATTTCACATGACACACATTCAAAAAAATGAATATGATCATGAGCGTTATCAAACATGGTTCTCGGGTCACTTTTCGGGAGTTGTGCCATTTGAAATATAAATCTGACCAAAGGATGCAAGGACCGTGATCTCAAGATCTATTGTGTCGAGGATTAGAACAAAAAACAATCTCCATATTCCGATTCAAAGCAATTAAAGGTCTAAGCATGTAAAATCGAGGTTGAAAGGGAAGAATCTTAGGATGTAAATAAAAGTACCCTAAAAGAAAATACCTACCAGGGATACTACCCATATTCCGAGGATTCTTCAACTGGTTTTTATGTTTATGGATGTTTAAAATAAATTTATTATTTATATATATTTTTAATATATATATATATATATATATATATATATATATATATATATATATATATATATATATATATATGAGGCCCGGGAGGATGCGTCGGGCGTAGAGATATCTCTATACCTATTGATATAAGTGCAACATATAACGCCTTTTTGTGAAGTGACGGGTATTGCTTTATAATCATTTAGGCATGTTTTTATTAGAGTTACTTTTGTTTTAAAACACGTAGATAACATTTTAAAAATATCATTTGTCTATCCATGTGGGTGTCAGAACTCCACCACCCTTTTTGAAATACCCTTTGCCTGACCACGTGGGCGTCAGAACTCCGCTAATCCACCTCTTTTCCACTAAAGGTAGCGCTTTACTACTAGGTGTTAGCGCTTCGCTATTGGGGTGCTCGCGCCTCATTATCGGGGTGCTAACGTTAGGGTGTCAGTGTCTCACTACCGAGGTAGAAAAAAAAATCGAGGTGCTACCGCTTTTCTCCCGGAGTGCCAGCGCCTTGCTATCAGGGTGTCAGCGTTTCGTTATCGGGGTGTCAGCGTCTCGCTATCGGAGTGTCTCGGTAACCGTTATCGGTGTCGCACCTCGCCATCGAGAGTGTCGGTAACCGTTCATCGGGGTGCCGCCTACCGCTATCGTGTCGGTAGCCTAGATATCGAGATGTCAGCACTTCGCTATCGAGGTGTAAAAAAAATAAAAATTGAAGTGTCAACGCATCAATATCGGGGTGCCAACGCTTCGCTACTGTAGTGTAAAAAAAAATAAAAATTAAATCAAGGTGTTAGTCCCTCGCTACCGAGGTGCCTAGTGTTTCTCTACCAAGGGCCCACATTTTTAAGTAAAATATACATAGAAAAGTAAGTATGACACTTTCTTAGAAAAATGGAGAGAAGAGAGAAAAGAAAAGGACTTCTAAAAAAGTAAAGTGTGACAGCTGAAATAGAATATAACTTTTAAAATATTTTAAAAGTTTTAATTTTAGTTAGTAAAGTGAGCCTCATGCCATACTTCACAAAAAGGCACTATGTGTCTCTCTACGCCTAGGCACATTCTCCCCTCAGCCTATATAAATATATAATACGGAAAAAGGGCACATGAATTTGACAAGATGGATTAACCCATGCCTTCAAACCCCACATCACGTGGCATCGTTTTACGATCATATGCCATGTGCTATGTGACATATGATCTATGAAAAACAAATTCAAAAAAAAAGTTCCCTCATTAAATCAATTTCTTCACCTCAGTAATCCATCCCGTTAAGCTACATAATCTCACTTAGTTCTCGTTAATTACACTAAATGGGGAGAGGGAAATTTTAGGATTAGAGTGGAAGAGAAAAAAGAGGGGCATAAGTATATTCCACGCTTTTATTTTGAGCTACATAATCTCACTTAATTTCGTTCTTCATAATCTTGGTGCAAATAAAGAAATCTTTTAATAATTTTATTAAATTTTAAAGAAATGGAAATAGGCAGATGACATTATATATAGTAAAGATAATTTAATCTAATTACATGTTTATTCACTTATCATTTAAACGAGATTTGGTATTCCATCTCGTCGCGAAAAAAATCCCCCCATATCTTCTTAAAAGAAAACCCCAAAGTGCATGATTTGCCATTTGATTGAGTGAATCAAGGCAACTTAGAGCCACTTAAAGTGTTAACTGCCCACCATAATTATCTAACTTTCCTCAATAAATTCTATAAGTGCATAAACCATATTATTAGGGTTTAATTTTTGTTTTAACTTTTAAAAGCTATAGAGTTGAATTTTCTTATGATATGACTCCTAAGTCCAGAGGTTAACAAGATGCCTAGGGCAGCTCAGATTCATATTGACCTAAGAAAAATAGACCTCTCATAAACTTGTGGGGTTTGCCTTGCTTCCCAACCAAGCCCTTTTTCTATAGTGGGTTACCTAACTATGCACTATGATAGAGACATTAAAAGAGCCCACTTTGTAGATAGGCTGTGGCCTTGTGTACCGTACCGGGTACCCACCGACACTGATACCAACATTTCATATTGCCTTGTTGATACTCAAAACCGACACTGATACCAACATTTGAATCGCCTCGCTGATAATCTAAGCTATTTGTGCTATGGATTTAAATATTGCCCACATCATATACATATATGCAGACTTGTATCTGTTAATTAGGCCTGATCCAATACTATATGAAGCCTCGATCCAATATGGGTATGAGCAAGGTATTAAGTATCGGGTGATACTGATACACATTGATATTTTGGCCAACCGACAAATAAAAAAGAAGATTATTAGCGGCAATCATAAACTACCGCTAATAATTTTAATAGTTTTTTGTTAATAGCGAGACTTTTTTACTGCAAAACACTACTGCTAATAGTCTTATTTTTTGTGGTGCGACACAATATCAGTATCAGTCTCGATATCAATATCGCCCAATACCTCTTTGATATATATATTTTTTTCTAAAAAGCAACAATACTTATAGGTCTAAGACTCGATCGGTATGCTCGATATGTACAGGTTTTAAATCCTTGACCACGGCCATTTCTCTAATTATAACTTGAAGTTTAACGGTTATTAAAAGTTATTAAAATGTAAAAGTCAACGGTCAACTGTTGCTTACTAGTCTATCCCACGAGTCTTTGGCTCGACTCTAACCATAGACCTGGAAACGCCAGCTTGCAATCTACTTTCATCACAGCTTACGTATGACAATAAATTAATAAATAAACATGAATTAATTAGTCAATCAATTAATTCAAAAAAGGGCAAAAGTTAATATCTAGAATAAAATAATTCATGCTCCATAAGGGCTAGCAGATAATGTTTTATTTTTTATTTTTTTATATAAACATGTGACAATGGTCAACATACATTAATCCAAGCCATCCAATTGAATGACATAACTTATATCCTAGCAATCCCTTTGGATTATTGGGACCAAGGTATACAAAATTGGCCGTATCGGCGATATCTATCCATTTGGATTATTGGGACCAAGGTATCAAAAATTGGACGTATCAGCGATATGTGTTATATATCGGAAAAATTGATACGTATCGGATATCAGCCAATACGTCTCAATTTCAACCGAAACATTATATATATTTTTAAAAAGATAGGCTAATACGTATCGATATCCGCTGAGTCGTATAGGTCCTCCAAGGACTGATACTCGAGTCCAATACCGCTTTTGAAAATACCTTGGTTGGGACAATATGATTAACATGACTTTTTTGACTATGCCCTATGCAGGAGGTGGAATAGTGATCCCATGTTCCACAACGAAGTTGGACTTGATTAAGGTTCAAAATCTCAATTTTTCTATAAGTATTGACCAACTCCAAAATCAATGTATATTAGCGTAATTTTAAATATCGGGCGTATCAAATACATATAAGCCCATACAAATTGGGTTAGCCCCAACTCAAGATAATGTTATCGTGATTTGATATAAAGTCAAATATTAGGTCATATCAATCCACATGGAACCATATTGGATGATGAGATTAAATATCGGGTCCAATTGACTCATACCAGCTAATATGTATTCTATATCTATCACATATAATATTAAAAATACCTTTTGTTCAAATTTTATTTACTCCTTAAAATTAGTAATATATATTTTAATATTTTAAAATAAAAAAAATACTTTAATTTTATTTATTCTTTAAAATTAGTAATATATTTTTTAATATTTTAAAATAAAAGAAGTACTTTAATATCAACTGTTTTGGCCCATATGTACTTGATAATATGCAACAACTGATATGCCGATATGTATCTATTTTAAAATCTTTGTAAATCGGATGATACATATAAGTTTAAGTTTTGGATGATACATTGGTATGTATCGGCTTTCATTGTTACACATACCAGTATATTGGTCTCTATATTCGATGAATCGACACGATCATACTTGAACAAATCGAACGATATCGATTCCGGATGATATTTTGAACCAAGGACTGGATTCCAGCGACCACTCAATCGACTTCCTATTTGGATGGTCCATGATAGCCTAAAACTACGTTTTCATTTGCCGATCTTCTAAAAGCAAGGACTTGATCGGATGGTTAGAAATAGTCTCAGTCAGTGAAGATTAAAAGCGACAGGTCATGAAGAAAATGATCAACCGATCAGACGGTCTAGCTCGAAGGGGCATATAGAGGAGATGGGAAGGGCAGTGTCACAATCACATAAAATACCATAATTGTAACCTTTTTATATTTCTTTTTCCATGTCTACTGACTTATGGGCATATGAATATATGCTTCTACTCTAAAAAGAAGGTATGGTGGTCGGCTTTTTGTAAATATGAGAAGATACGAAAAGCTTGATATCTTTTAGGGGTTGGCTCGAAATTGTAGGGGCTTTAGACTTTAGAGAGAGAGAGAAAGGTGCATCTTTTTTCTCTCTCCTTCATTCACACGGGTTTAGTGAGAGGAGAGGAGAGGGGGGGGGTGCACCAGCCTTTTTTTTTCTCTCTCCTTCGCCCTCACATGACCCCAGGGAGACAAGAGAAAGCCATCATTGCTAAAAACCAGATTATTCACTGGCATGGGCCACCATGATTTCAAAAGTGAGTCACATGTCACACCTCATAGGCCCTCCAACCCTCTCAAAATCAAATCCCATAATCATCACCCTTTTCCAAAATCATTCCCACAAATTAAAATTTTTTTTTTTTTTTTTTTGAAGCAAGTAGAAATTTTGTAAAAATGAGTTTCTTTTCTCCCTCTCCCTCTCCCTCTCCCTCTCTTAATAAACGATATTTTATTTCTTTAAAAAACTCCTTCTCGCGCTGAAAAAACAAATGGTAGCTATAAACGATATTTTATTCCTTTAAAAGACTCCTCATGCTTAAAAAACAAAGGGTAGGGCGATAATAGTTTAACATCTCACTACAAAACAAAAGACTATTAGCGGCGGTCATAAATTGTCTCTATTAATAAAAAAAATTATCATTAATAATTTTAATAATTTTTTTATTAATGACAACACTTTTTTACTACAAAAAATTATTGCTAATAGTTTTATTTTTTATAGTGTCTGCACCGAGAGTTGACAACCTTTAAGAGATCATTTTCAACCTAATCTTTCTACAACTCATCTTTAGATCACGGATCACCCACCGCAAGATTGGATGTTTATCCTCTGTGGCACACATCTCTAAAAGTGAGTTGAGAACACCTTCTGATGGTATGAATCATTTTTGGAGATTGTGCTCCATGGTCTCAGCACTTGACCGTATGATAGGCAATCAACGATTAAAGATCAGTTCTATGGGTTCTTCGGAAGATTTATGATAGGTGATCAATGAATTAAAGATCAGTTATTTGGAATATCGGGCTGCAAAATGATCTCCATTGTCTAATTCCAGACAGTCAAATCCATCTTCTAATTCAATTCAAGACAGTCAACACGCAACATGCAAAAAAGCTTTGGTTGTGGTTACCGAATCTTCAGTTACAAATACTGGTACTCAAAAGCAAATTTAGTTTTTCTTTTCGAAGCAAAAAAGTTGTAAAAGTTAGCTAATTAACTAAATATTGTTTGAAAATCTCTCTCTAATAATAAACTAGACTGAGTTTTAAATTTCATATTTTCATGCACTACAAAAAAAAAAAATAAGACTATTCTAATAGTCTTATTTTTTATAATAATGCGAAATTTTCTGTTTTTTTTTTTTTTTTTCTTTTTTTTTCATGCCAAAAAAACATTTTTTCTCCTAGCTTGACAAACGAATTGTAAGAGTTAGAATAATAAATGCACTCTTTCTCCCTCTCCCTAAAGAAAACTCTAAGATTTCTATAATTTTCCCCAATACGAAATGAGTCTCATGATCTCATCTCAAGCTTAAGAAGAAATAGAAGAAATAGGAATGAGGGTTGTATAGGACAATAAAAGTCTAAATAGACTTAATAAAAATTCAAACCATGATCTACAAAGAAAGATAATTGGGAATTAATTATAATTTAAGTATAGCAAAAACAACATTTATTAATTATATTAATTGATGAGATACAACATGGGCTATCAATTATCATCATTTAAAAAAATAAATTATATATGAGAGAGAGAGAGTCACACGTAAATCTAGAAGTCATGATTAGGGAATAACTTTTTCCATGGCTACAAACCAGAAACCCACAAAAACAACAACCTTGGGGAGATTGAGACCAGAAATCCACAAGTGATCACTACAACTTAGCTTAAGTTTCAGTTCCTATACCAATGATCCACCCTTCCTTTTTATACGTGTGAACCCCATTTTTAATAGTTTCTTTTTATTGTTATGTAAAAGAAGTTTGATTATTTAACTACTAATTGGTTATCTACTTGTTGCTTTGTTTATTTGAAGGATTCCCTCTTTGTTGTTGTTTTTAATGTTATTATAATTAAGTAGATAGCATTCTAGGCTAACTCGTGGAGTAGTTAAGGAGGATCTTCATCTGTTCTTCAATCTTTTTAAAAAACATAACAATTTAATAAGTAATTTAAATTGCATGGGGATGTATTTAATTTATAAATTAAGATTGCGGCGGGTGACCATTACCCAAATGTCGCCACCAATCACTCCAACAAATCTGCTAGAACAAAAAACAATTTTCCCTTTTTATAAAGTATTAAAAAAAAAGTATAAAAGAAATAATTGAAACTACACATAATCCCAAAATATCTTGCTTGTAGTTGCATTGCACCAATATTATTCAGTTATTTTTATTTTTATTATTCATTATTATAGTTTGGGGGTTTTATTAGATTAAAGATGGAAAATTGCTTGATGGGTTTTCAGATAATTTCTCATCAGATCAATCATGATCTGATCACAGTTAAGGAGATTATCTGAAAACCCATCAAACAATTTTCGAGCTTTAGTGATCAGATCATGGAAGCAACAAAGATTAAAACAAGAGAAAGTAAATAAATTGCAATAGATAAGGACATGGGAAACCAAAATCTTCATACTCATGTCTCTGTGGATGTATAATCAGTTGTAAAAGAACAAGAAATAGACTATATTTACATATAAATTGAAAAAAAAGAGAGACTTCTATGGTGTTGGTAGTAATAATGAAGATAGAGAAAACCACCTTCTCCCTCTTCTTCTTAATCCCCTTTGGTTTTTTTTCTTCTGTTTTAGATGCATGGCCCCTATTCTGATGAACAAATCCATGAATCAACCATACCTTCACCTCTCGAGGACACATTCTCCGATCCCTTTTCGGCATTGAAATCGGACGACGAAGCCGAGTAGTTAATCTTGCAGCTACTCCCCCGCGGCGAATTGCCGTAATTCCCATTAAAAGGCCTCGAATGGCCGCCTTGATCGCCGACATCCAATCCCAACCCGTGTCGCCAACTCGGAGAATTATCGCTCCTCGACGACATCCCCTCCGTCGGAAGTGCGCTATGGTTCATGCCAAATCCATCCAACACCCCCATTTTAAGATGTGGGTCGGTGTTCGCCGTCAATTGCTCTTGAGATTTCGCGGTAAAAGCCGGAAAATTCGATAATTGGTACTTGGATTGATTGGGGGGGAGGGGTGGAGGAGATTGTAGGATTGATTGGAATGTAAAATTTGGATTGTTCATGCTCAACAAATTTTGTTTAAGGAGGCCTAAATCAGTAGAAGGTAGTTGGTAGTTAGTATTAGAAGTAGGATTAGTAGTATTAGTGGCATTGGTAGCATTATTATTATTATTATTAGTAGTAGTAGTAGTAGTGGGAGAAATAGTAGAACCAAGTACATCAGCCATACTTGAAGTAACTAATGGAGATGAAGATGAAGAAGAGCCAATTGGGAGAGAAGAAAAAGAGGGCTTCTGAGCAAAAGGCCTTAGAAGATAAGGGGGTGGCATAGTTGAAGAAGAGCTGAAGAGATCAAGCCGATTTCGAGGGAACGGCGACGCGGAAAAAGGTGGTGCAGGGATACCGGTGAACTCCTGCACCATGGCACGAAAATTCGATGTATCGGTGGTGAGTACGGTGGTCGGGGCACGCCGGGAAGCTCTCGATCGCTTTTTAGAGTTACGGGTTCCAGCGGATTGATCCGACGAAGGGGGTGGGGGAATCGATGGGGCGGTGTAAGGCCCACCGCCGCGGCCGGGGATCGGTGGGCTAGATGAAGTGGAGCCCATTAGGCCGCCGCTGCCGCCGAGGTCAGTGCAATTGGGGTCGGATCTTAGGCCTCTGGGCCAAACCATGTCTAGATTTAGGAGGGAATTGGGGTTGTGTGGTGGTGGTGATCGGGGGAAGGTGTCAAGGTAATTCGATATTGGATCAAAAAAGGGTGATGGGTTTTGGTTATGGTAGTGTGAGGGAGGGAGAGGAGGTGGAGGTGGGTGGTTTGATAGAGGGCCCAGATTTCCTGATGAAGAGTTCAAGAAAGCTGAGATTGATTCGTGGCCGCGTGAGTCGTACTCTTCATCTCCACCGCTTGAGGATTGCATACTACCACTGTTACCAGAATCCATGGCTATGGAGAGAGAGAGAGAGAGAGAGAGAGAGAGAGAAATAAAGGAGGGTGCAGAGGAGAGAGGTAGAGAGAATTTCTTACTTGTAAAGAAAGCTAAGAGGAGCCTGCCATAAGATCCATGTAGTAAATGAATTGGATCTTGTATGAAGAGTTGGAGAAAGTAGTAGGCATCTCTTTAAAGATTTGATAAGTGATGAGGTCTGATCTTTACCACCATGTAAACTGATTTTATTCTTTTCCCCCCTTTTTTTGGCTGTATTTTCTCTCAGAGGAGAAGGGTGCAAGGAGAGAGAGATGAGATAGTTGAGAGGAGGGTTTGGTTAATGGGTTGTGCTGAATTAGGGTTTTGGAGGAGAAGGAAAAGAAGATGAGAGAGAAAGAGAGAGGGTTGCAAGGTTCTTCTCTAAAAGAGAGGCGGCTTCTGATCAACTTTCAACTTAAAAGATCCTCTAGAGATTACAGGTGGGGTCACCATTAGAGAGCTGATGGGTGGAGAGCCAGTCAAAGTAAGAGAGAGAGAGAGAGAGAGAGAGAGAGAGAGAGAGGGGGGAGGTTTGAATGTGAAATGAAGAAAAGGTGAGGAGGTTAATATCATGGTTAAAAAATGTATAAAAAAAGGATGCAGAGAGGAAAGAGGTGGGAAAGCAACCTAATTAGTGTAATTAGTGTAGGGTGGTTGTTGAGTATAATATATATATATATATATATATGGTAAAGGGAAAATGCGCCCGGGACTAGATATATATATATATATATATATATATATATATATATATATATAGATATATATATGGTAAAGGGGAAAATGCGCTCCGGCTTAGAAATTTCTCTACGCGACCTCCCCCCCCCCAACGCAAAGCAGACACGTGAAAAATGCTTTTGCACTATTTGCTACTGACAGTGGCAGGTAGTGTAGGCGGCTTAACCTGATGGAAGTTGGTAGTACAAGCGCAAAGGCATGTCTCGTTATGATATGACGATAAAAAAATTTTAAAAAGCTAAGAGGTTATAGGTTTCTTCTCTCTCTCTCTCTCTCTCTCTCTCTCTCTCTCTCTCCGATGTGCGCTTCACTGCGAGACTCTTTGTGGAAAAGCTGGATCCTTGAGACAACTCTCTCTCTCTCTCTGAAGCTCCGAGTGTATAGAAGCGTAGAACAATGACATCTGAGATAAGTGTGGCTCTTCGCAGCTCGTTTCGGTATATTATTTACAAGTTATAGATCATAAAATTATAAGCATTCAAAAAATATATATATTATAATCGACGCAGACACTTCTTCTGTGAAGAGTTGGGACTCAGTATACCCAGGAATCGCTTTCTATGTGAAGTGATAGAAGTAATGACGCTTCATAATAGAAGCATTGTCGCTTCTTATGTGAAGCGATGGCGCCTTGGATAGTCTGTGCCATCGCTTCATTAATGAAGCGCTAACGCCTCAGATTGTCCCACCATTGCTTCTTTTGTGAAGTGATTGCGTTATTTGCCCGTTGTTGATTGATTTTTCGTTTAACGCAGAGGTTGTAATAGACTTGATTGGAGAATTCAATTTAGGTGGGGCTAATTTAAACCTCACTCCAGACATTGTTTATTTAGAAGGAGATTCACTTGGTTGTGATAAAGATATTGAAATGCTGAATTGTTGTGGAGGGGGGTTTGAGAATATACGCGAGAAATTGAAGCCACATATTGACTTGAAAACCCAAACTAAAGACGAGACATATAACTTCTATAATTTATACGCGAAGAAAGTTGGTTTCAGTGTTAGGAAAAGTAACACTTACAAATCTGCAAAGGGGAAGATTATAAAGAGAAAATATATATGTTCGTTCGTAGGGGTCAAGCAGCCAGACAAGTGCAAATAACATGCCGATATAAAGTGTTCAAGAAATAACAGATGCGGATGTGAAGCAAGGTAAAAAATTAGGATTGATGAGCAAAAGTTGTGGGAGATAATGAAATTTAGAGAGTCGCATAATCATTAGTTGTATACACCTACGAAGGTGAAGGAACTACAATCTCATAGTAAGATGAGCGGGGCAAATAAATTGTTGATAGGAGCATTTGATAATATCATTCTTCTTTCGAAGATTTCTACTATTTTTTCAAGCATGGATGTAGAGGCTAGCGTGACGGTAAGCCCTCAACAAACTCGGGATTATCAAAAGAAAATCAGAAATGAGAGTAACATTCATCTAATGTGCATGACCGTCATGAAGATCTTCATTGATAAGTAGAATAAAGAATATGATTTTTTCTTTGAAGCAGAATTATATGAAGAATATCGTATGCGAAGTATATTTTGGATTGTTCACAGGTCATAGATTGCATATCAACAGTTCGGTAATGTGGTGGTATTCGACACCACTTACAAAAAAAATAAATTACTAGTACTGTTCGTCCCATTTATGAGGGTCAACCATCATTAGCAGACGACACTTTTTGAATATGCGTTGCTCGCGGATGAGACATTCATTTGGTTGTTTAACACGTGACTGAAGTATATGGGTGATAAGCAATATAATGCAATTATCACTGATCAATGCAATGAGATGAGCAAGGCCATCTCTGAAGTCCTTCCGGGAACCAGGCATCGTCTCTGCATATGACACATAGGGAGGAACGAATTGAACCATCACTGTTAGCTGAAGTTAAGGTTTGAGAATTTTGACAGAAGTACATTAGTGCAAGTTCAGTCAAGCAGTTGATGATTTTGAAAGGAGATGGGCAGAACTCATCGAAGAGTTTCAATTATAAGACAACATGTGGTTTAAAAAAATGTGCGCTCTTAGAAGGAAATGGATTCCATGCTACTTAAGTGATACTGTTTAGGCTGGCATAACCATTACGCAATGAGGTGAAAATATATATTCTTTCTTCAATAGTTATGTTCAGACGAGTTTGACAAAATTTGTCAAGCAATACGATCTTGTCGTCCAATCTTTTCGCGATAAATAAAATAGAGAGGATCTCGTCTCAATATTTACGACAATGGAGGTCTTGTTCAAAAATTCTATGGAGAGGCATGTCACTACTGTGTATATGAGAACCATGTTCGATATATTCCACACTAAAGTCTAAAAGTTTGCCTCTTTTAAGTCTCAAAAGGTGGTCGAAGTGGAAGCCGAGGAGATTATTGTATACGAAGTGTGTAGAAGTGGTGGGGTGGCACGGAGGATAGCGGTCAAATATTCAAAGTTCGTTTCGAATGTGGAGATGCCACAGTCACTTGTGAGTGCAAGCACTTTAAAGCCGAGGGCTTGTTGTATTCTCACATCTTCCATGTTTACTTTAAGGAAGAGGTAAGCCAAATTCTATCTAAGTACATTCTATCTCGATAGACGAATGATGCTAGATATAGTATTATATGTTTGGGGATCAGTGAGAAAGAAGATTCCAATTCTATATTTACAATGAGAATATGGAAGGTGAGAGAAGCTGAGTTGAAATCAATTCAATTAGGGATAGGTCGAATCACTTGGTGGATTACACGTTGGAAGGGGTATTGAAACTATTATAAGACATGGAAGCCATTAAAGGGAAGAAGATAATGAAAGACACACTAGCATTGCGGCCTCTCCGGGTGGCTCCTTCAAGGCTACCTAAGGAATTTCATTGCAAGAGAATGCCAACATTATCGTGCAAGATCCAATAAGATGTGCCACCAAAGGTTGGCGAAGCAACAATGATAGAATGAAGTCTAAAATGGAGATTCGTTTTGAACAATAAAAAAAACATAGAAGAAAGTGAAAGGGCTATGGTGAATTGTCTCATAAAATCATTACTTGCTAGATAAAGAGGGTCATGATGATGGCTGGCAGTGCTGGACAGAGCCAAACAGAACAGCGGATGATGAAAAGTGCGATATCACAAAGGCACACTGATTTAGTTTTATGAACAACGCAATCACTTCATTTTGGAAGCGTAGGCGCTTCACATTTGAAGTGTGACGCTTCGTATCTGAAGCATGATCGCTTCATATTTGAAGCGTGGGCGCTTCGTCAAATGTATTGGCGCTTTATTTTTAATGCGTTGACGCTTCTTTTTCGAAGTGCTGCGCTTTACGTAGCCTGTGCACCTATCAGATTAGAGTTGTATTTTGAATCATGTAGATTGACTATAGCAATTCTTTCATGTGTTGATTTTTTTTTACTTGTTCATTCTCAATTTGAAGGGTTGATTCTATTTTCTCATGCGCATTTGTCATAATTATATTTGATTCAGACCATAATACTGAGTGATGATGCTTCATATAAGAAGTGACAATGCTTCATGTTTGAAGTGTAGGCCCTTTGTTATGAAAGCGTCGACGCCTCGTTCACGATGTGTTGATGCTTCTTGAATGTCTTGTGTGCATATTAGATAGAGCTGTATTTTGATTCCTTTGGATTAATTATGGTAGTTCTTTTATGTGTTGATTTTTATTTATTTTACCCATTTATTCTTAATTTGAACGACTGATTCCCTTTTTCATACGGTTGGTCTACAATTATATTTAGTTCAGACCCTAATTTTAAAGCGTGGAGCTTCGTTCTTGAAGCGACAACACTTTTCTCGAAGTCACGTCGCATCACATTTGATGCGTTAGCACTTCATCCTAGAACCATTGACTTTGGTAATTCTCCATGGAGCCTCTCCTGTGGATTAACTATGATTGATATATGTTCATTTTAACGAGGCGAGGAAGCATTTGTCAGGACTATTTATCAAACAAAATAACTTCATTTATCAAGCAAAATAATTTCAATAGAACCTCAAAACCATTCTTTACATTGATTATGCTGGCGGTGGTGGTGGCGAAAGTGGAAGTGAATTTGGTGATGCTGGCATTGATTAGTTGGGGGAGGAGCCATTTCCAGAAGATGCAATGTCTTATAGGATCGTCGGTGGTGGTGGCGGAGGTTGTGGCTAGGGTGGAAGAGGAATAAGTGAAGGCGGAAGAAGAAGCACCGACTCTAGACTCGAGAGAAGAAGGGGCTGTTGTGGCGGTGGGGTTTCTACCACCGACATTATGGCAAGGTCATCATCCGGAATCATGATAACTTCGACAGGGGGAGGCGACTCGTTGTGGTCGGTGATGAAAATCAGCTCGTTGTTGTCAGGGATGTCGATAACTGAATCATTGTAGGAACGGATGAAACACTAGCCCGCGAGCCGATGGCTCCTCTTGAAACCGTTGCGACGCATTTTGGTATGGGTTGAGGCATATGAAATGCTAATCCATGGAGATACACAAGATGAAATAAACTGAGTGTCATGATGCCCTTTAAATAGCAATTTATCATTCAACCTCATTAAATAGACGGTTGTAGTCATTATTGTGCACTATCGCCACAAAGGAGTCTTGACCGCTGGAGTTTCTAACTCTTTGCATTTCAAATTTATTGCATCAACTGTTTGTATTCCACAAAGTTATCACATATTCTAACAAGAAGAGTTGTCGTGTAACTCGGAGGGCTGTCACTTCTCTATAGAAGCGCTTCATTTTGGGGCATTGTCGCTTCTTATCGGAAGCGCCAACGCTTCATTTTCAAGGTATAAAAGAATATTTTATAGTACATGCTATTTATAAATATAAATTGTGCTGTCGATATGAATTGTAGAGTGGGCTGTCGATATGAATTGTGCACTGCCTCATAGGAGGGCTAACAGTTGGGAGTTATAATGAAATAGTCTTTTCCAACATTATTGCAACAACGGTTGTCTGCATGTCATCATTATAGGCTATTGGTTTGTGCGCTAATAAAACAAATGCCAATAAGGATCGATTGCGACTCGAGGATCACCGTCAGTGTGACCAATGGGGAGTGCTGGCGTGTCATTTTAGAAGCGCCAGTGAGTCCAATAAGGAGTTTTGGCACGTCCCGGTAAATGCGCCAGTGAGTCTAATAAGGAGTGTCGGCGCATTGTGGTAGAAGCGTTGGCGTTAGCGATACCAATAAGAAGCGTTGGCACTTCAAAATAGGGTTTATAACTCTTTCAAGCAGAAATTTTAAAAATCTACAACGAAAAATTGTGAGGGGTAACAACATATCTTGTGAATAATTCCTGTGTATAAATTGAACAATTTTCAGTTTACATTGTATCAATCCTATGTAAGGATGTATAACAAAAATTTTTAAAGTACATGCTCTATGCAACAACAAAAGTTAAAGTACATTTATGTATAACAATAAATTTAAATCAGTGATTCAACATTGTTGCTGGCATCCTAATTCTCTTCCTGGTGCGTAGCGATGGCATGCCCAATCTCGGCCCTGAAACGAGGGATGTCATCCTGCACAAATGTGAGTTGGAGGTTTCTGTTGAAAACATCAACGTACTTCATCACGAAAACCTCACAGTCAAAACTGTTTCCATGGCGTGGCGCGTTGCTTACACCTGACAACCCCAAGGAAATCTCTCAGAAATTGCATTGGTTGCACTGTGCATATATAATATGGCTGAAAAATAATGCGTCTATCAAGAGAAACGAAGAGAAGTTATATATACATTTAGAAAATAAAGGGAGCGTTGACGCAACAATTCTGAAGCACTGGGAGCGCTGACACCCTGAGGTCAAAGCACCAACGCTACTGATAAAAAGCGTGAACGCTTTGACTAAGAGGCGCTAGAAGGGCTTCTGTTGACGTTCTTCCATCTTACCAGGGTCCTGATCTCCTCGCCAAATTTGGTGGTCGGTGGCTTATTTGGGCGCAAGTCCAGGACAAAGATATTATGGGTCAAGGGGTGGCCATGACAAGCGTCTAGTAGGGTGGCTAATTGATGTGAATCGGAATAAATATCTCTTCACAGTCCATCGCATACTAGGCACGATTTTGATTGATGAGGAAACGTTGCATCCGCTTCGTGCCATGTTGCACTTAAAGAAATTCGGCGCAAGCCGTGCTCAGTCTCTCTATGTCGGCTGGGAGGAAAGTTGCATTCTCCTTATTATTCTTCTCAAATGTTTTAAAATCCAAGGTCATGCATTTGAGTGTAAGAGGGGACACCTGAAAAGTCTTCTTAATCAGTCCAGGTTGAATGTCCTCCCGCTTGTCCATGACCCTAAAGTTCGCGGACATTATCTGCATACAAAGGTAAAAATATCAATATGAAATCAAGGAAGTGACGCGTTTCAATAGGAATTAAAATTTACTGAATCTTTTATTTCCGTTGGGGCTCGTAGGTTGCGCAGAAGCTCGACAGTAATATGTTGGGACCCAACAATCGAGATGACAACCCTATATTCAAATTTCGACATAAGTTAAAACATAAGGGGACATATTTACATCTGTGATAATTGTGGTGGGGGGATATACTTACTCATTCTCACTGATGGGCTTTTCTCAAATACCCTTCATATAGGTTGTCGCTGATGCCTGGGCTCTCTCCCGTTTTGGCTAACTTTTTGCGGGGCTGGGAGACTAGCTCTCCCTTCATTTATTGTTTAGTCATGTAGAAGCGTTCGCGCTTCATAAACGAAGAACAGGTGCTTCATAGTCGAAGTGTGGGGGCTTCTTAGTCGAAGCATCGACGCATCGAAGCGTTGACGCATCATAGTCGAAGTGTCGTGTCACAGGGGAGCAACCCGACACCGACTATCACACCCGTGTGGTGCCTCGATGCTGCGTGCAACGAGACCAGCCTACCCAACCATCAGATTCTGATACTACCCGCCTAGAGGACGGAAACTCCCGTTCACGATTGCCGTCTCTCGAGGCCAATCATATTAACGTATTGTCCCATTTTGACACGCATGCCAACACCTCCGTTCCATATTTGGCCCGCTCAAGCTTCACCCTCGCGTGCCCTGCACTAGTCCCTCACTTTGCAACAGTAGCATGCAGCTTCTCATGTCGTCCCATTCCAACATGGCTCGCCGACATACTGAAATAAGCCCACCATCGTGTGTGTTCCTCATTACTAAGCGTCTGCATTCGAATCTCAACAACCGTGCACTATCGTGTCCCATGTAGCCCTCGAGTGCCTCCCTCATTGATGATCCATGTGTATTGCAACTCCGACCCGAGGCCACATGACAACCTCACCTTGGGTGACACACAACATTTCATCCGATGCAACGTCTTAGACCCACCCTTTCAGACCTAGGAGACACAAGGCCTCGTGTGTGTAGAAGTAGCTCTCCGACTTTCCTCCCACATAGATGGTTCAAACACCATCTATGGGCAAATAATACGAGGACCTTAAACGTATTGGTTTGTCATACCACCATGACACACGGACTCCTTCCGTGGCACATAGTGTCATGCCCCACACCACTACGCCTATAACTCCTCGCATCATCTTGCCACGAGACCGCATTGCGACCATGTCACGACCGCACCGGGCCACCAACCAACTCCAAGGCCCCTACGCCTTCTTGCTGCTAGCCAACTAGCTCCAAGGCTCCCACGCCTTCCTACTGCTACCCCGAGCATTGACCCCGTCACAGTCGACCCTTCGTAGTCGAAGCGTCGACGCTTCATAGTCAAAGCGTTTACACTTCAGAGAATAAGCGTTGACGCCTCATGTAGAAAGCGTTGGCGCTTCCTTGGCGTAGCTTGGAAGCATACCTCAGTTAATTTTTTTTAAGTACTCCTTCAGAGACCCTTGATCCTTCTGGAAGATGGTCAACTGCCTCACAATATAACCTTTCTCCTTCAAGATATTGGCGTTCTGATCCTTCAGTTTCTGGTTCTCCTGTTCCAGTTGGAGAGCCTTTACACTGAGGTCGTCGAAGACTTTACTCCGCTCTTTGAATAACCTCTCACAGTCTGTAATTCTTGAATTGATAGACTGCATCCATTTTTCAAGAGATCACGGTCTCGTGGACTAACTTTGGGAGCCTCTTCTTTTTCATCTTCTTCCACTTCGTCCAGGTCAAAACATCAATGCCTGACCTCTTCCTCCACAAAGTAATGGGAGGGACCGCTAGTCCTTCAACCGCTTCTACAGATCTTTGCCCTGGTTGCAGTAATTCTACTATCAGAGGCTGACTCTATTAAAAAAGAGTGCACTCTAGTTCCTAGAAGGCTTACAAGAAGATAAATTTTCTATACTATTTTTGAGTGATAAAGAATTAAGGAAAATAACGTCACTTCGTTAGGAAGCGATTGCGCCTCAGATTAGAGGGGTCGTCGCTTCTTCTGAGAAGCGGTTGCGCTTCATAATAGAAGCGTCGTCGCTTACTATGTGAAGCAACGTCGCTTATAGTTGGAAGCGATATCGCCTCATAAAGAATTTACCTTGTTCTCAAAGTCCTTGATGTAGAACTTCCTCGTATTCTCATTTACCTCCAATTTCAGCAACATTGGGAAGCTGACAAGGCCTGAAGTCTTCGTTGGGGCGCTCTTCTGATTGATCTTGTACGCTCAGATATGAGGAATGACATATTGATGAGTTTTTCTATGGGCCGCATTAGTAGGAAATAAAATAAGAAATTCTGAGAGACGACACGACATTACCTGCAGGGCAATAGTGCAACCATAAATATTATAATCCTGCACAGCCTTTACCCTCTCAGCTATTCTCCGATTCCTCTTCACTTTGTCTGCGTACTACAAAAGGTGTTTGTATGCGGCATCGCCCCATGCATATTGTTAGATAAATCAAAGAACAGAGATCCGAAAATGATGAAAAGGGCAAGAGAATTGGACTCGAGGCACGTAATCGTTGTCTTTAAAACGCTATTCGCTCCCTACTCGAGTAAATCTTCGAGTTTGCAAAAGGGGTTCCAGCGAGACGTTTCCAGGATACAACGAGCCCAATCTCTTGGATGCGATCCGTTACTTTGCAACAGTAGAGGATCGCCCCAGAAAACTCAATCCGATGGAGTACCACCTAAATAAGAAAGCAAGAGAAATTCTCAAGTTTTATGCAAGGATTTCGATGGATTTCAGAGTGTTTGAATCTGTGTCCTAAGGCCTCCTTATATAGAAATTTCAATATGACTGTTACCAACAGTCATATTTTGGACGGCTCAGATCTTTCAAAGATCTCAACCGCTACATCCAACGGCTGCATGAAAGGTTGTAACTTTTCGAATTCAAATTCGAATGGTTATACACCTTTATAAGCGATTATGAAACGGTTGGGTCCAATGGTCAATGTTTGACCAATCCGTTTGGCCCAATAGAACCGAATTGACCCGTTGAATAGTGGCCCATTAGGCCTCTCCTTGCGACCCAACCCATGAATAATCTGACCATTGGATCTGCCTGGTCAAAAATTCAAACCTCTCCTTGCGACGATGCGCACGTGCGAAGTGCAAAGTGCGTGCGCGCCTAAAGCGCCAATCGCCACGCCTTCTCTTATTATTGCTAAACAATAATAGAAGGTGAAAGGTTCTATATATAGCCTAAACACTTTTTATTTTTACCAATGTGGGACTATTCATTTACATATAAAACTTGAGAATAACTATTGCCTAAAACCCAACCCAAAACTAAGAAATCAAATAAAGTTTTATTTTCTTTAAATTACTAAAATATTTATTATATTAATAATAAATATACAATCCCCCACAAATTTCAAATAAAATAAAAACACTGGTACCGAAAATATGTGCATACCATGAAAGGTACCTTTTGGGTTTGAACCTTCACTTAGTGTAAACTTATCAAAGTCTTATCAGGGTGCACAGAGACCATAGTCTTGAACTGAGGACCCTATATGACATGACCGGATAAATAACACACATATATTTTTCTTAAGATCGAGTTTTCTATAAAGCTAGCACTATTATGGCCTTGTGCTTATACCCTGGTTTCATGAATGTTTTTTTGAGAAAAATCATAATCTCATAGGAAGCGGTCGCACCTCCACATTCACATAGGTAAGTCTGTCGAATATGTTTCTGTAACCAAACACATTAACATAAAATGTTACAGACTTATTAAGAGTATGTACTCATCCTTCTCTTTGTCATTACAGATTCCAAGCACTTGACACCTGTCTTGGGATGGACATTTTAGCTAAATTAAAGTGCTTCTAATCATCACTCTCATGTCGTACTCTTCCATTGAACTTAAGGATTTGGTGAACAAATATTAAGTTGGATTTTTGACATGGGTGATCAACTATATGGTTTTAGTCCTATTTCGATAGATGTTTTCTTTACCAATTCTCTAGAAAGTCCTTTGGTAAATGGATCAGCCAAATTATTATTGGTCCGAATTGAGTCTATCCCAATTACTCCATCCTTGAGTAATTCTCTAACATAACGGTGTCGTAGACCAATATGTCTATTCTTACCATTATAAACTTTGTTGTAGGCTTTTGCTCTCGTAGCCTCACTATCACAATTTATTGTAATAGGTGGCATAGGCTTTGGCCACAAAGAAATTTCCAAGAGTAAATTTCGAAGCTATTCTGCCTCTTTGCCACATGCCGTTAAGGCAATAAACTCAGATTCCATTGTGAAATGAGTAATACATGTTTACTTTTTAAATCCCCATGAGATCGCAGCACCACCGAGAGTAAATACCCATCCACTCGTAGCCTTGGATTCATCTGAATCTGAATTCCAACTTGCATCACTGTATCCTTCTAAAACATGAAGAAAACTAGAATAATGCAATCCATAATGTACACTTCCTTTTAAATATCTAAATACACGAGATATAGCATTCCAATGATCATGACATGGATTACTTGTATATCTACTTAATTTTCCAACTGCATATGCCAAGTCAGGTCTAATACAGTGCATTGCATACATCAAACTACCGATTACTCTAGCATATTCTAACTGATTTACAGATCTACCTTTATTATAAACAAGTTTGATGCTAGGATCATATGGTGTAGATGCAGGCTTACCATCAAAATGATTATATTTATTGAGAATTTTCTCTATGTAATGAGACTGGGTTAAAGTAAGCTCATTGTCGTTTCTTACTATTTTGATTCCTAAGATGACATCAGCATTACCCATATCTTTCATATCAAAATTAGAAGAGAGAAAAGATTTAGTATCCATTATACTATCTAAATCAGTACCAAATATAAGCATATCATCTACATATAAACATATGATAACTCCTTTAATTACAAAACCTTCAGGTTGCTCCATATAAACTTCTTCTTCTAATTCACCATTTAAGAATGCAGTTTTTACATCCATTTAATGAATTTGTAAATGATAAATAGAAGCAAGTGCTATTAAGATCCTAATAGTTGAAATTCTGGCTACTGGTGCATAAGTATCAAAAAAGTCAATACCTTCCTTTTGTCTAAATCCTTTTGCCACCAATCGGGCCTTAAACTTATCTATAGTTCCATCAGCTTTAAGTTTTCGTTTAAAAATTCATTTACAACCTATAAGTTTAGATCCTACAGGAAGATCAACTAGTTTCCATGTTTTATTACCCATTATAGATTCTATTTCATCATTTATTACTTCCTTCCAAAAGCAAAGATTCATGATTTCATAGCCTCATTAAATGTTAATGGATCATTTTCAATATGAAAAGAAAACATGGTTTCCTTTACTTGTTCTGATCTTGTTCCCTCTACTACAAACATATAAAAATTCGAACCAAAAGTTTTTTTTTTATCAGAACAGAAATCCGTGTTTCTATATTTTCAGAATTTATAATTAATTTTTCTTTATCAGAATTTTCATTAATTCTAGGAATAGAAGAAAAATAATGTTCATAAAATTCAGCATCTCTAGATTCAATTATACTATTTTGATCAATTGCACCCTTAGATTCAGTTACCAAAAATTTGTAGGCTTTACTGGTTAATGAGTATCCAATAAATACGCATTCAATGACCCTATTACCTAATTTGGGTCTTTTAAGATCTGGTAATCTAACCAGAGCTCGACACCCCCACACTTTGAGATATTTAAGATTTGGTTTCCTTTTCTTCCATAACTCATAGGGAGTTATACTAGAACTCTTTTGTGGCACTCTATTTAAAAGATGACAAGCAGTGAGAAGTGCTTCACCCCATAAATTTAAATTTAAACCAGAGTTTAAAAGTATAGCATTTACCATTTCTATTAAAGTTCGATTTTTTCTTTCTGCTGTACCATTCTGTTGAGGAGTGTAAGGTGCAGTCATAAAATGTACGACCCCCACATTTTCACAAAATTCACTAAAATCATTGGAAGTGTATTCTCCTCCTCTATCAGATTTTAAAGTTTTAATTTTAAAATTTAACTGATTTTCAACTTCTTCTTTATAAGCTTTAGATTTTCCTAAAGCTTCATCTTTATGTTTTAACAAATAACATAAGTATATTTTAAATAGTCATCAATAAATGTTATAAAATATCGTTTTCCTCCTCTAGTTAAAATACTATTTAAATTACAAATATCAGAATGAATGAGTTCTAAAATCTGAGATTTTCTTTCTACTTTATTGAAAGGTTTTCTTGTGATTTTAGTTTGAACGCAAATTCTACATTTATCATGAATATTTTTTTCGCATCTAGGAATTAATCCTAATTCTATCATAGAATTTAAACGATTAGCATTCACATGCCCTAATCTATCATGCCATAATGAAAGAGAATCAACAATATAAACGGAAGAAGGCATTTCATTGATTATATTCAATTTGAACATCCCATTACAGACATATCCTTTCCCCACAAATACACCACCCTTAGTGATTACAACTTTATCCAATTCAAAGACTAACTTGAAACCATGTTTATTGAGTAAATCGGTTCAGATCGATTCTTACGAATCTCGTGAACATACAAAGACATAGGGTCTTTTCAGAGGTCAATTTAAGATTGATTTTCCCTGAACCCTTGACCTTTACAGTTGAAGCGTTCCTCATAAAGAGCTCTTGTCCGTTTGTGTCCTCCGCATAGTTGGCAAAGAAAGATCGGCAGTTATAAACATGCCTAGTCGCACCAGAATCGATCCACCAGTCTTTTTCGCTTCCAACCATGTTGATTTCGGAAATCATGGCTACAAACTTTTCTTCGGTCACATTCGCTTTAGATTCTTTCTCCCTTTTCAGAAGTCTGCAATCTTTTTTGAAGTGATCGGGTTTACCACAATGATAACAACTGCCTTTTTTCTTTTGGCCCTAATGACCTTGGCTCTTAATTTTCTTGTTAGCCTTATCAGAATTGAAGTTGCCTTTCCGCTTTCCATGTGATTTGGATGTACCAACCTCCACCATATGAGCCTTTGAAGTTAATTGAGATTGCTCATCTTTCTTGTCGCGAACACGAAGTTCATCTTCAATTCGAAGATGGTGGCACAACTCTTCAAACGAAAGTTCTTTCTTTTTATGTTTGAGAGTGTTTCTGCAGTCCTTCCATGAGGCAGGCAATTTGTGGATAATTGCATGATTGTGAAAAATGGGATCCATTTTTATGCCCTCTTGATTAATTTGACCGATAATATACTGAATCTCATGAACTTGATCGAGAATCGGTTTATTATCAGTCATTTTAAAATCTAAATATTGACTTACAATGAAGCTCTTTGTACTGGCATCTTCTGTTTTGTACTTTGTCTCCAGCGCCTTCCAAAGTTCCATTGCAGACGGCATGCTCTGGTACACATCGAAGAGAGAATTTGCTAGCATATTGAGAATGTGCCATTTACAGATATAATCATCTTGCTCCCATTTCTGACGTTTATGAGCATTAGCAAGAGATTCTCTATCAGAATCTTCAGGCTCCGCGGGTTTTGGAGTGGTTAGGACATAAGCAACTTTCAAAATCGTCAATACGAAATGTATCTTCTGTTGCCATCTTCTGAAGTTGTTGCCGTCGAATCGCTCCAATTTGACGAAGTCGTGAGTCATCACTTTCATATTTGAAGCCATTATAAAAGATAATAGCGTTTTAAAATTGTTAGATAAATCAAATAACAGAGATCCGAAAATGATGAAAAGGGCAAGAGAATTGGACTCGAGGCACGTAATCGTTGTCTTTAAAACGCTATTCGCTCCCTACTCGAGTAAATCTTCGAGTTTGCAAAAGGGGTTCCAGCGAGACGTTTCTAAGATACAACGAGCCCAATCTCTTGGATGTGATCCGTTACTTTGCAACAGTAGAGGATCGCCCCAGAAAACTTAATCCGATGGAGTACCACCTAAAGAAGAAAACAAGAGGAATTCTCAAGTTTTATGCAAGGATTCCGATGGATTTCAGAGTGTTTGAATCTGTGTCCTAAGGCCTCCTTATATAGAAATTTCAATATGACTGTTGGACCAACAGTCATATTTTGGACGGCTCAGATCTTTCAAAGATCTCAACCGCTACATCCAACGGTTGCATGAAAGGTTGTAACTTTTCGAATTCAAATTCGAACGGTTATACACCTTTATAAGCGGTTATGAAACGGTTGGGTCCAACGGTCAACGTTTGACCAATCCGTTTGGCCCAATAGAACCGAATTGACCCGTTGAATAATGGCCCATTAGGCCCGACCCAACCCATGAATAATCTGACCGTTGGATCTGCCTGGTCAAAAATTCAAACCTCTTTGCGACGATGCGCACGTGTAAAGTGTAAAGTGTAAAGTGTAAAGTGCGCGCCTAAAGCGCCAATGCGCCTAAACGCCAATCGCCACGCACACGCGCGTGCGTGTGCGCGAACGCGGCGGCTCGCCGCTAGGCACACTCTTCTCTTATTATTGTTAAACAATAATAGAAGGTGAAAGGTTCTATATATAGCCTAAACACTTTTTATTTTTACCAATGTGGGACTATTCATTTACATATAAAACTTGAGAATAATTATTGCCTAAAACCCAACCCAAAACTAAGAAATCAAATAAAGTTTTATTTTCTTTAAATTACTAAAATATTTATTATATTAATAATAAATATAACACATATTAGTTGAAATTGGAGAGATTATTAACAGGATCGAGGTAGGGCTCGTCGAGGGTGTATTTTGTGTTTGGAAAGAGGACAATAGTGAGGACGAACAACAAACAGAGTTTCAAAAAGTCCTCGTCAGCACCGAATGGTAATGATGACCATTGCAAATTACGGTGTCACATAATAAATGACGCTTCTTGTAAGAAGCGTAATAAATGGTTTCCCTGAAGGGGTGCCTTAAAAGTCATTTCGAATGGTAATGATGACCATTACAAGCCACGATGTCACGCGCCACTTCTCATTTAATGTTCTGATAACGATAATAAATGATATAAGGTCAGACGTCGCTTCGGACGAAAAAGTGCTAGGTGATAACAAAAAGGTTCTACGTGTCATTTTTTAGGCACTTTTCATTTCTTGATGGAGCGCCGCCATTTCATAAGAGAGGCGCTAGCACCCCATAAAGGAAGCGATTGCGCTTCTATACAGAAGCGTAAACACTTTGTAGACGAAGCAAACAAAAAATTATTTAAATTAGGGTAATAATGGTCTTTTCAAATGTAATGATGGTTATATCAATCCCGGATGTTAGGAACGTATCCCCTGACGCTTCGCACCGCTTTGTCTTTCTGATTGTGTCAGTGGTAACTATGATTAAAGCGTGGTTAAATGAGAAATGTTGGAATGTCACATCAACCAAAATCAGTCAAAAAGGTACTACGTGTTGAGCTCCTATTAATAATCGTAGAGACTTCTCTATGCCCGGGCACATATCCCCAGCCCTCTCTCTCTCTCTCTCTCTATATATATATATATAATGGAACGCTAGCTACATTAGTGTTATAGCAACTAACACTGAATTTAGACATGAACGATATTAATCGAGCCCATTGCCCCCCCCAAATAATTAAAAAGTACATCTTATCCGCCATTTAAAACATAGTTAAAGTTGGAGAAAATTCAATGCACTAGGTTAAGGGGGGCAGAGGTCAAACTTTGACCATAATTTTGAAGGGAAAATAGACGTGAAAATAAACAAAACAAAAAAAAGATCACATGCCACATGGCTAATGATCCACAAATGGCTGTTATATTGGGATCACATAAAAAGTGGCATTAGATCTCGATACTAGTGCTTCAAGTGTAGGGATCCCTTAACCCCTCTCTCTCTCTCTCTCTCTCTCTCTCTCTCTCTCTTTGTCTATATATATATATATATATATATATATGGGAGGCGGTTTCGTAGTTAAAAGGAGGACACTCAAGCGTCTTCCTAGATGTCGTGGAGTTCACGTGTATTACAAAAAATAAGATTATTAGTGGCTGTAAAAAATTGCCGGTATTAATAAAAAAACTATTATAGGCTATTAAGATTATTAGCGGCAGTTTTTGTTAATAAAGGCAGTTTTGGCTGTCGCTAATAATCTTATTTTTTGTAGTGGTGGTACCTAAATCGTCGTCGCCGTTGGGAGATGGGCTAGATCAATTTAAAAAAAAAATCAATTTTTTTAAGGCTTCTATCAAAGTTTGATTAATTTCAATAATTTAGATTTGAAGGCTCAAAACATATATCGTGGAAATAAGTTCCCGGTTTAAAAAAAAAAATTAATATATGATCTTAGGAATGCATTCTGCCAGATCACAATTTTTGCTAAGTTTACTAGTTTTTTCATATATAATAAATCCGAGGTTTAAAGGACCTCACCCTTTTATTAAAAAACCAAAGAAGTACAAAAGCGGAAGCCGAAAAGGAAGCTAAATAATTCTAATATAGTCTAAGGCTCGCTTGATCGGAGTTCGTATGATGTTATTCCTTTTACATAATAATGTATATAAAATTTCTTGAAGAAGACACACGACAAATTGCACAATAGGGTTTTATGTTGATGGGCAATGGTGGGGTCCAACTAAATTGAGCCGGATTTCAAATTTAGTTACATCTGTAGTCCTTGGAAATAAGTGAATCTTGACTACACCCCATCTTTCAAAAAATACAAATCATGAAAGTCAAAGAATAAAAGATTATCAGATGTGGTTGAACTCCAAAGCCGGTTTAACCTGGGTGGACCTGACCATTGCCCTCTGTTTCAACGTTGTGGGTTATGTGGATAAGCGCCTCTATAAATGATGAAGCTCCACCAAAATCACCCTAAAATTGTTCATTAGATTAAACTTAATCTAAGTTTGTCCTATTGTAATGGTGCAACTGATTTGTTAAATAAATAGGGCTCAGCGAGGGGTTCAATGAGATTTAGTTGGAAGATGACCTTCCCCAGTTCTTTGATATTTTTATTTCGAATTTTCTCGGATTTAATATAAATGTTGTCTTCTATCAAAAAAGAGAGAAGAGCATAATTATGTCAAAACGTAAAAATAATTTATGATTAGATTTACTAATAGTGCAAAAAGATGCAATAATAAGCAAAGGATATAAGATAGGCTTGATTGCCGCGATCCGAATAGATGGTAACGATTAATGATGGTAGATCATCCTTGCTCTAATACCAATGTTGGATCTCATAATATTTTGACCGTTGATTAATAGCTTACCACCAAGTAGTTGATGAGGATTTGAAGCGAGGTTAGAAATCGCCTTGAGCCAAGGGTTTCTCCCGATCATTCTTAAGCTCCGAGAAAAACGACCCCCAATTAATAGGTGACAGATGGGTGATTAGTTATGCAATTAACAATGCATATAACGGACTAATGCTTATATGCAACTTTAATTATCCATGGATGAGGTATCTGAGTTCATTTATTTTGATGGTTTGGTAAGGTCCTCCCAAGGAGAGCCCTATTTATCTATTATCATCCAAAAGAGGAAATATCAAAGGAATAAAAACAGAGAAACTGATGTGGAGGACAGAAAAGGGTGATATCAAACGGTCTCTCCAAAATTTTCTTCTTCCTATAAATAAAATAGTAACATTATTTTGAGTAAGATTTTAGGCAAAAAAAAATATAAAAGGATTTTTGCATATATCCCTCCGTGTTATGCTAATATCATAAGAAACCCCTTGAGTTATGAGTATTTATTTTGCAGCCCCTACTTTTGTGTTTTTGTTTTATATAATCCCTGGGTAAACTAGCTTGAGTTTATCGACGGAAAGTCTATTTTGCCCTTAATGAAACCAATATTTTAAAAATACTACCATTCTAAAAGGCCCTTCATTCATCCATATTTATAAATTATGCCATTAAAGTTTACTACCATTCTAAAAGGCCCTTTATTCACCTTTATTTACAAGTCATGCTATTATAATTTACCACTATTCTAAAAGGAGTACCTTTAAATTCACTCACAAAGTCTTTGAGTTTACCCACGATGAAATACATCGACTACATTGAATTAAACGATGGAGATTATTTATCTTCCCAATCTTTCATTAGATTGATCTTTAGATGATGGGTGTGCCATCAGACGGCCAATTTTTTATTTTATGTGGTACACACCCATAAAAGTGACCTTAATATTTATTTTAAGCATGCACGTGATGTTAAGGTCACTTTTCTTAGATGTGTACCACGTGAAATAAAACACTGACTGTCCAATGGTACGATCATGATCTCAAGATCCATCGTGTGAAAGATTGGGAGGATAAGTAATCTCCATCATTCAATTCAATTCAATCAACGTGTTTCAGCGTGGGTGAACTTAAAGATTCAGTGGGTGAATTTAAAGGTATTCTTCTAAAAGGCCCTTCATTCATCCATCAGATTCAAGATTCATCAGATGGGTGATTCCCCCATTAAAGCATACCAACGTTTGGACGAATACTCAACCAATGGAGGATTTGTGGCAAATGATGCAATTATTCTTGAAAAGAAAACCTTCAATCTATATGTTCCACTCAAAATACCCATCCCTCTAATTTTCTATATGATTCAAGACCCATTAAATGAAAGACCAATTGGTATTGGCCGATACTTACTGATAAATTTTTTTTCTCGGTATTGGCCGATCCTTAGAACCCGGGTTGTCAAACAATGCGGATTTTATCTCAGTTTATCCTCCAGCTTTGTTGTATCCAAGTGGAGTTTACTAACAATGATGTCATAACTCATAATGCAGATTGAGTATTTTCATTGTTAGGCCATCATCGGCATCAAGAGAATATCAAGCTTATGAAGAACCTATTGTGTCGAAAAGTTACTCCTTCAACTATCAATACCCTAAAAATCAATGAAGACTAGACTATTAATGGGTCGGGGCAAGCCAAAATTTTGACAGGCGATCGGACTCGAGCCCCTACTTCATCTGTCTCGATCTGGTTCAAAATCCCCTCATTTCCTAGATTGTATATAAAATATCATGTCCATCCAACCTCTTAGTCTAGCCCACAGAACCCGAGCTTTGAGGCCTAATTATGGATTAGAAAATTTTCAAATTCTATTGGTTGCTACAATTTGATGAATCACTGGTTATACAATTGATTGGATTCACTACAATATCATTGTTGGTATATTGGTAATTATTATATAATAATGGTGTAGTGCTTCATATTATAATCATGTACAAAAAAATTATCTTTTTATTTTATTTTAGGAATTGGATTGCCTAACCACGTCTGCTTCCATCCACCGAATAGTTGAATTCACCCACGCTAAAACACATTGATTGCATTGAATCAGACAATGGAGATCGTTTAGGCATACCATTAAATGATCAGTGTTTTATTTCGTCGCACACATCTCAAAGAAGTAACCTTAACATCACGTACACGCTTAAAATTAATTTTAAGGTCATTTTTTTAAGTGTGTACCACATGAAATAAAAAATCAATCATCTGATAGTGCCACCATGATCTAAAGATCCATCGTGTGAAAGGTTGGGACGATAAACGATCTCCATCGTCCGATTCAATGCAGTTAATCGTCTGATGGTGCCACCATGATCTCAAGATCCATCGTGTGAAAGGTTGGAACGATAAACATCTCCATCGTACAATTCAATACAGTCAACTGTCTGATGGTGCCACCATGATCTCAAGATACATCGTGTGAAAGGTTAGGATGATAAATGATCTCTATTGGCTGATTCAATGCATTCAACCGTCTAATGGTGCCACCGTGATCTCAAGATCCATTGTGTGAAAGGTTGGGACGATAAATGATCTCCATCGTCCGATTCAATGCAGTCAATGTTTTTCAGCGTGGGTGAACTCAAAGATTTGGTGAGTGGATTTAAAACTACTCTTTTTTGTAAGAAGAGGGGCGCCAACTATAACCCCGTGTAGAGGGTGTCAATTTAGTAATTTAATTTAAAAAGGATAAATATGGTATTTAGGCTATTCTTTAATTGCTGGTTAACCATTTAAAGTTGCATCCGTTAAAGAGGGTGTTTTATAAACGCCAAAATGCTAACTAGGGGGTTTACCGCAAATAGCTATAACTGGGGGGTTATTTGTAATATCAGCATAACTGAGGGAGTATTTGCAAGAAACCCAAAAATAAATTAAAATTTTCTTTCTCATTTTAACAAATTAAATATTTTTTCCAAATTTTAGAAGAAAAAAAAAAATCAAGCAAGGTATAAAAAATCGGCCGATACCTATACGTATCGCTTTTACCAAACTCAGATCACCAATACGACGGCAGATACGGTATATCGATCAATACGTATCGCGTACATCGCCTTATCGGTCCAATACGTATCAGTATCACCAATACGTATCGGCCGATACGTCTCGGTTTCGACAGAGATTTTAGTTTTTTTATTTTTTTTAAATTGGCTGATACGTATCGGCTAATTTGGGAAAACCAATACCGGAGACCAATTTTAATTACCTTGCCTATGAGTGAATAATCCACCTTTTCTTTCAATTCCCAAGCAAAGTATTAAAATCGATATCGGGTATTGGTTTGCCCGAGGCCGATACGAATCAACCGATACATAAAAAAAAAAAAACCGATATGTATCAAATTTTTTTTTTTACATACCGATACGGGATACCGAAATGTATCAGACCGATACATATCGGTTTGGACGAAAACCAATATATATTGGTATCGGCTGATTTTTGATACCTTGTTCATGAGTTTTCTCGTAATTATTATTTTTTTCTTTTTAAAAGTTGAAAAAAAATTTAATTTGCTGGAATAAAAAAAAAAAATTTCATTTCATTTCAGTTTTCTTTGTCTAAAATCTTATCCATCATAAGAGTGCTATTTTGTTGGAAGAAAAGAGTAAAGTCGTATCTATTTCTCTAAAAGTAGACCCTGGTTTAGGATCTACTTCTTAGTACCTGACCGAACCCCTCCAGACGGCACCCAAAATCATGTTTTAATGACACGCAAATTATCAAGTGCAGTGGGGACCAGGGTGATGAAGGTGGTCCTTAATTGGGATCAATTAGCTAATGTCCTCTCTCGCTCTCTCTCTTGCAATATTCTCATTTTTCCAAAGAATTTTTTTTTTTTCGAAGACAGAGGAGTGTCATACATATATATTAATTAATAAACAAATACAAAATATGTATGTTTCACATATAGACAGAAATGTGAAAAAAAATGCAAGAATAAGGCTCGCTTCTGGGTCGGATCTAAGGCCTTTCACTTATTTAATACTAAAAATATCCATCCATTTTGCATGGCTGGCCGAGGCCGAGGAGTGTCCGAATTGGGTACCTAATAATCTATGGACAATGTTATATGACGGTCAGGTTTTGTGTAGGCAAAATACAAGCGGCTGATGTGACATGATATAATTGGCCGTAAGTATAATAGGACTAAAGTAATATAGGTTGGGTAGCCAATCACCTCGCGCCACATCAGTGCCCTGCGCAATCCCTGCTGCCTTTGCCCATAATCTATATGAACATGTCCTAGAGAACCTCCATTTGCACCAATCAAAACTCTAAAAGCACCAACCTATTATCCCACAGTCAGATGGCTTGACAGTTGAAGGAAAGTGGGTGCCTTTAGAGTTTTGGTAGGTACAAATAGAGTCACCCAAAAAGTAGGGCTGTCAATGGACTCAGCCCAAACCTATTCCGATCGACCCAGCTAGAGGGATTTGGGCTCAAGTTAAAATCCTGAGGCCGAGCGCGCCCAGCCCAATTTTATATCCAGGCCATATTCGGGCTGTACTTTTAGGATAAAGAATACTCAGGCCACTCATAGCCCGACTCAAACCCAGCCCGGCCTAGCAAAGGCTGACTATTTTAAGGGAAAAAAGCATCCTCAGCCCAAATTTGGTCAGACCTGAAGTAAATTTGAGCCGGGTTTGGGCTTAAATAAAAGCCCGACCCCCAAAAAAAGGGCCTAGCCCGACCCAAATTTCTACCTAGGCTGCGATGGAGCCTAGTTTTTCTGGTCGAAATTATTCGGGCCAACAAAAAGCCAGCCCCAAAACTGGCCCCTATTTGACAACCCTACCCAAAAGGAGGTGTATCAATGTATCATGACCATTAATCAGCATAAATAGTGGCAATTTACACATCCAAAAATAGCCTATCAATTGAGTGGTTCAAATGCGTGAACATGTCCAGCTATAGATGGCAAGGATCAAAATGTTTTGGTCCAAATTAACGGTTTCAGTCATATTTTATATGGGACTCAAATTTTCGGCCGAAATTTCGGCCAAATTATCGGTTTTTGGCCGAAATTTCGGTCCAAATTTTCAGTTTCGGTCATGCCCGAAACCAAAATTTTGATCCTTGATAGATGGAATGTAACATGGAGAAGTACCTTATCTCTCCTTGTTTTGGGCAACTAGTTACTTTAGATCTTAGAAAAAGCTGAATTTTATAGACTTCAGGACTCCTAAAATACGTGTAAATCAACTTTTGATAGGATTCAAGAGGTACGAAGGCCGTTCCTACTTGATAATCTGAGGAATTTTTAGTGTTACGCAATAGCCACTTATTTTATCAATAAAAAAGCGACTCCACATTTGAAAATAAGCAATCCAAAAAGAGAGCCATTAGTTGCACGCTAGAAGTTGGCCCATGCACATAATTTAAAAGAAAGGCAAAGTATTAGGGAACTTGGGTCATGTAAAAATACCATCTAAGCCGTCTGATTTGAGGTTATGATCGAAAGATCTTAGGTGCAAAAGATTAGCATGAAACACTATTTTTATCATATAATTCAATGCAGTTAACAGTTGAATCAGATAATGGACTTAAATTGCATTGAATCGTATGATATAGCTCATGTTTCGTGTCAATATTTTACACCTTAGAGTTTTAGGTCATGGACTTCAAATCGGACGGTTTAGATGGTGTTTCTACATGGCACAAGTTCCTAAAATATTAATTCTTTATTTTAAACTATGCAACAGGAAACTTCTCATGTGCAAGTAGGGTTCTCAATGGGCAAGGCCAGCCCGGATTTTGGCACGCACCCGGCCCGAAATAAGTGGTATTTTTTATTAAGCAAGCAAACTAGGCCTGGTATCCGGACCGGGCTAAGCATGTTATAACCCGGATAAATCCGGGCTAGGCTTGGGTTGAGTGTTGCAACATCCGGCTCGAATATTATATATATATATAATTATAATTTTTCTTATATAGTTAAATATGATTTACTTAAATGCCCTGAGGTGACTTAATTTATTTTCAAGAAACCGTTGCATAACTTTTTAGCTACACAACTTGGATGGCTTGCTAATAGATTTTCAAACAACCGCTGTCCGTTATAACCATTGTACAATAAATTAAAATAACATATTTGAATAAAATCATTTACCTGAGCCTCTATAATGGTAATATAATTATTTAATTAAATTTTAAACATTTTTCAAGCTTTTATTAAATAAAAAAAACAATCAAACCCAATTTTATTGGAAAAAACATCCCCAAAAAATAATCCTAAAAAAATAGTCCAACCTTTTACTACAAAAAAAATAGTCGGAAAAAAATTTGAAAAAACACCCAAGCCCAGCCCGGCCCTTATATCATAGCTCAGGTTAAGGCCGAGCTAAAATAATTGAGAATCTGGCCCGAATAAGTTAGGGTCGGATTAAACCCTAATCCGGCCCTTATCCGACTCATTGAGAGCCCTATGTGCAAATGATGGCTCACTTCTAAGAATTTGCACTAACACGTCACCTAAAGTTAAGGTGAAAAGATTGAATCACCTTTAAAAAACACATTAAAAAAACTTATAAAGGCAAAAGGTAAAGGTTATTTTTCTAACATTTTCAAATTAAAGATAGTTTAATTATTCATTCTTATTGAGATTCACCCCTATGATTTTTTTGAGGAAATATGTTCGATGGTTAATCTAACCTTTGTCTACTTTAATTTCTTTCGACTGGTCCAATTATTCGACCCAAGATATTACACCGGATTGCACCGAATTTAAAAAAAAGATTTGTAAGTTTAGCATTCTATATCATATGAAAACACCTCTAAGCCATTTGATTTGAACACCATGATTTAAAGATATCAGGTGCAAAAGATTAGAATAAAATATAATTTTCATCATTTAATTAAATGGAGTCAAAGGCCATTATATGATTCAACAATTGACTACAATAAATCATATAAAAAGTATCGTGTTTTGCTCCAATTTTATGTACTAGAGATTTATTGATCATAAACTTCAAATGATCAGACGGCTCATACTGTATTTTTACATATCTTATGTCCTTAAAATACTAAGTCTTTTTTTAACACTTAAAAAAACGTGTGCAAGTAATGTTCCCTTTTTGGAATAGCAAGAAAAGACAAAGACTGAAATAAGTATGTTTGAGAAATGTAAAAGGTCATATCTATAAACGAGAAATTTTGATATATCACCTAAAGTTTGGACATGCCTATCAAAGGTTAATTAGAAGTAGACCACGTACGAAAGATTCAATGGCCACTCATCTCTATGAGTTACACCACATCTATGTGATCTCGATTTACACCACCCCACTCATCTCTGAGTTACACCACATCCTCATCGTACCATGCACCCATGTGATCTTGAGTTACACTCACATCCTCAAAGAATTTACTAGTGCCTCTAGGATTTTAGAAAAAAGTTGAAAATTTGACTCTTTGCCTTTCGTTTCACGGTCAAAGATATGATTTTTTTTACCCAAGAATTTTGCCCTTAAATTTTTTTCATGGTTGACTACAAAATTAATGATGTAAAAAATGTGTTTTCTCCTTTTTCATATATATATATATATATGCAAACGCACCATAATTAATTAGGTGAAATGAAGGGCCCGACAACACCTCTCCAATATTTAAGGGGTTTATGCATTTACCCCCCAAGATGCCTTATTTGCACTCCGCCCCCAGGTTTCACCTATTTACACTGCGGACCTTGCTTTTGTATTTCCTTTACTTCTTACCGCTTATAGTGACGGATCAATTACAAAATTAATCTTTGATTGCTCTATATCAGCGATGGAGATCATTTTTCGCCACAATCTTCCACCCAGTGAATCTTGAGACCAAAAGCTTGCTATCAAAATTTTGATTCCACATGGTGATCATGGGTGTACATCAAATGTGGTTCTTGGATTACTTTTTGAGATGTGTGCAATGTGAAATCAGAATTATAGGTTCATGATGTCAAGATCAATTAGATGACCATTCTATTATAGGTCCATGATGTCAAGATCAATTAGATCAAAGATCAGAGCGAATAACTATCCCCATCAACTTATTCAGAGCAATTAAAGCTTATTTTGTCAAAGAATCCATCACTATAATAGAAATAAGTAAAGAACACATAGAAGCAAAGCCCGCAATGTAAATTGGTAAAACACAGGGTTGGAGTTAAAATAAGACATAAGTCAGGGCGTTAAATGCAAAAAAACCCCATATTTAAAGAGAGAGAACTAGAGAACTAGAGTACTGGAGATTAGAATATGGGTTGGGTTAGAGTGTTGAAACCCAGATACCCAAAACTTCTCTACTTATATATATATATATATATATATATATATATATATATATATATATATATATATAGTGTAAATTGAGTCGTGAGACCGTTTAGATCGTCGCAGTCAATGTGGACCGTGATGATCTAAGTCTCACAATTTGAGTCACATCATGACTCTAGTCAGAATATATATATATATATATATATATATATATATATATATATATATAAAAGCTTAGCAGTTTAGAAGGTCTTGATTGAGAGATAGTAACATTTTTCTCCATTGATAGAAGGATGGATTATACGTACTTTCTTGAACGTCGCTCACATCAAATTTTGATTGATCTTTCAATGCATTCTGATTGATAGAGAGACATATCAGTCGCCCTTTGATTCTATGACCGAGTTGGGATTTAATTTGAAGTTGGTACGGTACTAAGAATAAATCATAATGCTCTTGCGAGTTGTGATTCCTCTCTCTTTTTGTACCTATATTAGGTTAATTAATAACAATGATTCAACAATTCCATCAGCGTTAGATGAGAGATCACACGGGAAGATTGAAGTGAGAGTAAGATTCCAAATTATTTTATTTTGATTGATAAGGGTAAGATTCCAAATTGAGCTTCAAGATTTGACTGGAATCATACCATTCCAACGGAATGCCTCCCTCTCCATCCACTCCATACAAATCTTTAAATATTTGTTAGGAAAGTTAGGACTACAAAAAATAAGACTACTAGCGGCAATCAAAAACTGCCGCTATTAACAAAAAGCTACCGCTAATATCCTTAATGGTAATAATCTTAATAGGTTTTTATTAATAGCAGCAATTTTTTGCTCCAAAAAATTGTCACTAATAGTCTTATTTTTTATAGTGTGGGTCAAAATAGGAAATAATAAATGAGGGACAGCTTACGTGGGGTGATTTGATTGGCTACAGTGCTTGCGTCACACTAAGGATCAAAATTTCAGCCGAAATGACTGAAATTTCGGTCCAAATTATCAGTTTTGGTCCTCATCAAAACGATAATTTGGATTGAAATTTCGATCATATTTTGTATGGGACTCAAATTTTCGATCGAAATTTCTGTCAAATTATCGATTTTTGGCCAAATTTTCGGTCCAAATTTTCGGTTTTGATCATATCCGAAGCTGAAATTTTCGCCGATATTTTGATCATTGGGCCGCACTATATGTGCAGTCAGTCACGTTGTACCACATAAGCTACCTACAAAATTGTCTATAAAAAAATTATCCACCGTATAACACTGTCTAAGTAAAAAATCATATATTTCACTAGGGACAGAGCTAGGGGTATAGGGCCATGGCCCCCCTCCAATGATAAAATAAAAACTTTTTTAAGGCGCACTGGCCCAACTAAAAACTATAATTAGTTTGTTACTACTTACTAACATAAAATAAATCACAAGCCATAGGTTGCTAGGCAGCTACTCTCTTTCTTCTCCCCTCTCTCTCTCTTTCGTCCTCTCTCTCTCTCTCTCTCTCTCTCTCTCCCCCTCTTGTCCTTTCCTTTGAACTCCTCTCTCTCTTGTTAGAAATTTAACCCTCTCTAACGAACTCCTTTATCGCGATGAATGCAGAAAAATAAGAAGATGCAAGAGAATAATCACACACAACACAACATTTACGTGATTCACCCAATCGAGGGCTACATCTACGGGAGTATATGCACTATTTATGAACGTTTATAAAGCGCATACTCTTTTTTCTCTAGTGCACTCTCAAACAAGACCAAACACGATCTTCAACAACAAATTCGTTGTTAAACCAAGGACACGGTCCTTCAAAGAATATAGAAGAGATCTGCAGAAATATAACAACGATTCCGACACAAGAACAACTTCAAACCCCAAGCAATTCTTTAACACCTTGCCTCTGATCCAAAGTATTCACCCAAGTTTCTCTCTTGAAAAACTCTCTCAAAAGTTCTCTAATTCATCCATGAGCTTTCCCTTTATATAGGAGACCTGAATCCTACTTCTAACCCAAGAGAAATTGCTCAAAAGTCGAACTCTGCACGTAGCTTGACGTCGCGGGTTGCTCGAGTGAAACCAAAATCGCTCAAACGACTTCTACCTGTGAAAACGCTCTTATTGCGTGCTCACCTCGCTTGAGCGGATTTGGTTCCCACTCGAGCGAGTCAGTTGGGGTTAAACCTATAATAACATCTCTCTCTCTCTCTCTCTCTCTCTCTCTCTTTTGTCCTCTCCTTTGAACTCCTCTCTCTCTCTTCCGTTCTCTCTCATCGACGCAAGCGCCAAGCAGCCTGCAGCCTCACACCAGCTTGGCACCGTCGCCACTGCGCGATCTGCGCCCATCATTGACGCTAGCCGCCACAACAGCCAACCGCCACAACCCACAAGTACTCTCTCTCTCTAGGTAGCAAACAACCCGTGCGCGATGATGCCGCTCGCGGGATTGTGCATCGGGGCATTGTCATCCGATCCATAGAGACAAATTTTGACGAAATTTCTCCGAAATTCTCCTAAACGGGCTCTTGATTTCCTTCAAGCATAATCTTAAAATCCTCTAATTAAAAAAAAATAAAATCCCCTTTAGTACTTTGGGTTGCTTATGCCAGAATTTTGGTGCCGCTAGTAACGATCTGATGGGCCGAAATATTTTGGTGTTGACCGATTAGTGATATGAGATCCACCATGGCCTACACTCTCGTTGGGGGCTTTTGTACCATGGGGTTGGAGTGCTGGTTGTTTGTGAAAACACCTTAAATGGTACTTCACCAAATAAGACAATGGCTTATATTAAAGTTCACCAATTTAATGGTTCACATCCTTTTATGAGCATGATTCTTTAGCTAAACATTTTCTAGTGACCTTCTGTAATCCCTAAAGTGATGACATGTAAACCCTAAATCACTAATTACCGAAACCCGAAAACCTTAAATCTCTAAAGGCTAAAACCCTAAATCACTTAATCTCTTTAGTCAATTTACTAAATAAGTTTGTTTCACTTTCTTTATTTATAGATGAAACGAAAGTCAAATACAAATAGTTGACCTTTTTAAAATGAAAAATGCACAAAGTTTAGAAGCCAATAGAAGTGGTGCATCATCGCCAACATCTAATATCCGTGAAAGCCTTTTAGCGCCTCCTAAAAAATCTTAAAAAGTTGACACGAAAGAAATTAATATGAGTTCATTAGAGGGTCATCTTGGATTACGTCGTTAGATATGGGTTTATGATATTAACCAACGGGAAGAAATTCAATAAGCTTACATTAAAGTTGGTCCATACCAACCTACTCTCTCAAAATACTCAAAATCTGGATCAGTAAGTCATCTTCATAGCTTTCAACCTTCGTGGTTTAAGTTATTTTCTTCATGACTTGAATATTCGCCAGATAAAGATGCAACCTTTTGTTTGCAATGCTTTCTCTTTGCTAAGTCATCTGCACATCCCAAGCAACGTGAATTCACTGCCGATGGATTCACAATTGGAAGAAAGTTAGGGATAAAAAAAATTGTGCTTTTTTTAATCACATTTTAATTTAGCTCACAGAATTGCTGAGAGGTCATGTGAGGACTTGATGAACCAATCACAACGCATATAAAATGTGTTTGAAATTTTCACTTCTGAACAAATTACAAACAATTGGCTGCATTTGAAAGCCTCAAATGATATTGTTTGAGTGCTTGCATTTCAAGGTATTGCTTTTAGAGGCCAGGATGAAAGTGAACCAATTGAGAAAATTTTCTTGAAGTATTGGGTTTAGTGGTTTCATATAATGAAAAGGTTGCTGAAGTGATTACTAAAGCTCAGAAAAATACATGTTACACTTCACCAATGATAAAAAAAAGAAATCTTATATATTTTTTCAAATAAAGTGAAGGAGGCAATTCGCAAAGAAATTGGTGATGCAAAATTTTGTATACTTGTTGATGAAGCTCGTGATGAGTCAGTAAAGGAGCAAATAGCTATTGTTTTAAGATTTGTTGATAAGGATGGCTTTGTGCGGGAACATTTTTTGGGGCTTCTTCATGTCACAGATATTGCGACATTAAACCTAAAAAATGGAATATATTTTATATTGTCTTCTTATAATCTAGACATTCAAAACATTCGAGGGCAAGGATATGACGGTGCAAGTAACATGAGAGGTGGGCTAAATGGGTTGTAAGATTTAATTTCAAATGATTGTCCTTATGCCTACCATATTCACAATTTTGCTCACCAAATTCTACCTCATCCCGAGGACCTAGAATTTCGAGTTATTACCCTCACGTATCCCAGATACGCTAAGCGGACATACACCTAATTAGAGTTCTTACGCAATAATGGTTCTACGAAATCCGTGAGAGCCAACAATTAAAAGTGAAATATAAAGGCGATCATAAATACTAAATAAATGCGATAAAATTCAAGTAAACCACTAATAAAAGATAAATAAAAGTCGGAGAAAAATTCGAGAAAAGAAAGCATAGAGTCAATAATAATAATGTTAAAAGAACTCAGTATCGAGTCTAAAATGTCGATAACCGGTGTCCAGATCAAAATCAGCACCAAGGTCTTCCTGATAAACAGTGGTGCCTCCCTCCCAAGACTCCTGATACTCGGCATCTACGGGGTCAACGAAGTAAACGCCAATGGGATCTGAATAGCGAGCGTCTACTCCACCAACATAATGACATGCAGTTGTTAAGATTTTTATGGAATGAGTTTACTCAGTCACGTAAGCTCAGTGGATACATCAACAATCCACCCCATTCTGTCACGACTTAAAATTCTATCCCATCCCAAGGGTTTAGAATTCCAAGTTATGACCCGCATGCATCCTAGATACGCTAAGCGGACATACACCTAATCAGAGTTCTTGCGCAATAATGGTTCCACGAAGTCCATAAGAGCCAACAATTAAAAGTGAAAAATAAAGGTGATCATAAATACTAAATAAATGCGATAAAATCCAAATAAACTACTAATAAAAAAGAAATAAAAGTTGAAGACAAATTCGATAAAAGAAAATATAGAGTTAATAATAATAATGTCAAAAGAACTCAGTACCGAGTATAAAATGTCAATGATCAGTGCCCATATCAAAATCAGCACTAAGGTCTTCCTGGTAAACAACGACGTCGCCCTCCCAAGGCTTCTGATACTCAGTGTCCACGAGGTCAACGAAGTCAACGTCAATGGGATCTGAATAGCCGGCATCTACTCTACCAATGTAATCACTTGCAACTGTTAAGATTTTTGTGGGATGAGTTTTCTCAGTCACGTAAGCTTAGTGGATACACCAGCAATCCACCCCATTCTACTCAGGTGCATTGTGGGTGCATTACGTGAGTGCTAAATATAATATATCAATGAAATCAGAAAGATAAAGATAAAGACAAAATCATGTGTATATTGAAGAGCTCATATCATAATATAAATACAGGACCATAATCTATACACTCATATCCTAACGTACCTCACCATATCTCATAACATAACATATCTTATTATTTTCGTACATATGTCTGTACATCGTATGAACATAACTAACATACTCATAAATAAAAAATGACTTGTGTCAGAGTCGCGACCCGAGCTGCCATGTGAGGATCACTATAGTATCATACAACTAGTGGCGAAATCAGGATTCTCATCTAGGCGGGGCGTAAAATGAATTAGAGATAAATTTTGTACAATGAATTTAAATTTAAACTAATCTATATTATAAAATATAATTTTCATTAAAATTAAATAAATAAATAAAGAAAATTTTAACAATAAGACATTACAATTGTATATAATTCATCTACAAAAAAAATCAAATTTTGAATCCGATTTGTTGAAAACCTAGACAATAAAATTCAAAATATAATTAATATTTAACAAATAAAATTCTAAATTTCAATAAAAATAAAACCCTAAATCTAGTGAAAATGGGAAATCAAAGTCCCTAAGGACCCTAGGCCCTATCTCTATATTTACCATGTCTACCTACAAAGATTTTGACCGTTCGATCAATAAGGCACATTTTGGATGAGCCATAGCCCATAAACTGCATAGATTCAATGATGGTGTTAAAATTTTCAGGTGAAAAAAAGGTATAGAAGTCCAGCTAAAAGACAGAATGGATCTTTCAATTAAATGGCCAAAACTGTTGAAATTTACAAAAGCATCAATGTAGACACCCAAAATGGCCTAAACACAATAGGCACCCAAAATTCAAATACAACCCAAAGATAACTAAACTAGATATGTAGTGATAAATCCTAATATAGCAAAAAATCTTGAGCGATGAATACGAAAAACACTTTATATAGCATAGTTCATCACAACCAAGGTTTTAAAACTCAATATCGGCCTTTGGATCGGTGGGCGTCAAGTTGACCCGGATCGGCAATACTGATCCGGATAGACTGATCCACACGTATTTGTTGATCTGATTGAATAAACAATAGAAAAAAATATTTAAAAAGGGTTTCAGAAAACCACGATTTAAATTTCATACATAACAAAAGCACCTCTCGTGAGTTCAAATCATATATGTTTAATCAAGATTTTAAACCGTGTTTTGTGCCTATAAAAATTAGATCAGATCAATTGAAGACTTCTTAGATAGATCATAGCCATAAATTGTGCTAATTGGAAATACTGGATCTTCCTATTAGAACCAACTTCAAATCTACAATTGGGAATATAAATATACAATGTGAAGTTGGAACAGAATTTTCAAAATCTAACTATAAATCTCATCGGAATCTAGCCGTCAAATGCAATCTCCCTCGGCGAGATCTGACTTTCTCGCTCCCTTTCCCTCGCTTTTTTTCACGAACGAAAAATGAAAGCAACACTTCACCCTAACCATTCGTGAGATCTTTTGTTAGAACAACGCTCGATTGGGGGATGACGGATTTCTCCCTGGCCCTAACCTTAAATCAATTTAAAAAAAAAGAATAAAACCCTAAATCTAGAGAGAGACAAGAAGAAGAAAGGGCTGAGTGAAGCCTGAAGAAGAACCTGAGAGAGAGAGAGAGAGAGAGAACTTACCGACTTACCGGAGGATGGCGGCCGACAGGAGGAGCCAGAGAGAATAGAGGGAGGCGAAGGGCGCTGGTTTAGAGAGAGGGAGTGGGCTTTAGGGTTTTAGAGAGACAAAAGAGGGAGGGCGTGGGAGGGGTTTAGAGAGAGAAAAGAGGGAGTGAAAAAACTTAAGAAAGGGCGTTGGGTTTTTTTCAGTTAGGTTTTATATAATATCAAAAAAATAAAAAGGGTTGTTTGGGTTTGACTGCGGGCGCTCGCCCGCACTCGTCAGTACGTAGTTCTGCCACTGCATACAACCATATCATAACACTCCCATATCATACTCATTCTCCTCCATTCAGTCCAATGGGAAGACATAAATAGTCACACATACTCACAACCTACTCATACTCATGGTCATACTGTCTCTCAGAGATCCGTTTTATCTCATACTTATATCATAACATACTCTTACAACTTAATCCTACGACAAGCTATAGTGGGATAACTTTTCTAAATTACGCTTTTCAAGAAAAAAGTTCATATGATCGAAAAAGAAACCTCACCATAGTTAAGGCCTAAGGGTCAAACCTCATATCCTAAATCATATCTTATCCTATCATATTAAAACTTGGGGTGATAGGGTCACCACATATGTCACCGTATAGAACGTTACACTGAATTTACACTCACCATATTCGTCATGATGTCGTATACTATCATGAGTTGGAAGGTATGTGAATACGATGCATTCCTCGCTTCGATATCATCTCAGTGAATCACCATGTCCAAGCGTAGGCATGATCTCATATTCTCACGTATATATGACCTAACGTGTCCATAACTCATATATCATGATAAAGATGGAAGCATAATACTATTATACACATATCATAAATTTATATTTAGATTTTATTATGTTTATATGTGTATATAGTTATATAACACCAATACACTTATAGGATAGGATAGTTATTAATGTGTGTGAATGTCAGAGTTCGATTTTCTTGAGACATCGAATTTCTAACATTTCATTTTATCAAAGTGGTCACGTTGAAGCGATAAAATTGATATATATATATATATATTATATATATATATATATTTATAAATTACTATAATTGGATAGTTAAATTAAAGGGTATTTATAATTACTAAGTTGTAATTTATTATAATCATCGATTGAAAGACCTTAAGTAAGATATAATATACACAAGAATTTTAGTCATGAAAATTAGAAAATAACACTAAATTCGTGCAACCTTGGGTCATTCAAAACTAAGGATCAAAATTTTGGTCATATTTTGTATGGGACTTAAATTTTCGATCGAAATTTCGGCCAAATTATCGATTTTTGGCCGAAATTTCGATCCAAATTTTCGGTTTCGGTCATGCCCGAAATCAAAATTTTGCCGATATTTTGATCCGTGTTCAAAACTGAACTTGACTTGCTACCTCTAAAACGTCAGATTGGTGAAGTGGTTATTTCACATAAAGTTGTAAAGCTCGCTGTCTTCTTTCTAATGTCGTACGAATCGCGTCAATCCGAGGTCGGAGTAAAAATTTATGGATAAAATATAGAGACTAGTACATCAATGGTCACGAGCTCGAGTTTGTGGCCATGAATTTCGGTTCGTAGCTGCGAGTTCGGACCCGAAATTTCATGATGATGCAATCCCAATATATTTTAACATAGATTTCTATCTACTAATCCCTATTAAATGTGATATTGGATCCTAAATCAATTAGTATCTTTCATACAAGGTCTTATGGGTTCATTATCATATCAATCTCACGGATTCAAAATAAGACCCAAAAATAATACGAATAAAATATAATAAAATTATATTTAAGGTTAGCAATGTTCTTCTTTTATAATCATATTCATGCATATAATAAGATAAAGAAATATAAGAAGAAATAATTAATATAAAATCCTAATTAGGGAGAAAGAAATATACAAAAAAATAATTAACATAAGATTCTAATTCATATAAAAGGAACTAATTAAAATAAGATTTTAATTAGGGAGAAAGAAATATACGAGAAAATAATTAATATAAGATCCTAATTAGGAAGGAAGAAATATAAGGGACGGTCAAAATGACAGATTTTTCTAACAAATCAAATTATGAAATTAATAAATTACGTATATGAGGCAATGAGCTCGGGGTACTTCTCCATAATTTTAACTTCTCATCAAAAGACATTAACAAAAAAATAGGGTCGTTACATTCTCCCCTCTTTAAAAAATTTCATCCTCGAAAATTAGGCATTGATTAAACTGTAATATCATCATCTTTGTTAATCTCGAATCACCTGCAATATTTTTATATTTGCGACACCTAATATTTGATATCATAGGAATATGATCTCTTCATCCTTATAATTAAATTCGATTCTATTTCATCAATTTATAAAATAATCTGATCCGATATCATAAATTTCTTCGAATGTGAGGTATGCCATACTTTAGTCAGATATTCACTTGATCCAATTATTGAAGTCAATTCTAATATAACTTAGAATCAGCTATTCTTACAGTTGGCATCTCAGATCACCTAGAATCTTAAACAGTCAAATCTTCAAGGTTTTATTTCTCAAATTGTCCCTCAATTTTAGAAAAGTGTCATCCATTATTTTTCAATCATTATAAATCATTTCTAATTTTTCTCACAAGTTCCTAACTATATATGTTATTTTAAAATAAATCTTTAAATACAAAATTGAACCTTAGGGTCTTCTATCATCAATGATCGAACTTCTTTGAAACAAATAAGTCTTCAAAATATCTAAAGTCTAAGGTCTATCTGAATCATCATAACCTCAATTAATATATTGTACTTACATAACTCATACAGTCATCGAGGAAGTAGAGCCTGAGCTCTCATATCGTTCTGTCACGACCTGAAATTCTATACCATCCCGAGGGCTTAGAATTCTAAGTTATGACTCACACGCATCCCATATACGCTAAGCGGACATATACCTAGTCAGAGTTCTTGCGCAATAATGGTTCCACGAAGTCCATAAGAGCAAACAATTAAAAGTGGAATATAAAAGCGATCATAAATACTAAATAAATGAGATAAAATCCAAGTAAACCACCAATAAAAGAGAAATAAAAGTCAAAGATAAATCCGATAAAAGAAAACTTAGAGTCAATAATAATAATGTCAAAAGAACTCAGTACCGAGTATAAAATGTCAATGATCGGTACTCATATCAAAATCAACACTAAGGTCTTCCTGGTAAACAACGACGTCACCCTCCCAAGGTCAACAAAGTCAACGTCAATGAGATCTTAATAGCCGGTGTCTACTCTACCAACGTAATTACTTGCAACTGTTAAGATTTTTTTGGAATGAGTTTTCTCAGTCTCGTAAGCTTAGTGGATACACCAGCAATCCATCCTATTCTACTCAGGCGCATTGTGGATGTATTATGTGAGTGATAAACATAATATATCAATGAAATCAGAAAGATAAAAGTAAAGACAAAATCATGTGCATATTGAAGAGCTCATATTATAACATAAATGTAGGACCATGATCTATACACTCATATCTTAATGTACTTCACCATATTTTATAACATAACATATCTTATTATTTTCACACATACGTCTGTACATCGTATAATCATAACTAACATACTTATAAATCCTAAACAACCTATGCCAGAGTCGCGACTCGAGCTATCTTGTGAGGGTCATCATAATATCATACTATCATATCATAACACTCTCGTATTATACTCTCGTATTATACTTATACTCCTCCATCCAGTCCAATGGGGAGACATAAATGGTCACACGCACTCACAACCTATTCATACTTCTACTCACACTCACAGTCATACTAATATTGTCTCCTAGAGACTTGTCTTGACTGTAAGACGTTATTGTTCTTATGTTGGCTATGCAAGAAATGACACGTATAGACTTAAGTTTTTAATCTTTTGCTAACCTACATAGTGGTATCTTATTATCGTAAACATAACTTATCTTATCTCATACTTATATCATAACATACACTTACAACTTAATCCTAGGATGAGTCATAGTGGGGTAACTTCTTTAAATCACGTTTCTCAAGAAAAATATTTATGTGATCGTAAAAAAAATCTCACCATAGCTAAGGCCTAAGGGTCAGACCTCATATCTTAATTCATATCTTATCCTATACATATGACCTAATATGTCTATAACTCATATATCATGATAAAGATAGAAGCATAACACTATCATACACACATCATAGATTTACATTTAGATATTATTATGTTTATATGTATATATATTTATATGACACTAATACACTTATAGGATAAGATAATTATTAATGTGATTCGAATAACGTGAATGTCAAAGTTCGATTTTTAGGAGGCATCGAATTTCTAATATTTCATATTATTAAAGCGATTACGTTGAAGCGATAAAATTGATATATATATATATATATATATATATATATATATATAGATTACTATAATTGGATAATTAAATTAAAGGGTATTTATAATTACCAAGCTATGATTTATCATGACTATTGATCGAAAGACCTTAAGTAAGATATTATATACACATAAATTTTAGTCATAAAAATTAGAAAATAATACTAAATTCGTGCAGTCTTAGGTCATTCAAAATTGAATCTGACTTGTTGCTCTATTTTTACCTTTAAAACGTTCGATTCGTAAAGTGGCTATTTCACATAAAGTTGTAAAGTCTGTTGTCTCCTTTCTAATGTCGCATAAATTGCATCAATTCGAGGTTGAAGTAAAAAATTATGACCAAATATCAATACCAATACATTGATGGTCGTGAGCTTGGGTTCGTTACTGCGAATTTGGGTTCATAGTCGCAAATTCGGACCTAAAATTTTATGATAGTGCAATCCCAATATATTTTAACATAGATTTATTTCTACTAATCCTTATTAAATGTGACATCGGATCCTAAATCAATCAATGTCTTTTATACAAGATCTTATGAATTAATTATCACTTTAATCTCACGAATTTGAAATAAGATGAAAAAATAATAAGAAAATAAATATAATTAAATTATATTTAAGGTTAGTTATGCTCTTATTTTATAATAATATTCATGTATATAAAAAGAGAAAGAAATAAAGGAAGAGATAATTAACATAAGATCCTAATTAAGAAGAAAGAAATATACAAAAAAATAATTAACATAAAATTCTAATTAAGATAAAAGGAACTAATTAAAATAATATTCTAATTAGGTAGAAAGAAATATATGAGAAAATAATTAGCATAAGATCTTAATTAGGGAGGAAGAAATATAAGGGATGGTCAAAAGGGACAGATTTTTATAGCAAATCAAATTTCAAAATTAATAAATTAAAGGCAAGTATACAATATTTAGATCTACAAAATATATAACTTTCAAGAAAAAATATAACATTAAACATGCATATCTATTAATTTATGAGATATTAAGGTTTAAATAAAATTTTTAAACCCGTCGATGTGCGATCGAACATATCCTACGCGACGGGATCTGAGAAGAATAAAATGGATTGATGGATACCTACTTCTTAAAGCGTGAACGGTAGATCTATAATGGTTTGGGTTGAAAAGTTCGATGCTCAAGGCGTCGGTTCATCTAAGTCTTGGGAGAGAATAATTTTTGATTATAAAGAGTAGAGAGCTTTTAAAGTTTTATTGATAATGGTAGAAAGTTTTAGGTTAACTATAATTAAGACTTTTTTGTAAAATATTTAATAACATAGGAGTTTTTTCACGCAATAAGAATTCATACGTAATTTGAATAATTTGAAAAAATGTTTCGTTTCAGCACTTTGTGTAAGCACTGCAACAATTGATGTTTCTCTCTCAAAATTACAGTTATACCCTTTACCTTATTTTATCACTTAAAATGGGCGTAACTCTTTATATTCTTGTCAGAAATTGATAAATTATATATCATTGGAATCGTATCAATGAGCACTTCGCAATGAGTCTAATATTGATATAGAAAAATTAAAATTTTTCTAAAAAAGGGTGGATTTCGGTGTAGAGCGTTAGCACCGGACACGGTGTGGTATATCATCTAACACTTTGGGTTGTTAGAGTTCTCACTTGAGTTTAGTTTCTAGCTTGATCAAATTGTTCAGTCCAACATGTGAAGTTTTTCTTAAAATCATTGACGTAGGAACTACTTCTTCTCAACGAAGAGAAGCCGACTCAATTTATCAGATAATGACTTCATTTGAATTTATCTGCATTTTGCATTTCATGAAAGAAATTATGCAAAACTCTGATCTTTTATATCAATAATTGCAACCAAAATCTCTTATACATTTTAAATGTCATGTTTCTTGTTTCATACACTAAAGCAAGTATCCAAGAATTTAGAGATGATAAATGAAATACTTTACTTACGGATGTGAAGTTATTTTGTGAGAAACACAATATAGAAGTCTCTTATATGAATGCTCTTTATGTTGAGAGAGGGGGTCGATCTTGCCATCAACAAGCTGACTATACAATTCAGCATCATTATCAAGCGGATATTTTTTGTGATTTAATAGATTCTCAATTACAAGAATTAAATTCCCTATTTAGTGATGATTTGGTGGAGTTACTTATTCTCAGCTCGACTCTTGATCCTCGAGTTGCACATGAATCTTTTAGACTTGGTGATATTTGTCAATTAGTAAACAAGTTTTATCCGCAAGACTTTACAAATTTTAAAAATGAACAATGGAAAATAAAACTTTAACATTATGAGCACAACATAGTTCGACATTTGGACTTTCACAGGGATTGTCAAATTTTTCTGAATTGTGTCAATGGTTGGTTCGTACCAGAAATTTAATTATTTACCAACTTGTTTTTCGAGTTGTTGCACTTCTGCTTACTCTTCCTGTTTCTACTGCAACTACAGAATAAGCATTTTCAGTCATGAATATTATCAAAAGTAGGCTTAAGAATAAAATTGAAGATGAGTTTCTGACGGATTCTTTGATGGTATATATCGAAAGAGAATTTGCTGTGAAATTTAGTACAAATTCAATTATAGATTATTTTCATGATTCGAAAGAACATCGGATTCCATTTCGTTAGGTGATTGAGTATAAATTTAAATATATATATATATATATATATATATATATATATATATATATATATATATATATATAATAATAATAATAATTATTTTCTAGTTTTCTTTTCTTTATATTTTGTTAATACTTAATGAATGCCATTTTTATTTTTTATGATCTTCATATATTTTTCATTTATACTTTGGAGTTTGGGGCATCTATCTTGATACATTTTTATTTACACTTTGGCCCGTCTAATAAAAGTTTATGGCTTCATCCCTGTATTTCACGTCAAGAAATCTTAACTAATGTAATAAATAGGTCAGATTTTTCAGCTCGACTTCCCGCGATGGGTCAAAAATCTGAACCCAAACCCAACTCGCTCATGCAAACCTTAGATTTTTGGGGCCCTTTGCCAAATTGGTAAATGAGAACCACAATGGGGCCTATTAATTTTTTTTTCTTAGGTCACATGCCTTTGAACAATTGATTGACAAGGGGGGCATTTTGGGCCCAAAATTAGGGGCCCAATGCGGCTGCCTCGCCTACCTATGTTCAGGGCTGGCCCTGGACCCACTCAAAGTCGGGCTGCTCAACACGTTTGCACTCCTAAGTAAGGTATCAACTCCGGTATCAGTCCATGGAGGGTTGATACGTATCTATATCAGCCGATACACTGATACGACATTTAAAACAAAAAAAAAAAAAATTTAAATCTGAAACATTTCGAAGGAATAATTAAATTTTAAAATCTGAAACTGTTAAATTTTAAAATGAAATGAAGTGAATCCGAATTGATAGATTATTTTTTTAAGAAATGAAACATTTAAAAAAATAAAATAAAAATTGAAAGCTCTTAGTCGATACCTGATATATATGACTGATACGGTGCATTATCAGCCGATACCAGTACTTGATATCGATACCAACCTGATACTGGTATCGGTACTGATTTACTGAAAAATCGATACACATCATCGATACATATCGGTAGAGGCAGATACTTGCACGTTGCTGCAAAGGATGTGTCCAAGTTAGGATTTAATGTGGCTAGAATGGGAGCCAACCTACAAGAGGGACCACTCGTACTACCTGCAGCCAACCTACATGTTTGACTTATTTTTACTGCCTACGTAGTTTGTGACTTGGGAGAGAGATGCGAGTCCCTCAACAATGAATCAGTGGATTCAATCACAGCCGTCAGAATGCATAGTTGAAAATTTAATAGCCTTTAAGTACACTGAATTTCGTTGAGGAGGAATTGCATCGAATCATTCCTCTTCATCGTTTGATTGATAAATATTATTCTTACTTTTTTTGAAAGTATGATATAAATATAAGAGTGACTTCAAGGATCTCTGCGGTCCAATATTTTGGTAAGTGACACAATGTTTGATCAATTAAAGTTGTCCAACTAACAGTCCATCATTAGAACATGTCACAACCAAAATGGCATATGCTCGATTTGACCTGATGGGTGAAGGGTATATGCCTAATCTGTCCTAACGCCTAATCCAAAAATTGACCTTGACCTAATAAAAACTCCCTAATTTTTTTGATAATTAGAATTTCATATTATAATTTGTATTTAAAAATATCCAATAATTAGGACTTGTTTGGCCATATGAGTTTTGCTGAAAAACTCATTAAAAAATATAAATTTTTTATTTTTTTTAACGGATTTTAGATATTTTCCGCAGTTTGGGAACATGGTGGATCCCACTTGCTTGGGAAAAAGTGGAAATAGTCTAGATAAAATTTTCAGGAAAAAATCTCAGGAAACTTTTTTTAGCCCACGTCGATACGATAAAATAAATGCCCTCCTTCCGTGCACCAATTAAAATTGTGGTTTCTGCGGCTTGAGGTTTTCACCATTAAAACATTGATTCTCTTGAATTAGATGACGGGGTCTTCGTGTCATGACCTAAAATTCAATCCCATCCTGAGAGCCTAGAATTCTGAGTTATGAACAGCACGCATCTCAGATACGCTAAGTGGACATACACATAATCAAAGTTCTCACGCTAATATGGCTCCATGAAATCCGTGAACACAACAATAAAAGAATGAAATAAAATGTGCAACCATAAATAAAGAATAAATGCGATAAAAATCAATGAGATTTCTAATAATCGATGAGGAAATAAAGATCAGGCATAAATGAAAAGTATAAGGCTATAAATAAATAATAATCGTACGAAACTGATCTTAGTACAAAACTACTACTATCAATAGTCGGCACTAGGGTCGAGGTCAGCATCAAGATCCTCTTAATAACTTGCCACGTTGCCCTCCCAAGGCCCCCGGTACTTTGTGTCTGTCAGGTCAACGAAGTTAGAGATAAAATGATCATGATAGCCAGTATCCACTTTGTCGATATAATCACTTGCAAGTGTTAGTTTTTCGTGGGATGAGTTTACTCAGTGGATACACTACCAATCCACCCCACACTACTCAGGTGCAGTATGGGTGCTTCTCATTAGCAATAATAATATTAATAGCAATGTAACAAAAAGAGAGTGACAAAGTCATAAATCTACATCATAAAATTCATATCATAACATAAATGCAAGACCATGATCTAGACACACTCATATCCTAACGTACCTCATCATATCTCATAATCATAGCATGCCTTATTATAACAACGACACATACGTCTATATATCATATGAATATATCTACATACTTGTAAATCCTAATACGACTTGTGCCAAAGTCACTGCTCGAGCCTGTCATATGATAGTAGTTTATCGCCATAACATGACGCCCTTCATAACATACTCATATACCCCATTCAACCTAATGGGGGGACATGACGAATTACAACTCATAACATACTCATACTGTCTCTCAGAGACCCATTTTAGTTGTAAGACGTTGTGGCCCTTACGGTGGTTACGTAAGAAACGACACGTGCAAACTTAAGTTCTTAATCTTATGCGGACCTACACAATGATGTCTTATTATCATCCTCATAACTTATCTTATCTTACAAATATACGCATATTTTAACATAATTTTATAACTTAATTCAAGAACGGGATATAGTGAGATAACTTCACTAAATCATACTTCCTAAGAAAAATATTCTGTAGTAACCTGAATGTACTTCGTATGACAGCCCATACTACTATAGATGTGTTGCATCCGTACATTGACGCCTACATTCTGAGTTTCATGTAACCGTAAAAGAAATCTCATTACAACTAAGGCCTAAGGGTCAATCCTTATATCATAATTCTTATCTTATCCTATCATATTAAAATTCGGGGGTGATAGAGTCACCGCATATGCTATCGTATACGAGGTTACACTGAATTTGCACTCACCATACTCGTCATGATGTCTGATACCATCATGAGTTGTGAGTCATATGAATATGATATATTTCTCGCTTCAATACTATCTCGTACTATCTTACAAATATGTACGAGAGTATATGAGATTATACCTCTTAACGAATTATCATACTCAAGCATAGGTATAATCTCATATACTCTCGTACATATGACCTAATATATCCATGACTCGTATAACATAACCAAAATTAAAGTATGAAACTTATCTTACTAGAGAATAAGTTTACATTCAATATTTTATTATGATTATACGTATATATATTTGCATAATAAGCGAATACAAATATAGAATATGATAGTTATTATTGTAAATTTGAGAACTTAGAGGTCAGAGTTTGATTTTCACGAAGCCATCGAATTGCTAACTTTTCATATTATTGAAGACGTTACATTGAAGCGATAAAATTGATATATATATATATATATATATATATATCGATCAATGATAAATCATGATTATTGATCGAAACATTTTTGTGATTAACATTCATTAAAAGTTTTAGTCGTGATAAATCGAGGTAGAATATTTGATATTCCGTCAAAAGACATCGATGTTTCGGAACCCTAGACCTCAAGTCGAGTATGAAATCTGGGTCCAAAGCATCGCAGGTCGAGTCTTAATCGAGTGTACAAAAGAGCATAAAGGATGCATATACTGGATTATAAGAAAAATGGTATTATCAAGATGAAGAATCGATCGATCGGTATTGGGATCGATTGATAAAAAATATGAAGTAAACTTCATTGTCTGTTCAGACCATAATCAATCGATCGGATTTGGAATTCGATCGATCGAAATGAGAACAATGAATTTACTGAGTTCTGTTTAGAATTGATCGATTGGTAGTTAGAATTGATCGATCAAATTTAAAGTAAATAACTAAATCAGTTCTGTCCAAAATCGATCGATCGGACATAAGAAATTGATCGATCGAATAAATTGCAAGGAAGACATTTGGCTCGGCTTAGAATCGATCGATCGAAAATAAAAATATTATATATATATATATACAGTAGTCTCGATCCAAAATTGATCGATCGAACATAATAAATCGATTGATCAACTATCAAAAGGGAATATACACAGTCGATTCGATCTGGAATCGATTGATCAGAAATAATAATCGATCGATCAACTATATCAGTTAACAAAATTTTTTTGTTTTAGGTCAGAATCGATTGATCGCAAATAAGAATCGATCGATCAATTTCAGAATTTCAGCAAATATTAGGGTTCTGAAAATAATAATCAAACATGAAAAAGAACAACAAAAAGAATAATTAAAACAAAAACATAATTAGGGTTAGCCATTTCATTTCATTCTTTTTTATATTATTATTTATAACAAAAATATAAGGGTTCATTTATTTAGCCTGTCGATAAGCGATCAAATGAACCTTATGCGACGGGATCTGAGAAGAACAAAATCGATTGATGGGTACCCACCTGTTGAATCATGAACGGTAGATCTACGACGATTAGGGTTCAATAGATCGACGTCCAACGCGATAACCCGTTCGAGATTTCTTCTTTTTCTTCCTCTTTGATCTCGTCAGTGGAAATAGATCGCGGTGATTATTGTGGAAGAACACACGAAAGTTTTGAAAAGATTAGAGAGTTTTAGGAAGGGTGAGTTGAGAAGGAGATGTGACGGCTAGGGTTTCTTAAGAGAATGAGAGAATAAGAGACGGCTAGGGTTTCTTAAGAGACTATAATAAGAAAAAAGAAAAGAGATACATACTTAAATAAGGGTTTCTAAAATAGGGTAGGTTCCGGTGTGGAGCATTAACACTGTGCATAGTGCAAAATGTATCTAACACCATTAAAAAGATTTAAGAAAATTCGGGTCGTTACACTTCGCCCCTTCTTCAGCGTAATAAATCTTGAGATCATGGCCCACCTATCAAATGGCCATGATCTAACGATCATAAATGAAAATGATTGGCACCAAACATGATCTTTATCATATGACTCAATGGATTCCAAAGCCATTATCCGATTCAACAGTTGATTGTATTGAATCATATGAGAGAGATTGAGTTTGCACCACTCTTTTCCGCCGTAAATCTTTAGATTCTAGCCTTTATATCAAACAGCTTAGATGTATCCTCACCTCATAATCATGTCATTATTCACACATCGTAGCATCGCCCCATCTCCTCCGGCCAACATGCATTCACCGCTTTGAATCCAACAACAGAGATTAGTTTTTATCCCAATCATTAGTATATCATCAGACAGTTTTGTATTTCATGTGGCACACATTCTAAAAGATGACCCGTGGTTTGTATTTGAGCTTAGTGTATGTCTCACGCGTTTAGAGTTTTTTTTTGAGATGTGTACCATGCGAAATAAAAAAGTAACCGTATGAGGGTATGCCCATGATCTCAAGACCCATCTTGTAAAAAATTGGGACAAAAAACAATTGCGTAGCTCGAACGCGCCCAGGCATTCTCTAAAAGCGCATACGTCGGAACCTCTTTAAAATCATTGCTTGCGTTCGATCAGATGATGGAGATCGTGTTTCAACCAGATCTTCCACACAAAGGAATTTGAGATCAAGTCACACTTATCAGATGGTAAGTTTTTCTTTTCACATGTCACAGATCCCCAAACTATGGCCCTAGTTTGAGCATGATGTGTGCCATTGCACACAGAAAACATTTTTTGGGGATTTATGACATGTTGAATCAAAAAATGACTATCTGATAGGTGAGACATTATCTCAAGATCCATTTTGTGGAAGATCAGGTTGAAACACGATCTCAATTATCAGATCTAAAGCAATCAACGGTTTTAAGAGGTTGCAAACGTGGGCGTGAATAGAGCTACCCAAAACATTTTCCATCGTCTAATTCAAAGCGATTACTATCTTTTGGCTCGAGAAGATGGGTGAGGTTACAAGTTCATATAGTGTGATTAATGATACCTTAGGAAAATAATTTTTCACACAGTAGCCAAACAATTGAAAAAAATAAAAACTCAACCATTGTTAAATTCTAAAAATAAAACTTGCCATGAGTTTTTTTATTTACAAACGCATGTAAAGTAAAAAAAACAAAACTTTTCCATGAGTTTTGTCAAACAAGGCCTTAGTATTATATGCATTTTTTAAAGCATAAGAGCAATCAAAAAAATAAAAATAGTGAAATTCAAAAGTCCAAAGCCAAACTGTTAGGGTTAGGCTACGGCCATCCATGTTAAAGCCCGCTAGGGTTAGTGCTAGGGCTGGGGCAATGCAAAGGTCCGGCCAGGCCGGCACATTGACACCCCTACTTTTTATTTTTTGGATAACTAAGGGTAATCCCAAGCTTACGCTTGGACTAATCCCTAAGGGATGCCCTTGCCCCCACCGTGTAACGAGTATTTCACTATTTACACGCCCTACGGGGCATCTTGTTATTGTAAAAAAGAGATGCCAACACTCGACCAATAAGTCATAGGATCGAGTGTCGGCATCTCCCTTTTGACATGCACAACTATTGGAAATGAATTTGTTTTTAATTTATACAACGCTCATTAAGGAAAATTATGAACGGTGGACAATTTTTGACAGACAATTTTACAGGAAGCTTATGTGGCATGACGTAACTGCCTACAATGCTTGGGCCCACTATGTGTGCAACCAATCACGTTGCGCCATATAAGTTGCTTGGAAAATTGTCTTAAAAGCTTGTCCACTGTATAACAATGCCCGCTCATTAAAGAGAAGGACCGCATGAAAAATAGTAGTTGGCTCATCGTAGACAAATTCAGTTGAAAAGGCAAGGATCACTACAAAAATAAGGTGTTTTAGCGGCACTTGCTGTTAAGGCAGTTTTTGGTAGCGGCAGGACTAATAGCGGCCGTTTTTGGTAGCGACAGGACTAATAGCAACAGTTTTTTGTGGCTGAGATAAAGTTTTATCCAAGGTATCAAAAATCAACCGATACTGATACGTATTGGCGATATGTATCGGTATTTTGGTAAACTGATACGTATCGGCACTGATCCGTATTGATTCTGCAACGCGTTTGCCGATACGTATCGGTTTGAGCCGAGATTTGAAATTATTTTTTTTTAAATAAAAAAAATAAAATAGGCCGATACGTATCGGTATCGACCGATAAGTATCAGTCGATTCGTATCGGTCCTCCATAGACCAATACTCGATACCGATTCCGGGTTTGACACCTTAGTTTTACCACCTTCTTTTAATATAAGGATAGTACATTATCAAAACCCATTCTTAAGAGCAAGGGTCAAAATTTCGGTCATATTTTGTATGAGACTCAAATTTCGGCCAAATTATTGGTTTTCGGCTGAAATTTTGGTTCAAATTTTCGGTTTCGGTCATGCCCGAAACCGAAATTTTCGCCGATATTTTGATCCTTGCTTAAGAGTTCTTGAGATTAGCAAATATAGCATTCAGTGACCAGGCATGCACCTTGAGTGTTCCCTCGTGACCAATGCTAAAAGAGTACTTTAAACTTTAAATTCAGCCACAGAATCTTTGAGTACACCCGCGCTGAAACTTATTGACTGCTTTGAGTCAGACAATTAAGATCATAAGCCTACTATCAGACTGTCAATTTTTTGTTTCATGTGACATAGATCCAAAAACTTCACCTTAAAATTAAGTTTGGGAGTACCGAGTTCCACGTGATATTAAGGTCACATTTTCTAGTATGAGTGCCACGTGAAATCAAAACTTGGTCGTCTAATGGTACGACAATGATTTCAAGATCCATCTAGTGAAAAATTGGGATGAAAAATGATCTCCATTGTCATGATTCAAAGCCGTCAATGAGTTTTAGGGTGGGTGACTCAAAGATTTGGTGAGCAGTTAAGGTACTCACTCTGAAAACCCCATTGGTCATCAGTTTATTTATAGAATTGGTCTACAAGGAGCTAAGGGCTCATTAGAGACAATGTGCTGTCTTGGCTGGGCATTGAGCAGACTTAGAAATATGTGTGTTTGTTTAATAACAAGGAAAACTGGCTCATTTCTCCTCAAATTGAGCTGAAAATCAAATCACGTTCATTTTCTATTGTTGGGCGATCGCTACAGGACACGCACGAAAATACAATTTTCCGAAACGATAATTTGGACCGAAATTTAGGTCATATTTTGTATGGGACTCAAATTTTTGATCGAAATTTCAGCTAAATTATCGGCTTTCGGCCTAAATTTCGGTCCAAATTTTCGGTTTCGGTCATGTCCTAAACTGAAATTTTTGCTGATATTTTGATCCTTGATTTTAGGTATATATTACAAATATGGTTGGACAACTAAGTTGTCTACAAAATTGTCTATCATATTATTTATATATTTTGCTAAACAACATTTAAACATTTTCTTAGGTCCCACAAATGTGTTTTCCCCATTAATTGAAAAAAAAAACATGAAAGATTATAGATGGTGGATAAATTTTGATAGACAATTTTGCAGACAACTTTTATGGTGCCATGTGACTGGCTGTAGTGTTTGGGCCCACTATGTATGTAGCCGATCACATCGCCCTACATAAACTGTCTATAAAAAATTGTCCACTATATAACACTCTCCTAAAAACATTTATACTCCCCTACAAATGCTTTTTTCCCTTACAAAATCCCAAACGGGGCCTCAAAGAACATAAAAAGTAGGATATATCTTAGACTTACAAAACTGCACAGCTGACAAGATGTCAACGGGCTGGGCTTTTGACTGGCCCGATTCTTTTTTATCTACAAAACTAGGCCCAAACTCGATCCAGATAAAAAATCAGGTCGAGCTTACGCTTTTTATTTAGGACCCGACTATCCTGACTGTCATGTAAACACCAAAATGGTATTTAAATAATTTTACACTATCAATGGTTTAAGATGTGGATGATCCGTACTATCGAAGTGATAGATCATAACTTGAAGTGCAACAGGCACAAAAATGGTGTTTTAGGGATTTAAACCATACAATGTGTGGATTATAATATCAACCGATGTTTTTAGTTCTAAAGGCTACTATTAAAGTTCATCAATCGGATGGTTTACATCCACTTATAAGCATATTTCTTTAGTTTGAGACATGTCTCAGTGATAGATTGCACTTGAAAATTTTGGATTCATTACAGAAGTCCATTATATGGCATAGTGATAAAACACACTTTAAGTTAGTTAAGAAGTCTTATTTTAAAGGTGTAAGATCATTTAAATACCATTCGGTATTTAAATAGTGGTCAAGAGCCAGTATCCCTTTCATTTATCTCACCCATCACGACCCATGTTCGGGTCGGCTAGGTTTCGACCAGCCAGGCCTTTTACCTTAAAAGAATTGGGCTTGGTTGGGCTAGGCTAGTTTTGGGTCGAGCTTTAATCTGACCAAGTTTTTATTAAAAAATGAGGCCGGGACCCGCCCCGGATACGAAATCGAGCCAGGCATGCCAGAATGCATTGCTTCTTTATTGAAGACAAAATCCGACTTGAGTCGAGCCAGGCCGGTTTTAGGCTGAGCCCGGCCCATTGACCGCTCTAGTGTCAGCTCAATGTCTAGCATGAGTTGCAATGAGCTGTTGGCACATTTTAGACAGATGCTTGTTAGGTGCAGACAGCAGAGTCGCAATGCCAAAAACTAACTACCGAAAAGGAAGTGATATAGTGTAGCTACGCACCACATAGCCATCACGTGTTCATTAAGCATGGCCCACAAAGAAAAGTACCAAACCATAACCCTAACTTCTAAATTCGCTCGCATATGAATGGATAAAAATAGCAAGCATCTCAACTTCACAAGGAAGTGGCCCCATCTATTACCGCCCATGACAGTTACAGCTTGTAAAAAGAAAAAAGAACACACACTTCACCAAATCTCCTCCAAACTCTCACCTAAACCACAATCTATAATGTCACTCAATGCTTTTAGTATCCAACCAGGGACCTTGACGTCACATTTTATATATATATATATATATATATATATATATATATATATATATATATATATATATAATCAAATTAATTATCTTGGAAGTGTGGCACATCATGTGTTTGATTTGATGTGAAGACCATGATCTAAAGTTATGCCATGCTAGAAAATAACATCTATATTGTCTTATTCAAAGTGATCACACACCTTTAAAATGAATGGTTTTCGAATAAATATCTTTTAGACTTGGAACAGGTTTCTTATTATAAACCATCTCTATAATAATATAGTTAATATATGAGAGAGGATGTCAAAGACCATGACTTCAGTAATAAAAATATATTTTCTTATTAACAACTTTCTCTATTTCAAAAACCCTAAATTTACAAGTTGAACTTGGAAATTTTAACATTAATCATGAATTACTCGACAAAAGGGCATAAATCTTGAGATGTAGGACTTGGATTTCATTGGATGGCTGTTGGATTTGTCAAATTGGTAGAAATAAGAGTCTTAGTGTCTTTTCCATTTTTTTCATTCTTTACTATTTTTTAATGAAAATTGTTGGAAATTTTCAAACATGAATATTAGATTATGTTCAGTTAACGACCTAATTATTAGATTACCAAATAACTTAAGCCCTTATTACTTTGAGGTCGTAACATTCCTACACTCTGCTTCAAAAGTCCGAATCTACCTACTCTGTAACTACTTTTACTTCTACTTCAGCTAGCTAGTCCTTTCGCCATGACCGCTTCTGGTCCTTAGGTAGCTTAGTCACAAAATTCTCCGAATTAATCAAAGTTTGATTCATCAATATTTTTCAAGAATTTTTTGAATTTGTTCAACTTTTTATCATTATCATATGATACATGCTTTATTTTTGTTTTGTACTTTTTTTTAATCATAATAAATTGTTTATGCATGCAAACTTTTTTTATTTTTTTGATAACTTGGGTGTCCGAACCTCTTAGAGCACCCGCCTAATCCTAATGGCACATGCGCACCCCAAATTCAGCACATGTTGGGTCAGCACATGATACAAATCCCTAGGGTAGCCTCAAGGGGGGTAGGGGATTTGAACTCAGGTCTCCTGCTTTTGGAAGCAGGTACCTAACCAGCTCACCTAACCCCTTGAGGTTCTATGCATGCAGACTTTCTAATACACTTATTTTATTATTTAAAGGCACCATTTTTACAAGTAAATAAGTAACATATATTTTGCATATTTTCCTATTTTATTGTTATTTTTATAATTTTCAATTTTTTTTTGAATTTTTTCCCAAATTGTTCCTATATTTATCTGAACTAAACCGAACTAACACCTCACCGAATATTGCAATATCTGAACTTGGTTACTATGCTTAGTTAGCCCGTTTCCTAGGTGATGTAGTGCTGCTATGATACCAATTGTTAAGGACTAGCTAATACACCAAGAATACTTATGCATTAATCCAATAAAAAGTTAACCCTTATTATTGGGTTGTTACATGTTCATACATTTGTTAGATTACTTTTACTAATAAAATCCACTCACCCTAAAATGAGGATGGTGGATGGATGGTGGTGATGATGATAGATGATCACGATGATGCAATCGATGATGATGATGGTGATGATGGATGATGATGAAAATATTAATAACGATAGAGATGCTGATGATGGTGGTGATGATGATGATGGGCGCAAGGGCATTTGAGGCGCACTCTCATTTTGCATGTAGGCCTCATTTTTAAGAGTCATTTGTTATTTCCTTAAGGTCATTTGATTGGTTGACTTCTAATTCGATCTATAATAGTTCAATCCAATTGTCCACTGAACCATTGTCACTATCTACATGGCCGCTTTTGTTCGTCTTTGCTAGCTATTGCCTCAATCACCAAAATTTCCGAATTTATCAAAATTTTGATCAGGTGGCCTGCCAAACTGGTGATCTGCCAAACTTCTTGCCTTCTCTAAATTAATATTTCTCTAATTAATTTGATGAGTTTTTTATTTTTTTTCATTGTGATAAATATTTTAATTGTACTATATGATTTTCTTTATGATTTTAAATTTTTAATGCATGTGAATTATGTAATGCACGTATTTTATAATTTAAAGACTTCATTTTTTAACTTAAATTAAATTAGTACTTTTATACCTTTTATTTTTATTATTTTTATTATCCTTGATTTTTAAAATTGTCCTATAATATTTCCCAAATTTTTTTGAATGAAAACGAATAGGTTACCTGCTGAATGATTGCGGAATAATCCGAACTTTGTTACTATGGCTGACGCTTATTACCGCTTCTCCAAATGATCATTGGTGTTTGTGCATGATTTTTAAGGGCGCGATCCCTCGATCATAATCGTAAGTTCTAAGCATGGTATAAAAAATTGGCCGGTACTAATACATATCGGCCCCGATACGTATCTGTAGACACCTCATTTTTAAGTGCGTACCAATAGTATTAGTATCACTATCGGCCGCTACAGGCTCGTATCGGGTATCGGCCGATACGGTATCGGTTTCGGCCGATACGGTATCGGTTTCGGCCGATATCTCTATTTTTTAAATAGGCCGATACGTATTGGTATCGGCCGATATATATCGGCCGAGTCATATCAATCTTCCATGGACTAATACTCGAGTCTGATACTGATTTTGACATCTTGGCTCTATGTAACCATTGATCGGATCAACCAAAGTCCTCAAATGGCATATCCAAAGGTTACAAGTATTTATGAAAGGATATATTCTTCAAAATTAAAACTAATGTATAAATTTACTCCAAAATTTAACTATGTTAAGGTTACAACTTAGCTTACCTATCAGACGGTCAAAAATTGATTCCACGGACCTAGAACACATCTCCAAAGTGATCTTGATCATGGCATATCATGAGGAGAGTTCTCAAGTGCCTTTTTTGAGTGTGTGCCACATGGTGTAAAGATCTATTATGTGGAAGATTGGGACTAAAAACGATTTCCATGGGATGTGTTCCACGTGGTGTCAAGACCTGTATATCACGAACGATACAGGTGCAAAACACACAACATTTTTTGCTACTATTTCCTGAAACAGCTCATCCATGCCCAAACGTATCATTTAACTCTTTTGGACAATATATTATAAAATTTACCAAAATAATTACACTACTAATTGTGATTATGACAACAAGGGAGCTACAACTTGCACACGAGATTTGTGCCGTGGCACATGGTTAAAAAAAAAGCCTGATATTATTGAGATCTGTGCCACATGAAGCACTATCTAAGCCGTGTGATTTGAAGGCCATGATGTAGCGATCTTTTATGCCAAAGATTCACACAAAAAAGTGATCTCTAATTCTCTATCATCTGAATTGACACAGTGTGGCACATATCTCAAAGGGTACCTCTATTCGTGCCCACAGGTTCTTTGAAACCACCCAAATCTCAAATTCCTTGAAAATCATTGATTGCTTCGGATCAGATGATGGATCTTGTTTTATCCCGATCTTCTACAAAATGGATCTTAAAATCATGACGCACTTATTAGACTCTCAGTTTTTTATTACATGTGTTATCAACTCCCATAAAAAAATGTCCTAAAATCACGTTTGAGCGTGATGCGTGTCATATGATTAAAGATTCATTTTTTGGGGATCTGTGACATATGGGATAAACAAACTTATCGTCAAATAGGTGCGCCATGATCTCCATATACTTTTTGTGAAGATTTAGGTGAAAGACATACAATCTCCATCATCTGATCCGAAACTTTTAGAGGACACATGGGTGCGAACAGAGGTGCCCTATATCAAACATAGCTGGACTCTTTTTAAACCATGTGCCTCTCGTGTATAAGTTGTAGCTCCCCCACAACAACCACTTAACATAATTTTTTTTTTTTTTTTTAAATTGTTTCAATAGCCACATTAACAAATTAATATATACTATATTGGAGTAGCTACTAGATAAACGGCCACGGGTGGCGCCCTCTTTAATCTTCCTTTATCAATCCTCCATTATATATATATATATATATATATATATATATATATATATATATATATATATATACACTTGTGGACCCTGCACGTGTAATGCATGTGAGAGCCATTTATTTGTAGAATAAATTATTATAATATAAATTAAAAAAATATTTTTTATATTTAATAAAAAAATTATTAGACACTGATATTTCGGTAAAAATTTTAGTTTTGGTTGGAACCAAATCCGATATTTTCACCAAATTTTCGGGATTTCGGCCAAAAATCCTAAACGAAAGTGATAGGTCAAGCCAAAGTTTCGGTGCCCATACATTTTTTTGTTTTGTTTTAAAACCCAAAATTATCAGCCTTCAAAATATTGGCTGATAATTATTGGTGATTAGCAAATTATTGGCAAATTACTTCAAATTTTCCGTCGAGAATTTGAAGGTCACAATTTTTGACTAAAAATTTCGGAATTTCATTTTGATAGGGTTCGAAATCGATGAGTTTCAGCCGAAATTTTGATTCAAGACCCCAACTAAAATGAAGTCTATCGTTTTGGATGAAGGTGTGAAGTTCGGCCCTTTTAAAAAAAAAATAAAAATACAAGGTCTCTGCGCAGACCGATATGTATCGGTCGATACCCAATACACATCGACCGATACGGGCCCGTATCAACCGATACGGATACCAATACCTTGTTGGGGGACCGCGGAGTAATAGAACCGATACGTATCAGTTTGCTGAAAAGTTGATACGTATCATCGTTATGTATTGGTAACACACAAGATGTCATACCTTAGAGTATGGATCAAAATTTCGATCAAAATCTTGTGGGCCAGATCGAAATTTCAGCCGATAACTTTAAATTATCGGTTGAAAATTTGAAGGCCGTGATTTTTGACTGAAAATTTCAGGATTTCGTTTTGGTGGGATTCGATTAAGATGAACTCTTTATCGTTTGATGGTGCGGCCCAAGTAAAATGAACTCTTTATCGTTTGAGATCAAGGTGTCAAACTCGGTATCGGGTATCGGTCTATGGAGGACCAATAGGAATCGGTCGATACATATCGGCCGAACCCAATATGTATCAGTCGAACCTAATATGTATCGGCTAATTAATACGGGCCCGTATCAGCCGATGCCGATACGGAGTTGGAGGATCGGGAAGTATCAGGACTGATACGCATCGGTTTGTTGAAAAACTAATACGTATCGCTATTATGTATCAGTATCGCGAAGGATGTCATACCTCAGAACATGGATCAAAATTTCGGCCGAAATCCTAATATTTCAGCGGGAACTAATCGATTTCAAACGCCACTGAAATTTCGGGATTTGGGCCGAAAATCTCGAACAAAATTTCGACCGAAATATTGTAGGCCAGGGCGAACTTTCGGTGCCTATATATATAAAATTTTATTTTTTAAAACCCAAATTATCGGCCGATAATTTGAAAGCTGATAATTTTGGGTTAAAAAAAAAGAATCATTGGGCACTGAAATATCGGTTGGGACCGAAACCGAATATGGTATTTTCACCGAAATTTCGGGATTTCAATCGAAAATATTGGAAGAATGTCAGCTGATATTTTGGTGCCCATATATATATATATATATATATATATATATATATATATATATATATATATATATATATATACATATTTTTTTTTTTTTAAAACCCAAAATTCTCGATAGATAATTTGATGATTAGCAAATTATCGGCCGATAACTTCAAATTATTAGTCAAGAATTTGAAGGCTGTGATTTTTGACCGAAAATTTCGGGATTTCGTTTTGATGAGATTCGTAACTGATGCATTTCAGTCGAAATTTTGATCCTTAACCTCAACTTAAATGAAGCGTTAATCGTTTGGAATCGAGGTGTGAAACTCGGCATCGGTCCATGGATGACCGATACGAATTGGCCATTACAGATACATATCGGCCATTGTGAAAAAAAAAAACCCAAGGTTTTGGCGCAAACCGATACGAACCTGTATCAGGCAATACCGATACCAAAGTAGAGGACCGAGAAGTATCAGAACCGATACGGATCGATATGCTGAAAAACCGATACTTATCGATGTTATGTATTGGTATCGCACAGAATGTCATACCTTGTAACATGGATAAAAATTTCGGCCGAAACAAATTGGTTTCGAACCCCACTGAAATTTCGGGATTTCGGTCGAAAATCTCTGACGAAATTTTGCCCAAAATCTTGTGGTCCGGGCTGAAATTTCAGTGCCCAAATGATTTTTTTTAAAAAAACCCAAAAATTATCGGTTGACAATTTGAAGTTATCAGCCAATAATTTGATGATTAGCAAATGATCGGTCGATAACTTCAAATTGATTAGCAACCGATAACTTCAAATTATAGGCCGATAATTTTGGGTGTTAAAAAAAAATCATTGAGCACCGAAAAAAATCATTGGTACACTAAAAAAAGTGACTTTAAAAATAATTTTAAGTATTCCCGTGATGTTAAGGTCACTTTTCTGAGATATGTGCTACGTGAAATAAAACACTGATCGTTTGATAGTACGCCCATGATATGAAGATCCATTATGTGAAAGATTGGGAGGATAAATGATTTCCATCGTCTAATTCAACGCAGTCCATGTGTTTCAGTGTAGGTGAATCCAAAGATTAGGAAGGTGGATTTAAAGGTACTCAAAATCGAAATCCAAATTACCAAAAGGAGAGATTTTATCTTATAGCTTTGTTTTTACAATTTAAAAAATTATTATATAGATATATAATATTTTGTTAAGGTGAGACATTTATTCATTTTATATTTTTGTGATAGGAAAGAATCTAAAATTAGATATCCTTCTCACTTATATATATATATATATATATATATATATATATATATATATATTTTTATTTATTTATTTATTTATCTCATAGCAACAATCACTGAAAGGTTAAAAGTATACTATCACCGATTTGCGTCTTCATAAATGGACAATTTTAGCTGATCAAATACCAACTCAATATAATAATAGAAGCTTTTTAAAGTTCTAGAATTACTCCACCCTTTCATATCACATCATATGATGAAATTGACAACCAATATGAAGAACTTTAGTCCAATCTGAACAGTGATTATTAGGTATTAACCACTTTTAGCAGCTCTTAAACCTAATCTTGTTTACGGCACCGTAAGGTAAGAAGCTTAAGAAGATTTTTCAGAAGCGCTACTGCCACGTAAGGATATTAAAATGCTGATACATCTATATATAATTCTTATTTCCTTTTGCTTACCATCGTAATCATGATCTGATGACTAAATTTTGGTTTGTTATCTTCTTGAATTTAGTGGATTGTGATCGCAAAGTCTTACGAACACGCAACGAATAATATGTGGCAGTCATAATCTTTTTTTTTTTAAATTTTTTCCTTAAAAAAAAAATTTAATTTGATTTTCTTATTGCCAATCATATCCGTTCTAAATATTAGGGATATTATGGGGCCAGTTCGGGTCAGTTTTCATGCAAAATCGATAACTATTGGTTTCTATTTTATGAAACCAAAACCGAACCGATAACAGTTCGATCAATTCTCGATTTCTAAACCTCATTTTTTAAACTTTTTTTTATTTGTATCATTTAACCAAATTGAATCGATTTTTTCGGTTTTGATTTAGAGCTTTCAAAATTTATACAAATCGGACCAATTTATATAAACTATTTTTGCAAACTCCTATGATTCAACTGATTTGAAGACTTTTGGTGATTAACAAACTAAAGCAGCAGTAGTTAGCTTTCTACAATAAGCCTCACACACCATCAAACTCAAACATCGACATACTATAATCCATATATACACCACTATCGGTTTTTTATCAGTTCGATTTGATTGTTTAACGTTAAAATCGAAAGCGAATCGATAACTATCGGTTTCTATTTTTTGAAACCAAAATGAACCGATATGTCCTAAAATCGAAATCGGACCGAAATTTCGGTCGGTTTCGGTGGGTTTGGTCGGTTCAGTCGGTTGTTTGCATAGCCCTACTAAATACCAAAAAAAAGGGTTTTTTGTATATACCCCCCCTGAGATATGCCGATATTGCATCAAACCCCAGAGTTCTGGGTATTTATTCTAGCCCTTACTTTTGTGTTTATGTTTCATATAGCCCCTGCCGTTAATTGGCGGTGAGTTTATGGATTGAAACAACTATTTTGTCCTTAATAAAGCCAATATTCTAAAAATACTACCATTCTATAAGGCCCTTCATTCATCTATATTTACAAGTCACACCATTATACCTTTACCATTACTATTCTAAAAGGAGTACCTTTAAATCCACCCACCAAATCTTTGAATTCACCCATGCTGAAACACATCGACTGCATTGAATCAGACGATGGAGATTGTTTATCGTCCGAATATTTCATGAGATCGATCTTTAGATCATGGGTGTACTATCAGACGGTTGATTTTTTTATTTCATATGGTATACACCTGTTAAAGTGGCCTTAAACTCAATTTTAAACGTGCACGTGATGTTAAAGTCACTTTTATGAGATGTGTGCCATGTGAAATAAAAATTGACCGTCTGAGGGTACACCCATGATCTAAAGATCAATCTCCTGAAAGATTGGGAGGATAAATGATCTCCATCGTTCGATTCAAATCAATCAACGTGTTTCAGCGTCAGTGGACTCAAAGATTCGGTGGGTGGATTTAAAGGTACTATTCTAAAAGACCCTTCATTCACCCAACAGATGGGTGATTCCCCCATTAAAGCATGTCAACGTTTGGATAAAAACTCAACCAATGGACGATTTGTGGCAAGCCATTCAATTATTCTTGTAAAGAAAACCTTCAATCTACATGTTTTTAGATTAATAATCAAATTTTGGAATGATTTTTAATTTTGGGTATCTAAAATTGTGATGATTTTTTATATTGGGTATATGTGTAATGTTGTTGCGAATTAAATAATAAACAATTCAGTGGTTGAGTGGAACTTGAAAATAAATGAGTCAACATTTTCAACCAGACCTAATGGGTTGGGACTTGGAAGTCTGAACCCAAGCCCAAACCTATGGCGGGTTGGGTCGTTTGACTTTGATCAATCGAGTTGACCCGATTGGTTGAAACTCTTTTGTACTGGTGTCATCATTAATCTCCAATGATTGTACAAGCGGAACCATCCTAATCGTGTTTCAAATTTTCGGCCGATAATTCTTATTGTCGGCCAAAATTTATTGGTTTCGGTTCTCACCGAAACGAAAACAACCCCTGAAATTTCAATCAAATTATGTATGGCAATAAAATTTTTGGCTGAAATTTCGATCGAAATTCAAAATTATGACCGAAAATTTCATTCAAATTTATGATTTCAGTCATGCCCGAAACCGAAACCGAAACCGAAACCGAAACCGATATTTTGATCCTTGATCCCAACTGTCCAATCAATTAGCCAATTCTTTTATGAATCATATATTGGATATTGCATGTATTAGACATCATAACCGTTCATTAACTACTCTTGTATGGACTGTTGCATATATTTTAATGACTCACATAAAATCTACGGTCTAGATCTAAGTGAACATGTACTGATTTCTGGTAGAGATTGAGGGCACTATCATGATCCTTGATCCCGATCGTCTAATGGTACACCCATGATCTGAAGATCGATCTCAGAAAATATTAGGACTATAAACAATCTCCATCGTCGGATTCAATATAGTTGATGTGTTTCAGCGTGGGTGAACTCAAAGATTTTGTAGGTGAATTTAAAGATACTTCTTTTAGAATGATGGTGGTAAACTATAATGGCATGACTTGTAAATAAATGTGAATAAAAGGCCTTCTAGAATGATAGTAAACTATAATGGCATGACTTGTAAATTTAGATGAATAAATGCCCTTTTATAATGGTGGTACTTTTAGAGTATTGATTTTATTAACGACAAAATAGTTGTTTCAGTCCATAAACTCAAGACAAATTAAGGACAGGGGTATATGAAACAAAAAAATTAAAGTAAGGACTCCATAATAAATACCCATAAGGGAGTTTGATGTGGCATAGAAAAATGATGTACATGAGTCCAGATCTCTAACATGGCAGGTCACCATATTGGGCTTGATACTCTCGCTCAGACCCAGCCCATGACAAAATGGAGCCAGCCGATTCCAGTTGAACCCTCAAGCAACCAAAATAATTTAATGATAACCACCAATTTAATCTACTGTCAAATCAATCGCATGTGAAACCAAGATTTTACCCGGTAGCAGGATTTAAATATCGGCTCTATCCTATATAATATTGGTTGATATGTATCAGATTAGGAACCCTCCGATAAACTAATTTGATGCTGGGCCAAATATAAGTCAATATCGGCCTATATCGAGTTATCAACGAAGATGTATTCAATCAGTATGAACCCCCCAAAAGAATATTGAATAGGGTTAACCACAATCGTATGAGGTTGGGTCAGCTCCTGAATATGACTAAATTAAGTTAACCATACTTCAATCAACTCCCCAAACTCCCTATGTTCCATTCATACTGCACCTTTAAAAGCTTCATTGGAAAGGGAATGATAGTGTAGATCATTAGGACAACAATCCGGTGACAACTTGATAGCGTGGCCAATCGGAGGGCTGAAATACTTATCCTTATAGATCGACATCGTAACATAATAAGAAATCCAACGGGTCTAATTCAACCTTACAAAATCAGCTTGTAAGGTGAGGTTTGCTCAAGATATAAAGAGCCCAAGAAGGGTCACCCCTCAACCAATGTGAGACAAATCCAATACGCTCCCGCATCTGTTGGCGAGATTGAGCCAAATCACTTGGACAAGATATGAGTGATGTGGGGAGAAAGAATGAATATGATTACCGTGACACTACAAAAAATAAGACTATTAGCAGCAGTTTTTTGCTGCGAAAAACTGCTGCTATTAACAAAAAAATTATTAAGACTATTAGCGGAAGGGTATTAGCAATCGTATTTTTATTAATAGCGGCAGTTTATGGCTGTCGCTAACAGTCTTATTTTTTGTAGTGTGATAAGATATCCAACGGGCCTAACTCAATTTATCGCCAACACGTGCGGGGGCGTGTTGGATTTATCCCATATCAGATGTGGGCTAGCCCTTATTGGGCTCTTTATATCTTGGGCAAACCTTATCTTACAAGTTAGTTTGTGAGGTTGTGTAGTCCGTTGGATTTCTTATCATAACGTACATCAAAACCATCACGTCAATGATGCCCAAAGCTTCCATGGAATCATTGCGCCTTCAATTGGCAGATAGTGGTGACTTAGGATGCGTATGGCATAGCTTTCTACTAACCCTTGTCATAGCAGAGTTCACCTGTTTTAATTGGTTCTCATTCTCTTTTCTAACCCCTTGCAAAGAAGGATTTACCTGCTCTAATAACAACCTCTCTGCTCTCTACTAATTTCTTACCAGAGCAAATAAAATCTGCTCCAACAAGGAGTGAGCAGAGCGGAGGATAAAATTATTGAACACGTAAATCTTGCATAAAATCTTATTATGCAAGAGTTATCAAAGAATAATACCTACTAAAGTAGCTAGCAGGATGTTAGCAAAGATGATGAGAACCTATTAAAATTGGTGAACTATCTTATGACAAGGGCTAGCAAAGAGTACACAGCCTTATTGTATTACCAATTTACCACCATATGGAATCATCTGCCTTTGAAAGTCCTTACTTTTGTAGTGCATATGCACTTCGAACATTCAAAAGGCGCATAAAAATAATATTGATCCAACTATCTTAGAGGTTCAACCACTTATTTTCTTCTCCTTCAATCGGATGATTAGAAACTTAGGATCACCTGATAGACGGCAGACATAAAATTTGGAATGTGGCCCATCTGATTTTGGATCAACACATGCGCTGATTGGATGGTAGGCATGCACATCACATCAAGCCTAAGAAACGTTCCTATACTTGGGCATACTTGGTGATAGGCCATAGTTGAAAAATATGATTTTAGGTAATGTTTGGTTTCTCACCTAAAAGATGGTCTTTTGATCAACGACCAGGTGAAATTTTGAAAGTTAGAGCAAATATAGGATCCCCACTTTGCTTTAGAAGTGTTTATTTCAAATGGGATGGGATCGAAGCCATCATAGTTCACTTTTACGAATTTTTAGCATCTGATTCTGCGATCAAAGATTTGAAATTTTATGAAATTAGAAAGGGAACCTTGATTTTCAACCCAAGATTCTTCCTTTCAACCGCAGTTTTACATGCCTTGTCTGCTTTGAATCAAATGAGATTGTTTTTCTTCCCAATCTTTTATATAAGAGATCTTGAGATCATGTGCCTACCATCAGACGGTCAAGTATTGGTTCCACATGAAAACACATCCTAAAAAATGATCCGAGAATTATGTTTGTTGTATGCCACTGATCATGTTCATTTTATGGGATGTGTGTCATGTGTAATCAAAATCTGACCGTCTTATGATATATCATATAATCTAAGGTCTATTGTGTGAAAGATTGGGACGAAAGCCGATTTCCATAATCTTTATTCAAAGGAGTCAACGATTCAAACATATGAAACTCAGGCTAAGAAGGAGGAATCTTGGATTGTAAATGAAGTCACCCGAGTAGAAAATTGGTGTGGATCAACATCTAGAACAATTGTTGAATCATACATATAAGAGTCTATCATAAGGAAACAGGTTCTTAGTTCCAAGCAAGGATCAAAATACTGGTTTCGGTTTCGGTCCTAATCGGAACCGAAATTTCAGCCAAAATCTTATGGGTCAGGCCGGAAGTTTAGTGCCCAATTTTCTTTTTTAGAAACCCAAAATTATGGGCTGATAATTTGAAGGCCACGATTTTTTACCAAAATTTTTAGGAGGGGTCCGAAACCGATGCGATTCGGCCGAAATTTTGATCCATAGTACCAATGACTATCTTTATCATGGTCTCAATATCTTTAAAATTGTGCCATGTGACACAGATTTGACTCAAATTATGGAGATCGCTTTTCCGCTCAATCATCCACCCAATGGATCTTGAGACCATGAGTGTATCATCAATCAGTCAGTTTTTAATTTCATGTGGCACATATCTCAAAAAAGAACCCCTCAAATTATATTTGAGCGTGATGTGTGCTATGTGATTTTAAGTCTACTTTTTGAGATTTGTGCCACATGAAATAAAAAATTGAATAGCTGATGGTACACCCATAGTCTCAAGATCCATCGAATGAATGATTGGGTTGAAAAATGATCTCCCTCAAAGCACTCAGTAGATTTTGAGTGTTGGCGCCCCACTAATCCTGTTAGTGCTCATAAAGGTACCACGGTTTCTTGGGACCCTATACTACATGGAACACCATTTGATTTGAAGGGCATGATATAAAGATCTTTGATGTATAAAAAAATGCACTCATTTCATTGAATCAGCATCACGACTCACATATCATACAATAAGACGTTGATTAAAGGTAGCACACATCCCGAAAGATACCATAATCTTCATGTACCATGAGAAAGTTTATGGGTCACTTTTGGGGATGCATTAAATGTGGAGTCACCGTTTGACCGTCTGGTAGGTGGGCCATCATCTCAAGATATTTCTGATTAGAAGCAGTCAACAGTGTTAACGGTAGGAATGGTAGAATCGGCCGAATCGTGGGCTACAAAAACCTGTACCCTTACCATTCCTAGGGTCCATACTCTCTTTGACGCGTAAATGTTCAACCTGTAACACGTATACTCCCATGCAAAAACGTGTCAGAAAGAAAGGAACCCATATAAACTACATGTAGTAGTTATAAACTAAGCAAGCTTTGAGAGATAGATAGACAAAAAGAAGAGAGAGAGAGAGAGAGAGAGAGGTAATGTGGAGTTGAGGAGGCACTTCATGGGGCAGATTTCGGCTGGGGAGGTATTTAAGGAGAAATTATAGTGATCAAGATGGTAAGTTTGGAATATTGGAGGGACACTCGAGAGCACAGGAGCTTGCAGAAGCTGTGGTTGAGAACTATGGCAGGCTGAAGGAAGAGACAAAGAAGAAGACGAAGGAGTTTAAGATCTATAGATGGAACCCCTGTGGCCTTAGAGAGATCTATGACAAGCCAGAGAACCCTTTTCTCCAATCTTACCAAGTAGACCTTAACCACTGTGGCCCAATGGTGACTCTCTCTCTCTCTCTCTTAATGCCAAGTTAAAAAAAGAAAAAAAATTATTGGGTACCAATATTTGCACCCCTTTAAAAGGTATGTACGCCCCAGTTAGCACGTGTTTTATGTTGCCATGTACACCAACTAAATTGGTGGGCAACTGGGCATATTCATATATCGGTGGTGTACCACGGAGTACCCACTATAAGTCTCGGTGCCACAGAACAGAGAATCATATTCATATATCGGTGGATCACCCCCGACATTTATCTCTAATAATTACCAATAAGTTTGGGAGGCTAATAATTTACGTCGGTGGGTACACCAACCGACAGGATTCAACATTGACGACACATGGGGATATCAATGGGTCATGCTTAGCCCGGCCTGGGCCCATTCGGGTCAGGTTCAGGTCTACGGTTTTACGGTAAAAATTAGATCTATCAAACCCAGTCCAAACTGGCTGAGCCCAATTTTAGTGTGGGAAAACACAGGCTTAGACTGAATTTGGCCCGACCCGACCCCAACCCCAACCCGCTCGGTCAGGTTTTGGTTTGAGTATCAAAGCCTACCCGTTCGGTCAGGTTTTGGTTTGAGTATCAAAGCCTACCCCGAATCATACTGGGTCAAACCCAGCCTGAATCGTACTGGGCTCAAACCAGCTCAATTACAGTTCGTATTGCGTTGGGGCCTAGGTTTATAGGGTCAGAAAAATTGGGCTATCAAAAGCCTGGCCCGTTTACAGTCCTACCACACAGCTAACAGTAGGGGTGCAGATGTTTGAAAAGTAAAGAAGGGTAACACTTAGGAGGTGCAACTCTTAAATATTACTGGCCAACTTATGGGGTGTAACTATCAGTGGGTGTGCCTACCTTTATTTATTTTATGGTTCATCTACAAACAATTAGATGGATGGCCAATCTAAAATTGAAACTTTGATGTCTGAATTACTGTGGCTAGGGACCTTCAGGGACATAGAATGTCGTTTGTATTCTTAACCTGCACACACACACCCTGTTGTGTACCATGTGCCACTAGTTTATTTGTGAGTGTGGGACAAAGTGGTGTTGTGTTTCTTGGTCTCTATGAGTGGGGAGGGGGTGATGGTACACTGAACCATCCATACCATCAAAGTTGGTGGTGCAGGGTGGAACCACTGTCGGCTCTCTCCATGCTTTAAATGGGGGGCCTTATCAGCTTTTGTCGGCTCTCTATTCCTTGAAATAGGGAGTTGTCAATGATGCAATTTTCTCATTGTTCCTAAAATTTCAAAGAGAAATGGATTGGGGGTTGCTTGAAAGGTGAACAATTAAGGGAAGGCAAATATAATTTATGTTTATATATTTGTGTATGTATCAAGTTCAATGAACTTTTTGAAAACCCAAAAATGGACCATAACTGCAATGAACCCATTTTTTAATGGTTAGGGGCTTCTTTTAATCCGAGTATGCTATGTGCCATTTGATTGGAAGACCATGATCTAAAGAAAGATGTCTGATCTGTGGTATCAAAGATTTCGTTGGAGATGTCTTTATTATCTAATTCAAAACATAGATTATGGTGCCAAAGATTACATAGAAAAATGTCTCCATTGTCTAATTCAAAGCCGTCAAATGCCTTTAAAATGAAAGACCAAAACTGATTTTGGAGATGTTAACCATTCGTTTCAATGGCATTTCATATATGGTCATTATGAATTACATGATGGAGATGTTTTCCAATCCAATCTTCTTTATAGTAGGCCTTTCGCATAACATAGCATATAAAATAGTGTCATGTGTCCAAGATCAGTGATCCGTTCCAATTCTAGCTTGGGAACGGGTTGGTTACCATATACCAGCTCTATTATCATGCGACATGACGGGTGCCTATAAATAAGTGGAAGCTTTGATTGATCTGTCTAAGTCTGGTCAAAGACAAAGGATACAAGTTTCCTCAATCTCAATTTAGGATCTAGTGCGATCGTAATTGGCAGACATTGAAGTTGTTGTTATACTTGATTTTATTGAAAAAATTTATTTGTAAGATTTGATTGATAAGCTTTTTAAGCTACAGTAATTATATGTGGGAAATCAAATTAGATTGAGGTGGGTCGATTATAACCATTACAATACATTAATTGAGTCAATAAATCAAGTCAAACCCACTGAATTTGGAAGGTATGCATTTTGGTCCAGCTTGCCCAAAAGAAACAAGTGGTGATCACGAGACACACATATCGTAAATAATCGACATTATCATCATCACCTTGTCTTGTTAGCTTGGTGAGTCCTATTTCTCGTCTTTTCTGTTTGTATCATTTCAATTTTTCATATAAGGGTTGTTTTTGGTCTACGATAGACAAGCAAGATTTTTCTTTTTATTAGGGCCATCCCTAAACTTTCTCTTATGTGTTCATTCTTAATTATATCCGTTTTTACTTCTCACACCCATATTAACAGACACACTTCAGCCGCATTAACTCTTTCTTGTTACTCTTTCATGGTCCAATTCTCTACATTATACAGTAATGCACATCTGACAATCGTTTTATGAAAAATCTCCATCCAATTGAAGTGGCACTAACTGATTCTACTATGTACCTTTGGTATGGGAGGTACTACTTGCACACGAGATTTATACCATTGCACATAGTTTAAAAGGAAGACTTGCTATTTTTTGAGAAGTGCCACATGGAACACCATCTAAGCAATCTGATTTGAAGGCCATAATCTAAAGATCTTTGTTGCTAAAGATTGGTATGGAAACACGATCTCTATCATCCGATTCAACACGGTCCATAGAATCAGATGATATAAATTGTGTTTCATGCCAATATTTGCCACCGAAGATTTTTTACGCCAAGGCCTTCAAATCTGATGGCTTATAATAGTGTTCCAAGTGGCATAGGTCTATACCAAGTCGTCTTTCAAACTATGTGCAAGAGTACAAATCTCGTGCAAGTAGTCGCTCCCTTTTGGCATTATTGTCCATATTGCTTAATGCATCTCTCTTAGCATATCCGTCTCAGTCACATGAAATCCATCTTCTTGTCACTTTTTACATAGCCTATTCTCTGCATTATATCGTAATTTACACATCTTACCGTCGTTTTATAATAAACCTCCCTCCAATTGAACGGGCTCTAATTGATCATAAAGTATGTAAAGGAGATAAGCAGATGCTCATAATTCCCAGCATGAGTTAATTGAGATTAAACTTGATGTTTTTGGTACTCTTATGGATGATGGGGTTTTAACACATTTTTAGCTACCATTATTATTGAAGTTGTTAGTTTGGTGAATTCTTACAAACTAATCGCACTATTATTATTGTTATTCATAAAATTGTGTATCTAAAATTGTAGAATGACATATTAATTCCACTTCTATCAAACTTTTAGGTGACATATTAATTCCACTTCTTCATTTTCCAGGTGCTAGATGCCCTTCAGAAGATAAGAGGCAGAGTTAGATTCAACCTTGGCCTATAGAAGGTCATGCAGGGAAGGCATTTGTGGCTCTTGCTCCATGAACATCGATGGGACCAACACCGTGGCATGCCTCAAGCCTATCGATATCGATACTTTGAAGTCCACTATAATAACTCCTCTACCTCATATGTTTGTGGTCAAGGACCTAGTCACCGACCTCACAAATTTCTACCAACAATGCAAGTAAGAGTTCAAATCGGTATTCTTCGTACTTAATTTATAAGTTGCCCTTTTAAGATTTAGACCAAAACCATATGCCACTACCAGTTGATGTGTGGATTTTTACACCACATATATATATATATATATATATATATATATATATATATATATATATATATATATATATATATATATATATATATATATAAAATATTCAAGTGTAGTTTTCTTGAACCGCTTCAGTCATGCTCATCGTTTCTCGAATGGAAAAAATCGGCTTGTAAGGTGAGGTTTGCCCAAGATATAAAGAACCCAGTATCTTGGTTTTCTTTTTATATGTGTGAGGACCCTCTAACCTCAGTGACTTCCATAAAAAAAAGAAAAGATATAAAGAGCCCAAGAAGAGCTTGCTCACAAACGATGTGGGACAATACCAACACGCCGCCGCACGTGTTGGCGAGATTGAGCCAAAATCACATGGACAAGAAATGGGTGACGTGGGGAGAAAGAATGACTTTGATACCATGTATAAATCCAACGGGCCTAACTCAACCTCACAAAGGTGAGGTTTGCCCAAGATATAAAGAGCCCAAGAAGGGCCTTCCCACAAATGATGTGGGACAATACCAACAGACCAAAACCATAAGCCTCTACCAGTTGATGTGCGATTTTATGCCATATATGTATATCCTAATTATACAAGTGTAGTTTGCTCAAACCACTTCAGTTGTGCTCATGGTTTCTCGAATGGAAGAAAGTAACTTCTTTCTGGAACATGGTCAACCAGAAATTCTGATGTTTCACGATTCTTCATCTGCTGATTTGAACTCATTGTCTTAACAAAGCACATTATATAAATATTAAACTTTACTAGTGAAAAAAGCGTACCCTAATAAAGATGCGAACACATGACAAAGAGAATACGGATGTAGAAGAAAACTTTTCTTGGAGAAACTACCTTAAGTGCCTTATTTCCTCTTCCCTTATCTGTTGTTTCTACCCTTTTGTCTCACTGTTTGCTAATTAGAGCCAACTCTATACCATCCCAAATTAGCCTAGTGCATGGGTTCAACTTGGAGAGAGGAAAAAAAACACCAAGATGACATAAAGGTGTAGAGGACAAATCAAGACACCACATAACAACATAATTCAAAATCTACCTTAAGTAGCAAATTGCTGAACCATTAAATGGAACCCTCTATACCCATAACTAAAATTAGAGGGCTAATGTCTTTTTTTTTGTTTCTTAGGTAATTTGGGATTTAACCTGCAACCTCAGGATTGATTCATCGTCCACCTTCTAGTTAATCTATAGGCGGACCATTTGTAGATGATGTCTCTGGCCCATTTAACTGCTGCAACAATCGTGTTTCGACCTGGCTACTGTAGAGAAATTTGACTTCATGATGTTCCATGATACATTAAAAACTAGAACATGAGACCATGTTGATATAAAAACACTCCATTCTCGTAAACTTTCACGTATAGATCAGAAACAGAATTAGGATGTGTTTGATCCTTCTATGATAGAGAAAGAATAAATAAATTACTCGGTATTTGTAATAAAATTAATTTTTTTTGTTAATAATCTTTTCTTATATCTCCTCACTTCCCATTTTCCATCATGTCTTCATAAGAAATATACAAGAAACATAGCTTCACTATCCAAGTCTTTTAGCAAATGACTCAACATTATCAAGAAGAGCCAATTTCCAACGAACGACCGAACTCTGTTTATTATTTAATTTTATGCAAACTTTCAAGCTAATTTACTTCAAAGAAAATTAGAAAAAGGGAATTACTTGAAAGTTTTAGCGTATTATACTACTTCAGAAAGTTATAGAAGAAAGGGATTGTCACGATTCTATTGGGTTTCCAACAAGCCATTGGGTCCAACCAGGCATTGGGTCTGCGTGTGAGAAACATTTAGTTGAAATTACTGAACCACCCTTCTTTCCAATTAACTATATGATATAATTGTGTTATATGACATTTTATAGAAGGGTATTTTCATAAGTTTAACTATAAATGTTTCTTACATGTTGACCGAATAACTTTTTGAGGACCTTGAAAAGTGTGTCAAATTAATTTTTTCAAAACTTTCTGAAGTAGGATAATATGCTGAAATTTTTTACGAGTAATCCTTCTTTTGTAAGAGCATCTCCAACAAGGATAACTATTTTAGTTGCTCCTTCTTTAAAATAATATTTTGTTATTTCTATTTTAATATATATTTAAAATATATGGCAATTGGAGAGAGAGAGAGAGAGAGAGAGAGAGAGAGAGAGAGAGAGAGAGAGAGAGAGAAATTTAATAATTTTGTAATTATAGCAATTGGAGGAGGATTCGCCAAAGATAGCAATTGGAGGATGACTCGCCAAAGATAGCGAGTCTGCTAGAAAGGCTTTCAAGGGTTTTGGATCGCCAAAATAGTGAATTTGGGCTCTTTTCTACTTATAGCAATCCTTGTTGGAGATGCTCTAAAGGGCCCTTATTTATTAGCTCTTTTCTGCTTATAGCGATCCTTGCTGGGATGCTCTAAAGGGCCCATATTTATTAGCAACTACTTAGAGCATAAGAACAACGAGATTATCTTACAGGGCTAAACCTCCTGAATACATTTGAATGCTGCTTAAGATTTGTTGAAGATTTGTTGAAGTTTAGTCTCACATCGGGTAAATTGTAGCCTTGTCTCTCCCCTTGTAGCCTTGTCTCTCCCCTTATAATATCCTGCAACCCTCCACTCACTCATAGCCTATTAGTTTTGAGATGGATACCCAAATTTATCATTCTTCCATTGGAAAATTGAGAATCGTAGAGTAAGCCTTATGACAATAGTTCTCTATAGACATGAATTCTATAGAGTAAGCCTTATGACAATAGTTCTCTATAGACATGAATTCTTGAGCGAAATTTTACTAAATTAGTTGTTCTACACTATATTTGTAGGTTGATTGAGCTTTGGACGGGTGTGAGTTCAGGCAATCACCTGAAGATAGGAAAAAGCTTGATGGGCTCTATGAATGCATATTATGTGCTTGTTCCACCTCCTCCTGCCCCTCCTATTGGTGGAATCCAGAGGAGTTTCTGGTACCAGCTGCCCTGCTACATGCTTATCGATGGATCTCCGACAGGTAAGTCCTCTGCAACATTTCATTGTTTAAGTTTAAGTTGTGCATGGAGGTTATTTAGGCCCTGTTTGGCACAGCCACAGATTCTCTGCTTCCTCGTAAGACAGTTTCTCACAAAAGCCAAGGGCGGAAGCTGGTTTTTGCGGCTTGAGCTCGCCCATTTTCAGAGTTAAATGGTATTTGCAGGAAGCTGTTTGAAATGAAATTGTAAAAATGAGGTGGGAAGCTGTATTTACCAAACGAGTAAGATGATGGTGCTGCTTTTCACCATCGGAAGCGTGGAGCGGGTCTCTAGCAGCCATGCCAAACAGGGAATTACTCTCTACTGATCTGCATCATCACATAACTTGGCTTATGAACTGTTGGGACTCCTCCAGAATCCGACTTCTACAGATTTTATGGCCCTTGAAATTTGTACAAGTTAGCTGTCGACCCAATTTGGAAACGAAAAAGTGCTTGATAGGTGGTGATGCCTCTCACCATGGTATCAAAAAGTGCTTCATACGTGAAATCACTGCAAGCCTTTACTGAATGTACATAGGATCCAATCATGGGTCAAAATCTCGGGTTTCCCGTACTCATTGGTATGTCTTGGCCGATACATACCAAAATGTTTATGGGTCGATGCACTCAAATGTATCAACACCGAAACCGATATCGTTCGGTATTGTCCAACATTTTGACCCATGAGTACAATTGCACCCAATTGGCCGGTAACGATGGTTTCCTTTGCAGTCGCGACGATTTCACTCAAGAATTGCACAGTAATCTGCCCCTGCCAGATCCATTGACAAGATGAGGAAGCAACATTTGTATTCACCGACAAAGAGAGAGATTTGATGTTTCAGCTAGCAATTCTGTGTACCTATAACCAATTGATTCTCAACTCCTCTATTTTCTTTCAAGTTTTCTAACATATAATGGTGGGGTTCATAGTAGAATATTTGCAGGTTCAAGCAAAACCTGATCAGGTGGTGCTTGATTGGTTTGCAAAGGTGGGAAAAAAATTGTTATAAAACACTTGAATTTAAGATTGTGCAAGTTTAGTAGGGGGCACATTCTTCTATGAGAAGGCCACAAATAGGGTTGTCCTGGCCTGGCTTCGTTCAGATTCGACCTTAAAGAAGCCCAACCGAGCCTGGGTTGATTGGGCGAGGTTGAGGCCTAATTCTTAGGATCAGAAATAAGCAGACTGATGAAAGCCTGGCCCAGCCTGGAAAAGCCCAATTATATGGGCTGGTCCAAATATGATCCATCCCGAACCTGACCCCGCCCGACCAAGCTTGGGCTTAAATAAAAAGCCCGAGTCCGAATGCACCTGGGCCAAGCCTGGGTTTTGCATCTGGACTGGGCTTCACCAAACACATCATGTTTGGCCATATCCTTGACTGAAAAATGCTTCTCCCCCAGTATATATCCTGAAAAGTGCTTTTCCCTGAAAATGCTTTTCTGAAGCAACTTTGCGAAACATGACCTTATCCTCTTGAAAGTAATATAAGATCTAGGATTAATGGGGGAATCACTCTTATCATAAGATTATCAAGCTTCATATGTCAGGGGACCTGAAAATTTGTGCAACCTGCGACCTTGAGGTTGCAATATTGCCAAACCTTTTATTGTACTTTAGTCTTAAAAAAATTTATTGATCATAATTTTACGTTTAATCAAAGTTACTTTTATTAAAAGTGGATATTTAATCAAATTTGACTAGTGTAACCTAACGATGTATATGAATATGCAATTGAACTTTTGTAACTTGTTAGTAAATTATAAAATTTTCTTTGTCAAAGTTGAAATTTGATCAAAGTTTGACTTTTAGAAAAATATAATTTCTTCTCAATGTGTAACCTTATAATAGATACTATCATTTACAATTTTGTTATTTACCACATTTTTATTGATCAAAATTTTTAGTTTGATCAAAGTTTGACTTTTTATTTGAGTTTGGCATTTTAAACTCTAACTTATGTAACTTGATAATAACTAGTGATTACTATGGTGTCAATTTTTAATGTAATATAATATTCTTAAAATAATTATTGGTTAATATTTGATTTTGACCATTATTTTGATAAAAAAAAAAAGTCAATTTATGACTAGTGCAACACAAAGTGATAAGTTAGGTATTTTTCTAAATATATATTTTTTTCTTTTCTCACTAAGTATTTGTTCATTAATACTTCTACTTTTATAAAAGTAGAAAATATATGATCCAAATTTAAAAACTCACTTTCTAATTCTTTTTCAAATATACTAATCAAACAAAAGAAATTCATTTCCAATGAAAGTCATTTATCAAACACACTAATCAAACAATGAAAAATCAATTTCTAAAGGAAAGTTTCTTAAGAAATTAACTAGGAAATTGATTTCGTTTCTTCTTTGGAGTTTCTTTGCTATCAAATAGGGTCTAAGCGAGAAGTGAAAAAGTTTATCAAAAGAAAAATCACACATCAAGATACATCATTCCACATAAAATACAATTTTTGTTCGTAATGCATCATTTTAATGTTGGTCATATAGGAAATCTCTGTAACAAAGCAACATCTCAATGCTTCCAAGGGCATAAGAGTTAGGGCACCTCTATTCGCGCTAACGCAATTTCTATGATGGCGCCCATTTAATGAAATGTAATTTTTTGAGGGGGAATTAGAAAAATGTGAACCCTCCTAATTTCTCCTTCGGGGGCACCCACCTATTTAAAACACTCACATTCTTTTTCATCTTTTCCGGCACTCTTCTTCCCTGACCACCTTCCTCAACAATTTCCGAATCACCATCTTTTTCTTTTTCTTCTTCCTCCGGCGACTCTTCTCATTTTCTTCTACTCTGGCAACTCAACATCACTGAACTATTAACTACAATAAAAAAAAATTAAAAAATCTATAAAAGAAAGAACCTAAGCCTAAGAAACACTACAAAATTTAAAACCTAAGAAAACTACAACTGAACTTGTGGTGGTAGGTACCTACTGTCAGTTGTAATTAACTCATAGTAAACATCTACTATCAGCCTTTTACATTTAACAGTGGGTTCCCACCGCCAAATTATTATATCTGACGGTGGGTGCCTATTGTCACAAGTTCAAGATGATTTTTTTAAGGTTTTTGATTTTTTTTTAGGGTTTTTTCTTTGTTTGTAGGTTTTCAATGTAGATGAGGAGGAAGAAGGAGAACGAAAAGAAGAAGAGGGTGCTTCGATCATGTTGTTTTCGCCGTTGCACCGGAGTTGAGGAAGAAGATGATGACAAAGAGGGTTTTCCGATGACACTACAAAAACTAAGACTATTAGCGATAGTTTTTTGGAGCAAAAAACTGCCAATATTAATAAAAACCGTATTAAGACTATTAGCGGTAAGGGTATTAGCAGCAGTTTTTTGTTAATAGCGACAGTTTTTGGCTGTCGCTAATAGTCTTATTTTTTGTAGTGTGATGGCGATATCGTTGTTGCGGAGGTTGGAGTTAGGGAAGAAGAAAGATGAAGAAAAAGAAGAAAAAGAAGAAAAAGGTGATTCGATCTTGTCAGCGACACCGTTGCCGCTGTCGGAGTTGACAGAGAAGAAGAAAAAGAGAGAAAAAGAGATGGAAGAAGAGAAATAAGTGAAAAAATGAAAAAAAAAAAAAAAAACTTTTATATACATAGGCACCCATGAAGTAAAAAGAGACAGAAAAAAAAGTAGGTTTTTTTTTATACGTGAGAACGTGAGCGCTTTTAGAGAAGTGATTGGCTCGAATAGAGGTACCCTAAGAGCTAATCTTTGGTTGTTGTTTAAACACACGGTGGTCCCCTAAGTACAGGTGTTGAATGAAATGATAAGAGAGCTCGTTTTGTGGGCCTTCAAAACATATGGCTTAGAAGGTATTCCACAAGGCACATATGCCAAAAGTATTGTCTTTCTTTCAAACTACTTGTGACAACACAAATCTCGTGTGCTATATAATGTATCTCGTGACCCTAATAGGTTGTGGTCGACTGCATGGTCGATAACGGTTGACCGTGGGTCTCTATGCAGTCGAAACTTCTATAAAATAAATCTTGAGATGATAGGCTTCAAATCACACGGAATACATGATATTGGGTCTAAATTATACACTTTTGAAGACCGATCACAAAATTCACGCTCAAAAGTGATTTTAAGGCCATTTTTTTGGGATCTGTGACACGTGGAATCACAAATTGATCATCTGATATGTGGCCATAATGTCAGGATCTATGCTGTCAAAGATCGGAGTGAAAAATGATCTCCATCATTTGATTAGAAGGAATCAATTGTTTTCAAGGGCTTTGGGACGTGGCCCCTTTCACAGAATACGTGGGTGCAAAAAGAGATACCCTTTATTGAATTATTTGGGGATTTTTAAAACATACAATTTATGTAAGAATTTGCATATAATTCGGGATTAATTTCAAAACCTTAAATTTGTGAGTCATTTGCAAATGTTTTTAAAATTCAGCGATTTTTGGGACTATGCCGGAGCCTAGTGCCAGCTACTACATTCATGACAATCTCCTTATCCAATGGTCTTCCCAAAAATTTGTATCAGGTTAGTAGGTGGCACTGGTTGGAGCCCAAATTGTCTAACAATTTTCATTTAAAACCGAACTCTATACCATATTAAAGTTGGGTTTTAAGAAATTTTAAGAAAAATCCGTGGGATGATAGGTCGGGCAATGGGCAGAGATCGGTTCCTGCAGGGCGGCCTGAGCCTGGCCTGTTTATAAGAAGCTTCTTTAGCAGGAGAGGAGGCCTCGCCTCTTGCTACAGGCCCAAATCATTACCTCAAACCAGTAGAAATAACAATAAGGAATTTTTACTAATAATACTTTGTCTTGATGAATGCTGGATGCGAGCGAAAAGACTTCTGTTGAATGATTTTTTGTGTATGTCATCTTAGCAGACTCAGATTCCTGATTTTCCCTATATGCGTTCTTAAGTTACTCAGATTCCTGATAGATTCTTATAAAACTCAGAATCCTTTGTTTTTAAGTTTCTCTCAGAAAATCCTCAGAATCGATTCAATCAGTGATTATGCTATAACCGTAGATACATGATCTAATCATCGATTTATGTGTCGTACTCAGATTTTTCTCAAAATTTACGGGCAACCAATCGAGATGGGGGTGAACATATTTGACGGAGTCTTTTTTCGAATCTGATTTAATGGCCATTACTTTTAAAATGGGCCACTAATACCCAACATAGTCACCAAATCGGGGTTCGGCAATAGTTCGGCGAGGTTAAAATTCAAAAAAATCCGGGAAGTTCGGGAAAATATTCGAAGGAAAAGTCCTAAGAAAAATTATAAAAAAATTAAATTAAATTAAAATTATAAAAAAGATGTACAATTTAATTCATCTTAAATGGATGCCAGTGTTGGAAAATATCTGCTAGGGTTGTGCAGAAAACTAACCAAACTGACCGAAATTTTAGTTTCAATTTTGGGACATATCGATTTCAATTTCAAAAAATAGAAACCGATAGTTATTGGTTCGGTTTCGATTTTAACGTTAAAAAATTGAAACCAAACCGATAGTGGTACTGCTCAGTTACATACAAAAAATTCTCTTTTAAAATGGATTAATTTCATTAAAATGAGGTCTATAAAATGGATTAATTTCATTTAAAAATTAATCCACTATGTTTGATTAATTTCATTAAAATGGATTAAAACTTCTATAAAAATGCTATAAATAAAAAAAAGTTTTTAAAAATGGGGTTTAGAAACCGAGAATCGACTGAACCGGTTCGATTTCAGTTTTGAACCTTATTGGTTCAGTTTTGATTTTGCATGAAAACTGACCCGATAACACCTCTAATATCTACCATTTAATTTTAACATAAGTTTACAATTATTTTATACTTATAAATAAGGGGCATTAACTTTTATGTCATTAACGATAAATCTCACAGTTAAACGGACTATGCCATCGCATCTGGAACGCTGAAAAACCTTAATATATATCTCATTTTCTTCAAATAAGGTTTGCGTGATTTTCAAAGTTTAAAATACCACTACAAAAAATAAATTTATTGGAGACAGCTTTTAGCCGTCTCCAAAGATGGAAAAGCAGTCTCCAATACTATTGGAGATGGCTTCAATGTAGTCTCAAATACACCGTCTCCATTGTCTTTGGAGACGGCATGAAGTCGTCCCCAATAATAAGCATTTATTATTGGAGATGGCTTAACGCCGTCTCTAATAATAGATTTTTGGCTTTGGGGATGGCTTATAACCATCCCCAATAACAATCATCTATTATTGGAGATGGCTTCTAGCCATCTCTAATGAGTTGTTGTGTTTCTCCAGTATTTTTTTTTTAAAATGCTATTTTTTTTTTCTCCAGGCACCATATTACCTAGTACACATTCACAACCTATAAATAATATAAAAAAATAATTATTCTATTTTACATTTGTTTTACTTCTAATTTTCGCTATTGGCACTACAAAAAATAAGACTATTAGCAGCAGCTAAAAACTGTCGCTATTAACAAAAAAACTGCCACTAATATCCTCACCGGCAGTTGTAAAAACTGCCGCTACTAGTGTTGTTGTTACTTTATTTTAGCGGCAGTTTTTACAACTGCCAGTGAAGGTAATAGCGGCAGTTTTTACAATTGCTGCCGCTAAGTTGTCAATAGTAGTGGCAACACAAAAAAACTGCCGCTGTCATGTTTATACCGGCATTACAAACAGAGAGATGCCCATTAGAAGCTTTGCGTATATAGAGGTTCTGATAAAAGTAAAATAGAGAAACTTATTGGGAAACTTATTGGGAAAATATGAGACTCAATTGAATCAAAAGTAAGAATTACACTAGTACAAAAAGAAAAATATGTCGGCTATAATTCAAACATTGGTACCGTCTTTTTACAATAGTACAAAAACAAAAGTATGTTTGTTATAATTCGGACATCGACACCGTCTTTTTCAACCTGGTTCATGTCATCCCTTTCCAACTCCCTTCATGCAATATATCATCCAACAGTTTATCTAGAGCACGAACCGTCGAGTGTTGAGCAGGGCTGAACTCAGTTAAAAGAAGAGACACCAAAGGCTCCTCACACCGAGCTGTAGCCATTGTAGACCGAATTCTCGTATTTCCAAAAAGCACACAACACAGCTCTGCAGCTTCTCCTTTCAGCTCTATTGAACAACTTGAGGATAGAATACTGCAAAGGATATCAACCACATTCATTTCAACACCAGCAACAGCAAGGGCCCTTGCTGGATTTTCACTCAATAAACCAACCAGTCCAGCTATAGCAGCATGTTTCTCCATTTCTTATGTGGTTCGAGGAAAACAAACTCTCTAATGCTTTAGTTGGAGCCCATGCTGATTGACAACACCAATCAGCATCCACTTAGACGTAGAACTGCCACAAGCTAATTGACAACACCAAATGCAGCCTCATGTCTCCTTATTTCAGCACTGCTGAATAGAATTCCCAATAAATCTGCTGTAGCTTCTTCTGTTACGTCTTGTGGACTAAGAGAAAAATACTTGGTCAATGCCTCTATAGCCCCAGCTTCAACCATTGCAAGCTTCTTTGAGGGGCCATCTTTTGCTAGCTGAGTCAAAAGTCTAAGGGCTAGAATAGGTGCACCGGGTCTGTCTGGATTTCACACCAAAATAAATTCTTCTGACAATTCCAGAAGGTCTGAAATATCAGCATCAGCACAGCCAAGTAAAGAAATAAGCCCAACAGGCACCCCTGTATTGGCTACAACAAGAAGACTTCCTCTGCTACCATTGCAGACAAGACTGGTCAGTGCTTGGGCTGAAAAATATCTGTTTGTAGACTCCTCTGACTTCAACAGTTTAACTAGCATGGGAATGGATCACATGCTTGCATGTGCCCAAATGATATCTCTATCTGGAAATAAAACTGCAAGCAGTAAAGCACAAACCCATGTACTGCTATATTCTTTAGAATCACTCTGCATAATTAAAACGTAAGCGAAGAGAGGACTCTACAATGATGATAAGCAATTAATGAATCATGAAAAACATATTTACTCTAGTGAAAATGAATAAATAGCTAAAACTGTGGACAACACGCCATGAACCTAATCAATGAAAATTATACCTTGAAGTGCACGCCAAAGAGAACCTTCATTGCTGCAAAGTATGAGCAAAGTTTTTATAAGCTCATCCTTAACCTCATTGGTTACCATGGTGATCAGACCAACAAGCAAGCGCTTTGCATCTGAATTTTTTAATTTCTTTGAGAGTATAGTGTTTCCGTACAAAGGTGGCTAGGGCTTCTATTGTACGCTCCAGCACAAGAAATTGCAACTGTGGTTTAAACTGTTTGGTCAAACTCTGCTCAATAATCATAGGATCTGATGCTCTAATAGATTCATCTTTGATATCATATATCATGAGACCAGAAGCTACAGCACCCAATGTGTCTGCAATCTGCATATGTGAAGTGCATGACTTGAGGCTTTGTCCAAGGCTTGCGATGACATATGATAGACCACCTGAGATATTTGCAAGAGCACAAGTTGCATTTTCCTGCAGTGCTTGGGCATACTCACCTTGCATGAATTCTTTTGATGGGGCTATCGTAGTATTTATCAAAGCAGGGATCCCATTAAAATTAGCTATCTCCTGCCGTGCTTCTTTACACTGTGCAGAAAGAGACTTAAGAGCACCAGTAGATTCTGCTCTAGCAGAGGCTTCATTACCAGTACCCAGTAGTTTGAGTAGTTGCTTAGTAGCTCCTGCGGCTAAGATCTTCGAGCAAACTGATGGTTCTTCTATCATAATGCATGCAAGAAGAAATCAAACATTTGCTTGAGTAAATGGGTAGTAAAAAGAAATCACAAGAGCCAAGTTAAATCAAATCCTGATCTCTTTCACCGTTGTAAACGTTAGTGATAACAAACCAAAACATTAAATTCACGAAAAATTAGTCAACACCCAAAGAGAGAAGGCAAATCTTGAAATATTGACTGCAAAAAATGGTGAGAGGTGGTTTTAGACAATAAATTGGAACATAAGATGACAAAGTAAATTCAGTAAGAGGCCAGCTTTATTCCTTCACACAAAGGTAAATAAGAATAATAATGGTGTGAAAATTAAATCCCAATAAAAGTAGTAAAAACTCAGAGGAACTAAGAAAGCCAACTAATCACTCTACATTAATTCTCTAAGAAAAGGTTAATAGAAGTGCCATAATTAAGAATAAAAGCAGTGAAAACCAGCAAATAAAGGTAGAAAATAATTAATTCCCCATATCTTTCAAAAAATTAATGACAGCTACAACAGAAAAAATCGTATAAAAGGCGGTAAATACTTGAAAATACAGAAAGAAACTTGTGTAAAAGAAACCAAGGTAAGTATTCAACGGGAATAATAAGAAATAATAAGAAACCAAGAAATAATAAGAAACCAAGGTAAGTATTCAACGGGCAAAAACAAAAAAGAAAAAGAATCCAAAACAGAGTTGTCAAATCATGAAAACTGATAAAATCAACAACACAACCAAACTCAAATCCACTAAGAGCTCCAAGAAACAAACAACATAATAAAAAACCCAGCTCACAACTACTTCAACTACACAAAAAAGTTAAAAAACATATACATACACCCTAAAAAATCTTAAATTCCATTACAAAACCCAGTAAAATCTTTATATAAACAGAACTAGCCAACTTCGAACCATACAATATCAGTTTAAGTACTTATAGGCCCTGGAAATAAATGGTCAGCCATACAATATCAGTTTCCCAGCAGGGTTGTCTGTTCCAATTGTAATAATATGGTTCTCAAAGCATTTTTTCATCAATTATAAACTCATTCAACAAGTAACTAATGGCACACTATTAATGGAGTTGAATTTCCAAAAAACAAACACAACAAGAAAAGGAAAAAAAAACGAAGAGAATTAGGTCCAATCTCAGTTGCTTTAAACAAGTCTGATTCAACAATTTCCCTACTGCAGAGCATATCATGATACCTAAAATAGTGTTTGAAAACAAATAAGAATATACAAACGTATAAAGTAGTAGAAGATGAAATTCAGTAAAAATTTGTATAGCTCCAGCTTCCAGAAACATATAGAATAGAAACATACAAATTATGAAAAATGCTAGCCAAATCCAAACTTGCATTAGTTGACTCTAGTATCCAACGTTCACTGCTCTTTTGCTATTCCAAATCCAATGCTCACTCAACAAACAAGCAAAAGATTGACACTGCTCTTTGGCTATTTCAAATCTTAACAAGGCCACTGTCGAGAAAACGCTGAAACAAGCAGAGTTTGACGTTCTCTAGTTCGATGTATCTTTATCTTTTATGGTTTCAGTCTTCAAAACAATAATGAAAGTTAGAAGTTGGGTTTTTTTTTATATATATTCCAAGGTTATCTCCCATAAAAAAAGTGAGAATTTATGTAGAAACCAAATGAAAAGGTTACCATTTACTTATACAGGTCCCTGCGGCATAATTTACACATTGGGGCGACGAAACTACTCCATCCCTAAAAAAAGTGAACCTTGAGAGCAACAGCTACTCCCATTGACTGACCCAAGATAAAGTGGGATTGCTCTTTGGAGGCAAAGAGCAGCTGTCTGTTGTCATATAGAACACTTTAGTGTAGGAGGGTGTTTGGTTGTAAGTGATCTTAGTTGTTTCGGAGAGTGAAAGAGCAGAATTTGGGTCTCTTTAAAATCCCAATATATCCCTAAAAAACATACATCGAGTCACACTATTTGTCCTTCCCATGATATGTATCAATAAATCATAACATAACATTGACAGAAATGCGGCCACATGTATATAATTGATGCTTTGTGTACTAGCTGCTATAGGGTCCATTTCTGCCTACTCCTAATGTCATTATGAATTTGTTTACAGGATCACTGTATATTGACGTGTCTTTGTGTGCTGAACGTGTAAGAATCTGACCATTGCAAAGTTCTCAGCACACTTGAGATATAGTTTTCATTATAGAATGGTCTCTTTGTAGATTTTGATGCACAACCAGTACACCTTATACATTGTACACTTTATACAAAATATTCTGTCTCAAATGCATAATAGTGTTTTAATGGTTGTTGCTCAGTCAGTTTTGTTTTTGTTTTTGTTTTTTTTCATCTTCACATTTTGGTTGATTGCGGTCTTATTTTTAAAATATTTACAAGATGTGCTTCCTTCTAGGATTTGGCATTAGAAAGAGGCAAAGATGGCACAAGACATGATATGCCCATTAGAGGCTAACAAGAAGGATTTACCTACAATCTGATTCTGACAAAAGGCAGCAGTGTCATGTTTATTGTCTAAAACTTCAAATTATTTGACATATAAGTTTGAGTATCCCTAACTTCAATTAACCTATTCATAGTTGTATACTTGAAAATGGTAATGCATCAAAGCATGTGCATTTCGATATTGAACTAAGTATCTCTTAAATAGATTACTCATTCATCAAAGCAAGTAAATTGCTTCTGCATCAAAGCTGGTGCTTGTCAAATTTTACAGAGTTTTTATTATATGCTACGATATTTGTGTAAAGCTTACAAACTTAGTAATTGATGTCTGATTTTGGTCCGGATTCTCAACACATGTGCTTTCTTTTAACTTCCAAAAATACTATATTGTTCTATTGGGTATAACAGGGAGTGGATATGTTTGGAAAATGTGTTGAATTTACAAAGTTCAAAGTTGATGTTTCAAAAGGAAAGAAGAAAGAGTGTATTGGAGCCTACATGGCATGACTTCAAATTTGATCCAACTTCCTAATAAACAATGTTACTTGTAATAATCATGATATCCACTTCCTCATGATAAATGGTTGATATTGCTATGTTGATGGATGCATTTTTGTTTCAGCCATACTTTCTTCTACCTATAGTGGCTTATCTTTTTTTGATTGGGTTAGTTTAGGATTGAGAACAAGGAATCAATACTGTATTTGCTTAAGGACCAGCTGTTTCCATGTTGATCCTTTTGGAGCAATATATGTATTTTAGGAAATGTCTGTATTTTAAGATGTTTAGGACCAGAATTTTAGCCAATGATGGTTCTGAGATTCAGCAGTCAATAAAGACCTTGATTTATGTTGTTTTTAATAGATATGTAATGCGTATCTATTCTAATTAAGAAGGGAGCCATTACTTGCACACGAGAAGCTCTCTTGCACATAGTTTAAAACAGAGACTTGGTTTTTTGGGGATTTCTGTCATGTGAAACACCATCTAAGCCATCCTATTTGAAGGCCATGATGTAAAGATCGTTGGTGCAAAAAATTATAAACAGTTACACCACCATTGATTTATTACCTAAAGAAGCTCTAGGGTTAGATTGATCACCTTTTGGGTGCATAAATGGCCTAGTAAATGTCATCAAATACACCAACTTATTATTTGATAAGAGCATGAACCAGAACCTGTAGTAATAATGCGTTTTTATATGAGATTTCTAGATCTTTACACAGCAATTATGCAGCTTCAACTAATTACAAGTAACCAAAAAAAGAAGCAAAAACAACAATTATGTCAGTTCTAAAAGCACATATCATACAGAAAATTCAGTGCTTATGAAAAATAAATCCGACATAAATTTCCAAAAATCGACCAAAAAAACAAATATATCCCTCATATCATGAAATGACTAAAAATCCTAAATCTAGTTCTATACTTCCCGACGAGAAAGCTCAACATTCCAAGTAGCCTCTCTTTCAGCCACTTCTCTTTCTCTCTCCTTGATGTAGCTCTGCATCTCCCTCTCCATCATGATCCTACCTTGGATATCGGCATCCAGAGCCTCTTTCAGCTCTTTCACAAACTTATGGACTACGAATTTGATTCTTAGGGAATCAAATCTAACAAACTAAGCATCCTTACTTAAACGAATGCTTATTACATACAGGAAACAAAATCAATTATGGTATGTTGCAGGCTTCATGCTGGCGATGGAGAGCATACGACATCCTGCATATAGCCACCCAATCAAGCTGGTTTCGCTCTCTTTGTGCTGATTTTCGTGTTCTCTTGGTGTTCGTCAGGCCGAAAGAATCATTTCGCTACAACATTTCAGGTAGCTTGCAGAGGCTGCTCTTTTTTTAGTTGGTTTAAGTAGCATAGCCTATGTAGGCATGTCATATCGATTGTCCCCCGCAAAGGTTCTGCAGAAGGAATCTCTTATTGACAATAAACTCAGTACATAGTTTGACAATCAACAGACTTTTGATGCTTCGAACTAGAACCAAAATCTGCTATAATGGTGGAAGGGAAAAAAAAATTAGGGATGGTATATATACACCTGAGAACTTCATTTTTTTCATAGGATTGTGGACACAAAGGCAGAGCAAAATAAAACAACCATTCATCATTTTTCATTAATTTACAAAAAAAGAAACTACATCCAGAATCAGCACCCCCCTCCCCCCATAATAACAACACAAACGATCAACACCCCCCTTCCCCCGTAACAACCACTACGAACTAGCATCGGATTGGTCATCATCCTCCAAAGAGTAGGAGGCTGTTACAGTGCGGGTGCTCGTGGGAGCTGAGTATGGCAAGGCCTCTCGATGATGGAGGGATAGCTGGTAGTCCAAATCTGAGGTATCAGAGTAGTGATGACAAGGACGCGGCACCTCACCTCGAGCCCTCCCAACTGTAGGCTGGATCGGGCGAGTTTGATATCCCGACCGATATGGGGGGAGGTGCGAGTGCATCGGGGCCGGAGCTCGTGGGAGGGCGACTACGATGTCATCATTAACGGGGGGAGGTTGAACGACATGAACAAAGGGGGCTGGAGTACGAACCAGGGGTGGTGCAAGGGGACGAACTGTAAGGGGGCTGGGGGCCCTAAATCTGAGAGGCACACGGGGTGCCACTGGAGCAGGCTCTTCATCGTCAATAATAAGTACATTAATTTGGCGCCTTGCCGACGATGCCGAGGCAGATGAACCTGTCCGAGAATGAGATGAACCAGGGGTGCCTGACATTTCTGCACATTCCATATACCGAATTGAGAATACTTTGAATTGGGATATGATACACAACTGATATGAATTGATTACATCAGAAATAATAGAATTTGAAAAGTGAGAAACTTCATATTGAGAATTATAATGAAATCATAGTAACTGCCATACATAAATAACCAAAGTGGATAGGAGAATAATAATAACTGCACGTGCAAACATTCCACACATGCAATCTACATGCACACCAACATCTGAGGCCCTATCTATCACTTTATCCATTAGTTGTGTTTGTTGGGTTATCGGAGGTACATGGTGATATGTGGGTGGGTTATATGAGGGTTCATTTAGGTGTCATCGTAACGCATTCAGTGCTTCATCGTACGAATGAAAGGAGCGATGAAGAGCCCCAGAGAAACCGATTACTTCTCTCGAGCATTCCTCCCAGGTTCGATATATACCCGGTCTCCTACCAACGAGCACGACGTAATATTTACCCATATCTACAAAATACGTCAATTGGTTAGTAAGTGCAAGAGTGAGAAGTGGGTCATTTAATTGATTCAACTTCAGAGTTTACAATAAAACCATATAACCAACTGTACATTTAATATGTCAACGTGATTGCGCGTCCCACATAGTGTTGGCTATATTATCAAGGAATGTGTTCATCCATTCGCGATTTGCAGGGGTTTGAGTACAATGGATGTCAGGATCTATCTCGTCAACCGAGTCGTCAAATGGCTCTACTATACGATCCTCTGGCCATTCTTCGAAGAATGGATCTTGTGGATCGTATAATTTGATAAAATTATGTAGAATACAACATGTAGTTACTATTCTCACTTGTGATTGAATTGGAAACCTCGTGGCTGTTTTCAATATCGAAAACTGTTGTTTCAGTACCCCAAATGTTCTCTCAACTACATTACCTAAGGACGCATGCCGCTTATTGCAAAGTTCTTGTGGAGTCAATGGGGGATTCGAGGTATTGAATTCTTTAATATGGTAGCGAACCCCCCGATAGGGAGCTAGAAAGCCTCGCATGTTGGAATAACCCCCATCCACAAGGTAATACTTGTTCAGTGGCACTTGAAGTAGATTTTGTGGCCTAGAGAGAGCACTTGCTAGAACTTTTGAGTCCGGGGAAGACCCCTCCCATCCAGGGAGTACGTATTGGAATAGCATGTTAAATGATACCACACACAAAACATTTTGTGATGTCGCATTATGACGGTTACGATAACGCTGTGAGTCCCGCCTGGGAACGGTAACGTCAACATGTGTACCATCGATAGCTCCTACAACACCCTTGAACCAGGGGTAAAACATTTGTTGGCTACTAATCTCCGGGGGAGTTCTAATAGTGGCCTGTTTCACAAAATCGTCATACAACTGTAAGATAGCGTCAAGTACGCTATTAAAATATAGGCTAATGGTTGAGCCCGAACGCTGGAATCTATCTTGGACGGTTCTATTCTTTTGATTTTGGGCTATAGTGTATATGAATATAGCAACCGCCTCCTCCACCTTCACCCTCTGTGAATCCTCCAACAGACCCCTCGCCCTAAGGCCGTCACATAAACTTTTGAATGCAGGCGTACGCATTCGAAATAATTCATATGCAACATCTGGATGCCCGTGAAGGGTTTCCTGAACGTATAGCGGACCAGTGAGAATCGATGTGTGACGTCGTCGCCTTTCTGGTCGAAGTGTTAAGATGATGGCAATGGCGGTAATGACGAAGCCCACTATACACATCGCAATCAATTCATCATCGGATACAAGGGGGGGTGCCATTTTACCTAATTGACAAAACTCATTCAGTTTAATTAACATAATTTTTTTACATTAACTCACAAATTTATAAAATCATTACAACTTTAAAACATAAACATCAATAGGCCTATAGAGGTGGCCATGGCCTTCCACATAAGGCAAAGAGGTAGGATTGACGATACTCAGGGCGTAACCCCATCACTATCTCAGCCATTCGACCGGACTGCTCAAATTTAACTAGGAGCTCCATAAACATAGAATGGTCAATAAAGTTGTTTGCTCTCATTTCTTGTAAAAATTCTAAAAATTGTTCATGATTGCTTCGAGGTGGTTGAGGTGGTTCAGGGACGGCCCAATTAGCGATGCTTTCAAGAGTTGTTCGAAATCCCGCCAGCTGCTCAAGAAGACCATCAGGGAGGTCTACACTCTTCCGTTTCCTTCCAGACCCACTTGAATTGGAGTTTTGAGTAGGGCGGGTTCTGGTGCTCGGGTTTGGACCACTCTCCGCAGTTAAGGGAGACTCCGCATTGGTAGGCCCTTCTTGGTAGGGGAACTCCTCATTATCAAATACTGGGTGGTATGAGTCCCCACTAAAGTCATCGCTAAGAGGAATAGCACGTTCATGGATAGGGGATCGACGATCCCTAGGGTGGAACTCCTCAGCCCCAGTATATGTGCTGTTTCCAAATAGAAGACAAAGCAATTTGTAGTCTTGAACCTTCCTACCTCGATAATTTGTAGCCCAGATATTACCCTAAAGTCATGTATGTTAGGTTAAGTGAAATGTTTAAATTATGTACAACTATTTAGATTCACAGCTCAAGGAAGGTTAAAGTTCGTAGTTGCTAACCAGTGCAGAAATGAAATTGTCCCATATATCAGTTTCTGCAATGACCATTTTATTATCATTGTCCCAACGAAAACCACTAGTATCAAGAATTTTCTTCATCCTAGAGTAATTATTCCTCACTAACTTCAAGTGATTATAGCATTTATCTCTGATGAGTTCTTCCAGTTTCCCTTCGAAGCACTCGTAAGACTTTAGCTTCTCGGCCATCTCAGGCCACACATTTTTTTGCCACGTTCCATTAGGTAGTTTCCGACCTAGATGGTATTGCTCGACAAGTTCCTCGATATAGGCCTTGTCTTGTTGCTCATTCCACGTGAAATTTTTTGACTGACCGACATTATCGGGGGCAACACCCTTTCCCTTGCGGCTACTCATAACTTATGTTCCCCTAAAAATTATCAAAGTTTTAGATATTTTATATAAACTAGGTCTGCCTCGATATTTGGTGGTTGACATACGACAACCATATAGCCTCGTCTTAATAACTCCGATGAAAGCATGGACTAATTTTGTATAAACGTACATGCTCCAAACACATTAATCTATCAGATTCAGTGTTAGAAATCAATCAATGCTTATAATAGCATGTTTGAATTCTACCAAACACATAAATCCATTCAAACTATGCGTTAATCACCGGTCCATGCTTTTAATAACATGTTGAAATTCTACCACTCTTCCTACTGTATTATGGATATCATTTGACAAGAGGAGTAGTAGTTCAATCCACATTTTAGCAGCAGCAGTTTAATGGGAAGCGGAAGAATATATTATGCAAAAAAAAAAAAACTCAATAAAATAATATAGAAATGAACTTTTAAGGCATAATCAGTGCGAACTGCTGGCTGTTATACATGAAAGAAAAATGATACAATATTATAACCTAAAACCAGTAAATTGCAGACAGTTACAGCAAAGATTAAAAAATAAGAAAGCATGGACTGAAAAATAATAAAGTGTGGATTCAAATTTCAAAGTGCCACTACTCTAAACGAAAGTGATCGATGTTCAATGACATATGATATTTAATTTATTTCATTTTGATTAATATAGAAAAAATTTGAATTAAATATAAAAGCAAAATAGGGATAGCCTTCTTCCTGAAATTTTTACAAGCGAAAATATGGTAACCGAGGTTGTGATACGAACAAATGATAGGATCCAAACTTAAATTGAAGAGAGAAATGATTCAGAAATCTAAAAATAATATGTAACTCTTTGTGTTTTCATAGCCACCATCAACTTGCACTACATCCACAAACTTGAGTAGCTAAGGTAAGAATCCATGGTAATTAACAGAGCCCATGAAAAGAAAATTTTCAGTATAATTGTCAATTAAACAACATATGTCGAAGCTATATAAAATCTCTAAAGATGATTGATGAGTACTGAAATATGATGATATTTCACCCCTAAATACCTATATTTAGCTGTCCGATGAAGGCTATCTGATGAGAATTATTATATTTGAAGTGTTTCAAGTAAATACAAGCCAAGTGTGGAAAACAACCCAAGAATTCTGAAAATAATGTCAAAACATTGTAACTTTGGGTCATCAAGAACTTGGTGCGACTTGCGGCTAAATTTGGACCTTCAAGACGGCCGAATTATGAAATTGTCAAAAACATAAAAGTTGTAGATCTTTTTGTCAGCTTTTCAACGGCGTAAGAATCACCTCAATCCAAGTTCGAGACAGAAAGTTATGACCGAAATACCGAAGTAGTGTCTGATACAAAAAGTGTGCTGAAATTCACGGATTTCTGGGGGTTGATGCATCGACCCTTTTGGTCGATTAATCGAGGAGAAGGAGAGTCTGACACGGAATTGACTACTTTAAAGCTAATTTTGAGCCTCTTTTGTAGGGTCGATGCATCGACCCTATTGGGTCGATTAATCGACCCTAAATTGGCGGCTGGGGAAACTTCTGCGACCGGGAATCTATTTAAAGCGACTCAAACACTTCGAGGGAGATGGAGAAATTAAGGAGATAGGAGATTAGAGTTTTAGTTTTTTACTTTTCTTTTTCATAGTTAGACATAGAAATAGGGAGTTTTTATTTATTCCTTTTTTAGAGCTTTGTTCCTTTAATTTCCAGTACTCATTCCTCAAGTTTATTATATTTTTGCTCAAGTTTATTCCTGCATTATTCTCGTTTCTGAAGACCATCGTACTTTTGGATCAAAGTAATTTCTTTTAAAGTTGAGGTATTTTTAATTCATTAAACTAATGTTATTTTCTCTTCCTTATTTATTTATGTCATTTAATTACAATATGTGTGGCTAAATTCATAAGGATAGGAATCTAATGATTCCCATCCGAGGGATGTACTTTTAATAATATAAATTTAGGATTAAAATATGAGATCTTATTTTATGATTGTTGTGCTATCAAGAACGGATGAAATCCCCGCCACTAACCGGGATCGCGTGTGCCAAGCCATGCCCGGGATCTCAGATCTGTGACGGTAATTTTACCCAATCATTGTTATATGGTCTTTTTGCTTTCATCATGTGGATCTAATTACGATTATGATCCGAGATCGAGTGTGCCGAGCCATGCCCTGGATCTTGGATCTGTAATGGTAATTTTATCTTAATTACTCCCTAATATGAAATCGAGTGTGCCGAGCCATGCCCTTGATTTCAGATCTATGGTGGTATTATTGTGGAAATATTTACCCACTTTGGGGATGATTTTTATTTGAACCTGAGATCAAGTGTGCCGAGCCATGCCCTTGATCTCAGATCTATATATGAAAATCATTTAAGTCCTGATTGCAGGGATGCAACGTGGAACCTATCGGGGTTTTTGACCATTTATCTTCCATAAAAGATATTTGTTCTCAATGGTATATCTCATAGTTTAATTCGTAGATTTGTATTATGGAAAGAACGGACCAAAGATGGGAGGATTTAGTATCTTCATCTTTATTTTTATTTTTGAATTATCAGTTAAGTTTTAGTTTGTAGTCAGTAATTATCATCTCATCAAACCACCTAAATCATAAGACTGGTAGAATACTGTTAGATCTTAGTAGATTTCTGGAATTGCTTGTCTTTTTTAGATCTTTCAAAATTAGTCCTCGTGGGAACGATCTTGTACTCCGCACCCACTATATACAATCCGATTCGTGCACTTGCGAGTAAAATATTACAATTGAAATATCACATCAATGATTACAAATTAAACATTGAATTTTAACCAGCCTCACTTACCAATAGCCCATATATATATATATATATATATATATATATATATATATATATATATATATATATATATATATGGGCTAACCTTTGGAGAGGAGAGTAAAAATTGGGTTCACCACAGTTTTACATGATCTATAGCCCTCATTACAACTCAAAAAATGTGAGGAAATTGCCTTTGCAATTGGACAAATGCATCATTTGTGAAGTGCATCAGTTAACAATAAAAACTGCTCAATTACTACTATAGCTGCAGTGAGAAATCTTGTGTTCCATTTCTTTTTATGGGTAGAAACTGCACTACCAATATAGAAGACCCTCATGACCCTTCTTGGTTATGGAAGGGACTCTGACTGAAGTGATGGGTTTGGAGAGAGCAATTTTATGGAATACAACAACAACAACCCAAATGAAATTTCAGTTTGTGGGAAAGAAATAGATTGTAGTGGGCAGTTTCAATTGTGTGCTAGAGGCCATTGGAGACCTGCTGAGGATAACAAGCTTAAGGAACTTGTTGCTTCTTATGGGCCTAAGAACTGGAACCTCATAGCTGAGAAGTTGGAGGGGCGATAAGATACTTAATGTTGTTATATATTTCTTACTTTCATATTCAAATTTTTGGGTTTGAAAACTGAATAATCTTCATATTTCTAGCATAGAAAACATCAGCGATCATGCACAAAAAAAAAGAAATGAAACAATGCAAGCTCAAAGAAAGTCATAGAGTTTGGGAGGGAAATCATGAAAGAAGTGACCATGTTAAAATTGATAGATAAACAAGCAAGTAAACAGATATGTCAATCTCATTTAACATGGTTGACATGAATAATTCTATGACCTATGAGGAAACTCATAAAAAGGTTGCATGGTGTTATCTTAAAGGTGAAAACCACAAAACTATCTTTGTGACTAAATGTGTGTTATTTGTACTTTACCTGATTTTTTGATATACTCACACTCACAAGCTAAATAAACCTTTGAGATTATGGATCCGACAAGTAGAAAATGCTCTGAGCCTGTAAAATTAAAGTAGGGATTCCATGACATAATATCAATAGCAAACAAGGAAAATAAGTAAGGTGCCTTCATTGAAAAACAAGAAAGGTCAAAAAAAATTTCCGAATCTTGCTATTAAACAATTGCATATAATGTGTTTAAACGGCAGTTGATATTTTAATATGAAAAATGATAAAAAAAATCACACTTAAAAAAACTTGACACCCTATACACGGAGGAAAAAATAGGTTCATGTTAGATTGAAGTTTTAGTCTTCATATATTACTTTTAAACATGGGGGCAAATCTATTGCTCAAGTGACACATTTCATCAGACCATGAATGAGGTGATCTAAGACTACTGGGATGAGTTAGAGGGGTAGTGTTGGTCTAGTGATCAGTATCCTACCAAAGGTTCCTTTCGGAGGCTTTTAGTGCTAGTCCTAGTCTAGGTGTGTGGGTCTGGCTGGGGACGCGTTGTGCCCCAGCCCGGGTCTATCTTGTTTAACATCTCACTAAAGCTCTGGTATCTACCAATTTTTCTTTTTAATATATTTGCCTTTATCAATAATTTATTATTTTTTAGTGTACGAATAGAAACAAGGTAGTGAAATTTATTTTGGCAAGCTCAATGATGTGTATTTTTAATGTAATATTTTACTCGCAAGTGCACGAATCGGTTTGTATATAGTGGGTGGGGAGTACAAGATCGTTCCCACGAGGACTAATTTTGAAAGATCTAAAAGAGACAAGCAATTCTAGAAATCTATGAAGATCTAACAGTATTCTACCAGTTTTATGATTTAAGCGGTTGATGAGATGGTAATTAATGACTACAAAAATAAAACTTACTTGATAATTTAAAAGTAAAGGTAAAGATGATGATAAAGATGAAGATACTAAATCCTCCCATCTTTGGTCCGTTCTTCCCGTAATATAAGTCTAAGGATTAAATTATGAGATATTTCATTGGTAACAAACATCTTTTATGAAAGATCAATGGTCAACACCCTAATAGGTTCCACGTTGCATCCCTGTAATCAGGACTTAGATGATTTTCATATATAGATCTGGGATCAAGGGCATGGCTAGGCACACATGATCTCAGGTTCAAATAAAAATCATCCCCAAAGTGGGTGAAAATTTCAACAAGAATACCACTTATACATCTGAAATCAAGGGCATGGCTAGGCACACTTTATTCAGATTAGGGAGTATTTAAGATAAAATTACCATTACAGATCCAAGATCCAGGGCATGGCTAGGCACACTCGATCCCAGAACATAATCGTAATTAGATCCACACGATAAAAGCAAAAAGACCATAACAATGATTGGGTAAAATTACCGCCACAGGATTTGAGATCCCGGGCATGGCTCGGCACACGCGATCCCGATTAGTGGTGGGGATTTCATCCGTTCATGATAGCACAACAACCATAAAATAAAATCTCATATTTTAATCCTTAATTTATATTATTAAAAGTACATCCCTCGGATGGGAATCATTATATCCCCATCCCTATAAATTTAGCCACACATATTGTACTTAAATGACATAAATAAATAAAGAAGGGAAAATAACATTAATTCAATAAATTAAAATTACCTCAAACTTCAAAAGAACTTACTTTGATCCACAAGTACGATGATCTTCAGAAACGAAATTAATGCAGGAATAAACTTTGAACAAAATTTATAAACTGAAGGAATGGGTACTGAAAAATTAAGGAACAAAGCTCTCAAAAAGGAATAATAAAACTTCCTATTTCTATGTCTAACTATGAAAAATAAAGGCTAAAAACTAAAAACTCTAAAACTAAAACTCTTTCCTAAAATTAATTCTCTCTAAAAAAAAATCCTCTTTTTTGAAGTGTTTGAGTCGCTTTAAATAGACCCCTCGTCGCGGAAGTCTCCCAAGCCATAATTTTAGGGTCGATTAATCGACCAGGGAGGGTCGATGCATCGAGCCGCCAAAAAGTCCCAAAAATTAGCTTTACAGTTTCAGTTTCGTGTCAGACTCTGACTTTTCCTCGATTAATCGACCTACAGGGTCGATGCATCGACCCCCCAGAAATCCGTGAAATTCAGCACTTTCGTTGTATCAGACACTTCTTCGGTATTTCGGCCATAACGTCCTATCCCGAACTCGAATTGAGGTGATTCTTACGCCGTAGGAAAGCAGACGAAACGATCTACAACTTTCATGTTTTGACAATTTCCTAATTAGGCCATCTTGAAGGTCCGAATTTAGCCGCAAGTCGCACTAAGTTCTCGATTATCCAAAGTTGCAGTGTTTTGACATTATATTCAGAATTCTTGGGCTGTTTTTTATACTTGGCTTGTATTTACCTGAAACACTTCGAATCTAATAATTCTCATCAGATAGCCTTCATCGAACAGCTAAATATAGGTATTTAGGGGTAAAATATCATCATATTTCAGTACTCATCATACCCCCAAACCTACACTTTGCTAGTCCTCAAGCAAAACAAACTAAAGAAAATAAATGCCACTTTCGTAGGGAACACGATTGCACTTAGCATGTGCAACAAGCCTTTAAACCCCTAGGTGATCCTAGTGGAGGAGTTGTGTCTCCTGAGGGTTTACAGTGAAGTTACCCACAAACTTCAATATATTTTTGAAATCATCTATAAAATTGAGTTTTCAAAACATGATTTTGATAACATATATACCATTCAAAAACAAAAATTATTAATCAATTCAACATGCGAATTCTCAATTTTAAGTAATAGTGTTATACTAATCATACTAATATCCATTCAAATTAGTCTAATGCTCAAATCGTTAGATAGCTCATCCATTCATGCCTAAACGTGAAGTGTGTGCATAGCCAAACCAATATTCATTCATCTCAGAACTAGTTCAAACGGAAAATTGTTGAATCTGTTGTTTTGACTCAATCCTCACTGTAGGTATACTCTCAAAATATAAAGACACCGATGATGGATAAGTTTTCGCACATATGTGAGAGGTCAATACAAAGCAAATAAAAAAGTCTCACATGATAAATGAAACACGATGCAATCAATGAACAAAAATAAATCTCATAAAAAGATACTTGTATATCCTAAGCATGTCATATCAAGTGTCATAAGTATCACATATTTACTCTCCACAAGGCAGTTACTAATGCAAGATCAGATCATGAAAGTCTTTTTAGGGTTGTAATGGGGCTCAGGAAAGGGTATGAAAGAATTGAAAGTTGGGATTCAAAGTTTCTGAGAAATTGGAAAAGAAACAACTTTTTTTTTTTTTTTTTTTCTATTTCTCTTCATTTCTTTTATAATGTCTCACTATTTTTCTCAATTTTCGTTTTCTCTTCCTTTTTCTTGAAGCACCTCATATTTTTCACAATTTTTTTTTCTTCTTCTCCCCCCTTTTTTTATTTTTATTTTTATTTTTGCCATACACTCTCAGTAAACACCACAACTCAGTATCTCTCCACTTACTCTCTTTTCGTTCACTTTCATCCCTCGTTCCTAATTTCTCAGAAATAAAAAGGGTAAAGCTAAATTTTCAGAAATGGTGAAGGGTTAAAGGTTAACGTGGCTTATCAAAGAATGCACAAAGGTTAATTTTTCCAATAGGCTCAAAGAGGTACTAGAAAGATAAATTTATTTGAGGTGGTGCATTTTAAGCACAAACGAGCCAAAGATGGCCTTCAATCATGTCCTTAAAAGATAGTAACTTTGCCTATTTGTCTTGAGTAGACATACAGTACATTCTAACATAATGATATGAATTTGATTTCATGCAAAGTCACAAGTCAAGATGAAGTGTATGAGATTATACAAAATAAGTCGTATTCAAAGAAAACTCCGAGTTTATATATTCACTCATCAATGACGGGAAATTAGCTCTAAAGCTCACTGGGTTTAGTCTCCACTGAGAACCTAAGATTCAACATTCAAAATAGTTCATCGATTTCTAAGTCTTAGCTTGGTATGAGTGTAAAAATTCTAAGCATGAATATCAAAATTATCCACAAAATATCACATTAAGCTTCATCATCTTAGATACAAGTAATCAAAATATGACACTAGTATTCTCAAAATTAAATTCACATGCATCATCAACTAAAGTTTGAAAACAATCGTAAAATAATGTGCATGATGACTTCAAAATTAATTAATTTTTTTTTTTTTTTTCAGATAAAATATATAAGTGACGCAAAATAAATAACCATACCCCCAAACCTAAAGATGACAATGTCCGCATTGACTGAAAGAAGTAGCGCACCCCCAAACCTATTTGAAAAAATTACCTCAACACAAAGATCAGGTGCAGAGAATATGTGCATCAAATTGGAACATTACCAAAAATATAGTGAATGGAATATGGCTACACTATTTAGGGAAGGAAAAACAACCTAAAGTAAACAAAATAAAATAAAAAGGAAAGAAAAAAAAAAAAAACTAATAAATCCTAAATCCTAAATCCTAAACTAAACAGTAATCCAACTCTGTTAGTCATTGGTAGGCGGACCCATCCACCTCGGGTCACTTAAATTGATATTCCTAGGCACAGGGAACAATTTCTCTCAAAGATCAAGGGGAAATTGATGAGACACCGCCGATTGTATGGATGGAGGTGGGGAGGCGAAAGTAGGAGATGAAGATGGGAGAGATGGTGATGGCATCACATCAATTATCTCGATATCAGTATTGAAGCATGGTGTAGGAGATTTGGAGCGATTTACTTTTTTTCTAGATGGTTCTCCCCAGTAAGAAATCATCGAATCGAGGTCGATGATTTCAACATTGTTAGGCTCAAAAGGGACCGTCCGATGAGAGCGGCGCTCCTGCTTTTTAACAGTCTCCCCTATCTTTGATAATCGTGCTTTGGTGAGATATAATCTTCGGGCCATGAGAAAGATTGTGCAGAGTTAATGAAAAGTGAGCCTAAAGGGGAATATAAAGGAAAAAATATATAGAGTTGGAGTAGGAGTGGAAAGAGGTGTCCTGCAAAAAAGTGACAATGAAAAGTGTGGCAGTACGTCTAAGGGAGTCCACGGACGTGAGAAAAGTGGCAAATTAGAGTTCCAATAGGAGTACCGTCGCAAAAAGACAAAAAAAACAAAAAAAAGTGGGGTCGATTAATCGATCCCTGAAGGTCGATGCATCGACCCTTTGGGGGTCGATTAATCGACATTGGGGTCGATGCATCGACTCCCAAAAAAAAATTATTATTATTATTATTATTTTTTTTTTTTCACAAACATTGGGTCGATTAATCGATCCCTGAAGGTCGATGCATCGACCCTTTGGGGGTCGATTAATCGACATTGGGGTCGATGCATCGACTCCCCAAAAAAATAAATTTTTTTTTGTTTCGCAAACATTGGGTCGATTAATCGAGTATAACCCTCGATTAATCGACACCATCTTGGCAGAGAGTTGAAATTTTTTCAAAAAATGGCATTTTAATGGTGGTTTTCAACTACTCTAAAGGCAACAGGTAATTAGCAAAATTTAGGCAATCCCACACAAATTAGAAAACACACTTTTACATTGATAAAGACGATGATTACATGGACACTTCTGATTTGACTCCTAAAATAAACAGCCTAAACAAAAGAAAGAAAAATAACACAAAACGAAAAATCCTAATCCTAGACTAATCCAACTAATCATCGCCATCCACCTCGGCTTGGCGGGCCCTGGCGCGCATCTCATCATAACTATCAGGCCACATGCGCTGCCCGATTTGATGGAGGAAGGAACGATCATAGTGGCTACGGCGCAGGAGTGCACCATGGTGTCGCTGCTGCTCCTCTTGTAAAGTGGTAATTTGGGCTTGGAGCGAGCCAAGCGACACACCCTCCTCGGGTCCTTGATCAGGTGCATGTTGATCATCTTGACGGACGCGGCGGCGCTGGCGTGGTGGAGCCGGTTGGGCCGGTGCATCAGCAGGGCCATCAGGGACATTTCCCAAGAGACGCATACTGCGGTTCCACTGGGTTGCACCATATCGATAGAAAGCGAGGTCCCCGATATCATCATCCCGGTAGAACGGGAAACGAAGAAAATTCAGCAACTTCATAACATAATGGGGGAAGTAGACCAACGGGGCTTCACCAGTTGTAGGTTTAGTGAGTTCGTCATGGCATCGCCACATGCCATCATGAATGATCTTAGGCACGTTGATCCATGAATTGCGGTGGGCCCCATAAAGTGCTTGAACCCGATCACCGGTGCGCTCAGAAACGTGGCCACGGGGACAAAGATTGCTACTGACCACACTATCCCAAAACAAAAGCGGGCGCGGCAACGCCGATCGCCTAGTGGCGATCCCAGAAGAAAATATGCCGCGGCACATCTCGTTGATTATATCCTCCTGAGACTCGTGGAGTTCCTCACCCAAAGTGTGATTGTGAGGGCACTCGCACGAAACGTTAAAAACCTCCACAATGGTGTGCGGATAAATCGGGCGTGACCACCCATCAATTGAAACAGTGAAGTGGGCGGCGACTTGATTCTCGACGGAGGCGGGCACCCATGCCATGTTCTGATAGAATAACCGAACAACACGTTCGGACACTTTGATCACGGGCAGAGTGAGGAGAAAATGGACGTTGAGAGCCATCGCATAGGCGAGGGAAACAGCGCAGATAGGCAGTGCTTGAAAAGCCGCGAGATCAAAAACATATTCAGAACACAGGTCTCGGGTCGCGAAGCAACCACTTGGCTGATCACGTGGATGACCCGCAGGGCGTTGTACAAGTCTTCTTGCGTGCGCGGAGAAAGCCATGATTACCTTTGTCGGAATGTCGAGGAAAAATAGGATACAAACTCAATGAAAATCGGAGTGAGACTGCTCCATTTAAATAGGCGCAAAGGCGTCCTCTCGGGACGGACACACGCAAAATAATCGATTAAGTGACCAGAAGGGTCGATTAATCGACTCATTGAAAACGGGCGCGTCCGAAGTCCCGACGCATGGAAACACGCAACGTCTTTAAGTGAAAAGACGCAACGTCTGGAAGTGGAAAAGGCGATTAATCGACGCAGTTCCTCGATTAATCGACATAAATCAAGGCAGATAAAAACCAAAAATGCATGCCCCGCAATAAAGGTCGATTAAGCGACTCACAAAGAATCGATTAATCGACACCAAATAAAAACAAAACTGATAGATTTTCAACAGAGCACGATTTCCAAAATCCGCAGTCGATGCATCGACTCAAGGAGTCGATTAATCGACTAGAAAAAAGTCAAAAACCGTCATAAAGGAAGTCTCCTTGAAAAAGGAGATGCCATAAATGCTATCGATTAATCGACCAAAAGGGGTCGAATAATCGACAAAAATGGGTCGATTAATCGACAAAAAGGGGTCGATGCATCGATTCCAAATATATATATATATATATATATATATATATATATATATATATATATTTTTTTTTTTAAAACCAAAACAAAACCAAACCAAACGGAAACTACATAATTGGGTTGCCTCCCAATGAGCGCTAGTTTAAAGTCGATAGCACGACCTTGGGAATCGCTCAGTCAGGGTGAGCCAGTGGCTCACTCAAAGAAAGAGTGTCAGAGAATGCAATCGCATTCTCAAGGAACGGTTTCAATCGCTGACCGTTAACTCGAAAAACATTCCCGTGTTTCAGGTTGATAATATCTACTGCCCCATTGGGGAGTATTCGAGAGATTTTGAAAGGACCATTCCAGCGGGTTTTTAGTTTCCCCGGAAATAGATGAAGTCGGGAATTGTAGAGTAGAACCTGTTGACCGATAACGAACGATTTCCGCAGAATCGATTGATCATGAACCCGTTTCATACGGTCCTTGTACGATTTAGCACAGTCATATGCATCAGCACGGATTTCGTTTAATGCATTTATTTGGAAACCCCTTTGGGTACCAAATTTCAGGAGATCGAAATTCAATGACTTAACGGCCCAAAATGCTCGATGTTCCAGTTCAACCGGGAGGTGACATCCTTTACCAAAGACCAACCGATACGGCGACATGCCAATCGGAGTTTTAAATGCAGTTCGATACGCCCATAGAGCGTCATTCAACTTTAACGACCAGTCTTTACGGTTCGGATTGATTGTCTTTTCTAAAATCCGCTTAAGTTCCTGATTAGAGCTTCAACTTGGCCACTTGTCTGAGGGTGATATGGTGTAGCAACTTTGTGTGTGACACCATATTTCTTCATTAATTGGGTGAACACTTTATTGCAAAAGTGCTTTCCACCATCGCTGATTATCGCCTTTGGAATGCCAAAACGTGAAAACACTTGATCCTTGAGAAATTTGATCACTACTCTGTGATCATTTGATTTATAAGCCACGGCCTCTACCCATTTTGAAACATAGTCAACACCGACAAGAATGAACGTATGTCCAAACAAATTCGGAAAAGGACCCATAAAATCGATCCCCCAAACATCAAATAATTCAACTTCTAAAATTGGATTGAGCGGCATCATGTTGCGCTTTGAGATTCGGCCCAGCATTTGACAGTTGTGACAGGATTTGCAATGTTGATGACAATCCTTAAATATCGTCTGCCAGTAAAAACCACTTTGAAAGATCTTTGCTACAGTCTTTTTGGAACTAAAGTGACCTCCACAAGCTAACTCATGACAGAACGAGATGATTCGTGGTTGCTCAGATTCAGGAATACACCTTCGTATGATTTGATCAGGGCAGTATTTGAATAAGTACGGATCTTCAAAAAAATAGTGTTTCACTCGAGCTAAGAAAATGGATTTCTTATTCTTTGACCAATGGTGAGGTAATTTCTCGGTGACTAGGTAATTGACAAGATCCGCATACCAAGGTGGGCAATCAATCCTGAACAATTGTTCATCCGGGAAGTGCTCCAGGATCGGAACAGGCTCGTTAGGTTTCTCAATAATTATTCGTGACAAGTGATCGGCCACCACATTTTCTGAACCTTTCTTGTCCTTGATCTCCAAATCGAACTCTTGCAACAACAAGATCCACCTAATTAAACATGCCTTAGCGTCTTTCTTAGCGAACAGATAACGCAGAGCAACGTGATCTGTGAATACCACAACTTTAGATCCTAATAAATAGGATCAAAATTTATCCAACGCGAAAACTACTGCCAAAAGTTCCTTTTCAATGGTCGAGTAGTTCAACTGGGCATCGTTGAGAGTACGACTCGCATAGTAGATTACATGCGGTAATTTTTCTATTCGTTGTCCCAGAACAGCTCCAATTGCATAATCAGAGGCGTCGCACATGATTTCGAACAGGAAGGCCCAGTTCGGAGATTGAATTATTGGAGCTTTTATCAATTCAGCCTTAATGGTTTCAAAGGCTCGCAAACATTTATCATCAAGGATGAATGGGGCATCTTTTGAAAGTAAGCTGCAAAGCGGCCGTGCTATCTTACTGAAATCTTTAATAAAACGCAGATAAAAACCGGCGTGGCCCAGAAAAGATCTGATTTCCTTCACTGTCCTCGGTGGTGGTAGGTCGGCAATTAAATCAACTTTAGCCTTATCGACCTCAATACCCTGGGATGATATGATGTGTCCCAAAACAATGCCATCTTTAATCATGAAGTGACATTTTTCCCAGTTAAGAACAAGGTTCTTCTCCTGGCATCGTGAAAGCACTAGCGACAAATGATTCAAACAGTCCGCAAAACTGTTTCCATGTATCGAGAAGTCGTCCATGAAGACTTCAAGGAATCGCTCGACCATATCCAAAAAAATACTCAGCATACATCTTTGGAATGTAGCTGGTGCATTACAAAGCCCAAACGGCATTCGTCAGTAGGAGAAAGTACCAAAAGGACATGTGAAAGTGGTCTTCTCTTGATCCTCCGGTGCAATGACTATTTGGTTATACCCGGAATAGCCATCGAGAAAGCAATAGTACTCATGTCCGGCCAATCTTTCTAACATCTGATCGATAAACGGAAGTGGAAAGTGAACTTTCCTCGTCATCAAATTTAACTTCCGATAATCAATGCACACTCTCCACCCTGTTTGAATTTTTGTAGGGAACAGTATGTTTTCTTCATTCTTCACCACTGTGATTCCCGATTTCTTAGGGACCACTTGTGTGGGGCTGACCCATTTACTGTCTGAGATGGGATATATGATTCCAGCATCTAAAAGTTTTATTACCTCATTTCGACCACATCTTTCATTATAGGGTTCAGTCTCCTCTGTGGTTCCCTAGAAGGCTTAGCATTGTCTTCCAAATGGATTCGGTGCATACACACCATCGGACTAATGCCTTTGATATCTTTTATAGACCAACCGAGGGCACTTTTGTGCGCTTTGAGTACATTCATGAGTTGGCCTTCCTGATTCGCATCCAGTGTTGATGATATTATAACGGGTTGAGTTTCATTCTCCTCTAGGTAGGCATACTTGAGATTTTCCGGAAGAGGTTTAAGTTCTAAGGACACTTTCTCCTCCTCTTTCGGCTTTTCCTTGATTAATTCAATTTGAGTTCCACACTCTATTTCCTGTTCTTCACCCAGACGTGGTGTGGAGTCCAACATGTGATTTACTTCTTGGATTAGTTGATCCACATCAAAATTTTCTCGAAAATGCGCAAGACAAGTTACTAAAGGATCTTCAGATTCAGATGCATGAAATATTTCCTCTACAATTTCATCGAGTATGCATGCTTGTGCATGTTCATCATCCTCCATGGGCTGCTTGGCAATATTAAAAATGTTGAGTTCCACTATCATATTCCCGAATGACAGATTCATGATCCCGTTTTGACAATTGATCAGCGCATTGGAGGTTGCTAGGAATGGTCTTCCTAGAATCACTGGAATATTATTCTTCAAATTTGATGCCGGTTCAGTGTCTAGAACAACAAAATCTATAAGAAAGTAGAAAGAATCCACCTTGATGAGGACATCTTCCACAATTCCTCGAGGGATCTTTACGGACCGATCAGCTAACTGAAGGGTCATCGCAGTGGTCTTAAGTTCTCCCAATTCAAGCTCCTTGTACACAGAATAAGGCAACAAGTTGACACTTGCTCCTAAATCCAAAAGGGCCTGATCAATATGATTATTGTTGTGATATTTTTAATGTGATGTTTTACTCGTAAGTGCACGAATCGGTTTGTATATAGTGGGTGCGGAGTACGAGATCGTTCCCACGAGGACTAATTTTGAAATATCTAAAAGAGACAAGCAATTCTAGAAATCTATTAAGATCTAACAGTATTCTACCAGTTTTATGATTTAAGCGGTTGATGAGATGGTAATTAATGACTACAAACTAAAATTCAATTGATAATTCAAAAATAAAAGTGAAGATGATGATGATAAAGATGAAGATACTAAATCCTCCCATCTTTGGTCCGTTCTTCCCATAATATAAATCTAAGGATTAACTTATGAGATATTTCAGTGGTAACAAACATCTTTTATGGAAGATCAATGGTCAACACCCTAATAGGTTCCACGTTGCATCCCTGCAATTAGGACTTAGATGATTTTCATATATAGATCTGGGATCAAGGGCACGGCTAGGCACACATGATCTCAGGTTCAAATAAAAATCATCCCCAAGGTGGGTGAAAATTCCAACAAGAATACCACTTATAAATCTGAAATCAAGGGCATGGCTCGGCACACTTTATTCAAATTAGGGATTATTTAAGATAAAATTATCATTACAGAACCAAGATCCAGGGCATGGCTCGGCACACTCGATCCCAGAACATAATCGTAATTAGATCCACACGATGAAAGCACAAAGACCATAACAATGATTGGGTAAAATTACCGTCACAGATCTGAGATCCCGGGCATGGCTCGGCACACGCGATCCCAGTTGTGGCGGGGATTTCATCCGTTCATGATAGCACAACAACCATAAAAATAAAATCTCATATTTTAATCCTAAATTTATATTATTAAAAGTACATCCCTCGGATGGGAATCATTAGATCCCCATCCCTATAAATTTAGCCACACATTGTAAGTAAGTGACATAAATAAATAAAGACGGGAAAATAACATTAATTAAAATTACCTCAAACTTCAAAAGAAATTACGTTGATCCACAAATATGATGATCTTCAGAAACGAAATTAATGCAGGAATAAACTTTGAACAAAATTTAGGAATGAGTACTGAAAAATTAAAGGGAACAAAGCTCTCAAAAGAATAATAAAATTTCCCTATTTCTATGTCTAACTATGAAAAATAATGGCTAAAAACTAAGAACTCTAAAAACTAAAACTCTTTCCTAAAACTAATTCCTACGTAATTCTAATTCTAAAAAGATATATTTTTCCGAAGTGTTTGAGTCGCTTTAAATAGACCCGTCGTCGCGGAAGTCTCCTAAGCCACTATTTTCGGGTCGATGCATCGAGCCGCCAAAAAGTCCCAAAAATTAGGTTTCCAGTGTCAGTTTCATGTCAGACTCTGACTCTGGCTCGATTAATCGACCTGACTCTGGCTCTGACTCGATTAATCGACCTGTAGGGTCGATGCATCAACCCCAGAAATCCGTGAAATTCAGCACTTCTTCTTGGTTCAGACACTACTTCGGTATTTCGGCCATAACTTTCTGTTCCGAACTCGGATTGAGACGATTCTTATGCCAGTGGGAAGCTAACGAAAATATCTACAACTTTAATGTTTTGACAATTTCGTAATTCGGCCGTCTTGAAGGTCCAAATTTAGCCGCAAGTCACACCAAGTTCTTGATTACCCGAAGTTGCAGTGTTTTGACATTATATTCAGAATTCTTGGACTGTTTTCTATACTTGGCTTGTATTTACCTGAAACACTTCAAATCTAATAATTCTCATCAGATAGCCTTCATCAGACAACTAAATATAGGTATTTAGGGGTGAAATATCATCATTTTTCAGTACTCATCAATTATCGCCGATGATGATCGAGATTGTAGGACAACCTGGGTCCTTGTATTTGATTGGGAGCTTTGCTTGCAACACTGAACTAACCAGCTCGGCTAAGAAAGCCTTTTTCGAAATACTGGTCTTTCTTTTGATTGTGACCAATTCCTTCAAAAATTTAGCATAAGCAGGTACTTGACGGATGGCATCCAGGAAGGGAATATTAATTTTTAATTGCTTGAAAATCTCATTTATTCCTTCCACATCGCGATTTCTCAGTGGTGCCATCAATCTTTGTGGGTACGGTACTTTCGAAACAAAACTTTTCTTCTGTTCACTCTTGTCATCTGATATTTCTTTTGCTTGTACTTTGTCATCAATTTCTTCTCTCTCTTCAGATTGCTTCTCTCTATTAGACTCTTCCTCCTCCTCTGGCAACACTACTTTGTTATCGACCTGCTTTCCAGATCTCAACGTTGTGATTGCCCGAATTTGTTGTTGATTATCCTCTTGTGTTGAAGTTGATGTTTGTTTAACAACCATTTGGCCCCTTGGGTTAGGAACAGGTTGGCTTGGAAACGAACCTTTTTCTCTTTCACAGAGAAAGGATGCCAATTGCCCAATTTGGGTCTCTATTTTAGAGATTGAGGACGTGTGAGAATGAATGAGTTTCATCAGGTCCTCAGTAGAAGGAGTTTGTGTATGAGGACGTTGGGCAGGATTTCCCTGTGGGTTGTTAAATCTAGGTGGTGGAAATGTCGGCACAAAATTTTGTTGGGGTTGGTTTTGATAACCTCCCATTGGTTGCGCAAACTGAAAATTCTGGTTCATTTGCCGTGGCTGCCCAACTTGATTTTGATTATATTGAAATTGATTCGGGTTATTGAACCCTTGCTGCTGAAATTGCCCTTGACCGGAGTTCTGCTGCGGTCCTTGGTTGAAATTTTGTTGGGGATAAAAGTTCATCCCCTGTTTCCTGGGCTGCATTCTTTGATTATCTTGTTTCCATGAGAAATTTGGGTAGTATCTCCAGCTATTTGGGTTATTCTCATTGAAAACGTTTCCTTGATTCCGCCCATAATTATTCACAACATTTAGGCTTGATGTGTCTTCATGATAGTTCTGCATTGAAGGACAATCATCTGCCATATGCATTGGACTTGCACAAATTGAACATGGCTCAGGTTATGTATTGACCATATGCACATTCTTCTTTAATTTCAAGTCCTCCACTTGTTGAGTGAGGAAATCAATTTTAGCCATCAGATCTGGGGAATCCTTTACTACGTATAGTCCTCCTTTCTTGGTTTAACTCCCGGCTTGATCACGGGCTTTGACTGATTGTTCCCGAGTCTTTGTGAAATCCCAGTGCTGAGAATCCTCAGCTAGCTTTTCTAGGAAAGCATAAGATTTGGTTTCCTTAAGGCTCAGGAATCCTCCGCCATTCATTGACTCCACCAGATGTCTATTTGGTTGATTCAGTCCATTGTAGAAACACTGGACCAGTCTCTACTTTGAGTATCCATGGTGCGGACATTTGAGTAAGAGATCCATGAATCTATCTCAAGCTTCATATAATCTCTCATCTTCCTCTTGCGTGAAATTCGTGATTTCACGTCTAAGGACATTCATCTTCGCCATAGGGAAGAACTTTGACAGAAACTTTTTGACCATCTGATCCCAGGTGATTATGGATCCCGATGGTAGAGAATTTAACCATGCTTTTGCTTTATCCTTTATAGAGAAAGGAAATAAGTGCAGCCTAACAGATTCTTCGCTGAAATTTTGGTAAACAGATGAGTAGACTTCGACAAAGTCTTTAACGTGCTGGTATGGATCTTCTCGCTCCATGCCATAAAAGATTGGAAGGATTTGGATGACATTTGTCCGAATTTCAAACCGGCCACCAGGTGTGGCGGGGTATACAATGCATGATGGGGTATTTGTAGTTATCGGAGAAAACAGTTCTCTCAATGTTGGTTCTTCCTCTTGTTCGAGTTGCCCATTCATGTTGTCAGTCATATTGACTTCAGTGGATGATTCACTTAAAAATTTCTGCCTTGATCTAGCGTCCTTACGATTTGACCGGCAGGCACTTTCGATCTCAAAATTTAATGGTTCTAAATTTCTTTCTTTAGAAGACCTAGTGTGCATGCAAATGATGCACAGAGATGAGGTTTCAGGCAGGAAAACCTCAGAATTTTATTTTATTTTATTTATTTATTTATTTATTTTTTTAAAGATCGATTGATCGAGTGTGAGTCTCGATCAATCGAGGCAAGGTCGATGCATCGACTCCCAGAAATTTATTTATTTATTTTTTTTAATTAAGCAGAAATACTATTTTAATCCTCGAAAATTCCTAAAATTTATTGTCTACCAAAAATTCAGATTTTCTTAATTTGGTCCCCGGCAACGGCGCCAAAAACTTGATGTGTATTTTTAATGTAATGTTTTACTCGCAAGTGCACGAATCAGTTTGTATATAGTGGGTGCGGAGTACGAGATCGTTCCCACGAGGACTAATTTTGAAAGATCTAAAAGAGACAAGCAATTCTAGAAATCTATGAAGATCTAACAGTATTCTACTAGTTTTATGATTTAAGCGGTTGATGAGATGGTAATTAATGACTACAAAAATAAAACTTACTTGATAATTCAAAAGTAAAGGTAAAGATGATGATAAAGATGAAGATACTAAATCCTCCCATCTTTGGTCCGTTCTTCCCGTAATATAAGTCTAAGGATTAAATTATGAGATATTTCATTGGTAACAAACATCTTTTATGGAAGATCAATGGTCAACACCCTAATAGGTTCCACGTTGCATCTTCACATCAGACTTAGATGATTTTCATATATAGATCTGGGATCAAGGGAATGGCTAGGCACACATGATCTCAGGTTCAAATAAAAATCATCCCCAAAGTGGGTGAAAATTCCAACAAGAATACCACTTATAAATCCGAAATCAAGGGCATGGCTAGGCACACTTTATTCAGATTAGGGAGTATTTAAGATAAAATTACCATTACAGATCCAAGATCCAGGGTATGGCTAGGCACACTCGATCCCAGAACATAATCGTAATTAGATCCACACGATAAAAACAAAAAGACCATAGCAATGATTGGGTAAAATTACCGTCACAGATTTGAGATCCCGGGCATGGCTCGGCACACGCGATCCCGGTTAGTGGTGGGGATTTCATCCGTTCATGATAGCACAACAACCATAAAATAAAATCTCATATTTTAATCCTTAATTTATATTATTAAAAATACATCCCTCAGATGGGAATCATTAGATCCCCATCCCTATAAATTTAGCCACACATATTGTACTTAAATGACATAAATAAATAAATAAGGGAAAATAACATTAATTCAATAAATTAAAATTACCTCAAACTTCAAAAGAACTTACTTTGATCCACAAGTACGATGATCTTCAGAAACGAAATTAATGCAGGAATAAACTTTGAACAAAATTTATAAACTGAAGGAATGGGTACTGAAAAATTAAGGAACAAAGCTTTCAAAAAGGAATAATAAAACTTCCTATTTCTATGTCTAACTATGAAAAATAAAGGCTAAAAACTAAAAACTCTAAAACTAAAACTCTTTCCTAAAATTAATTCTCTCTAAAAAAAATCCTCTTTTCCGAAGTGTTTGAGTCGCTTTAAATAGACCCCTCGTCGCGGAAGTCTCCCAAGCCATAATTTTAGGGTCGATTAATCGACCAGGGAGGGTCGATGCATCGAGCCGCCAAAAAGTCCCAAAAATTAGCTTTACAGTGTCAGTTTTGTGTCAGACTCTGACTTATCCTCGATTAATCGACCTACAGGGTCGATGCATCGACCCCCCAGAAATCCGTGAAATTCAGCGCTTTCTTTGTATCAGACACTTCTTCGGTATTTCGGCCATAACTTCCTGTCCCGAACTTGGATTGAGGTGATTCATGTACTGTTGGAAAGCTGACGAAAAGATCTACAACTTTTATGTTTTGACAATTTCCTAATTCGGCCATATTGAAGGTCCGAATTTAGCCGCAAGTCGCACCAAGTTCTCGATTACCCAAAGTTGCAGTGTTTTGACATTATATTCAGAATTCTTGGGCTGTTTTCTATACTTTGCTTGTATTTACCTGAAACACTTCGAATCTAATAATTCTCATCAGATAGCCTTCATCGGACAGCTAAATATAGGTATTTAGGGGTGAAATATCATCATATTTCAGTACTCATCACTCAACTAAATAAATGAATAAAACCAACTCTTCTACCATTGGGTGGAAACCCTAAAGTTGAAGTCAAATTTTCATCTTAGGTAGAAAGTTTGCAGAAAAAATTCTGTCATATGAAATCCTGGATACAAATGAAAGACAGTTGGAATCTTAGCCTTAACAAGATGTATAATTTCTACTCTTAATCAGAAAAAAATGCTAACATAGGCAGCTATTGTCGCCTTTTGATACCATCAAGGTATCAAACTTGGCATTAGTATCGGGTATCGTTTCAATCTTTAGATCGATTTATATAAACAAATACCAATGCATATCGGCCAATACTGATATTGAATTTGTTTAATGAAAAAAAAAGTAACATCATGGTAGTACATCCAAATACTATTTCCCGGCCGAATTGCATCAATATCAGCCGCTACCGAGACCGATACCAATACTAGGTCTGATACTGGTATCGGACTGGTTGGGTATTACTCTCGACCGGTCAAATACATATTGGAAGAAGCAGTGAGAAGCCTTCATCTAAGGAAGAATGCTGAGAAGCTATAAAATTTAACAAAAAAAATTCACCTTGGCCTTAATTCAAGCACCTTCTGTTGCCTTGGAATGCAAATACTGAGATGGGTTGAAGGGAGGCAAGGGGGAGCATTTTATAGCCTTCAATACCCCCCCAAGGAGATCGATTCGAATCTTTGCACTCAATCTTCTCTTTGAAGCTATGAGATAGGTGTCTTAAAATGAGAAGCAGGCCCTACCAGATTTTCCAATGCTCAAAATCAAGTAGCCAATTGTTGCCATGTGAAAGCAATACATTTGAATCTCTGCAAGCTCCCGAACTAGGCTGGCCCCTACTGGATTCATCATAGCTCTTTGCAATCAATCTCCATATGAATCGGAGCAGAGATCTAGGAGACAGGTGTATTTAGAATCGAGGCTGGCCCCTACCTATTGCCATGGATGGTTGGGGAAGACGATGCTTTAGCTTCAAAGAAGCTACTGCGTACACATACCTCATGACCGTTGACGGTGAGTTTGGATCGTCTACATAGATCAAGGACAAGTATACTTCACCAGTCGAAATCTGAGCTCAGAATCTGAGCTAATCCGAGAGGTTTGCTTGGACGACCATACGTCGTTGTCGCTTGGAAAAAGCTCCGATTCCCGCTTCCCAATGAAAACTCTCAAACATGAGCTTTACTCAGACTTTGCAAAAACCTCCCAGAATCTGGGCAAAATCTGGGCAAAAATGGCTCTCGAACGAGGCCTAAGCGAGATCGAACAAGGGAGAAAGATGATTCGTAGGTACGAGCAAATGTATCTGCAACAATTGAAAGATCACCAAAACATGTTAACATGCATCCAACAGAAAATGTACAATATAAAAGGAGAAAAATATACTATGGAGCAATTCATTTCGACCCTTTTGGCCCGAACGGGAAAATATTGTTTAAAACTAGATGCAACTCTAACAAACTTAGAAATCCGCCAAGAGTGGGAGCCCTATTCAGGCGAGCTTTGGTTTGTGCATAAGCAGTTTATTCGTATGTATGAACAAGCTCTACGTAAGAAAAAAGAAGGTATGGACTACAATTATAAGGTCAAAAGATATAGGTTTTGACTATTCGTAACCTATGAGCTTGGTCAAACTTTGTTTATCTAGTTGTGCAAATTGCATTATTCACTATTGGTATTATACAATCATTGAAAACAAATTAACACACCTTAAAATATGTGTCCTTGATGTTTCCATAAATGGGGAGTGCTATGACCTCCCTTGTGAGTGTAACTAAACTAAAACGTGAAAAGAATAAACAAGATAACAAATCGATGCTTTGTTATCCGCATTTCTCTACTCATAGGAAACCCACCCGAAAATCGTGAAGCGGTACAACAAATGGATGCCATCAAGAATTAATTCGCAGTTGCAAATGACATCTCACCAATGGAATAGCTGAACTAGGACAAAGTGAAGGGATCCTGAAAACGATTCGGGAAGATATTGACGCCCTTGACGCCATTATTGCCGGAACTGAAACCCTCATGAACATAGTAGGTATTCCGAAACATAAGCAATAGTTCTGATTCCGATGACAGAATCTTCTTTTTAGGAGGGGATGATTTAACACCTGCCCCTAGAACCCTGTGTCAGTCAACCAGTTGACTAAGGCCTGATGAGACCTGACTGTGTCAGGTGACTATCTGAGGCCAGGTCCATTCAAAAATTTTAAGCACCCACCTGTAGATTGATGGGATAGTACAATTTCTAATAACACCCATAGACACCCCTTTTAATTCAATTGGGTGTGCTAGTAATTAAGTAAAATCCACACCACATGAGAAGCCTTGGTTTACTACAGATTGACCTTGATCCAAGAGTTGGCCCAAATTAGGGTTGAGCCTAGGTGATGATGTGGAGATCATCATTAATGATTTAAATTTTGATGATCATCATAATGATGATCAATACATTTACTTAAACATAGACCCATTAATCTAAGAGAGCTAGATGCACTAGCACCTTAACACATGTATATGTGCCTCATGTGGAATGAGGGCATTTCTTGTAAATAGTAATAAAGCCCAAGGGCAATTACAATTAATTTATATTATTTTTGGAAATAGAAATTAAAATTTTGTTAAATTCTAGCAAATCTCAACCTCTCATCTATTTGACTAAGTTTGACTCAATTTTAGACCATAGATTCCACCTTAGGAAAATCTAAGGTGTAAGATTGGTTTGGCATCCTGCACCACAAGATTGGTTAGAAAATTGTACATTCACATAAATTGAGGGCATTGGGAAAGACAAAAGGCAAGATGAGACTAAATAGAGGATGGGAAGTGAGCCATGTGGGTCCCACTAATTTCATGCGCTTATAGGAGTTGGAGGAGAGAGGAGAGAGGAGAGAGGAGAGAGAGTGTAGCTTGAGAAGCAAAGCATTGCCACTTGGCAAGCTTGTTGGGCAGCTTGTTCCCCCACCTCCCTTGCAAATTTCGAATTCCATCTTTGTCTCATTCATTATCTTCTTCTTCCTCCATCTTCCCCCATTAGAGCTCCTTTCTCATCTAACCCTTGTCCACCTACTATGCATGTCATCTCCATGATCATGCATGGCCATCCAGGGTCCAAAATAGGCAAAGCTTGAATTATGTTCAAAGCTAGCCTTGAAATTTTTATAAAATTTACTATAAATCTTGTTTTCGTAAAGGCTTTTCTATGATTTTCGATTTTGATCTTTGTAGATAGGGAAATTTGGAATGAGATGGTGGTGTGTGATTGGAATAATCACACACTACTCTCTCATCAACATGATGGAGATCGAACGGTCTAAGATCATCTTGTGATGATGATGGTGCAATAGGAGTTTGAGTAGAGTGTACGTGCCTTTAGTGGCTTAGCATGACTCCTACTCTGTAGTCCATCTATTCAAGAACCATATGGTCCCATAAATCTAGAAAAATATCAATATTATGATCAGATTTAATGAAGGAATCGTATGATTTTGATCAAATTGATATATTTTGACATTTTTCACAAATGAAGTTTTGAAATTTTAAAGACTATTTTGTTAAAAAAAATAGAATACATGCATCAATATAGATGGTTTAATTCACTGTTTTGGACACATTTCATTCCAGAAAATTAGAAATTTGATCACTGTTTTGATCATAGAGTTTAATGGTTATCGATGCATGTGATTAGGAATGCTAGACCTAGAGTACTATGCTTCATACTTTTTATTGATTAATATAGTGGGTTGATCATTGATAATGCTAAATGATTTTATTTACTGATTTTTATGTTCTCAAGATTCCAGAATTTTATTTGATTTGAATATCGGTCGTTGATCATAGAATTTAACAGCTATAGATGCACGTGCTTGAAGTTGAAGGTCTAGGATAGCATTGTCCGAAATTTTGCTTGATTTATCTAGTAGTATTAGAATTTCTTATATGGAATGATTGTGATTTCGATCATAGAAAAATGGATAATTATAGATGCATGTGTTAGGATTTGAGCAATTGCATAGTTTAATTATGATTGTTTAATCAATTTAGCATAATATTAGTGAGAAAAATGAATGACTGTGATAAATGATCTTAGAATTGACATTATGAAAATTTCGTTTAAATTTTGACCATTATTTGATCATAAAAATGATTGGCGTCGAGCTCGTGGTCGTCTCATTTATGCATGAGCACTTAACTCATAGCTCAGTTCAGCTCACAAGCCAACCTCAAGATACTTGTGAACTCTTTTTCATCAAGCCGAGCCGAGTTCAACGAGCTCCCAAGCTGGCACAGCTCGTTGACAGGCCTACTTTTGAGTGAGAAGACTAGGAGTCCGACAGTCACAGACAGATTTATTTAAGAAAGAGTAAAGCAAGAGTGAGCTTCATTTAAATAGAGATCCGATAATCTCTGACACAACCACGGATGGAGTAAAAGTGTGAACTTATCTCAGTGGGACCCCTGTGAGAGAGAGAGAGAGAGAGAGAGAGAGAGAGCTTTTGGATGACTATAAAATAAGGATCAAAATTTCCGCAAAAATGACCAAAATTTCGGTCCAAATTATCACTTGCGGTCCTCACCGAAACGATAATTTGGATCGAAATTTCAATCATATTTTTGAATAAGATTAAAATTATTGGCCGAAATTCAAATTTTCGATCGAAATTTCGATTCATATTTTTTATCCTTGTTATAAAAGAAAGAGAATCATTTAAATAAAAACTCCCACAATTTCTAACGCTCAAATGAAGAAAAGGTGTGACCCATGAGAGAGAGCGCATGTGAAATGTTAAATTAAAAAAAATTCTTCAAAAATGCCCAACCTCGCTTTGATTTTGATGGGATATTACACATTTCTTTTGTTTTTTTTGTCTAATACTTTTAAAATCATAGATGTATTTTTGTTAATGGACTTTTTGTAAATATTCGTTTTGAATGTTGAACTTTTTGGAACTGCATTTCTACTTGTTTTACTTATAATTTTGCAATAAGTAGAATTATTTTTACGTTAAAAGCTTGAAAATTGAATTTACCTGATCAGGTTAATGAGAATGGGAAAAGATCAGAAAGTCTTCCGCAAAAATATTTTTCGCAATATTTTAGAAAAAAAAAATTGATATTGAATTGGCGTGTATCATGCGGACCCGGCTCGTGGATCGATACGTGCGGGGCGCGAGGGTCGCCCAACATACGAGGCCAGGGGCTGGGAGCGTTATTGTTCAACACATTGTTATACATGAGACATTTTTCTGTATCCTCAAATGTGATGGATGGAGGAAAGAATCCTTTTTCAAACACTAAGGTTACGTTTGGCATAACACTTTGCTAGCTCCCTGTTAGAGCAAGATTTACCTGTTTTAACCGGTTCTCACTACAAAAATAAGGAGTTTCAGCGGCATTTGTTATTAAGGTATTTTTTGGTAGCGACAGGACTAATAGAGGCAGTTTTTTATAGCGACAGGATTAATAGTGGCAGCTTTTGATAGCGACAGGATTAATAGCGGCAGTTTTTTTAACTACCGCTAAGAGTCTTATTTTTTGTAGTTTCTCTTTATCTTTGTGTTAAATCCTTGCTACCTACTTTAATAGGTACCCCTTCTCTAATTCCATTCAGCACGAGATTTACTTGCTCCAATACATATTGGCCAATATGAGTTGATATGACTCGATGAGCCGATAGGGTTCAATATTTGACCTATTTAACCCGAAATTTACCCCATATAGAAACAAGGTGTATATCTATGTCAGATGAGGCCTAACCTTGATACATATTGACCGATATTTAAAACCATACCAATCAACGGGATCGCTACCATCCAATCAAAGCAATTCAATGTGGAATATTGCCACATGGCCAATATTTAAAACCATACCAATCAATGGCCTTGAGAAAATCAAGTGATCAAGATCAATAGTTCATATATTGAACTAAAGTGGCTCTAACGTTCACAATCATTGTCGACACTAAGTGGGCCCAAAATTATGCGCCCATTGGTTGATCAGAACCAATTGATCCATGTGCTATGAAATTAGAGGTTGTTCGTACATTTTTCACGATTAAAATTAAAGCGCACTAGTCGGATGGTTAAAATCCTCTAATGGGTGTAATTTTCGGATTCACAGACGTCATGTCACCCATATGTTTGATCGATCATTGAGAGGGGACCGGCATGGGATAATCTAAACCGAACTAGTTACGAAAGCATTGAAAAATGCTATAATGACCAAAGTCACCAACTTGGGGTTTGAAAATAAATCGGCATGGGAAAAATCCGACAATTTCCATAAAAATTGTACAAATAGAGAAGAACAAATAAAGAAAATTATAAAATATGTTAATTTAAAATTAAAACAAGCAGAATAAAAGAAAATTTCAGAAAATTCATGAATCCCATGTTTACTGACTTTGTCAAGAGTTAGAAGATTTTGGCCACCATATTTGTGACAAGGACATGACTTAATTGAAATCTGAACTATATACCATTATAGTATACAAGTGTATCATGTGAATAGCCAAAGGTATGAATAAACTTTGGCTATAAATAATTTGATGGAAATTAGAGTCACAAGCCATATAGTTTCATTAAGATGGCTCTTAATCTCCAACTCATTTCTACTGCATTTGGCTTCTTCTCCCGATTGGCACCTAGAAATGTAGTGGTCAAATATTCAACCAATGTCCGTAAGGTTCAAAAAGCCAAATGGCTCGCTAGCACGCAAAGCAATAAGCCAACGGTTGCGAGGCCAACAACAAATTATCTTCCGAGCATCTTGGATTACAATTTCGTCAAATCCTTAGCAAGTGATTATACGGTATATTATATTTTCTACTTTGACATCGATAATCTAAAGTCGCTGGTCGGTTTCTCTTTCGGTCATCTCCGAAATCAAAATTTTGGCCGAAATTTTTATCCTTATTGGGGTCCATGATGTTCTATAATTGAGAAGTTGTTAACGGGTTCAGTTGGCAGGTTATTTTGGGTCACAAATTTAACCCGTCGGATCAGGTTGACCTAATATTATATGTGTGGGGCGTTGGGTTCGAATAAATTGTGGTCGATGTGGCATCTAGCGGTGAGATTGGGTTCTAGGACAACTTGCCCAAGGACGATCAGAGGCCGCCCAAATTTTTTGGGCATGATCTGATACATATTCACCATTCAAAATATAGTCAAAAGAGATAAAATTCAATGCAACAGAATGTGTAGGCGATACCAAACTTTGACCATAGTTTTGACAAACGAAACTTTTTTCCTTTTTTGAATTACATTTTATAGAACACATGCCAAATGACACATATCCCAAAACGGGTATTATTTTGAAATCACATGTCATGTGACATGTAATCTAGGGTTCAAACCTACCCCATTATGGTTCCAAACCCATTGTCCCATTTGACTATATATGTGTGTATCGTTTCATGCTATGGAGCCTGCAAAGGAGTCTTGGATACGGTTGTATGAATATCAGAAGCTAGATGCCTCATGCTTAGACTTAGTTGAAGTAGTTCAACATATTGTTATCGGTGAGATATTTTCAACACATTGTTATACGTGAGATATTTTCGTGAGACCTCAAATGTGATGGATGGAGGAAAGAATCATTTTTCAAACACTAAGGTTGCGTTTGATATCAGTAATCTTGAAATTGGCTCGAGTTCAACTCGAGCTCGATAGAGCCGAGGAAGAGCTGAGTAGATTTAGGCTTGAATATAAAAGTGCACGGCTGGAATATAAAAGAGCCAATCTCAAGTTGACCGTGCCTCAACTAGAACTCGGCTCCTTGAGAGCCCTACTTAAAAGTGCCAACTAGATACCGGCATGAAGGCTGCGACAACCACCCATGGGCTCAACCGGCTGAGCTTAAGCCTAAAGAATGTATTAAATATAGGTACATGAGCCCTTAGTCACCAAGTTGGGGTTGGATAATTATTCGGCGAGGTTAAAATTTGAAAAAAAACTGGCAAAATCCGGCAAATTCGGGAAAATATTTGAAGAAAATCGGAGAGAAAAAATAAAAAATAAAATCTAAAAGTATAAATATTTTTGAAAAATATTTAAAATCACAAAATTTTGAAGGGTACCTCTGCTTGACACCACGCATTCTCTGAAAGCACTCACGTCACAGACCCCTTGAAAACTATTGATTCCTTCTAATCAGATGATGGACACTGTGTTTCCGCCTGATCTTTCACAAAATAGATCTTGAGATCATACCTCTGCTTGACACCAGTGGCGGAACCAGGATTTTCACCCAGCCGGGGCGCAAGTGACAGTGACAAATTTCAGCGAACTTCTCCTAAATTTGTTGAAATAAGGTTCGGACGAAACATTTAACGAAATTTCATACATTTCTCCGAAATTGCAAAAATTTCAACGAAATTAATGAAATTTTATTTTTTTCAGCCATTTTTAAATAATATGAAAGACTTTTATAAATATTTTATATTTTATATATATATATAAGTTCAAGGAAAAATTCGGGAAAAAATATGGCAAATTCCAGCAAGTTCAGGGAAAATTTTGGAGGAAAAATTAAAAATAACATGAGACAAGACCTAAATGGCTAGATCCTTTTAGACATTTTAACAAACATGTGACAGACATATATCATCTTAATTGCATATTAAAGAAAAAGAAGAATAAAAAAAGGAGACGAAGAAGAAGAGGGAGATCTGAAGTGCTCTCCACCAAAGTAGAGAGCTGCTCTTTGCCTCTAAAGAGCAATCCCAAACACAGCCTTAATATAAATTGGGATTTTAAAATAATTTCTCTTTTTATTAAAATAATCAATGCTTCCTAAAATATAAAGGTATCATTTAAATTCAATGTATCAATAATTTTAAATGGTATTTAATGTATTGCAGATGTTGAGATTATAGACATCCTATGGCGTGCATTGTAAAGAAAACCAGAAAACACAAATTTTATATCACCTACACTTAACTAGCCAAAATAGAAGAACTATTTCTGATTATGAAAAAATTAGTCGAAATGAAATATCTCACCTACACTAACTAGCTAAAATATTTGGCTGTAATAAATCCATATAAATTTCAAAATGGATAATGGCTATTGACGAACATTTAAGCACCCAAATGTTGTTTATTAAAAGATCTTATACCATTAAAATTAGTAATTTTATCTCACACTATTAAATGATCTTATACCATTAAAATTAGTAATTTTATCTCACACTATTAAATGATCTTATACCATTAAAATTAGACATTTAAACACCCAATATTAAATATCATCAAGATTACCAGTTAAGCAAAAAGATCAATCTAGGCTCCCAAAATCAAATCAACCATAGCAGAAGAAAAAGAATAAAAAGTGAAGAAGAAGAGGGAGATCTTACCGACGCAACGGAGCCACGATGTGACTAATTAGAGTGGGCAGTGGCGGCAATTTTAGGGTTTTAGAGAGAGAAAAGAGGGTGGGCGCCATTTTAGGATGGGTTTTAGAGAGAGGAAAGAGAGAAAAGAGGGTGCCTTTTAGGTTGGATTTTAGAGAGAGAGAAGAGGGTGCCTTGGGTTTTAGTCTTGTAAAGAGAGAAAAGAGGGCAAGCCTTTGTTTAAGTTTTGGGTTTTAGAGAGAGAAAGGAGGGAGGGCGCCTTTAAGTTGGGTTTCAGAGAAAGAAAATAGGGAAGGCGCCTTTGAAGTTGGTTTTAGAGAGAGAAGAAAGATGTTACGTTTTGGCTTTATAGAGAGGGCGACCAGCTACCAATTTAATATGGTTGTCTTTAAAAAAAAAATGTCATTAATTTTTGGGGTTTGAGTGCGGGCGCTCGCCCGCACTGACCTCTATGTAGTTCCGCCACTGCTTGACACCACGCATTCTCTGAAAGCACTCACGTCCCGGACCCCTTGAAAACTATTGATTCCTTCTAATCAGATGATGGACACCGTGTTTCAGCCTGATCTTTCACAAAATAGATCATGAGATTATGGCGCACCTATCAAATAGACAGTTTGTGATTCCTCGTGTCACAAATCTCCAAAAAATGGCCCCGGAATTCATATGGCACACATCACGCTCAAAAGTGATTTTAGGGCAATTTTCTTGGGATCTGTGACACATGGAATCACAAATTGACCATCTGATATGTGGCCATAATCTCAAGATCTATGTTGGGCTAATTATAGGTCTCACTAACTATAAAGAGTGTCATGCAGGGTAAGACATATGCAAGCAAAAGGCGTAAGCTTGTAGAGAATGTTAGATGTTTGCTCAAAGAAGTAGAAGATCCATTAATTCATCTCGAATTGATTAATGACCTCTATCGATTAGGGTTGGGCTACATCTTTCAGAAAGAGATCGACTGTGCCCTAAACAATATGTACAATTATAATGATAAAAACATAGAGGAGGACTTATATTCCACTGCTCTCCGTTTTCGCCTCCTTCGACAACATGGTCAGGAGGTCTCTCAAGGTACACATTTTCTCTTTGGGTCAATTTAATGGATGATGCATTACATATAGGCTGATTTCAAAACTCTTACGAGCGATACGTTACATCTAACCTGATATATGTTATGGGCACAGCTATTTTCAATAGATTCAAGGATGAGAGAGGAAGTTTCAAGAGATGCCTTTGTGAGGATCCTAAGGGGTTGCTAAGTTTATATGAAGCTTCCTTTCTAGCAATAGAAGGGGAAAGTACACTACAGGAGGCAAGAGATTTTGCTAGTAGGCATCTCAAATGTTTCAAGGGCTACATTAGCGAGGAGCTCGCTAAAATGGTGACTCATTCTTTAGAGCTTCCCTTGCATTGGAGAATGGAGAGGTTAGAGGCTAGGTGGTACATTGATACATATGAGAGAAAAGATAGCATGTACCCAATTTTGCTTGAATTGGCTAAGTTGGACTACAACATGGTGCAAGTCACTTACCAAGAAGAGATTAAAGAATACGCGAGGTAAAATGCATGCATTTTTTTTATGGGTACCATTTTTTGCACCCTAAGATTCGATCTTTGCAAATAGAGTTTTCATGCATGAAATTGACAAACTTCAATCACTATTCAGATCCATTTTCGACCCAATCTTCCAAATAACTTATCTTTAGGTCATTGGTTACCTATCAAATGGTTAAATGGTAATTCTGTGTGGCACACATACCAAAAATGACCTGAAACCCCCCCCCCCCAAAAGTTTGCCACTTTGACTCTGAAAATTCAAAGAAGATGAACATTGTGCTGAAATGAAGGAGTTGTCATGACCACCTCCCTATCTTACTGATTTCTCAATTTGAATCCATGCATTCCCTTTTTATTCTTTATAAACCTCACCCATAAGCCACATTACAACCCAATAAAAAGACCCTACTGATCTGAAATGGAGTGAATTGTCATGTGGAGATGAGGATTGGTGTAATCTATGGTGAAAAGTTTTAGAAGATTTAATAAATTAGAGCATTGCCTATGCTCATGCTTGCAGTCCTATTTGAGGGTTGTAATTGCTCTTGAGTTGTGTGAAATGATGCACCCTTCATGCTTATTTTGAGTGACAGCCCTGGTGAGACTTAGGTATGAGATTAAATTTGTTTGTGGCACTATCAAAATAGAATTCTCAAATTGATGGTAACCTTTGCATTAATTTTTACACACAATACCTTGACATGAGCTGATTGATTGTGAAGGAATTACAGCAGAATTTCAGTATTAAACTGCTAATTTATTGCTGAGAACCCCCTAAAGAAAATTTTGAATGAGTAAGGTGTGGAATGAATTTTATTTGTGTTTAAATTCTGTTTTGACACATTGCATTGATATATATATAAAATAAGAAACTATTTCCCCACAACGTTCCACCAACAACCTTGACAATTGAGGAAGCCCCCCACCTTGACAATATTCCACCATCCCTTTTTAGTTTCAATAATTCTACAAACCATGCATATAAGAAGGCACATATTCTAAATATTCTACAAGCTACTCATAAATTACCTACTGATAATATCAAGAGGAATTCCTGCATTAAATATATGGTAAAAGTAATTTGGGTCATGATCTGCAATTCAGAGATATTAAAAATAATTTTCATCTCCGCAAAACCATAGTAAAAGTTCTAATTTCCGATAAAGAGAGAATTTTCTAAAAAAAAGTTATATCCACTTTGTCAAAACAACCAAATAAAATATGCATATCTCACAAATTAATATCATGAACGATAGTCCTAAAATCAACTTGAAATGACAATTACAGCAATGGCAAGCCAAAAATTTGCATAAAATAGGTCTTTGCGTGTAGCTCTTTCAAAGAATCTCTACAGTTATAAATTTGTTGTATTTAAAAAGTCCATAGAGAGACTAGCATTATAGCCCAGGCTAGTATTGCAACCCACCTACAGGATAAGCCAAAAAGAGAATGATATAAAGAATATTAGAGATATAATGTAATAAAATCAAATGAAAAAATATAATAGAATAACCAAAAATACATGGCAAATAATACAATAGATGCATTATACCTGCCTCATTAGAGCTTGATAGTAGCTCTATACTCTTGACTCTCCCTTTCCCGAATTGTCTCACTACAAAAAATAAGACTATTAGCAAAAGTTTTTTGCAGCCAAAAAGTCCCGCTATTAACAAAAAAATTATTAATACTATTAGCGGCAAGGGTATTAGTGGCAGTTTTTTGTTAATAGCGGCAGTTTATGGCTATCGCTAATAGCCTTTTTTTTTGTAGTGTCTCTTTTTCCTCAAACAGTTGCATTCTCTCATTCAATTCAACGATCTCATCATTGGATGACGCGGAGCACCATTACAATTGGAAGTTGAACCCCACAAACTAGTGGGGGTTGAACGAGAGATTTGAGGGAAGGGGTAAGAGAGTTTTGGGAGAAATGAGTTAAGAGGAAGAAATTTCTCATATAATTTTAGTTGTAGAGAATAAAGAGTTTGTAAAGTTTTATTTATAATGATAATAAAGTTTTAGGTTAATCCTAGGAAAATTTTTATTTTCGGCCCTACACGTTTGCTTATTTGCAAAAAACGACCTTATAGTTTGAAACTATGCAAAATAGGCCAGCTCCAAGTTAAGTCGTTTCCACTTCAGCATCCACTTATTTTTTCATTATATATGTTTATTTTTCATTTTTTTATTGTCAATTTTTTCAATTCCGACTACAGTATCGCTTGCTTTCTTATAATTGCGGGTCGTGGTATTCGGTATTTTAAGTGCTAACTTAGGCGCTATTTTACGATAACAAACGATATTTTATGATAGCGATCACTAATATATGATAGATTTTAAGGTACGAAGATAAAAGAGAGGTTACTGTGTTTATTAGTTAGTGATCTCTCAAAAATATAAGAACGTAAAATATAAATAAAATTTTTTTTAAAAAAAATTCAAAAAAATATGTTAACATATTCTTATCTAAAGATAGAGACCGTCATCTTAAGATATATAGCGATCGCTATCTTAAAATGGTGGTTTTGGATAAAAAGAAAAAAATAGTTTATTGTGTTATTCAATATAAGTTTTATTAGTTAGTAATTTGCAAAAAATATAAGAACGGAAAACATAAATAACCAAAAAAAAAAAAAAACCCGCTAACATATCGTTATCTTAAGATAGCGATCGCTAACATACTGCTATCTTAAGATAGCGACCGTCATTTTAAGATAGCGGCCATTATCTTAAGATGACGGTCGCTATTTTTTTTTAAGATAGCGGTATATTAGCAGCCGTTATCTTAATAATAATAATAATAAATAAATAAATAATATATATATAAAGATAACGATATGTTAGCGGCCGCTATCTTAAGATAGCAGTATCTTATTTTATTTTATTTTTTATCTTTTTAAAAAATAGCGGTATGTTAGCAGTATATATATATATATATATATATATATATATATATATATATATATATATATATATATATATATACCGGTATGTTAGCGGCCACTATTTAAAAAAAAATTAAAATATATATATTATTATTTTTTATTTTAAAGGTAGCGGTATGATAGCAGCTGCTAACATACCGCTATCTTAAGATAGCGGCTGTGCTAACATACCGCAGCGGCCGCTATCTTTATATATATATATATATATATATATATATATATATATATATATATATATATATATATATATATATATATATATAAGATAGTGGTATGTTAGCGGCCGCTATCTAAAGATAGTGGTATTTTAGCGGCCGCTATCTTGAGGTAGCAGTATTTTTTTTATTAACGGTCACTACCTTAAGATAGCAGTATGTTAGCAGATTTTTTTTTTTTTTCAAATAACGGTAAGTTAGCGGTCGCTATCTTAAGATAGCGGTATGTTAGCGGATTTTTTTTTTTTTTTTTTACAGTAATTTCATATCATGTACACAATTAAAATAGATTATCATCTAATGTCGTCTTTCGATAGCGACCGCTAACTAAAGATAGTGGTATGTTAACGTTTTTTTTTTACAGTAATTTCATACTATGTACACAATTAAAATAAATTACCATCTAATGTCGTCTTTAGATAGCGACCGCCAACTTTAAAAAAAGGACGACAAAATAATAATACAAAATATATATATATATATATATAATATGAAAAAATAGATCCATGCTGACGTAGAAATGGCTCGGCTTGGAGCTGGCCTATTTTGTGCAGTTTCAAATTACAGGATCATTTCTGCAAATAAGCAAACTTGTAGGGTCAAAAATATAAATTTTCCTTAATCCTAATTAGAACTTTTCGTAAAAGATTTAATAAAGTAGGATTTTTTCACTAAAAAAGCATTCATGCGTGAGCGAATAGGTTGTCAAAAGGTTTCATTTAAATGCTTTGTGTAAGCACCGAAGTAAATGATATTTCTATCCCAAAATTACAGTTATACCCCTTAATCCGTTTCATCTCTTAAAACGGGCGTAACTTTTTATATTATTGGCGGAATTTGATAAATTATAGATCATTGGAAACGTATCGATGAACGCTTTGCAACAAGTCAAAAATTAACTAAGAAAAATGAATTTAAGAAAATCACGATTTTTTTTAAAGAGGGTGAGTTTCGATGTGGATCACTAATACCGTACACAGTGTAGTATATCATTTAACATTGAGTAGTCAAAATGGACCGAGTTGTTACACTTAAATATGATCAAAAGTCCTAAAATTCAATGCACCAAGTTTTCTCGGTTGTAGGCAAATTTTCACCAGTGTATGAAGGGCAAATTAATTACAAAATCTATTCTTTTAAAAGATTACATGTCATGTTCCTTGTGAACCCAAAACAAGTGTTGTTTTGGTTCAAATCCCATGCTTACCTAAAAAAAAGAGTATTGTTTTGGGATCACATGTCATGTAGCATGGAATCTTAAGTTCCAACATTGGTTCATCCTTGCATTTGAACTTAGATCCTCCTTTCCCTTACATTTATACCTTATATTTATATTAGTCATCATTTTCTTCATATAAAATGACAACTAATATATGCACTCATGCATATTTGGTAATTATAAAAAAGAAAACTTGATTCTTTTTGTTATCTTTTGAAATTAATATGAAAATTTCACTACTATTGTAGTTGTGGGCAATGTTAATAATAATATGCATCCGGATGAAGCTATGGAACACTGCATTCTAATCTCAGATCTCGCGCCATGTGACACAATCAACCCAAAACAACACTCATTTTAGGTTGATCGGTCATGTGGCATATAATTTTTAAAAAAGTAATTTTTTTTACTTTTTGGCTCCATTTAATGAGTTACAAGGTGACTCCGCAAATTCTTGGTTCATTGACTTTGTGGATATTTGATTACATTTTCAATGGTGGATATGTATCTAATCATGTCAAAAAAATTTGGGTTGTAACCTGATCGATCTTGTCTAAGCTTCCATGAAACCCGGTCCTCCTAATGGGTGCAACATGGTGCCCAGCAAACCGAATGCAGTGCTCGAGGCTGCTCTTGAAAGCATAGTCCCGAGCCTTATATACATATATCATGGATCAAAATTTCGTCCGATACCGATACGTATCGGTATCGGTGGTGAACGATACGGTACATTGAATGTACCGTATCGGTCATTACTATATAAAGTGCCGAACGATACATTCAATGTATTGTCTGGTACGCATCGATACCGATACGTATCGTCCAATACATACCGATTTTTCGGCATTTTTATCCATGTCATATATATATATATATATATATATATATATATATATATATATAGAGAGAGAGAGAGAGAGAGAGAGAGAGAGAGAGAGAGAGAGAGAGAGGGAGGCTTGGGATATGCATTAGATTACAGCCCAAAACGTTGCAATCAAGCCAGTTGCATACCACGTGGTTCAAGGATCTGGTGCCACTTGCAAAATCATAAGGTTGATCATCGATCATTAGAAAATTAAAAAATTATTTTAAACAGTTGATTTTATGGTCAATGATGGAAATTTTATAACCTTTTTTTTTTGAAAGAATAACCTATATCTTTGACTCATAAAACAAAGGAGAAAAGGTTTAAAAATATTATTTTTTCTAAAACCCTTAGGGAATGTGGGAAAACTCTTGATCGCATGACACATGCTATAGCACTCGTGTGTAATGCTTTTTGCCTAATGTATTTTCTCAATCCTCAAATATATACATATCAATAGGGTGTGATTGGCAATATGCCAATTTGGCCGCAATTAGTTGATAAACTGATTTCTAATTAGATTTGTTGTTTAACTAAAAGGTTTTAAGTCCTTTCTTCAATTTACACTCGACTTTTAAGTACATGCTCTTCGCGATTGCTTCATCAATGTTACATACCAAATAAAAGGCCTGCTCGGGAAGACCATGTAATTCTTCAAATAGGATTAGTTAAAATCCTCTAATTATTTTTAACTGACCAACCTATTTTCTTGGAGTACCAGCAGATACTTCTGGTACGAAGAATGGTTGTAATAAATAAATATATTATATATATATATATATATATATATATATATACAGTGGCGGAATCAAGATTTTTACTCAGCCGGGGCGTAAGTGACAGTGACAAATTTCAGCGAACTTCTCCTAAATTCGTTGAAATAAGGTTCAGATGAAACATTTAACGAAATTTCATACATTTATCCGAAATTGCAAAAATTTCAACGAAATTAATGAAATTTTATTTTTTTCAGCCATTTTTAAATAATATGAAAGACTTTTATAAATATTTTATATTATATATATGTATATATATATATATATATATATATATATATATATATATATATATATATATATATACAAGTTCAAGGAAAAATTTGGGAAAAATATGGCAAAATCCGACAAGTTCAGGGAAAAATTTGGAGGAAAAATTAAAAATAACATGAGACAAGACCTAAATGGCTAGATCCTCTTAGACATTTTAACAAACATGTGACAGACATATATTATCTTAATTGCATATTAAAGAAAAAGAAGAATAAAAAAAGGAGACGAAGAAGAAGAGGGAGATCTGAAGTGCTCTCCACCAAAGTAGAGAGCTGCTCTTTGCCTCTAAAGAGCAATCCCAAACACAGCCTTAATATAAATTGGGATTCAAAATAATTTCTCTTTTTATTAAAATAATCAATGCTTCCTAAAATATAAAGGTATCATTTAAATTCAATGTATCAATAATTTTAAATGGCATTTAATGTATTGCAGATGTTGAGATTATAGACATCCCATGGCGTGCATTGTAAAGAAAATCAGAAAACACAAATTCTATATCACCTACACTTAACTAGTCAAAATAGAAGAACTATTTCTGATTATGAAAAAATTAGTCGAAATGAAATATCTCACCTACACTTAACTAGCTAAAATATTTGGCTGTAATAAATCCATATAAATTTCAAAATGGATAATGGCTATTGACGGACATTTAAGCACCCAAATGTTGTTTATTAAAAGATCTTATATCATTAAAATTAGTAATTTTATCTCACACTATTGAATGATCTTATACCATTAAAATTAGACATTTAAACACCCAATATTAAATATCATCAAGATTACCAGTTAAGCAAAAAGATCAATCTAGGCTCCCAAAATCAAATCAACCATAGCAGAAGAAAAAGAATAAAAAGTGAAGAAGAAGAGGGAGATCCTACCACTGACAAGAACGGATACTGGTGTGGGATTAGAGGGTGGGCGGCACCGACTCACCGTTGTGGTTTTAGGATTTTAGAGAGAGAAAAGAGGGTGGGCGCCATTTTAGGATGGGTTTTAGAGAGAGGAAAGAGAGAAAAGAGGGTGCCTTTTAGGTTGGATTTTAGAGAGAGAAAAGAGGGTGCCTTGGGTTTTAGTCTTGTAGAGAGAGAAAAGAGGGTAGGCCTTTGTTTATGTTTTGGGTTTTAGGGAGAGAAAGGAGGGAGGGCGCCTTTAAGTTGGGTTTCAGAGAAAGAAAATAAGGAAGGCGCCTTTTAAGTTGGTTTTAAAGAGAGAAGAAAAATGTTACATTTTGGCTTTATAGAGAGGGCGACCAACTACCAATTTAATAGGGTTGTCTTTAAAAAAAAAATGTCATTTATTTTTGGGGTTTGAGTGCGGGCGCTCGCCCGCACTGACCTCTATGTAGTTCCGCCACTGTATATATATATATATATATATATATATATATATATATATATATATATATATATATATATATAATATGACCCGTATCGAATCACCTTAGAGCTATTATTTTCAAGAACCGTGCTTTAAAATGAGAAATATCGTTTAACTACATTAGAAATAATAAATTTCTTAATGCATTTTTGTGTTTTAGGTGGTGGAAGAACTTGGGCCTTGCAGAGGAGTTGAGATTTTCTAGAGATCGTTTGGCAGAGTGTTTCATTTGGTCCATAGGAATTGGTTGGGCACCTCGGTTCAGTTGGTCTAGAAAAGAAATTACAAAAGTTGTTCAGCTAATAGCAACAATCGATGATGTTTACGACCTTTATGGTTCTTTTGATGAACTACAACACTTCACCCATGCCGTTGATAGGTTTGTAGGGGATGCAAAATTGGTTTAATAGTAAAAATTATTTTTGTTGATATTTGTACCAATGATTTTTATTTTGCAGATGGGATGTAAATGCAATCGAAAAACTTCCAGAGTACATGAAGATAAGTTTCCTAGTTCTCTTCAACACCGTCACTGAAATTGGTAATGAAATATTAAAAGTGCGAGGCTGGGATGGCACACCCTACCTCAGGAAACTGGTAATTCTTTCGCCTTTTATTTAAATTTATTTGCGAGGATTATTTGTTAAAGTTTCAGCTTATTAGATTATTATAAAGGGGCAATGGTTAGATCCTATCAAGTAGAATCGGATTTCCAATCTTATCTCATCTGTTATCTTGGAAATAAGAGGACTGGAAATTAAGCCGATTCTATATTTGATTGGACCTGACCATTGCCCTATTAGAAATTTATAGAAACAAAAGGTATTGTCAAGAACTTTTTGGCTCCTAATGGGACATTCAGTCAATGTCAACCTGTACGATACAGTTATGGTCCTAATTCTCGAATCAATCTTCTTTCCAAACAAATACACGATATCAATTGCGGTTGTACAGCATTTTGTAAAAGCTAATTTTTATCATTTCAAGTATAAATGTTTCTCCTAATTTTAAATCATCCTTCCCCTTAAACATTGACTCAATGACTTTTGGGGCTGAAAATTATGACTATGGTCCTTGTTTTTCTAAAACAACATACTCTCCAATGTTCTCTTTTAAATATTGTACTTCGTAAGGTATCCCCCAATCAAAATAAAAGCAACAATTAATAGGATGAAATTGTAAAAAATCAAGCTATTAATCACCTTTTGTCCCCTCAACCCAATTAAAAAGTTATTGTCACAAATATTTGGGGACCATGTTATCTATTGAAGCCATGGTTTGATATGATTAATCGGGTGGAGAGAGAGCCATAATTTTGACAATCTAATGGTGCCTATACGTAGCTTCATTATTTGGGGACCGTGTACATGGATCCTTAGACCATGGGCATACAATCAAAAGGGCAGTTTTTGTTTCCACTTGCCAAAGATCCCAAAAAATAACCCTTAAATCATATTTGAGCGTAATGTGTGCCACATAATTTTTTAGACACCTTTTTAGAATTTGTGGCACGTGGAGTACAAAATTGAATGTTTGATGATACATCCATGATCTCAAGATTGACTGTGTCCAAAATTTCGATGAAAATCGATGTTTGAGCATCATGTGTGCCACATAATAGTTTAGTCACTCTTTTTAGTATTTGTGCCATGTGGAGTACAAAATTGAACTTTGGTTGGTACACTCATGGTGTCAAGATTTATTGTACGAAATTTTTTTATGAAAATCGATCTCCATTATTTGATTTGAAGCAATCCAATTTTTCAGCGTAGGTGCCCTCAATAATTCCATAGGCGCAAGCAAATTATTTGTTAGGGTACCAATATTTGCGCCTTATGGCAAATGTAATCTCATCGAACCTAAAACCATTGACTACTTTAAATTGGACAATGAAGATCGTTTTTTAGTCTAATCTTCCACGTAATGGATCTTGAGACCATGGGTGTAGCATCATACAATTAAGTTTTTATTCCACGTGGCACACATCCAAAAATGTAACCCCAAAAGAATGTGACACAAGTCATGCTCAAAAGAGATTTTAGGGTAAAGTTTTGGGATGAGTGCCACATGGAATAGAAGGGCGACTGTATATTGGTACATCCATGATCTCTGTGGAAGATTGGGATGAAAAATGATATCCATCATCCATTTCAAAGCATTCAAAGGTAAGATTAATTTTTCTGCTGGGGAGAGATTCCATTTTGACATAGTTTTATTTTTTAAATTTGTTTTTATTGTTGTTGTTCTTGTTTATACTAGGTTTTGACCTACAAGGCAATTTTGGAATAAGTAACGACTTTTGGCGGCCATGATAAGGATGTGGAGCTCAAGTATTCTCAAAGACAAACTAATAAATAAGTAAAATTATAGATGGAGTTTTTTTTGATAAAAAAACTTTTAAAACTTACCAACAAAGTGGGATGTTCAATATATCAAATTTTGAAATAACTATTATACTTCTCATAAATGCAAGTTTTGTATTGGTCCTTACATTTGGTGCTTGAATAGATGTTGTGGGAAAATAATGGTAGAATGCTCAACCATAATTAGTTGAGACCTGCATGGTTTCCCTTCCATATTAGTAAACTCAACTGCTTACCAAACAGGAAATGAAAAAGAAGCTTATGGGAACTAAACTTAATATTTAACAATTATTTTTTTTCAATCCCAATAAATAACTTTTTCTATGAAATTTTCTAACACATTGATTATCAATAAAGAAACCAATTTTTTTTTTTGACTCACCCAAAGGCTGCTTTTTCACCCCACCTCCTCCTGCCGGCATTTATTGACCGTCTTTGAATCAGATGGTGGAGATTATTTCTTATCCCTATTTTTTGCACAATGGATCTATGAATCGTGAGCATACCATCTGATGATCGATTATTTTATTACACATGACATACATCTCAAAAAGCGATCCTAAAATCATATAACCTCTAACACACTCAAGCATAATTTTAAGATCACTTTTTGAGATGTGTGTCATGTATAATAAAAAATCGACCGTCCGATGATACACCCACGATTCATAGATCCATTGTGTAAAAGATGGTAATAACAATTATGTGACACCTAATGCAATGTTGAGTGGCACAATGCTCTATGTTATTAAAAATCTTATTTTGCATTGTCAGAAAATGAACGCTGGAACAAAATTTTATTTCACCATTCATTTTTCGCATTATTGAAACTAATGACCATGCATATATAAAATTTTTTCTATGATACATTTTTGTTAACGACTTTGATTGTTGGCCTGCGCTCATTTATATACAATTACATCATGTGATTGGTAGCCACTTGGCACTGCCAACGAGCACGGGTCTAATTAACTTACCTAATTCATACGACTAGAAAAACTTTTATCCTAAATTAAATTACGAGTGTAAACCAACCCATACAGACTAACACCAATCAAGTACTTAAAAGTTGTAGGAATTGGTGTTTTTTAAAAATAAAGAGAAAAGAAAACCTATCCTTAGAAAAAATCAGTTTTTCAGTTTTTCAGTACATATCATCGAGCTCCAAGACCGGTATATACTTGATGATATGCACCGGTTCCAGACGATACATTGAAATGTATCGTCTGGTATATTCAAAAGTATATGAGAGGCACTGGTATCGTACCTTGAACGTACTTTACTAGTGACTTCTGATTCTGATTCGTATCGAACGATATGTATCGGTATAGGATGAGATTTTGAAACCTGGCCAGGATCATGCCTGAAGATGTATAAATCCGAAGTTTTAATCTCACCCCTGTTGGGCACTAATTACATGAGATATGCGACACCCACACCCAGGGTTATTCGGGCACTCTAAGAGGCTGGATACCCGATATAAAAAATGATTATAATGCATTACTAAGTAGACAACTATCATAGGTTTAACCTAATCAAAATGTTTAATAACAGTGGGCAGACTTATGTAAAGCGTTTTTGGTGGAGGCAAAGTGGAACAAGGAGGGATATAAGCCGTCTCTTGAGGAGTATTTGAAGATTGCATGTGTATCGTCATCAGGATTCTTACTACTAGGCCATGCTTTTGTGTTTGTGACACCAGAGATTACAGATGAGGGATTAGAGTCCCTAATTAGTGATTCAGATCTCACCTATTGTCCATCCATCACTTTTCGACTGCTAAATGATCTAGCAACCTCAACGGTACGCAAGCTATACTTCATTGCGAATAAACTTATATAATTTATGGCCTAACAATTAAGCCAAATCCTTGTTTATTTATTGAGGCCGGTGTTACTACCATCACTTTATTTTACAGCTACCTGATTAAGACAAAGGAAAAATCTGTTCACTACCTTAAATCATACGATGGAGACCTTTTTCATTCACTATTCCATCAAAAAGATCTTAAGATCCTACCACTACCATCAGACGGTCAGATATTGATTCCACATGGCACACAACCGAAGAAGTAAATATGATCATAGCATACCATTAAACGTGGTTTACATTCACTTTCTGGTATGTGTGCCATGTAGACTCAATATCTGACCATTTGATAGTATACCCATGATATCAAGATCTATTGTGTGGAAGATTGGGACGAAAATCAATCTCCATTGTCTAATTTAAAGCAGTCAACGAAGTTTTTCTTTATATAACAAACAGTGTTGTGGTAGTAACAGAAGAATGTGCCAGTTGATCCGTTGAGTTAAAAGATTTCTTCAATAAAAATGAAATGTTAGCGAGTAAATCTCCAAACTTGTTCTAGCGGTTCACTTTAAAAGCGTTTGACCGTTTTGAATCATAAGATGAAGATTTTACCTTTTTCGTTTGCCCCTATATATTCACAATGGGCCCTTTGCATAAAGTGGTCACTTGAAAAATAGTGCCCACATTCAAAAACTATAATGGGAATGGTTTGGTTAGCTTAAAATATGTAAAGACCCAAAACCCTTACCTAATCTCGAGGACCTAAAATTTTGTGTTATTACACCGCATGCTTGTTAAGGCGATAAGCGAACATACACATAATCCATAAATTGTCATAAACATTTGATCAAGGTATTTTAACAATAATTAATAATAAATAATCCAAAATAATAGCAGAAAATATAGATGACCATTGATAAGGTAATTTTCTACTACAAAAAATAAGACTATTAGCGACAGATTTTTGCGGCCAAAAACTATTGTTATTAACAAAAAAAGCTATTAAAAGCTATTAAGACTATTAGCGGCAATTTTTTTGTTAATAGTGGCAGTTTTTGGCTGCCGCTAATAGTCTTATTTTTGTAGTGTCCCTAACCACACATCTATGCTATAAAATAAAACAAGCTCCACGTGGGGTAAATTGGTCTTAAACATAAACTCACAAACTGTACAAAAAAAACTAAAATATGGCTTTCAAAGAAAATGATAAAGACTGGAACTAAAGAAACTCTCAAGGCTGATAAAAGTCCGCCAGGTCTACGCTCTCATTCAAGTGGTAGCCGATATCCTCATCTACATAAGCCGCCTCCGGTACAACTACTTTTGCGTCATCATAGGCAGGATGATCGGAGTTCTCACTTGAAACAGTTAGATTTTGGGAGGGCGGTGAGTTTACTCAGCCGCGTAAACTCAGTGGGTTGCACAATCGATCCACTATAACTTACCTAAGTGATCGTGTGTGCAATTGCTTGAGTTGCGAAATATGTTGAAATAAAACTAAGCAGTTTTATAAAATTTTAATAATGTTTGCGAATCTCATAACATACATATCGAAACTGAAAAACATATCATTGAATAAATAAATATGATGCATTTATTTCTTAATTCCTTTCCAAGTTGTATCATCAACTTATCATACGTGACATATCTAAAGTCTTATTATTACTCCATATGCCTACACAACATACTTTATATTTCACTTATCTTAATTAAATGACCTAGGTCAGGATCACTGCTTGAGCCTACCACGCGAGGTCCACGTATAGATAATTACCTAATATTCATATCATAACATAAACCATCATCCAACCAGATGAGATTGCACGCATCAGTAACAACAGTATCCCCTTAGTTCAAGACAAAACTAATATATTGTCTTTAAGGCTCATCTTGGCTGCAGATGTTGGGTCTTGATGGTGACTTGTAAGGTATGACACATGTAAGACATAGTTCATGTTCAACTGACCTTCACAGCTTATTTTAACATATCATATTTCAGTTATGGGCTTAAGTCTCCGTCCCGATTTCATATTTACATAGGTTTAAGTCCCCACATTCTTAACATATATGTACCTTAACATATTCATTTCTTATCTTTTTCTCATAACTTAATTAGAGTAGGCTACGGTGCGATAGGTTTCACTAACCACATTTTCCAAGGGACAGGTTTCGTAGTAATTTGAATGTACTTTGTGTGGCAGCCCATACTCCCATAGAGGTATTGCGTCCGTATATGGATGTCTACATTTCAAGTTCTACGTAATCGGGAAAGGAACCCTACCGTAACAAAGGCCTATATCGTATGTCATATCTTATTCCTTAACTTATCATGTAATGCCTTATCATTGTTTTCTACATGATGAATGTCATATGATAAAGATGAAGCATAAAAGAGAAATGAAACTACAGCATGCACCCTAAGCATTGCATAAATATAAAGAAATTAATATGGAGCATGAAACGTAAAACATTGAGTAAAAATAGAGAATCAGAATTATTCGAATATATTTATTCTATGATTGGGTCTAATTACTCTTCATTTGAGGTATTATGTTTATAGAACTTGATGTTTGATCGGTATATTGATCAAACATGTTTTGAACAATAAAGATACATACATGATCATTCGAGACCATAGGAATTTTAAAAGAGATAACAGACATTCCTGTTGAGTCTTGTTTTACTTAAATCGGAAGTTCTAGCGAAAAGATCTCAAAGGTTAAACTGGTAAAGAAAATAGTTATGAAAAATATCAATCTTGACTAGTCGAATTAGGTCTCGACCGGTCGAGATTGGAGAAGGAATAAAAGGAATAGAACTTTGACTGGTCAAATGTGTATTTCGACCGGTCGAGTTGACTAGATCAAACAGAAAGAATTCAGTCTCAACTAGTCGAAAATAGGTTTCAACCTGTCGAGATGAAAATGGAAATCTGTAAGCAAGTAAACTTGGCTGGTCAAAAATAGATTTCGACCAGTCGAGTCGGCTGAACAGTAAGCAACAGTTTTTATAAACTTGATCGGCCGAATTTGATTTTTAACTGGTTGCGTTTTCTGAAGGGTGGGAGAGAAGATCCATCCCAATTGGTCGAATTGTATTTCGACCGGTCGAGTTCGTCCATAGGACAAAAGTTCTTATAAAAAATATAATCTCGGCTGATCAACCTTGGATTTGGACCTGTCGAGTTGGCAATTTCATGCACAGGTCAAGGTTTTCGATTGTCGTTCGAGTTCTCATTCATCCCCAATTTTCTGAGGGTTTAATTAGTGTTTCATTTTATTCAAAAATATTGAATAATATAAAATGGAATGAGAGGCACCCACCTGTTGAAGCGTGAATCGATTCTCGCAGCGATTTGGTTTGACGGAGATCGGATTTAAGCAACGTTTGCCCGAGTCCTTTCACAGAATTTTTTTCTTTCGATCAAATCTTCCCAGCTACGAGGAGCCTTGATGGAGGAGATTAGGCTCTAGAACATGATGCACGGGTTACCGATATGAATTGAAACCCATGGTGTTGTTCCACCCTGAAACCTGAAGGAGATCCAGCAGGTGTAAATGAAGGTGCTGCAAGTGCTTTTGGAGAGAAGAGAGAACAAGAGAGAGGGTACCGATTGAGAGAGAATGAAATTAGAGATTTTAAATCTCTCTAGGTTTCCAATATATAGAAGAGAAGTGTTTAGAGAAAGAGCCCGATTGGGCAAGTTAACTTACTGAGAGGGGCAAGAGTCCAAAAGGTAAGAGTCCTAGGAGGATTCTAATATATTACAAAATCAAATCCCATGAATGATGGGATTAAGTCTTGCCTTTGTTGTTTAAGGTAATAGGTTTCTTGGAAATTTGGTTGCTATTTTAGTGTAACCCGGATCTAATTTAGAATTTCCTATTTTAAATTGTGTGGGCCATGATAAGGTGTGTACACTAGCACCAGGTCTTGGTGCTTCAGCCATCTACTATCATTAAACAGGGTCAACTAGACCTGGGTCATAACATTCTCCCCTCCTTAAAAAAAATATCGTCCCTGAAAATTACATACCGATTATTCAAAAAGCTCAGGATGTGTTTCTTTGATGTTGTCTTCATTTTCCTTAGTTACCTCCTTTGGCGTGTGATGTTGTCATTGGACCAACACCAATGTTATCGTTTATTCTTGACGACTTGAACTTTTCGGTCGAGAATCCAGATCGATCTTGCTATGGTGGTGAGATCCTCTTTGATGTCCACATGTTCGATTCCCACGATGTGTGAGGGGTCATATATATATATATATATATATATATATATATATATATATATATATATATATATATATGTGTGTGTGTGTGTGTGTGTGTGTGTGTGTGTGTGTATCTCATCAACATTAACACATGGAATACATCATGGATTCCCAGTTAATGTAGAGGTAGGGTGACTTTATATGCGACCTCACCAATACGCTCCATGACTTTGAAAGGCCATACATATCTGGGGCTTAGTTCTCCTCGCTTTCCAAAGTACATAACTCCTTTGGTCGAAAAGATGCGAATGAATACCTATTCGCCAACCTATTAAAAGATTTTAGTGCTTAACCAAAAATATTATTTTAATAAAATTTAGAATTTGAAATTAAAATGTGTTACTTCGATCTCTAAGTTACGACGATGGGAGTTGGTGTACTTTCTTTGACGATCCTGAGCTATCTTAAGCCGTTTGTGTATCAGTTTGACCATCTCAGTCATAGTTTGGACTAGTTTTGGTCCAAGCATCTTCCTAACTCAAACTCTGTCCAAACCCAACAGTGTTCTACAACTTCGGCTGTATAAAGCTTCGAAATGGGGCATTCCGATACTTTCCTGGTAGCTATTATTGTAAAAGAATTCGATCAGTGGGAGGTGATCATCCCAGTTCCCTCGAAAGTCGAGCATATATGCTCGTAACATATCTTCAACTACTTGATTTAATCTTTCAGTCTGATCGTCCGTTTGGGGGTGGAAGGTAGTACTAAAATCTCATCGAGTGCCCAGAGCTTCTTGGAAGGCTGTCCAGTTTTTGGAGGTAAATTTTGAGTCTCGATTAGAGACAATGCTGATTGGTACCCCATGAAGTTTCACAATTTCCTTTATGTATGTTTCGACAAGCTTGTTCCTATTTATGGTGGTCTTGAATGATAAGAAATGAGCTCACTTGGTCAACTATTACTCGGATGACATCGTTCTTCTTCATCGTCTTTGGTAGATCTACGATGAAGTCCATTGATATATTTTTCCACTTTCATTTCGGAATGGGTAAGGGTTGTATAAGTCCGGCGGCCAGTTTTTGATGTTTTGCCTTGACTTGTTGGCACACTAAGCACTTCGATATGTATTCAGCTATTTCTCGCTTCATGTTCGGCCACTAGTACCAATTTTTTTAATTTTGATACATCTTAGTGTTGCCCGGATGTACCAAGTATTCTTATTTATGACCATCATCAAATATCTCCTTTTTGACTTAGGGGTCATTAGGGACTACAGTCTTTGCTTGAAGAATAAAGTTCCATCCGTCCTAAAGCTAAAATCAGATTTCGATCTTAAGGTTTCAATGATCTTCATGATTTTACGCTGCAATTCCCTGATTTTGTCTAAAATGAACATACTCATCATAATTCTAGTCAAATATACACCCTCTTTGACTTCTTGAAGGAAAACGTCTTCCTCGGCGAGTTCATCGAAGGGCTTCCAGGTTTTTAATCTAGCTAACAGTGTCGAAGATTTCCTACTGAGTGCATCAGTGACAATATTTTCTTTTCTAGGATGGAAATTTATGGAGCAATTATAATCTTTCATATATTCCATCTATCTACGTTACCTCAAATTTAGGTCATTTTGTGAGAAAAGATAGTTGAGACTTTTGTGCTCAGTGTATATCTTGAATGTCTCACCGAAGAGGTAGTGTCATCATAGTTTGAGGGCAAAGATGACTATGAACAGTTCCAAGTCATGAACTGGGTAGTTCTTTTTATGAGGTTTGAGTTGTTTTGACTTATAAGCTACAATTTTCTTACTTTGCTCAAGCACACAATCAAGTCCCTAGCAAATGCATCCATGAATATTTCAAATTACTAGTGTCTGTAGTAGAAGGCAGGATAAGAATTGGTGTAGTAGTAAGCCTCTTTTTCAATTTTAGGAAACTTTCTTCACATTTCTTGGTCCACATGAATTTGACATTCTTTCGTGTGAGGCGAGTGAGCGGTAGAGCAATGCATGAAAATCCTTCAACAAAGTGACGACAATAGTAGCCTGCCAACTTGAGAAAGATGCTAACTTCGGTAACACTTTTCGATGTTTGCTATTCTATAACTGCTTCGATCTTGGACAGATCGATAGTCACTCCTTCTGCTGATACCACGCGACCTAGGAAGGTCACTTGTTTAAGTCAAAACTCGAATTTACTAAGTTTGGCATACAATTGATGCTTGCAGGGTGTTTGGAGTGCAACATGGAGGTGTTCTTCATGTTCTTCCTCCGAGCGAGAGTAAATGATGATATCATCTACAAAGACTATGATGAACTTATCTAGATAGTTCCTAAAGACTCTATTCATTAAGTTCATGAAGACTGCTGGGGCGTTTGTAAGACCAAACGACATGACTAGAAACTCGCGCAGTCCATGCCTACAGGCGAAAGTCGTCTTCGAAATATCCTCTCCTCGAACCTTCAACTGATGATATCCCTATCTGAGATCAATTTTTGAGAAACATTTGACACCCTTAAGTTGGTCAAACAGATTGTCGATACAACGTAAAGAGTATCGATTTCTTACGGTGACATTGTTCAACTGGTGATAATCGATGCATAGTCTCATCGAGCCATCTTTCTTTGTTACAAAGAGTACTGGTACCAATAAAGATACCAATAAAGATACTCCATTCCTTTTGATTCCCTGAAATCTGAGTGGAGGCTCTCCGAGTGGTTGGAAGGTAACCACTTTAGAGAAATTGTGAATCGTGGCATGATATATGGCTAGCAGTCCATACCAATATGATATCGAAATCCTAAAATTCCAACAAGTTGAGATCTACCGAAAGATCATGATCATCAATACTTATGATCGTGTCTCGACAAATTAAAGTAGCCATCATGGTGTTCCCAGACAGTGTTGAGATAGTCAATCTCCTTCCTAAGAGTATAGGTTTAGCTTGAATTTATGACACAAACCCTGGACTGATGAACGAATGTGTAGACCCTAAGTTTATAAGAACGAGGGCTAAGTGTTTAATGTCGCACTTATACTGATAAACAGAGAGGTTACCTGTTAGCATAAGGTATGTTAAGATGTTTTCAAGTTTAAGAATAAGGCTTTGAGTTTATCGAATTCATACGAGGGATTTCACGAAATGAAAGTTTATGAAAACTACACTCAAACTATAGAAAGAAAGATAATTGGATTTGAGTTAGTGGTGGTACCTTGAATGACCTCGCCGCTAGCCACAGTGTCCTGTTGCAATATTGCAAATACGCGACCCTGGCTCGGAGGCTTTGCTTGAGTATTATATTGTGAGCCTTGTACTGGAGGTCTTTCGGGGCAGTCCCTAACCACGTGTCCCTCTTTTTCTCATCGAAAACATTTACTAGTACCTTGCATACACACTTCGGGCATGTGCCTCCTGTTACATTTCTTGTAAGGTTCGTAGGGAGCAAATTCACTCTATAGCTGACGAGGCAGTGGAATAGCATTTCTTCCTTGGAGTGTAGGAGTCAGTTGTATATACGAGGGTGTGAGATGAGGCCTTTTATTCTCTGAAAGGGCTGGAGAAGGCTAGGTCCTTTGGGTGAAAGTTGCTAGGGGTCTCTGTATGATAAATGATCCCCTTTGAATGGCCTTACCCTTTTGGACCTCCAACCTGACATTTCTTCTGTTAAGCATTTCACCTGATTCCCTTTCTTGGATCTTTACACAATCCACGAGCTCTCCATACATTTCTATCTTCATCGCGGCTAATTTCTCGCAAAAGAATGATCGTAAGCAGTTTAAAACTCAAGGAGCTTATCCCCTTCATCTACAATCAAATTCTCAGCAAATCTGGATAGCTGGTCGAGCTTGGCTTCGTACTCGGCCATAGTCATATTCCCTTGCTGTAAATCCATGAATTCTCGTTTCTTCTGAGCTTTGGTAGCTGCAGAGAAGTACTTTTCAAAGATGTTTCCAAGGTCATTCTTCTTCATTATTTCGATCTGCAGCTCTCTTGGTTGCCCTCCACAAGTTCACTGCTTCTAGGTCCAAAACATAAACTCACAAGCTATATAAAAAAGACTAAAATATGTCTTTTGAAGAAAACGATAAAGACTGGAACTAATGAGACTCTCAAGGCTCATAAAAGTTTGTCGTATCTATGCTCTCATCCAAGTGGTAGCCGACGTCCTCATCTACATAAGCCGCCTCCGGTACAACTGCCTCCACATCATCATAGGCAGGATGATCGGGGTCCTCACCTGAAACTATTAGATTTTAGGAGGGGGTGAGTTTACTCAATTACGTAAACTCAATGGGTTGCACAATCAATCCACCATAACTTACTCAGGTGATCGTGTGTGCAATTGTTTGAGTTGTGGTGCATTTTGAAATAAAACAAAGCAGCTTTGTAAAATTTCAATAATGTCCACGAATCTCATAACATACATATCGAAACTGAAAAATATATCATGGAATGAAATGTACATGATGCATCTATTTCTTATTTTCTTTCGTATCTATCTCATCAACTTATCATGCGTGACATATCTAAAGTCTTATTATTATTCCATATATCTTTACAACGTACTTCGTATTTCACTTATCTTAATTAAATAATATGTGACAGGATTGCTGCTCAACCCTACCATGAGAGGTCTGCGTGTAGATAACCACCTAACCTCTATAATATAACATAAACTATCATCTAGCCAAATGAAGTTGCCCGCATCAGTAACAATAGTGGCCCCTTAGTTCGAGACAAAGCTAACATATTGTCCTTAAGACCCGTATTGGCTATAGACATTGGGCCCTTACAGTGGCTCGTAAGGTACGATATGTGTAGGACTTAGTTCGTGTTCAGCTGACCTTCACAACATGTTTTAACATATCATATTTCGGTTTTGGGCTTAGGTCCCCGCCTCGATTTCATATTTACGTGGGCTTAAGTCTCCACTTTCTTAACATATTTATATCTTAATATATTTATTTCTTATTTTTTTATCATAACTTAATCGGAGTGGGGCCACGGTGCGATAGGTTTCACTAACTACGTTTTCCTAGGGATGGGTTCCGTAGTAATCTGGATGTACTTCGTATGTTTAGACACCAAAATTTTTCCTAAGGCACGATCGATTCGTACTTCAAAGAAAGGCGTACACCCAACCTTCCAAGAGCACTTTCCGACCCTTAAGAGCCATCCCAAACCCTAAAGAGTCAACCCGCACCCTTTGGAACCATCCCCAAATGCTTAAGAGCCATCCCAAGCCCTTACGAGTCAATCCAAACCCTTAGGAACCATCCCCAAACCCTTAGGAGCCAACCCAACCCTTAGAAAGCCCAATCAGACCCATAGGACCAAATTTGAACCAACCAAAACAGCGGATAGAAAGAAGGATGCCAAAGTTTATAAAGAAATCTTTTAGATTTGAGGCCTATACTATTGGAAAGTAGAGTTTTTCAGCTTTCCAACAAGCCAAGAATTGCCCGATTCTGAGTTTTATATCAAAAGTTATGGCGATTTGGAGGAGGTAAAATACAGAAAATTACACATGCGTGCATAGTATGCACGCATGTGCAATTTTTCACAAAATTTACACATGCGTGCATAGTATGCATGCATGACCAAATTTGGCTTTTTCTTCAGAACCAACCAACACGGGGGCAAACTTCTCTAGTTTGAAAAGCCTGAAAATAGGAATGCATGCATAGTATGCACGCATGCCCATTTTCTTGATTTTTATGCTAAAATGATCGAATTGGGTCTTAGGGGTTTGACTTATGGCCCACCTGAAAGTTTGGGGTGGGTTTCTTTAGGACCCTAGTGACCCAACTAGCTTAAACCCTAACCCTTTTGCCACTTAAATCCCCACCCTATCATCTGCCATTAAAATCTAAATATCCACTCCTCTAAGCCCTAGAAAGCCCAGAAAACCTTAAAAGGCCAATTACCTAATTTCTAAACCAATTAGTGACCTAATCCCTCACTAATCACGTCAACCTCTATAAATAGAGACCCACCCCTCCTTGTTTAGGACATCTTTTCCAAATCTAAAAGAAGAAACTCTACAAAATTAGCTCCCCATTTTCAAGCATCAAGCTTTCCCAACCTTGAAACCCTAACTCATCTCTCATAGCTCTCATACTTCCCTCATCAACAACCATCAATCCTTCCAAACCATATCAAGTTAGAACCCTTTCTCTAAGCCTGTTTCTATCGAAAGCTCACCGGTATCGCACTCACGCAAAGATCCGACAACGGTGCTACATGGGCCCGAGAGCTCCGACTCTCCACTCTTTTCCTTTACCTTCTTTGTTTTTCCTCTATCCAAGGATTCAAGTCATTAGCCAAAATATCGGTGTTGGCGGAGAGCTTGACAGGATCATAGTGCCTTCAGGCAAGAGGAAGTGTCGTTCATTTGTTCTCTTTATATATATATATATATATATATATATATATATATATATATATATATATATATATATATATATATATATATATACTCGGCCATAGTAGAGACCTCATATGAGCGGGTCGATCGGGTGCCTAACAACTTTCCGATTGATAACCGAAGCCCCTACCCAAGATCCTTTGGCGTTGACCGGTAAATCAGAGTTATATTTTGCACTTCAGTGCTCATGATATTGATTTTAGGCATCCCAGGATACCAAAAGCTCCGAGTGGCAACTCCATCTTTTTTAAGAGAGCACATCGTCGTGACAGACTCGCGAGAGTCCACGGTTGCACCGATGGCAACTCTGCTGAGGATATTGTTTTAGAGCTTCTACTTGAAGTTGGCCCTATAACCTATTTCTTTTTAGCTTATTTTTTTCTCTTTTTACTATCATTTTGTCTCTTTTTGTACTTACCCCTATGATTCTGCATTTTTACTTACCCCTACGATTTCGTCTTTACTCACATTAACTGTTTGGCAGGCCTACTTGAGCATTTATGATTTCGTCATTTACCACCTTAGCTGTTTAGTGGGTTGCTTGATAATTTAGCTTTATTTTTTGTCATTTTTTCACCTTAGCCGTTTGGCGGATTACCTGATAACTTAGCTTCATTTTTCATCATTTTACCACCTTAGCCGTTTGGCGAGTTACTTGCTAATATTAACTTCATATTTCATCAGTAGACATTGGCCTGTAGAGGCGGCACGGGACTCTCACAACCCGTTTTTGGACTTAAAGAAAACTCCCTTAAAATTGAATTTTAAAAGTGAACCAAGAGGGACTTAATTAATTCATTCTCGCGGGTAGCTTTTACAGAAGGGAAAAATTTTAGGCAACGATATGCCCGTCCCGGTTCCAAGTAGAGCGGCAGCCCTAGTGGTGATGATCTCGAAAGGAGCCACCCCATCCAGTATTTGAGAAGAAATTCGTGTCGGAGGTATATAGGGTAGGTAACCGATCTTGTTACTTAGCCCTAAAACCCTTGGGGAGCGCGTTAGCGGAACCGAATCAATCTTGTATCCTTTAGGCATGGTGAGGAGAAACCAGAAAATTAAAGAAAAAAGAGTCCCGGGAGGTTTCGGCCTCAAAAAGGCAAGTTTTACACCAACTCGGTTCTGTTGCTGGAAAGAAAACATTTATATAACTCTGTGTGCATACTTCGTAAGCATATACAAAAAATTTGAAAATTTGTTCATGCATGCATACTATGCACGCATAGATAAAAAATCTGGAATTTTGTACATGCGTGCATACTATGCACGCATAAGCTAATTTATGAAGCAGCCTAGATTTGAGGCCTTTTTCACTGATCCTTGAACCCCCTGCTTGTGGGTTTTGACATTTCAGACGCTTCCTATATTTTAAGGTACCCAAAACGCTCTTGCCGATCAAAAGAGGTCACCCTCTTATTAATTCTTTCTAAAGATTAGGTCACCGCATGGAAATCCGTACCTTTAGAGATCAAGGAATTTTTTTCATTTGATTTTCAAAAAGGGTATCCGGGTTTCGCCATAGGAAGTCTTGGGGTGTAAAAGCCACCCGAAAAGGGAGTTATACGGCCCTGAAGAGCACCACATTGTGAAAGGGAAAGAAATTCAAAAAAAAAATTCATTTCAAAAATAATATATATATATATATATATATATATATATATACATATTCAAAAAAAAAAGTCTCTAAAAATAAAAATCAAAATCAAAATCAAAAGGGAACTTGAGGTGCCTTAATTACGGCATCGTCACACCCACCCTCATCCCGAAGCGAAAGAAAAAAGAAAGTCTTCGGGCCATACCCGAGAAATCCTTACCCCACCAGCCAACAAACCATGTCTTGGGTGGTCGATCCAACCGCCTTTGATCCGGACTCGTCCCCACCACATTCCCCATCACATTCCTATGCTGAGGAGATCCCCATTTCCAATCCCTCCACCCAACCATTTAATGTCACCGGATCATTTGGTGCACCCATTTTTCCTTCCACTCAAAATGCACCCCATTTTTCCCCCACATTTAATCCAAATTCACCCCACTTTCCTTCCACATCCACCCAAAGTTTACCAATTTCTCCATCGACCTCCACTCAAAATACACCTAATTTTTTCCACACATATTCCTAGGTCATACCCAATTTTCTCCCATCTAATCCACATACACCCCATTTTCCATCGACCTCCACTCAAAATACACCTAATTTTTCCCACACATACACCCAAGTCATACCCAATTTTCCCCCATCCACTCCACATACACCCTATTTTCCACCCACTTCCACTCAAGACACACCCCGTTTTTCTCCCACATCACCAAATCATGCCCATTTTTCCTTCCACACAACCATTCCAACTACACCCCATTTTTCTCCCACAGCAACGCAAATCATGCCCATTTTTCCTTTCACTCAAAATTCACCCAATTTTCCCCCTACAACCAATCCAAATATACCCTATTTTCCCACATCTACCCGGGCCATGCCCAATTTTTCCCACACATTTACCCAGATCATGCCCAATTTTCTCCCATCCATCCAGCATACACCCCATTTTTCCTACACATCCACTCCAAATGAATCTCATTTTCCCTCCACATCCAATCCAAATACACCACACTTCCCCCCCACTTTCACCCAATCCATGCCCAATTTTCCCCACATATCTACCCATATCATGCCAAATTTTTCCCATGCACCCCCCCTCATCAGAAGGGTCATCCAGATCCACTAACCCCATGGTCATGATGGATGATATGATTATGGCTTACACCGCTTGGAAAGCCGCCCAAAGCCTTCCTCATCCATCCTAAATATCCTCGAATTCCCAACAAAACCTCCAAAATCTCTACCCCCCATTCCCCTAAAACACCAACATCAACCAACCCCCCATCATCCATACCACCCAGGGGCCCCAACACCAAATGTGGACCCATCCAAGTGGGCCCCAAAGGCCCCATGTTCAATCACAAGCCCAACCCGACCTAAGTTCAAGGGCCCCATTATCAAACCCTCCATAATTCCCTCAATTTTCCACTTACATCTATACCCAACAAACCCATCCCATTCCCCCTCAAATGGCAAACCCATCAACCCGGCATGGGTCACATACATCCCCCTCCATCACACCCAATCCAACAAGGGGGTTCATCCCAAGCCATCAAGCATCCCCAATTCACACATCCTTTCACCATCCAACCCAATTCCCAAAATACCCTTCACCCACAATGGCCCTACTCAACACCCGTTCAAGATCCATATTTCACCCACCCCCTTACTCCATAGGCCAATCATCCAACCTTCCCCCATGTAGAGTGGCCTCATCCAACCCCCATTCAAAACATGTAAAATCCACCCCCACCACCTTTTACTGAAGTGGGTCATCAGTATGAGGAGGACGAAGCGCGAAATAATGATGCCTATGTCGGGGCCTTCGTTGACTTCTATCCCTCACCACCCACACTCACCAATCAACAGGCAGCCCAGAATGAGTGGAGGTAGCCTGCTGAAGGACCTGCCCCAATCGCGCCGTCCAAAGAAACAAAACAAATGAACAAGATCCAAAAATAGCTGATGAAGTTAGGGGGAGCCGAGATTCACTCCACAGATTTTTTGGATTTATGCTTATTCTCCGAGTTACCTTTGCCACCCAAATTTAAAGTGCCTACATTCGACAAATATAACGACACCAACAACTCAATTACGCACTTAAAATCATACTACGGAGACATGTGTCAATACAACAAAGATGTGTAACTCCTCATTAAAGTGTTCCAGAAAAGTCACATAGGCTGGACTTTGAGTTGGTTCACTTCTCTTGAACCGTCCATGATAAAAATATGGAAGGACCTCACCCACCTATTTGAGGAACAGTACATTTATAACATGGACATCGAGCTACACATATCTGATTTAGCTCGATTGAAACAAAAGCCTAACGAGACGTTCAACGAGTACCTTGGAAGGTGGAGGGTACTAGCAGCCCAAGAAATTATGACCCCAGTACGCATTGCAGTTTTCATCAGGAACCGAGGCATCCTACTGATCGATTCTTTCCTTTGAAGCATGCAATAGGGGATCTAATTGAGGTGGGAAAAATATCCCTCTGATACCAGCCCAAGCGAATCAACACACCAATATTCATCAAGCATCTGCCACCACACCCACAAGGTGGAATGGGCCCAAGGGCAACCATCAACATGATGGAAAGGGACGCAGGAGAATTTGACCCCTCCAGGTACATCGCCAGAGGAAAGGGCCCCGCATTGCCAAGACGACAAGATCAGATGGTAGGGGTAGTTGAACCCCTTGTACTAGTTGATTATTCCCAAACCCAACACCCCAAGTATCGCCTTTGGATCTGAGACTTTATTTTCCAACACCTGCACTTGTCACCCATGTCCAGCCCAGTTGGGCCCCACCCCCGCAATACCAATCATATCAGGCACCGACTCCCATCAATTACATGATGCTCAATTTTACCCCACCTTCAGAATCAGCTCCCGTCAACCACATTTGGCCCCATTTCGCCACACCATCATTAGCCTGTCCACTTTCACCTCCTGCACTAGCCCAATACAGCTGACCCAGTATTGCCGCACTGCCACCAGTACATTCACCCCCAAGACTAACCCAATACAGTTGGTCCAATTTTACCACATCATCATCTGTCCAGTCGCCTCCTGTACCAGTCAACCACATTTGGCCTAGCATTGCCACACCTGCCCCGCCAGTTGAATCATATCTGACATCTCCATCTGTCCCATTTCAAATTTCTAGACCAACATATGATCCCCATCAGGTCCCGCTCAACTACAACCAAACGGATGTCAATACAGGCGGCAATAGAGAAGGGGCAGTTGAGTTTATAACCCGGTCGGGCAGAATCTCCAAACAGCCTGAGGTACCGGTACCAGCCCAGCAAGAAGAGAGAAGGGAACCAATAGTAATACATCCAATGGAACGCATGAGCCGGGAGTATGCGCTAGAAACTCAGTTAAGGTGAACTACGGCCCACATCACCATCTATGACCTATTAATGACGTCTCCACCACACTTCAAAGTTTTAATGGTGGCATTAAAAGATGTCCATGTATCAGACAAGGTCTCCCTAGATGAAGTGAGGAAACTGATCGGGCAAGTGTTGGCTCCCAATGCCATCTCATATTCGGGCGTCGATCTTCTAATAGGAGGGAACCACTCCAAATCCCTCAATATCACTGTCAGAATCGAGAACATGGAGAACAGCAGCCAAGATTGGGATCGATCCATCTATGTTTCGACCAACTAGAACAAGAGTCCAAGGGTTCAATAATATGAGGAGAGAGGTGATAGGAGAAGTCAATCTTGAGCTCACCATTAAACCAATGACCTCAATTACGTTTCAAGTCATGGACATCAAGTTCTCTTTCAACCTACTGCTAGGGCGCCCATAGCTGCATGAAATCGGGGCGATGTCCTCCACCCTACACCAACAACTCAAATTCATCCTAGAAGAGAGCGTTGTTTCCATCATGGGAGAGGGACGAGAAGAAATAGAGAAAATTGCCCACAACATTAAAAATCTCAAGATGGTAGATATATCGTACATAGTTGAACACAAAGCTTCATAGTTTTCAATATGATGTGATAATGGCAGTAGCGTCAGAATCTCCCGGAAAGGCCATGGAAAAAATCGGAGGAGGAATGATTGCGACAGTGGCAATGCTCTAGAAGTGGGGCTACTAAAAAGGAAAAGGGTTAGGTCCTCTCCTGCAATGCAGGAGAGACCTTGTCAAGGTAAAGGGTGGTTAATAAATCAAATTCGGTTTAAGCTACAAGCCTACCAAAGAAGAGATCCAAGAGGCCAAGAAAAATTCTCATGCTATTGCCATCACTAAATCCAGAGGGATAGACCTGGATGATGAACCCCGACCGCGACCTCACATCAAAAGCACTTTTGTAAGAACGAGAGTTATCAAAATGGGGCAACATAGTTGACCCCGCATAAATCGGTGGCCATCGTCCACTAAACCAATTCCTGAATCATTCCCCTTGAGATCAAAATAGACCTCACCTCGTTGTCACTCTACGAGGAGGAGGTACCCCTGCCAATGCAGCCACCTGCCATGACCCACCCCAAGCATATGTTAAGGTTCGAGGACCTTGTCCGAGATGAACCATTGGTAAATATGATAGAGGTTGACCCTCAAAAGCCATTCCAATCAGCTTCCTCCACAAGACCAGGTAAAGGGGGCAGCACCTCAAGTAAGAAACTGGGCTCCAATGCCCCTAACTCTGGAAGCATCAAATGACTGTTAATACTGCATCAACTTCTAAAAAAAAAATAACCTACAAAAAGTTAGGTTAGCCCTTGGCAAGCAATGTCATGTGCGTATAAAGACCCGCCTTGCCAAGGGCCCATCTCCGAAGAAAAGGAAAACCATAAAAAAAATAGAAAAAATAAAAAAAAACTCCAAAAATATTACCTTTTAAAATTCTTCAGAAAAGTAAGAAAAATGATGCCTTAAAAGAAGAACACGCCAAACGTGAAATCAATCTCTTTCCTATGTAAATACAAAGAGAGATAGGAGTCACAGATCTGGATGGCGAGGACTTAATTGAGGAGCTTTCCAATGAGCTCCTTGAATAATACACCGATTTTGAGCATGACCCTATCCCGATTGTTGAAGAGACTGAAGATGTCAATCTGGGTACTGAGGATGATCCCAGAATCACTAAGATCAGAACGTCACTGTCTCCCAAGGAAAGAAAAAGCATGATTGATTTTCTTCGATCATACCAAGACGTATTCGCATGATCATACGAGGATATGCCTGGTTTGGACATCGATTTGGTCGAGCATGAGTTACTGTTATATCTAGATGTCAAGCCTATCAAGCAAAAGTTGAGGTGTCTCCTGCCAGAGTGGATGTTGAAAGTAAAGGATGAAGTCATCAAGTAGTTCGATATAAGTTTCCCCATGGTCTCCAAATACCCGCAATGGCTAGCCAACATCGTCCCGATACTGAAGAAGGATGGAAAGGTTCACATGTTCATCGACTTCATAAATCTTAACAAGGTGAGCCTGAAATACGACTTCCCTTTGCCACACATCAACATCTTGGTCTATAATACTGCCCGACATGGGATGCTCTCATTTATGGATGAATTCTTTGGGTACAATCATATCAAAATGGTCGAGGCAAACCGAGAGAGGACAACATTCATTACCCCATGGGGGACTTCTTATTATCGAGTCTTGCCATTCGGATTGAAGAATACTGGGGCAACATATCAAAGGGTCATAACAGCACTATTCCACGACATGATGCACCGAGAAATCGAGGTATATGTCAATGACATGATAGCCAAGTCTCAAGAGAGAGGTGATCATCTAGTGAGCCTCCAGAAGCTATTCGAAAGACTGAGGAAACACAAGCTACGGCTAAACCCGAAAAAATACGCATGCAGTGCCATGTCAGGAAAATTGTTGGATTTCATCGTCAGTAAAAGAGGCATCTAGATTGACCAAGTCAAAGTGAAAGCCATCGTTGAAATGCCTCTACCATCTAGCGAGAAAGAGGTCAAAGGCTTCTTGAGCAGAATACAATACATCAGTCGGTTCATTGCACAGCTCATGTCTATCTGCGCGCCGATTTTTAAGTTACTGAGAAAAGATTCATCCATTGAATAGAATGACGATTGCCAAGCTGCATTCGATAAAATCAAGAACTATCTTCTCAACCCTCCAGTTCTGGTACCACTAGTACCAGGGAGACCACTCCAAATGTACCTCTCGACAACGAAATTCTCAATGGCATGCGTCCTAGGGCAGCATGATGAAATGGGAAGAAGAGAATAGGTCATTTCCTATCTGAGCAAAAAATTCACTGATTACAAGACATGTTATTCTCATCTGGAGAAAGCATGCCTGGCTCTCGTATGGGCTACACAGAGGCTTCATCACTACTTGTTATCTCAGGCAGTTCTCCTCTTAGCTCGAATGGATCCCTTGAAGTACTTATTTGAAAAGCTAGCTCTCACTGGCCAAACTGCGCACTAGCAGCTTCTGTTATCTGAATTTGACATCACGTATGTCACGCAGAAGTCAATTAAGGGACAAGCACTTGTTGATCATCTCGCCGAGAATCCCTTACCTGACTACGAGCCTCTAAGAACTAAATTCCCTGATGAGGACATCTTATTCATGATAGAGGACGACACAGAGGAGACAAGAATTCTGGGTAATACACTTCGACGGGGCATCAAATGCTGAAAGCCAAGGAGTAGGCACTATTCTAATCTCTCCAAGAGGGTCTCATATATCAGTCTCCATCAAACTCAATTTCCCTTATACCAACAATATGGTCGAGTACGAAGCTTGCACAACTAGCCTACAAGCAGCTCTCGACCTAAACGTAACTCATCTCAGGGTGTTTGGCGACTCGCAGCTAATCATATGCCAGACCAATAAAGATTGAAAGACAAAAGATGAGAAGTTGATCTCATACCATGAACATCTTGAGAATCTGATCACCAGCTTCGACAATGTTACATTCTCCTATGTCCCGCGAGCAAGAAATCAGTTTGCCGACGCACTCGCAACCTTGGCATCAATGGTCAAAATTTCATATGGCATCGACATGAAGCCTATCATGATTGAGCAGAGAAATGAGCCAGCCCTCTTCCTCCAGATCGAGGGATCCACAGATACAGATGATGAGCCACCTTGGTTCTCAGATATAAAGAACTCCCTCAAAACTTGGGCATTTCCCGAAGGTACATCCAAGACTGACAGGCATACCTTCCAACGTTTAGCGACAAATTACGTCATCTGCGGTAAGTGTTTCTACAAGTGGTCATATAATAACATCCTGCTCAGGTGTCTAACTGAGAGCAAGGCAGCCAATGTTGTAAAATAGATTCACGAAGGAGTATGCGGGGCCCACGTCAATGGACACATGTTCACCAAAAAGATCCTATGGCAAGGGTATTTCTAGATTATCATGGAAACTGACTATTACAAGCATGTTCAGAAATGCTACAAATGCCAAGAACACTCAAGTTTGATACATGCTCCAGCCATAGATCTACACAGCATGACCACTCCATGTACATTCGCTACATGTGACCTCGACGTCTTCGAAAAGGTCAATATGAAAGCTTCAAACGGACATCAGTTCATCCTAGCTGTTATCGAGTATTTCACCAAATGGGTAGAGACAACATCTTATGTGAGCATCACAACTAGTCATATTGAGAAGTTCATCAAGAACAACATTGTTCGTCGATTCGACATGCCCATGGACATCATCATGAATAGCGACACCAATTTTATGAACAAGCGCATTAAAGCCTTATGCGAGCAATACAAAATCAAACATTATCGCTCGTCACCATATCAGTCGCAAACTAATGGGGTCGTCGAAGCTACCAAGATTGGAGTGAAATGTTACCTTTCACAGTATAGGCCTATCGTATGTCGATCTATACCGTTATAGGGGCAACATCGTTCTCCCTTCTGTACGAAACTAAGGTCATGCTACCAGTTGAAGTTGAAGTACCTTTACTTCGTATTCTCATCGAGTCCGATTTATCGGAAGCCAAAAGATCCCATTTCGAATAGCTAAATTTGATCGATGAAAAGAGGCTCCAAGCTTTGTGTCACACTTAGGTCTATCAAGGAAGAATCGCGCGCGCTTACAACAAACGTGTTCGAATTCAAGATTTAAAGGTGGGTGACACTGTACTCAAGAAAATCTTTCCCTCTCTCCACCAAGGAAAATTCAAGCCCAACTGGGAAGGACCTTACATCATCCTAGAAGTACTCCCTGGATACGCGCTCTGTCTCGCCACAATGGACGGAGATATTTTTCCTGAGCAGATCAACGCTGGATACGTGCGTCGATTCTACTCCTAGTCTTCCACGGGAAAGTAAGTACTGGCAAAAATGGATATGTGATTGTTTAAGGACCCCTTAAAAGAGGTCATCATTTCAAAGCCAAGTAGACAAAAAGCGTCCCTGAATGCTCATACCCTTTGCTACCCAATTTGAGCCTCTAGCCTTTCTTTCATACCCCCTCCCATAAAAAAAAATGTGTGTCTATATACCAAGAAAAAATCAAAAAATAGAGAAACTCCCCAAGCGAAGAGCGGAAGAGTTATCATCAAAATCCAATTTTTTTTTAGAAAAATAAAATCCCAAAAAGTGGATGTCTGAAAAGAAAGCAAAAAAAATAAAAATATATAGAAAAAAATCATGAGGCATGTATAGTAAAAATCCCGCAAGGAAAAAGTGTATTTTGACAGCTGGAATACAATCAAGAAAAAACCTTTTACCCAAGAATACCTTCAAAATTTCCAACCTTCTAGCCCATGGCCACGATTCATCCCTGAAGAAAGCCCTCTCTAAGGTCTACAAGCAGTCACAGTATCCATTAAGTCAGAACAAACCAAGCTGAGAGACAACAAAAGAACTCCATCCAGCTGGCTATGACAGAATCAACGTCCATATCGTGGTCTTTAAATTTAAAAAATAAAATAAAAATATACAGGCTCAAAGCAAAAAGGGTATTAGGAAAATCTGCGAGAATGTCACGGGTAAAAAGAGCAAGCTTGTGCGGACTAGATGAAAACCTTAAAAGGCGACTGGGATAAAAATATAAAAACCCATGGACGTAGTGAAAACCCGAAAGAGCGCTACGAGTAAAAAAGAGGACGATAACGAGCATGGCGAAAACCCATCATGGGTATTGTGAGAAAAAGGCTATTAAAGAAAAGAAAAGAAAAATATCATCAGTTGCTCTTTCAGTTACATTTTTGAGCTATCTGGTCTTCAACTGGGCTGCTCATGTTTGCTCAAATCGGGTCCTGATCAGGTAGATCTTTAGACCACACCGTCAAACACATTACCTAAGGTAAGGATAAAAAGTTGATTTAATCCAAAGGTATGAATGTTCCGACCTTGATAAAAATTCTGAATCTCACTCAGGTTCATCCGCATGAACGGGTTCGACTATGCTCAAAATGTGACCCATTACTTCACCTCATTATTAAGGCGTCAAATAGAAAAAGAAGAAAAACAAAAGAATAAAAAAATCAAGAAAAATCTAAAAAATATAAAAATATATATACATATATTTTCACTCCCTTTATATTCATGTACATATTTACAGCATCGTACTTTCATCTCAAAATAAAATGAAAAAAAAAAAAAAAAGAGAACAAAAAAACCCAAAAACAAAAATCCAAAAAAAGTATATATATATATATATATATATATATATATATATATATATATATATATATGTCTTGAAGAAAACAAAAAAATATATAGGTAAAAGTTTGCTTCGACTGTTAATTAGGATGCATATTTTTTATCTGTATAAACAAAAAAGGGACTGACTTTTTCTTGAGAATGTGCATGAACAAATAGCCCAAAGCCTCGAAGCAGACAACCTCTCGGTGATGGACAAATAAGAGGAAGCATCTCACCACTCACGTCGGTCTATTCAAAAAAAAAATAAATAAATAAATAAACAAAGAGAGAAAGGAAATAATTTTGAAAAAGAAAAAAATATATTTGTGTCACGCATAGCTACACACACGCATGCTTCAAATGTGGTAAAATGTCAATATTTTTTTGAAAATGTAGTTGTGCTAAATCGATTTCCTAAGTCTATGGTTCACCCTGGATCTTTGCATCCTAGTTTAAAGTAGGAGCAACTATGTCAATCCCAATCAAACGGTCAATGTTTCGATCGGGTTGATTCCATTGCTAAATCTTTGCGTTGAGCTCTCCGTTTCTGGATTCATGTGAACTTAAGTGTCTTAGACTTTAAATTCCTCAGAAAAAGGTAAATCGTTGGTTAAGACCAACCTGTCAAAAATAAAATTAGGTATCGATCAACTATATACAAACATGCATACAGAAGGGTTCACTTCCCTTAATTTTGCGTAGGCTTAAAACTTGCATTAGAACGGTATCCCTGTAAAGGTACGCAAGTGCATCTGGGTACCCGTTTGATGGTTGTTTGTTCTGATAAATTGTACTCGGGCAGGACCTGGGTTGGGAATTCCATCGTCTTTGTTGCTTATTGCCCCTAATGGGTGCATATTTTTGTATAGTTAAATGATTTGTAAGATCATTGTTGGCGGGGATCAAGATTGAGTGTCTCCTTCTGTAGATATCTAATTTTGGCCCGATCCTTTCTGTATTATATGTTATGACAGCCCAATTTTTTTGACACATTTTTTTTTTTCTTAAACATGGTTCTCCGGGAAAATCGGACTGTCAGGTCGTACAGATCACAATCTGATACACAATACTTGGTACATCCACACACATGCAAAAATCAAAGCAGATAAAACATATGACATGAATAGAGATCTCCAATTCTAAAATCTAATGTGTACATAACCAAACAAATACCAGTGATGGCCAACCATCACCCACAGTGGTGTACAACAGTACCAATGTACTAAACCTTAACTCACCAAATCATAAGGCACTAATTCTACGATCCCAGAACATAGTACAAATCCTTATACGGAAGCTCCTTTTCTTCTAGTATGTAGTCTAGGCCCTCCTCAAACCTACACCTGTGACGTATAGTCGGGGTGAGCTAACATCTAAGCTCAATAGAAGAAATTCAAACACAATTCACATCTTATCATTGAAATGCATAGATTCAGTGACGGAATTTCAAAACAATTTTGTGTCAAAAAGAGTTGCAAATATTACATTTTCATTTTCAAAACAAAACGAAGCGGAAATAGAATAAATCGGAGACGAATATAGATCAGAATAAAATATAGTTAGAAACAGAAGCCAATCATATGAAAAATATATCAAAATAGTAATACATATACATCAGAAGGCCAAAGCATCGCATCGCGAAAATAAAGTAGAAACCTCGGGGACTCAACCCCTCTTTTCACATAAAGTATAATCAAGGCACAATTACGTAGGCATCCCGTATGCGGGGAATAAAATATATCGAAAGCTAAAGCATCCCATCGCGGGAACAAGGTAAAAACCTCGGGGACTCAACCCCTCTTTGTACACAAGGTATAACCAACACATCCCATAAGCGAGGAATAAAACATATCGAAAGCCAAAGCATCCCATCGCAGGAACAAGGTAAAAACCTCGAGAACTCAACCCCTCTTTGTAAATAAGGTATAACCAACACATCCCATAAGCGGGGAACAAAACATATCAAAGTTCGAACATATCATGAACATAACATATCATTAGGCCAAAGCATCCCATCGCGGGAACAAAGTAAAAACCCAGGGCCTCAACACCTCTTTGCCACTTGATTTTAGATTCACACAGTTCTCAATTCAAACTCCTAAGCGGAATATAAACGAATTCGAAAATGGAACGGAATACAAACGGATACGGAACACAAACGAATACATAAACGAAATGAAAATAGATATATAGACGGAACAAACATGCATATGCATTCAATTACAAATTCGTATTTCAAAGCTTTCATATTTTCTAAAACAGTTATAAAACATTCACTTATATCACATAATCTTTGAATAAATATCATAAATTCAAATAGATGGTGAATTTTCCCTACCTCATTCACGAGACACGTAAAACGATGTAACAATTCCTATGTATCTAAGTGTTTCCACAAAACCGAGGTGGAAATGGGCAAGTTCGTGCTAACATAGAACTTGACCCACTTCACCATAAATTTTGATCTTTAAAAATTTTGATTCATGTAATTGTTAATTTATATAAGTTATAGGTCTCGTTCTCTTCTTTCCAACGCCTTAATAATTGAATCAATCGAAGTTCGGAGTAAAATTTTTTGGCCAAAATACCGAAGCAATGTCGGCAAGTGCAGTTAAAATCGAACACTTGGAATTTGACGCAACTTCCCACCAAATTTTGAACTTCAAAACTTTGGGTTCACAAAATTATTAAATCACAAAAGTTTTAGATACTATTTTTCTCTTTCCAACGCCACAAGAATCGCATCAATCGTAGTTCAAAACATAAAGTTACGACTAAAATACCGTAGTAGTGTTGGCACGCACAGTCAAATTTGACCGATCGATTTCCAATTTTGACCGATCGATTTTCAATTTTGATCGATCGAATTTCATTTCGATCAATTGAATTTATTCATAATTTCTTACATATCCCTGCGTTGTCAAAATCGATCGAGCGATTCAGAATTCGATTGATCGAATTTGACAGATTCATAAACTCGTCGGGTTTCTTTTTCTTCAATCCAAAACTCATTTATATGTATTCTAATCACCCATAAATCAAATCTAAACTAATTCCAACTAAATTAAATCAAATCTCACCTTCTAATCACGTGCACGCACGTTCCACGGCAATCAAAACTGACGGATTTGACGTGAAACCCTCTTATTCCTCCAACCCATTTTCTTTCATATTTACATCATTTTCTTCTAATTGTTCAAACCCGACCCCCTGCGCTCGTATCGCAAAACACCCGCAACAATTTCCTTTCTCTTCTTTCTCTCTTCCTCTCTCTTTCCCTCTCTAGGAACCTAAAACCCTCTTAAAATTTGCAAACGGTTTAAGCTTCCAATGGAAGCTTGCCTTGTTCTAGAAAAAGGGATTTTTCCCCTTATGAAGCACATACATCCATTTGGGTGTTAGCCTTATCTATTTGACTTTGTTCCCTCGCGGAACCCATACACCTTAGTGAGACGTTAGTTGTTACAGAATTAATTTTTTGGTTTGGTGTGGAGTGCACACACACCACTTGTGTGTTCTAATTCTTATTCAAGGACTTAGGCTTGGTGTGAAGCGCACATACATATCTTTTTCACACCAACCAAGGCCCAGAGTCAATCCAACTGTCTACCCAATTAGTCAGCCCAATATAGTTGACTCAAATCGTCAGCCCAACATGATCAATAAGTCTTTATCATTAATAAACTTCTATTTTCCAATAATTATGACTCCAGGTTGCATACTCGCACGGGGTGTCATCCCAGACATGCGCACTTAGTCAGCTCGCGCGGTTTCAAAATTTGGGGATGTTGCATATGTAGTGGAGCACTGTTGGTCATGATGATCTAGGGCAAATTGTCAAAAGCGGTACACATTCTCAAAAAGCGTTGCGACATCAATATTAGTTATGTTAGAGTAGTTGTGCTAAATTAACTTCAGGTTTAATGAGTTTGCTCATACACCTCGAACCCTACCTCGTGTAGGGGCATCCATGACCAATCAAAGTGGGGCAATCAATGCCTTATGAGATGGGGCACAAATCGGTTGGATCTTCGGGTTATTGCTTTATGCTAATCCTAAAAGTATGGATTGATCACCCTCCGCTCACGGGGTTGTCTTATTCAAAATGAAACTCAAACATCATGCACCATCAATCACATCATCACAATTTTTTCTAGTAATATCGCTAAGCACTTAGGGACCGATAGCTTTGAGGAACAGACATTTTCTCAACATACTAGGCTTCTGCTACTCTCCATTCGAGGAACATACGTTTTCCTAACATATTGGGCTTCTGCTACTCTCCTTTCGAGGAACGGATGTTTTCCCAATATACTGGGCTTCCGTTACTCTCCATTTAAGGAATATATGTTTTCCCAATTGTTTGGGCTTCTGCTACTTTCTATATTTTTTCTCTCATTTCGTTTTAATGTTTGAGGTTCCCTTTGAATACGATAGATCCAAGAGCATTTGCCTTGGGCCGCTTCGGATATCTCTTTCTTTGGCATACGATCATTAGTAATCGAATACCAAAGAGAGGCATCTGTAGACACCCAAATTTGGCCCAAGGCACGATCAATCCGTACTTCGAAGAAAGGCGTACACCCGAGCTTCCGAGAGCACTTTTCGAACCCTTAGGAGTCACCCCAAACCCTTAGGAGTCAACTCGAACCCTTAGGGACCATCTCCAAACCCTTAGGAGTCATCCCAAACCCTTAAGAGTCAACCCGAACCCTTAAGATCCATCCCCAAACCCTTAAGATCCAAAGCAAACCCTTAGCACGCAACCAGGCCCATAGGACCCAATCTGAACCAACCAAAATAGTGGATAAAAAGAAGCATGAAAAAGTTTATACAAACATTTGCTAGATTTTCAACATATACCATTGGAAAGTAGAGGTTTCTAGCTTTCCAATAAGCTAAGAATCACCTGATTCTGAGTTGTACATCAAAAGATATAGCGATTTGAAGAAAGAGGTAAAACGCATGTGCAATTTTCTACAAAATTTACACATGCGTTCATGGTATTCACGCATGACCAAATTTGGCTTTTTCTTCAGAACCCACCAGCACGGGGGCCAACTTCTCTAGTTTGAAAAGCCCGAAAATAGGCATGCCTGCATAGTATGCACACATGCCCATTTTCTTGATTTTTTTGCGAAAATGGCCGAATTGGGCCATATGGGTTTGACTTGTGGCTCACCACAAAGTTTGGGGTGGTTTAGTACCCTAGTGACCCAACTAGCCTAAACCCTAACCCTTTTGCCTCTTAAACCCCCACCCTATCTTCTACCATTAAAACCCAATTTCCACTCCTCTGGGCCCTAGAAAGCCTAGAAAACCTTATATGGCCCATTACCTAATTTCTAAACCAATTAGTGACCAAATCTCTCACTAATCTCCTCAACCTCTATAAATAGAGACCCACCCCTCCTTGTTTAGGTCACATTTTCCAAATCTAAAAGAAGAAAATCTACAAAATTAGCTCCCCATTCTCAAGCATCAAGCCTTCCCAACCTTGAAACCCTAACTCATCTCTCACAACCCTCATACTTCCCTCATCAGCAACCATCAATCCTTCCAAACCATAGCAAGTTAGAACCCTTTCTCTAAGCCTATTGCTATCGGAAGCTCACCGGTGTCGCACTCACGCGAAGATCCGACCACAGTGCTACAAGGGCACGAGAGCTTCGGCGCTCCCCTCTTTTCCTCTACCTTTTTTGCTTTTTCTCTATCCAAGGATTCATGCCATTACGCCGCCAAAATTTCGGTGTTAGCGGAGAGCTTGATGAGATCATAGTGACTTCGGGCAGGAAGAAGTGTAGTTCATTTGTTCCCTTTATATATATATATATATATATATATATATATATATATATATATATATATATATATATATATATATATATATATATATATATATACGTTTAAACATAGACTCGGCCATAGTAGAGACCTCTTATGAGTGGGTCGATCGGGTGTCTAATGCCTTCCCGATTGATTACCAAAGCTCTTATCTAAGAGACTTTAGTACTGACCGGTAAATCGGAGTCATATTTTACACTTCGGTGCTCATAATATTGATTTTGGGTATCCTGAGACACCAAAAGCTCCCAGTGGCGACTCCATCTAATTTAAGAGAACGCATCGTCACGACGAACTCGCGAGAGCCCACGGTTGCATATTATGGCAACTTATACTCTCATAGAGATATTGCATCCGTACATGGATGCCTACATTTCATGTTCCACGTGACCGTGAAAGGACCCCTCACCGTGACGAAGGCTTACGTCGCGTGTTATATCTTATTCCTTAACTTATCATGTGATGCCCTATCGTGATTTTCTATATGATGAGTATCATATGATAAAGATAAAGCATAAAACAGAAATGAAACCTTAGAATGCACCCTAAGCATTGCATAAACATAATGAAATTAATATAAAGCATGGAACGTAAAACATTGAATAAAAACAGAGTATGAGAATTATTCAAATATATTTATTCTATGTTTGGGTCCAATTACTCTTCTGGAGGCGGTTGTGTTTATAGAACTTGATGATTGATCGATATAGCGATCAGACATATTTTAAACTCTAAAGAGACACACATGCTCATACGGGACCGTAGGAATCTTAAAAGAGGTTATAGACATTCCCGTTGTGTCTAGAAGGGTCCAAAAACTATAAGATCGAGACTTGTTTCACTCAAATCGGATGTCCCAGCGAAAAGATCTCAAAGGTTGAACTGGTAATGAAAACTGTCAATCTCGACTGGTCGAATTGGGTCTCGACCAGCCGAGATTAGAGAAGGAACAGAAGGAATAGGACCTCGACTAGTCGAATGTGTATTTCGACCCGTCGAGTTGACTAGATCAAACTGAAAGAATTTAGTCTCGACTAGTCAAAAATAGGTTTCGACCAGTCAATATGAAAATGGAAATCTGTAAGCATGTAAACTTGACTGGTCGAAAATATATTTCAACCGGTCGTGTCGTCTGAACAGAAAGCAACAAATTTATAAACTCGAACAGTCAAATTTGATTTTTGACCGGTCGAGTTTTCTGAAGGGCTGGAGAGAAGATCCATCTTGGCTGGTCGAATTGTATTTCGACCGGTCGAGTTCGTCCAGAGGACAAAGGTCCTTATACAATATATAATCTCGACCAGTCGACCTTGGATTTCAACCGATCAAGTTTGCAATTTCATACACAGATCAAGGTTTTTGACTGCGGTTTGAGTTCTCTTTCATCCCCGATTTTTCTGAGGGTTTAATTAGGGTTCCATTTTATTCAAAAATACTAAATAATTTAAGATAGATTGAGAGGCGCCTACCTGTTGAAGCGTGAATTGATTCTCACGGTGATTTGGTTTGATGGAGATCTGATTCGAGCGACGATTTGCCCAAGTCCCTTCTCGAGAAATTTTTTCTTACGATCGAATCTTTCCAGCGATGAGGAGCCTTGATGGGGGAGATTAAGCTCCAGAACATGATGCATGGGTCGCCGATATGAATTGAAACCCGTGATATTGTTCCGTCGTGAAACCCGAAGGAGATCCGGTGTGGAGGTGTAAATGAAAGTGTTGCCAATGCTTTTGCAGAGAAGAGAGAACAAGAGAGAGGGAGACGACTAAGAGAGAATGAAAATAGATATTCTAAATCTCTCTAGGTTTCCCATATATAGAGAAGATGAGTGTTTAGAGAAAGAGCCCGATTGGGCAAGTTAACTTGCCAAGTGGGGCAAGAGTCCAAAAGGTAAGAGTCCATGGAGGATTCTGACTGATTGCAAAATCAAATCCCATGAATTGTGGGATTAAATCTTGCCTTTGTTGTTTAAGGTAATAGGTTTCTTGGAAATTCGGTTGCCATTTTAGTGTAACCCGGATCTAATTTTACAATTTCCTATTTTAAATTGTGTGTGCCATGAAAAGGTGTGTGCACAAGCACTGGGTCTTGGTGCTTCACCCAGGGGCAGAGCCAAGTTATGGATGGGGTGGTCAATTGACCACCCAAATTTAGTAAAAGTTCCTTATTAACTCTTAAATATCCTAATTTATATTAGTGGATGTTTATCCATCTAAAATTATATTGACCACCCAATTTATTTTAAAACTTGAAATAAATTTTTTAATGTGTCTGTTTTCATAACACATATTATCTTTTTAAAATTTTTAGAAACTAAAATCTCTCATACCTCTAGATTCTCTCTCTCATTCTCTCTAATCCCTATCTATTCTCCTCACTCTCTCTCTCTCTTGAGATTTTCTCTCTCTCTCTCTCTCACATAATCACATATTATCTTTTTTTAATTTTTAGAAACTAAAATCTCTCATATCTCTCGCTTCTCTCTCTCATTCTCTCTAATCCCTATCTATTCTCCTCACTCTCTCTCTCTCTCTTAGGACTTTCTCCACACGTTCTCTCTCTCTCTTGAGATTTTCTCCACACGTTCTCTCTCTCTATTCTCTCTAAATTTAATCTCTATCTCCGCACACACTCTCTCTCTCTCCCTCTCTTAGTCTCTCTCTTGAGATTCTCTCCGCATTCTAATTTCTCTCACTACACGAGATTGGAGTTTTGTGTTGGCATTTTCGCGGATTTAAAATTTGGCTCGTAAGAACAAGTAGGTATTTTTTTTTTATTAATTATTATTTTTATTTTTATTTTTCTGTTATGATTTTCTTATTGAATTATTGTTATAATTAAATCTTTGAGTTTTTAGGTTCTAATTAAGTAATTATGAGATTTTAAGTATAGCATGACAGCATGTTTATTATATAACATTTATGAGTTGTTTCTAAAGAAGACGATGCATCACATGATTTGTTTGTTCTGATTATATTTGGATTTTTTCGATCTTAGTATTGTTCTATTAAGTTTGAGAATGATTTTGTGGAAATTGGCGCTTCTATCAAATGTATTTGATTTGATGCTCAATTCGATCCTGAACAACACGTTGATTGGATTAGTGATCTGAGTTAAACTTTTTATTTGTGCAACATTATTGAGGTTGGGGTAGAGTGCAGATTAGCTGATTAGGTTAACCGAATTGAACAAAATCGAAAATTTCGGTTTGGTTATATTTCGGAAACTCCATATTGAAACCGAAAAAAATCGGTTTGGCTCGATTTCCTTTTTTCATTTTATTTATTTAATTTTTTCCCCATCATTTTTGGGTTGAATTTCTTAAACTATCCAATCAATTATTTTTATATTTTTAATGCTCTTTTTTTACAAATATATATATTTTTAGCGTTTGTTTAGGAAAAAAAATTTTATATAATTTTTTAACATGATTTGATTAGATGACTACCCTATTTGATTAGATGACTACCCTATGAAGAAATCTTGGCTCCGCCCCTGGCTTCACCCATCTATTACCATTAAACAGGGTCAACTAGAACCGGGTCATAACATAAAATCTCTGAAAAACAAAGGAGATAGTAAATGATGGTCGTCCATTTGATTCGAAGGAAATAATATTTAGATCTATTGCGTTGATGGAGGACATTGAATTCTCTAAACTTTTAGTTGTTTATTTTTAAGCTGTTTAACATTTCCTAATAATATGATAGTATGTTTTTTCACTGCAATCTTCGACAAAATAGATCTAAACATTGGGTGGTTCACATCATATGGAATGGGGTGGCTACGCTATTACTGAAGAAAAAAAAAAAAAAAAAAAATCGTATAATTTTTAATAAATGTATATGGGAGCTTAATATTATACATGAGAATTGTATCGTGGAACATAGTTAAAAAGAAAGACTGCTATTGTTGGAATTTGTGCCACGTGGAACACCATTTGTACCATCTGATTTGAAGACTATGATAGAATGATATTTGCACTACAAAATATAAGACTATTAGTGGCAGCGAAAAAGTGTCACTATTAACAAAAAAGCTGCCGATTATACCATTGCCGCTAATAGTCTTAATAGATTTTTTGTTAATAGCGGCAATTTTGGGCTCCAAAAAATTGCCGCTAATAATCTTATTTTTTGTAGTGTTGAGGCCAAATATTTGCATGAAACATAATTTCTATCATCAAATTGAATACAGTCAAAGGCCATCATCTGATTCAACGGTGGAATCTGACAAATCAAATGATAGAGATCATGTTTCTTGCCAATGTTTGGCCTCAAAGATCTTTATATCATGGACTTTAAAGTTGATCTTCCTTTTTAATCATGTGTCACACTACATATTTTGTGTGCAAGTTTTAGTTTTATATATATATATATAAAGAGAGAGAGAGAGAGGGGAAGGTAATCGAGCGTTCGAACTCTAGATCTCGTGCCACATGGCATGTGATTGTGAATGACCCTTCCTCTTAAGGGTTCTCCCACCATCCTCCTTGGGTTTTAGAAAAAAATATATATACTATTTTTACCTTTCAAATCACATGTCAGTTTTTCATCCTTTGCCTAAATCTGATGCATTGATATTTTCCACTTTTAACCAAGTTTTCGGAAGTGGATAAATACCAATTTTATTTTATTTTTCTTTATAGTAACTTGGGCAATTTTTCGTGGCATCCAATCCCTTGGTTGAGCTACGTGGAGCTAGCACTGCCAATTCAAACGCATGGGTGAACTTTGTATTCGAGCGAAAGCATATCTTATCATGGGCCCAATACGTAGATAATAGTTTGCTTAAAATATTTAGTGAGAGCGACCTAAGTTCAAAATAGCCCTTAACGTGCTGAAAGAGAATAGTTCGGTTCACGCACCCCAGAACGGATGAACCTCAACCCAATTCATTTAATAAAAGATGGAGATTTTCAACTCAATCCGACCTTATGAACTGGAATTTTGAACCTGAGCCAAAACCATAGTGGTTGGCTCATAAGGTCAACTAAACTCATTAGCTACGGGGAAACTAATTCAAGTAAATGAAACAGAATTGGGAAAGGCATCTAGACGCAGCGCTGAAGCCGGTTGCCAAATCACATATCACTGATCAACCCAAAACAACACCTTTATTGGGTTGATCAACAATAAGGCATGCGATTAAAAAATATTCTTTTTGTTTTCTACCTCCGTCAAAGAAAAGGTGACGCCCAACTAACTTAGTGTTTTGATTTTGGACATCATTAACTACATTTTCAACGGTGGATATGTATAGGATGATGCTTAAATTTTATTGGCGGTACCTGATCAATCCTATATAAGTTCTAGTGGGACCCGATCCTGATGATGGGTCCCACATGGTACTCAGCTGATCTAGACAAAACCCTTTAAGTTATCTAGACTCTAGACGCATGGCCTGGGATTCAATTGTTGATTGAATGTTTATATCAATGCAGGACGAGATAGAGCGAGGAGAGGTTGCAAATTCTATCCCATGCTACATGCATGATGCTAGTGTTTCCGAGATGGTTGCTCGTGAGCATTTAAAGGTTTTGATCAGTGACACTTGGAAGAAGATGAATAAAGAAATATTTGCAAAATCTCCACTTCCCCATGCTCTTAAAGATTGTGCTACAAATCTCGCTAGAATATCTCAATGTTGTTATCAGTATGGAGATGGGTTTGGCGTCTCAAACACTCAGATGAAAGATACGGTGATGTCATTGCTGGTTGAATCCATTCCTCTTCAAGAGAAATAAGCTTAATTGGCTTTTTCGTGATGTTGGGGATTTTTCTAAGTACTTTTCTACTGTAATAGCAGTAAGTCAATTTCGTTGAGGACTCCCGGCTCAGGTGCACATCACTTTTTAATTTATTCCTCGCTGACCATTCTTAATTGGACACCAACTTTTGCTATATGCGCATCGATTAGTGTAAAAAAAATGATAGTCAATATTCCTTTTAAGGCTTTGGATTTGGGGATTTGGATTTGGATCCCCTATACCTAAGTCCACCGTTTGGTTCCATTTTGCTGTGTTTGGATTTAGATTTGGTAAATCTATCGGAATTTAGAAATCCATATCTGTATCGTGAAAAAGTGAATTTGTAAGTAACATCTCCTAAGCTTTATTTCAATATCCAAATCTTACACCAGCATATAATTGGCACTACAAAAAATAAGACTATTAGCGGTAGCCAAAAACCGTTGCTATGAACAAAAAAAATGTCACTAATACCCTTGCCGTTAATAGTCTTAATGGCCTTTAAGAGTTTCTTTGTTAATAGTTGCAGTTTTTTGTTAGTAAAAACTGCCGCTAATAGTCTTTTTTTTTTTGTAGTGTGCCTATGTTTTGTGAATAAAAAATTGTTACCCAGTGCTATCATAGGTACGGTTTGACCTGATACTCGACCCACCTAAACCAAGTATTTTTAAGCTTGATCAATCTGGTTAAATTGGGCATGAGGCATCCAGCCCGACCTGCGGGTTCGGTTGGATTGGGTTGGGTTGGGTCGACTTGAATCAATATTTTATATAATATCAACAAAAATAAGGGGTTTTTAACCTGGTTAGGTTGGGTTTTCAGATCGGGCATCAGGTCTAGTCGGGCATAGTCGGCTACACCAATGGGCTAGGCTAGGCATATACTGATTTCCCATTGGGCAGCCAAAATTTAGGCCTGACTCAACCCGATAGTTCACATGGGTTGGGTACATAAACTTGACCCGTCATGTCGAGTAGGGCATAAGACATCCGGCTCGACTTTCAGGTATGATAAATCCAATAATTTATACATAGAAGGTAGAAAATAGGTAGTTTTTTATTGGGTCGAGTCAGGTTTTCAGGTTGGGTCGAGTAGAGTGCACCATCTAGTCGGGTCGGGTATAGTGCACCATCTAGTATGGTTGGGTCCGTCGGACATTTTTCATTTTAGCTTATTAGGCAACCAAAATTTTGGCCCAACATGTTGGTATCCCTACATAAAATTACGGGTGGAAAAAAAAAAATCAAAAATCGATGAAACCAAACCGAAACCGACTGATCGGTTCGGTTTCAATTTTGGATGTCAAAAATCGAAAACTGAGTGAGTAGCGAAAGAAAACCGACCCTAAGTTGAAAATTCGTAAAAATAAAAAACAGATCGGTTCTATTTTGGTTCAGGGGGTGGGGAGTTCGGTTAATTGAACTCAAAACATTTCGGTTTTGGGTCGGCTCACCGAAGTTCCACCCCTACATAGAATGAAGGAAACCAATGAATATAAATTCTTTTTATAAAATAAAAATAGCCAAATGAAGTATCTATAAATCCTTGAGCTAAATCCTAGGGCACTGCTTAAACATTCAAACAAGAGATTTGCAAATCCAAATATTTCAAATTCTAAATATGAAATGCCTAGATTTGAAATGTTTGGATTTGAAATTCTCAAATCCAAATGCTTGTTCCCAAACGCAGCCTAAAGTACTTTTAGTAAAGATCTAACATATGTATTGTCACGACCCAAAATTCTACTGATCTCGAGGGCCAAGAATCCCATGTCATGACCTCACAAGCTTGTTAAGGTGATAAGTGGACTTACATATCATACCCGATCTTATATAAAACTGGGCTGCCAAAAATCATAAATCAAATCTTTTTCTCATATTAAAATTTTCCTTCATTAAGCTTACTTTAAAATTTGAGTCAATTATACTAAATGACCAAAAACAAAGACATCTCAACTGCTGGAATGTCTTTTTAAATATTTAATACATATTTGATATCGTCTAATTGGTCATCCATGTCATCACCCTCATAAATTGTATCATCTATTAGTGCATCAAGTCCACCAGGGCAGTGTAGTCCATATCTTCACCTGCAGCTATTAGTTTTTTATGAGATGAGTTTACTCAGTAATGTAAACTCAGTGGGTTGCACAACCAATCCACTACAATCTACCCAGGTGATCGTGAGTGCAATTTTATGAATGGAAGTGAATCATTTACAATTTCATATAAATAATATAATAAAGTTCTTATAACAGTTCACAACTATAAAGCTAAAAGGATGTAACAAATTATAATGTATATGATATTTCTAATGTTTATTACCTTTCTTACTTGTCTTATCAACTTAACTTACGTGACATAACTTAAGTCTTATTGTAGCTCCATACACCTACACAACGTACTTTGCATCATACTTATCTTACATATACGACCTATGTCAGGGCCTCTGCTTGAGCCTACCACACGAGATCCACGTGTAGATAGCCACCTAACCTCCATATCATATCGTAAACCAACATCCAACCCGATAAGATTGCGCACATAAAAATCAATCTCCCCTTACGTTGAGACACCGTCATATCACATTCTCCTTAAGACCCGTATTGACTGTAGACGTTGTACCCTTACTGTGGTACATAAGGTATGACACGTATAGAACTTAATTTCATATTCAGTTAGCCTTCACAGCATATCTTATTATATCCGTATCTTATCTGATTTATATCTTAACATATTTATATTTTCTTATCATTTATATACAATTTAAATTAGAGTGAGCCATGGTGCAATAAATTTTACTAAATCACGCTTTTCAAGGGATAGGTTCCGTAGTAATCTGGATGTACTTCGTGTAACAGCTCATACTCCTATAGAGGTATTGCATCTATACATGGATGCCTACATTGCAAATTTCACGTGACCGTGAAAAGAACTGCACTATGACGAAGGCTTAAATGTCGTGTATCATATCTTATTCCTTTTTAACCTATCATATATATGTCTAATACATCATCTAAGTGACAGATGTCACATACAATGCAGATGATGCATATAATAAGAAAGCAGCTAATAAAGGAGCTAATATTATTTATAATATTTCGAACGATAATTCAAACAAACAAAATCAATCATAGGGAGATGTTAGAAATACAGATATCAAATCGAAATTTATAAAATAGTGAGTTCGACTTTAACTCTTAGATATTAGATTAAACTTTAAGACCTTATAATGTTAGAGTGTGATTTAAGATTGACTTCGGGCACCTCGCTCATCTTTAAGACGGAGAAGAAGGTGACCTACAATGAAGATATATAAGTTCTAAAATATATATCACAAAGTGAGTTTAGACTGATATCATCAGATAGATCTTGTCGATCTGACGAAAATGGACTAGTCATTTGTGAAATTTGGCTAAAGATTAGCTTCTGTGTGACGCAAATAAGTTTTGATTATCGAATCCTTATTACACGATTTTCAGGGTATATATAATCCAATTTAGATCGATCTAGACTTATAGATATAGTCAGGTTAGAGGATATTTGAGTCTCTCAAAGTTTCAACCCTTGATCTAGTCCTTTAGACTCTTATCTAGAAAGTCATCGATGCGGGTCAAGATCATGCTATAATACGATTATCAATGTATATATATTCTCATGGTGTGAGTAAAATATACACCTAACAAGTTGTTCTATGTTTAGAAGATGACTTTGGGCTATTCCTAAAGGTTTGGGTTTAGGTGTGTAGCACACAAACTTAAGACAAATATATTAGATACGTTACAATTTCTTATATAATATTCTTTGTAGTTCTTAGAAACGTGGATTAAATTAGGGACAAGTCCATAATTACTTAATTGGGCTCATTATTTAGATACTTGCATTTTTTACTATGTATACTACCAGCAACTACAAAATTTTACACATGTATTTTATCTTTATTTTCAGATACCAAAATAAATAAAGGTGAAAAGGTCTCTGGATGATCTCGTCCATTAAATGCGAGGGAATCTGAAATTACAGGTATCAATTCTCGAATCTTAGCCTAATTCGGCCCATAGTTCAAAGACTAATGGATCAAATGTGAATCATGACCTTGAGTTTTAAAAATAAATTAAGATAAAATATGACGGACAATGTGAACCATCAAAAGCAAAGTAGATAATAGACTAATGGGGATCCACGTCTTGACCCAGGGCCAGTTTGGCCATTCAAATGGTGCACCAGATGGTCAAAAGTAACCTCTAGCGCAAGCACACAAAATTATAAGGGCTGCAACCCATAAACCGAATGTCACTGCTATGTGTTGGGCAACTTGGTACCCGATTTTGAAGTCTTTAGGGTCTGTTTTGCTGACACAGTTGTGTGTCATATATAAGGGTATAATACCCTTTAGTTCTCAGCTGATGGGTTTGACCAAAGGGTCAACCCTTTGACCATAATAGTTTTACGAATCCACGCAAAAACGTAAGAATGATAAGATACAGTTTTCCTTGAAATTCCTCTAATTTAATAAAATCAACCTAAATTTATCACATATAAGGTATAAAAGCGTAGATTTAGATAGATTGGAGGGCACCCACTTTTAGGAGCTTTTGAATGGTAGGATTGAGACGAATCTCGATTTATTTGTACGAACTCGTTTGTATTTGACCATGCTCGAATTCGGTCGACCGCGCCATAGTTCTCGCTAATAAATTAAGACGAGTAGTGTTAACTTCCAATAAAAATAATTTTTAATGGTATAATATTAGAACCCTAATTGATGAACCCACGTTCATCGCATTCTAAAGTTTTAAATGACAAATTTTGAAAGAGGGATAAATAATTATATCCATAAAAATTTACCTTGTGCTATCGGGCAACTCATGTTTGCATGGCTTATATTGATCTACATCGTGTGTTAGAGTCCTCAAGTTAGCACTCTGATGGAGGGAAGAGCACGGTGTGACACCCCGGATTTCGGCACCCCGAAACTCGTGTCATCAGCACGATCCTCCAGACAGTGCCTCAAAACTATGCATGGAACATTAGTATAACAAGCAATAATAAAGAAATAAACAATTAAGTGCATAAAGCGGAAAAGTTAATGTGCCCAACTGGTACAAACTAGAGACAGTTCTACTTTCATGCCACTGCATGAACAGAGAACCGATCCAAACCATCGGTGATAAACAGATCACTCCAGATGGTTCGCCAAAAGAAATAAATAAATTTAATTACATTATTTTAACAAAATAAAGGCTTGACATACCAAGTCGTATAAATCTGCTCTCAAAACTATTCTCTGTCAAAGTACACAGCAGAGTCTCCCAGAAGAAGTCCTCAGGAGGAGGCTCCAACTCGTCTCTAGGCACGTAATCTGAATCACCCGTATCTACATCTCCCGAAGCCTCCGCTGCTGCTAACAAAGGACCTGCGACGTATAGTCTAAAGGGGGTGAGCTACATCCTAGCTCAATAGGGAACAACACAATGAACATATAAATCAAAACCTCATATATATATTCCATGATATTCTAAGCATGATGAATCTATGCATTTGCTAGAAAAACAGTTTAAAAGCTGATAATTTGTATTCAAATTCACTGGTACTTTGCATGTCTTACTTTACTGTTGATTTATCATGAATGACACTGAACAAGCTTAAAACAAAACTTAAATCTTCAACTTAAGTAATCTCCGAGTAATATAGCATCGAGCCCCGATGAGATACCCTTCATCGTCGTCTAAATAGACAGTTGTAAAATGTATTCCCTAGAAATACGACCCAAGCCCCTTTTTCACTAGGTGGCGGGGTTAAAACTCATCTCAACATCCCTAGGATGTGCTTACTGTGTACGGATAGACCTCCGCACTAGTATACGGATTGGCCGCCATACCGGTCATGGATATCCTGTCGTGTCAGTCATGGGTATCCCGCCACGTCGGTGGGGTATCCTAAACAAACCTCAAATAACAAAAAGAACATGTGCTTTATATATAGTTATTCACCGTGTAAAGTGCTATCTTATATCAGTTAGGCCTCAACAGTAATTATCCAATCACATATACATCCCTAGGATGTATAATCTTACTCGCATCCACCGATGCCTTTATTACTTTCTCATCCCCTGGGGATGGGGATGTCTCATTCTCATTAGATTACTTGGTCTTAGTTACTCGCATCACACTGATGCCTTTATCACATTCTTGGTGTCACACACACACACCCATTTTCACAAAGCTTTTCATAGTTAAAATATTTTCAATTATGATAACATATCACTACATACATGCTCTTGAAATTAAAGTACATGTTCAAGGTGTTCCCTACCTCAATTCTCTAAAGGTCCAAGCATCAAGGTTCCACGCGGCTCCTTGTGCTCGCTTTCACACGTACCACCTATGGTACATCATACCACATGCAATACATCACTAAAGATGTAATGAAGAAGGTCCTAGACCCTCCATGAGTCTCAAAGTAAAATTATAAAGTCAAGCAAAACTTCCAAAGTCGATTAATCGATTCCCAAAATCGATTAATCGAAACACAATTCGATTAATCGATTTTGGAATCGATTAATCGAAGTCCAAATCGATTAATCGATTCCCAAAATCGATTAGTCGAGATTCAAATTCGATTAATCGATCCCAAATCGATTAATCGAAATCCCCATCATAGTAAGGTCGATTCTCAAATCGAGTGGTCGAAAGTCTGAAATCGATTAGTCGATCCCAAATCGATTAATTGAAATGTAAAGTCGATTAATTGATTTCTCAACTCGATTAGTCGATTTCCCCAGGTCATGTTTCTCCAGCCACTGGAGGTACCCAGTCGATTTCCAAATCGATTAATCGAACATCCAAATCGATTAATCGAAATCCAATTCAATTAATCGAAATCAGGCTTACTTCACTTTTCAACTTCCAGACCAAAATCGATTAATCGAATCCCAATTTCGATTAATCGATTTGGTCCGATTCAGCCCCCTTTCTGGCTGTTCTTCCAAATCTTTTCCCCTTCTTTTCTAAACCTTTAATCTACTCTTTTAACTCTACTTAACTGAATTTAATCATCTATAATCTATGCATTAACTTCAATCAAAACTCACCTCAATAATCCCTTTAAGGATTTGATTTGTTGGTTTTGATGGCTAGGGTTCCAGCCTTTGCTTCAACGATCACAAATCCCTTTGAATCCGACAATAAATACTCTAATTAGCCCTTTGATTTGCATTCACTCCTTCCTCAACAACTCCCCTTGCTTTCTCCCTCTCTCTCTCCTGCTTGTGTGTTAAACACATACACCAGAGATAGGTGTATGTGACTCTCACTTAACACTATACTCTACACTTAGGTCACACAAATCTCACATTAGTACATAACTTTATGAATCCACTGTTTGACCATCACTTGGTCAACCATATGACTAATCGGGCACGGATCTCGAGGTTAAAGTTAAACGCTCAAATTTTTGGGATATTACATTCTCTCCACCTTGGGAATTTTCGTCCTCGAAAATAACCCAAAGGTGCTCTGGTTTGGTACCCCACACACAGCAGTGTCACGTACCCACGTACAAAGATAAATTACGCATCACATAGTACGAGAAATAAAACTAATGCAAGTACATCCAAAAACTGATTTGTATTCATTATAACCTTTCAAAATATACAAGTTTCTTCAACTATTTTCAATAATTACAATCTAGACTTTGAACATAACAGTACAAGATATGTAAAAATGATCACAAAAGAGAACTATCAGCAAGCGCTCAGGTCGTCCCCTCTCCTGGCTGATCTGACGCAGGGGCAAGCTGCTCTGATGGGACTGGCTGCTCAGGTGGTGGCTGGGGCGTCACCGTAGGCTGCTCGGGCTGGTGGGGCACCGAGCCAGATGCATCGGCAGCAGATGTGCTCGCATGGAAAACTGGACCCGTATGGAAGGCAGTTCGACCTGCAGTCCATGCCTCCTCCTGTGCGAGGCGCTGCTGGTAGTCCAATGGATAGATATACCGCATAGTGTGGTACATCAGGAAGTCCATCCGTCGGTTCATTCGCTCGTTGTTGGCCTCCATCCTGGCCAACACGTCCTCGATAGTAGGCGCCGGGCGAGCCACTCGCCGACGGTAAAAAGAAGTCGGTGTGGCTGCCGTAGACTGCGATGGCGGTGTAGGCGAGGCGGTGGTATGGGAAGGTGCCCCCTCAGCTGGTGGCTCAATGGGGTGTGCTCCCCCCACAGGTGGGTCCTGATGTGGTGGTGGGGGTGGTGGTGTTGCTACTGCTGCTGTTGCTGGTGCTGGTGCTGGACCCTGAGCTGGTAGGGTCCGCTTAAGCAGATTGTAGTTACGGCTCCATGAAGAGTTTGAGAACGTCTTCACTCGGTCCGTAGCCCTCTCCTCATGGGGCGATATAGCGTATTCTGGAGTGTTTGAGTAACACTCCAGTATGCTCGAGATGAGCTGAGCATAGGGCATCTTCTCCTTGGGCCTCAAGTTGCCCTTCATCAACTTGCCCTTGATGTATCTCATCCTGATGAGTAGTGAAATATGATGATATTTCACCCCTAGATACCTATATTTAGCTATCCGATGAAGGCTATCTGATAAGAATTATTAGATTTGAAGTGTTTCAGGTAAATACAAGCCAAGTGCAGAAAACAGCCCAAGAACTCTGAAAATAATGTCAAAACACTGTAACTTTGGGTCATCGAGAACTTGGTGAGACTTGCAGATCAATTTGGACCTTCAAGACGGCCTAATTATGAAATTGTCAAAACGCAAAAGTTATAGAGCTTTCTGTTAGCTTTCCAACGGCGTAAGAATCACCTCAAACCAAGTTCGGGACAGAAAGTTATGGCCAAAATACCAAAGTGGTGTCTGATGCAAAGTTCGGCGAGAATTCACAAAAATCTGGGAGGTCAATGCATCGACCCTATTGGGTCGATTAATCGACCCTAAATTTTCGAGTTGGAACACATCTGCAGCTAGGAAACTTCGGCTCTATTTAAAGCGGATCAAACACTTCGGGGAGGGGAAATTAGAGATAGATAATTAGAGATAAAGGAATTAGAGATAGATAATTAGAGAGTTAGTTTTGGCTTTTCTTTTTTTAGAGTTTTTGGAGAGAATTTTTTAGAAGATTATTATTCATTATTGTAATTTTTGGTTTTAGACTCCTCTTGGCATCTTTTCAAGAGTTCTTCTTTCTCCTTCTTCTAGGGTTCCATATGGGTAGATTGTACCTAGGATTTGCATTTTTTTTTCTTTACGTTCATGAAAGCATAGATTGTATTTAGGAAAAGGCATTGTAATCAAAGATCTTTGGGAAAAATGAAAAGAGGAATGACTTTGAATGAACAAGGAGATCATACACCAAAGATGAGCGGCTAAATCAATAGATCGAGGAAGATGCGATCCCCAGATAAATACCTTTATTTATGATTAATACCATAGTCGATTTATTGTCATCATGGAATCGTTTTGCTAAAAGTTTGTGTTATTGAAAATATATTGAATGCTTGTTATGACCGTTGATTGCGCGTATCAACGGCTATAATCGCTAGATCTGGACCTGCAGACTGATCTAGGCTGCGGAGCGATTATGTTTTTACTGTTGTGATCTAAACATCATGAGATACGCTATGCTTCTTACATGACTCATACCGCAATGATAGGCTGAGTCATTGTTTTTAGATAGGGTATGCCGGATTGATGATCATATTTTATTACGAATCATCTCTATAAACGAATGATGGTGTGAATGATGCTTTAATGAAACTGTAGGTTTTAATGGTAGAAAAGGGGTACAAATCTGGGGTAGCATATTCCTTGATCTCATTTAATTATTATTTTAGATTCATCGGTAATTAGTTGTTTAGATTAATTTATTTTTCTGCATTTAGGAAAAGTGTGATAAATTTTGGTAAAATTGAATCTGCCCTTTGGTACTTCCTTGGGACGTTTTTAAATCTCTGAAAGAATTAATTAAAATTCACGTTTCCCTGTGAGTTCGACACCCTTGTTCTTGCCTTACTGCAATAGATCTTGTGCACTTGCAAGAGTTACACTTTAAATCGATCACATCCCCTCTAGGATGATCATGGTGGCGTCAAACCAACGGCCACAGAAGGCCGCGTAAAGTGTCTGCTGCACTTTATCCACCCTCTCGGTGTCATGACGTAGCGGGTAAAGGTTACACTTGATTATGGAATCAAGCATCCACATTTAATGGGGAAGGTCGACCCTCCTAATGGAGGCCCTCGACCACCCCTTTTTCCCGTTTATCATCCGGGTCATTATCTCTTCAAATCTCACCTCTTCCTCAAAGGGTGGGAAGAGGGTGGTCTCTGGTATGAATTCCAAATGGCACTCTAGGACTTCGTGTATGTGGCAACGAGTAAAGGTGTAGTCACGACCCTCTATCTTGGTCGTGATTATATCGTCGGTAGGTCCGTCCGTCAGTCCTTGGTAAAATAATCGAACCAATCTAGGATAGTAGGACCCGCGGTTTGGTTTCAAAATGTTGCCGAGACCGGCCTTGACAAGGTAATTACGATCTCATTGGGTCTCGCCCGATACATCGGGGTTTGTAAACAGTGTGTTATCGATAATATACTCGATTTCAAAAGTCTTAGCCGCCCACCACTCGTTGGGTTGGAGTACATTGGTGGGTGGTGGTGGCATTGGCGAAGACGCACTCGTCGAACCGGATGTGGTATCCGATGCCGACGGTGACGAAGTCCTCACCGGTGATGGGGTAGGTGGTGGCGGTGCGGCGTTCTTACGCCGGACCGGGAGTTTGGACGTTGCCTTCTTCGAAGACAAACGCGTTTTAGGCGGCATTTTGGTGAAAATTTTAAGAAAACTAGGGTTTACTAATTCAAATTGAAGAAAAAACTCGAATTTAGGGCTTACCTTAGGTATTCAATCCAATGTCACGCGATTTCAATCTGAAATCGATCCGAAAAGCTCAAACCCTAGGTTGCTCGAATGGTTGAAGGAAGGAGGAGAAAAGGCGCGCAAGAACCAAACCCCAAAAGTTTCAAATGGGGAAAAATCCCCTTCGATTTATATATATAGGCCCTGGTTCGATTAATCGATTTCTAAAATCGATTAATCAAGTTTCGAAATTAGGTTCAGCCGTGCGAAATCGATTAATTGATTTCCCAAATCGATTAATCGAAACTCAAAATCGATTGATCGAAACCATTTCAATTAATCGAAATCGTAGTCATTTAAATTTTTAAGTTTTGGAGCTCACTGGTGTGAGCCAGTCGATTAATCGAAATTCACTTCGATTAATCAAAATTCCAAAATCGATTAATCGAATTTTACTTCGATTAGTCGAAATCGTGAGGTTTCTTCAAATTTTTCCCAATTCCTCAAGTGACTCGATTAATCGATCTTCCAGATCGATTAGTCGAAATCCCAAATCGATTAATCGAATTCTTCTTCGATTAGTCAAAATCGTATAAAATTCTTCAAATTTTTCTAAAATTCTTAAGTTACTCGATTAATCGAATTCCCAGATCGATTAATCAAAATCATAAATCGATTAATCGAAACCCAAATCGATTAATCGAAATTTCACTTCTTTCATTTCCTGAATCCCCATTAAATTTCCACTCACTGGCACATGCCAGTCGACTAATCGACCAAAATCGATTAATCGAATTCCCAAATCGATTAATTGATTTGAAAATCGATTAATCAGTTTTGATCAAATTCTTCAGATTTTAAAATTTTCTGTCTCCTTTGGTTTCTCTTAGGGAACTATGACCAGTTGGTCATTGGTTCTACAAAATACATCATCACGGCCATGTCGTGACCATGATGAATTCCAATTTCGCGTTCAAAACCGCATTTGAGACTCTATGTGGATAAAATTGTTCTCTTGAATAACTTGATCATAATATCGACATTGAATTACAACATATAGTTTAAATCCACAAACATGCTTGCGGTGATACAATTTTGACTCTCAAGCTGTCGCAAATAAGCTTGGATACTGTTCTTTCACGCCGACCTCTCGTTCCCATGTAGCTTCCTCGGCCGGATGATGCTTCCATCGAACGAGTCCTAATGGAATCACTTTTGTTCGCAACACTTGTTCCTTTCGATCCAAAATCTCCACCGACTCTTCGATCATAGTCATATCCTCATGCATCTCAAAAGATTGATCGCTCAATACGTGATCAGGGTCGTTAAGATACTTCCTGAGCATAGATACATGGAACACATTGTGTACCTGATCAAATAACGGTGGCAATCCAATGCGGTAAGCAACTTCCTCTACTCGACCCAAAACTTCAAACGGTCCAAGGTAGTGGGGACTTAACTTCCCTCTCTTTCCAAACCTCATCACCCCTTCATAGGTGACACTTTTACGAACACGTGTTCACCCACCTTGAAGTCCACACTCGTCCGCTTGATATCAGTGTAGCTCTTCTGTCTGCTTTGAGCCGCTTTGAGTTTAGCCCTTATCATCCGAACATAGGTGGCATTATCTTCAAGTATTTCGGGTCCCACAACAAATTTCTCCCCGATTTCTTCCCAATTGATGGGCGATCTACATCGCCATCCATAAAGTGCTTCATATGGTGCCATCCCAATGCTCGTCTGAAAGCTGTTGTTATATGCGAACTCAATCAAGGGTAGGTGTTGATCCCACGATCCTTGCAATTCTAACATACATGCCCTAAGCATGTCCTCAATGATATGATTGACCCTCTCTGTCTGCCCGTTTGTTTGTGGATGGAATGCCGTATTGAAATCTAGTCGCGTTCCCATTCCTTCTTGAAAATTCTTCCAAAACTTTGATATATACAATGGGTCACGGTCTGAAACAATGCTACTCGAAATCTCATGCAAACAGACAATCTCCTTCATATACAACTCTGCCAGTCTTCCCGCCGTGTACATCGTGCTGTAAGGCAAGAAGTGCGCTGACTTGGTCAATCGATCGACTACTACCCAAATGGCATTGTACTTCTTTGCAATACGCGGTAGTCCAACGATGAAGTCTATAGAAATCGATTCCCACTTCCCTTCCGGTATAGGCAGAGGATGCAATAGGCCTGTGGGGTGTCTATGATCGATCTTGACTTGCTGACACATCAAACACCGCGACACGTACTCTGCCACATCTTGTTTCAAGCCTCTCCACCAGTAATTCTTTTTCAAATCTTGATACATCTTTGTGCTTCCCAAGTGGATAGCATAGCTTGATTTGTGTGATTCATCCAGAATTGTTCGCCGTAGATCGGCATTGTCCGGAATACAGAGGCGGCCCTTAAACAATAAGGAACCATCCTCCTTGATCGAAAACTCAGATCTAATGCCTTCAGTTACATCTTGACGAATCTTGATTAGCGTCGGGTCTTTCATCTGTAGTTCATGGATATGCTCAAATATTATCGGTCTCACTGAGATATTAGCCAAGAAGGCTCCTGTAGCTTGCGACTCGATGTTCGCATCATATAGTGCCAGATCTTCAAATAACTTCCATCGGTGCATACCCAAAATTAGACTAGCCAACTAAGCTGAACTCTTCCGACTCAAGGCGTCGGCCACTACATTAGCCTTGCCTGGATGGTACTGTATGGAACAGTCATAGTCCTTGAGAAACTCCATCTATCTGCGTTGCCTCATATTTAGTTCCTTATGATCGGTGAAGATCTCAAAGGTCTCACCGTACAAGTAATGTCTCCAAATTTTGAGCGCAAAAATGGCCACTACTAATTCCAAGTCATGTGTTGGATAATTCTTCTCATGCTCTTTCAACTGTCTCGACCCATACGCTATCACCTTTTTGTGTTGATTAAGCACACAGCCCAAACCAGTATACGAAGCATCGCTATACACTGCAAACCCTCCATTGCCTGAAGGAATAACCAACACTGGAGCTAAAGTGAGTCTCTTCTTGAGTTTTTGAAAATTCTTCTCCCATGCCTCACTCCATTCGAACCTTGCATCTTTCCGTGTGAGTCTCGTGAGTGGTCCCGATATCTTTGAAAAACCCTCAACGAAACGCCGATAGTAACCCGCTAATCCAAGGAAACTACGGATGTTGGTCACGGTCTTTGGTTGCTCCCAATTCACTACTGCTTCGATCTTTGTTGGATCTACAGTGACACCAAGCTTTGAGACAACATGTCCCAAAAAGCTAACTTCTTATAACCAAAACTCGCACTTACTGAGCTTGGCGTATAATTGGTGTTCACGTAGAATCTGTAGGGCTATTATCAAGTGCTTCTCATGTTCTTCCTCTGACTTTGAATAAATCAGGATGTCGTCAACAAACACTACTACACAAGAGTCTAGGTGTGGTTTAAACACCCTATTCATCAGATCCATGAATGACGTCGGGGCATTTGTCAACCCAAACGGCATCACTAGGAACTCATAGTATCCGTATCGAGTCCTGAATGCAGTTTTCTGAATATCCTCTACCTTGACTCTCAACTGATGGTATCCCGATCCCGATATCACTTGCTAGCTTTGATACCACTTGTTAGGAATTCTACCCACTCTACGAACTCCTTATCGCGATGAATGCGAAAAAATAAGAAGATTTAGGCAAAAATTAATTACACGCACAACACAGAGATTTACGTGGTTCACCCAATCGAGGGCTACGTCCACGGGAATATATGCACTATTTTATGAATGTTTACAACACACACGCTATCTTCTCTCTAGTGCAAACTCAATCAAGATCTAGCACGATCTTCAACAACAAATCCGTTGTTAAACCAAGGACGCAGTCCTTCAAATAACAGAGAAGAGATTTACCGGAATATAGTCACGATTCCGACACAAGAACGGCTTCAATCGGATCTTCAATCCCCAAGCTATTCTTCAATACTTTTTCTCTCAAAAGTATTCTCACAGTTTTCTCACCATGAAACTTTCTTTAAGCTCTCTCTCTCTCCCTAGAGAAGAAAACTCTTCTACCAATAGGGCTCCAAGCTCTTTTTGGATACGTAACTCTCAAATCTCCTAAGAGTTACACACTTTCAATAATAGTCTTCTAATAACTTAGGAAACCTTGGCTAAAGTGAACTTTTCGAAATTAGCCACTTATTCAAAACTTGCGGATCTATATCCGCCCAGCAATCAATCGATTGACATCCCAACCACAATCGATTAACACTGCTCAACAGTCTATCCTACGGATCTGCATCCTCTCATCAGTCAATCGATTGACTTTCCAACTTCAATCGATTGACACCGGTCAACAAGAAGGTGAAAGAATTGGCGTAGCCCGTATCTGTAAGGCTGTGACTCTATGAGAGAGAGAAGGTGAGCGAGTTTTAGCAACAAAAGAGAAGAAGTAGGAGTTGAGTACTTGAGTTGCAGGAGGCAGCCATAGTAGGAGTAACAGTGGGTACTATAGTCTATATAATATATATAGTGAAAATTATGCCAAGTGGGAGGCAAAAGTTCCTATTTTACCCTTCAAAGTAACCATTAGATAAACTTAGACGGTTACTTTGAAGGGTAAAATAGACCTTTCAAAGTTAATTACTTATTTTATATATATATATAATAAAAATAAGAGCTCGAGCTGAGCCGAGCCGGCCTTAGCTCGAGCTCGGCTCTATTCATTCAAGCTACAAATTGCCCAGCTCGGCTCGAGAGCCGAGCCGATCTCTAAAAAGAAAAGCTCTTATTTTTCGAGCCAAGCCGAGCCGAATTGTCGAGCTGGCTCAGCTCTGTTGCAGCCCTAGGTTACGGCATAGGGAGGCTTGGAGGACTCACTAGTTAGGAATCATGCTAAAGAGGGAGGCTGGGAGGACTCACTAGTTAGGTATCATGCTGAAGACGGAAACGTGCAGGACTGAGAATACGAAATTGGGGGCTAGACTTGTGTGTTTTAGCACACACCTAATATATAGTACAGAGTAGCATGATTGGTTTTAATGGAAAAGAGAGAGACTGTATGGGTGTTGGGTGTTGAGCACAACAACCATCACATATATATGGGTGTAGGTGCTCCAAGCACACGACCAACGATAGCCTATTACGAGAGGCACCACTCATGTGACATATAATAATTATTATTATCAAACTACAAAAAATAAGGCTATTAGCTGCAATTTTTAAAAAAACTATTAAGACTATTAGCGGCAGTTTTTTATTAATAGCGGCAGCTTTTGGCTGCCGCTAATAGGCTAGTTTTTTGTAGTGTCATTATAACTTTTATATATTTTCTAATATTGACCACGCTATACCCTGAGGTCTAAGGACCAAATGCATTCAATCACAAGTTTGACCAACTTGGTTCGTGGTACAAGTTGTGCGAGCACACATGCAACCCATTAATATATATGTGAGCCCATCCTAATTTATCAATAAGGCCACACTACAAAAATAAGGGGTTTCAGCGCGGCTCTTACTATTAACAGCGCGGCTCTTACTATTAAAGCATTTTTTTATAGCTACAGGACTAACAGCTGCAGTTTTTGGTAGTGATAGGACTAATAGCAGCAGTTTTTCCTTAAAAAAACTGCCGCTAATAGTTTTTTTTTTGTAGTGCCAATACGATTAGGCATGGGCCGCTCATGTCGGTCTCAGGTGCGGATTGTGTGTGACTTGTTGGCCTATGATTTATAAACAAAAAGGGTTAAATGTGAGCACGGGTCAGTTGGGGTTTTGCCAATTATTCACAAAGTCCTAATTTGGACTCTAGTTAACGGTTAGGATCTTAGTAGCTTGGGATGAGTGCCAATACTAACCCATCATTGCACACATATCTAGCAACTCATACAAACATATTTTTCTTTTCTTTGTTTATAAAATTTGGGTAAGGGCCTAGATAGGGCCTTGGAATTTGAGCTCGGGATTTAGGTCTTGTACAATAAATTTATACGCCTCTGATAGGGTTTGAATTAGAATCTAGTGTGCCGGGATGCATACACCCAATTATAATAGGTAGGCCCGAGGCCACGTCACATGAGTCAAAGGTTTGACTTGAGTCAATCAGTCAAACTAGACGCATTCTTATCAAAAGTCAACAATTCAACATTAGCGAAAGTCCAGGTCATTACATGTATCGCTCAGCAAAAAGCATGCTCCTTTTAGTATTTGGGCACATAAATTTTTTTTCTAATTTTAAGTTCCTTTTAGTTAAATAAAATAAATTATTATAGATGAACAACAACTTTTGCCATCTGCACAATAAAGTATCTTTCCATTTGGTTTGCGGGAAATGAAAAGTGGTATGCGCATAATAGCGCTTTCTTTATGAAGGTATACTTATACAATTATCATTATTGAATGGTTTGCTAGTTCAGATACGGTGTACAAGGTTTTTGTTATTTACCACCGTTGTGAATCCACCGTTCTGAATAGGGGTCAGGGCTTAAATGAGCCTACACCTTTATGTTAGGATTTTGACCTTACACCATTAAAAGGGTACACAATTAGTTCACATGGTGACAATCTAAATTGTCCCATAATTGAAACATGCCTCCGCTAAAAAATCATGCATCTATGTGAGTGTGAATCATTTGTTTGTTGAACTTTAATATCAATCATCAAAAAATAAGAACAACAGTGTAACACCTGCCCTTTGCATTCCGTGATAGTCAACTTGTTGATTGACACTATAAAAAATAAGACTATTAACAAAAAAACTATTAAAGGCTATTAAGACTATTAGCGGCAAGGGTATTAACGACATTTTTTTATTAATAGCAATATTTTTTGGCTGCCGTTAATAATCTTATTATTTATATTGTGAGACTTTGCCACGCCCCTTGCCTCGCACCCCTCCAAGGCCTTTGCAGTCCATCAGCGGCAGCACCGGGGAGCGATGCGGGCGGGGCGCGCGACAGTTCAACGAGCATACCTTTCATTTACGTGTCCTCATATTTCTAGTTTCACTTCTTACTTTGTATCTTTGTTCATGTAAGATACCATATAAAAAAAATTTTCTAAATATTTCAGAAAATACTTTAAGTGCGGAAACGATTCATTTTCATTTATTAAAGTAGTCGCAGAAACAATAATTAAATACTATCGGTTTAATTTCTCACTTTCGTTAACCTGATCGGCATGCTCGGGTTTACAACTTGATCGTAACAAACTTCTAACGAGTAAGGAAATATAATTAAATCCACTAAAAAAAAAAAAAATCATGAAAGCAAAACGTGAAAAGAGTCGATGACCATACAAACCAAATTGTAAGAGATAACCGTTGTTTTCAAAAGTGATGGACTTAAAATAAAGCCAACAAAATCAAAAAAAGAAAATATTCTATCAAAACCTAAGTGCAGGTGTTGGTAGCTCTATAGACAAAATGAGTTTCACTACCAACTCTCTGATCGCTTATGGATCTCTTCCTTTCGAGCTCCTCTAACCCTGACTAGGCGGCTGCTGACTGGCCTCTGAAATTTTTGGGTTATAAAACGACCATAAGCGATGAAGCTCAATAAAGTCTTAGTTAGCATTGTAATAGGTTTTTAGCACAAGTAATATAAAAATATTTCATGGGTGTAAGTGCAAGTGGGGTTTCCAGCAGTTTTGATAGTATAACTAAGCATTAAGCCGAAATTCTAATTATAAATAATATGAGCAATTTCTATTTAACAGGGAAGTAAACATTCACAAAAGAATAGCAATTCATGAGGTGCAATTTATAACTAAAGCAGAAAATAATGAGATTACGTCGAAAGCATATAATATTATTATTCTACAGGTTAACAACTAACAAGATTTACAAGTTACTTTAAGGTTTATAAGCTTATTTATAAGTCAATTTTCTACTTATTCATATTTTGTTTATATATTTAGGGTATTTGTTTATTATTAGTGTCTTTTAATTAATTCGGTGTCGATACGAGAACACCAATCATGGTCCAAGATTCAAGATATCAATGTTTGCGCGAACAAAGGTCAACACTTTCCGCCTTTTAGTCAATCAAGACAAGGATCAATGACCCTTTTGATCTAACTTGACCTGATCTTCAACTGATATTTCAAGAATCCTTTCAAGTACAGGGTGCACATACGAGCCTGTTCGTGAGAATAATGATCAGCTATTTGAGGCTTTCAAGTTTAAGATTTCATAATTCGTTATCAAGTAATTAATGTTCAAGGTTCAATATATTCAGGACTTCTATATTCAAGTTCAAGTATACTTCTTTCTAGAAGTTCAAGTTCAACTTCCCATTCCAGGTTCAAGATTCAAGTATTCAAGTATCCATTTCAGGTTCAAGATTCAAGTATTCAAGTATTCAAATATTCAAGTTTTCAAGTCTTCAAGTATTCGAGTATTCAAATATTCAAGTATTCAAGTATTCAAGTTCGCTTTCAGGTTCGAGATCAAGTTCAAGTATTCAAATATTCAAGTATTCGGTATTCAAGTGTTCAAGTATTCAAGTTCGCTTTCAGGTTCGAGATCAAGTTCAAGTACACACTCTAATTCAAGCATGAGTTCAAGTTCAAGTTCTAGTGCAAACATGAGTTCAAGTTCAAGTTCTAGTGCAAGCATGAATTCAAGTTCTAGTGTAAGCATGAAATCAAGTTCAAGTACAAGTTCTAGCACAAGCATGAATTCAAGTACAAGTACAATTCTAGTATGAGTTCAAGTTCGAGTACAAGTTCTAGCATGAGTTCAAGTTCTAGTTCAAGCGTGAGTTGAATTCAAGCATACGTTCTAGTTCAAGCACAAGTTTTAGTTCACATACAAGTTCGAGTTCCAGTTTGAGTACTAGTTCAAATACCAGTTTAAGATCATGTTCAAATTTCGGGTTCAAATACAAGTTCTAAAACAAGTCCAAGTTCTAGTTCAAATAAAAGTTCTAAATCAAGTTCAAGTTCCAGTTCAAATACAAATTCTAAATCAAGTTCAAGTTCCTGTTCAAGTACAAGTTCTAAATCAAGTATGTCACCATCTATTAAGCAATCATATTCCAATCATTCCCAAGCATGTCACTATCACGTTCAAGCTTATCACTAGGCAGGTTCAAGCATCATGTTCAAGCATGTCCCTTAGCATGTTCAAGCATATTATTATCATATCCAAGCTTGTCACTAAGCATGAAATCAGGTCCAAGTTTCAAATCCCGTGACTCGATCATAGTGGAAGATCTCATAGGCTTATACTTATATCAGGCGTTACCGTAATTTAAAGTCCAAATAAGGACTTATGTTTATCATTATCGATAAAAGATAAAACTCGGTTGTTTGTAACGATATTTGAGGCATTGAGGTGCCTGCTCCTACAAATCCTAGTTATTTGAGTTAAGTCAACTAACTAGTTGTTCATTAATGGGCCAAGTTTCTTACTTATCCTATGACTTCGGGTATGGGCCGTGGGTCCAATTGGTCATGAGTTCAAGGGTTTATGGGTCCAAAAGGTCCATTGGTTTATGGGTCCAAAAGGGTCCAATGAGTTACGGATCTAATGGGTCTAATGGGTCACAAGTTCAAGGGTTTATGGATCCAAAAGGTCCATTGGTTTATGGGTCCAAAGGGTCCAATGGGCCATTTCTAGGGGATTCAGGCCTTTACTAGACCTAAAACTAGGTGTACGGGCCTTTCCAGGGGCCGGGCAACATATATTTATCCATTAGGGCCTTATAAAAAAGTTTTAGACAGGGCTTGTGTCTTAGAAAACCAATTTAAATTTGTCGAGCCATGGGCCAGGTCTTTAAGCTAGGCTCTTGTTCACTTTGTCAATCCTATTTACTAAAGGTTTAGGATTTGGCCATATCGGGTCGTCAAAGTTGGGTCTTTGACTTGATTGATCATTTTCACATGGGTCTTTTACAAGTTAGCTTCTTTATGGTGACCATGTGATTTGACTTTTCCTAAATAGTCACGGGTCTCGGGTCAAGGTCCAAGTGTTAGGACTCATTCTTTCAACATTTCAGATTTTTCATAAGGGTGGCGGACAGTTTGCGGTAAATCATCTACCATTTTTAACTCCGATCGACTTTTCTAATGCTTCCAAAATTGAGGGAAAGAGCACTGATAATCTCATCTTTCTCAGGTGGTGCTATTCAAAAATATGGTTAGGAATTATCATGGTAGATAGATCACCGAGATTTGTTATGTTTCATCAGGTTTATGGGCCAGTTTTATTGGACCTCGGTGTTGGGTTCATAACTCTTAGTGTCGAGAGGGGAATTGTTCACTCAACGCTTCTTTGGAAAGATCCACGACTTACCTACCACTTCCCTTGATATTTTAAGGTTCAAAGGTCAAGGGATCAGGATGTAAATAAGTCCATCCGATCAAAGGTCTGGTATGTTTTCTAGCTGGGTGCCATTTTCCGCAATTCTACATTGCAATTTTACCCATTTTCTCGCCGTCAATTTTGATTGAATCGAGGTGTGAAAATTTCCCAGGCCTTAAGGACAGGTTAGGGTCTATGTTCAATTAATCCCAATTTTTTTCGTTAAGTTTTCGGGCACGAAAATCATAGCTTATTACAGCTCTGTTTTCATGTGCAATAAGGCAGCTTCGTTTGCTTGTGCTCTGGCTGCAGTAGCTTTCAAACTGTATGGGGTTCAGGTCTGAAAATTTAACCGGGCATCGAAAACCCTTTAACATATTTTTCAGAATTGTTTGGGATTTTTTCAGAATTTATTTCCAATTAATTTGTTCACTGTTCTGAGGACAGATTGTTGTGGGCTGCAAGGTCCACAAATTTGGGACTTCGATGGGGTCCACCTAGTGGTTCATCCAATGCCGTACTTTTCGGGTCTCTATCCAAGACATTCCTAAGTTAAATCTCAGGTTTATCGGGACCTGTCTCAGGTTCATTTTAACTAATTAAGCTACTCTAATCACTTGCCGGTAATTTCCTATTCACCGGTATTAATTTACTTTAAGATATCATATTGGGCTTTAAGATCCATCCGATCGGGCCTAACATCTCGAGCATGTGTACATTTTAAAAGTTTATTTTCTTTTGAAAATCCTTTTTACAAAATCACATTTCTAAAGATCCTTACTCGATCCATTTTTCAAGTTCTATTCTCATCTATCACATATATAGCCTATCCATGTATCTATTCCTATCCATGCATTTAACACCACTCAAAATTTATGATCAACTATCGGAAGTCAATCATGTCATTCTAAGATCAGTAATGTCATTCATGCTTATCAAAGAATTTAACTCTTAGTCAAGATTGCATGAGCAAGACAAGCATGAATCTATACATATCAAGCAAATCAAGCTATCTATCGAGTCTATCAATCGGGACCATCCGATTGGGCACATATCAGCTTTTGATCGGGCTAAAATTCTCTGAGATATAATTTACGATCTTAGTATATTCCAGCCCACAAAACATGTTACAATTTTGTTTCAAGAACTATAAGAAATAATGCACACAATTTCATGCAAAGTCACATACAAGTTATCTATAAATCAAGTCAATCAAGACCACTCATTCTATCATGTTCAAACCAGATTAAAAATGATAAATTTCTAGGATTTTGCATGAATCATTCATCAAGAAAAAAAAGAGATCTCAGATTTGCATATCCATAAAAATTTCCATGCAAAGCCAACAACTATACTATACTATATCATGAAATAGAGTTACTATGCATCTATATCCTCAAATTGACCTAGAAATCCTTGAATATTAGTGTAGACACCCAAATTTTACCCAAGGCTCGATTGACCCATACTTCGAGAATGGTGTAATTCCAAACTTCTGAAAGCATTTCCCAAACCTTTAGAACTTGACCTACAAACTTAGAACCCTTCCCAGACTCTTAGAAACCAACTCGGACCCCTAAAACCCAAAACCTAACCCATTGGATCCATACTGAACCTACCTCGGGCCCAGAAGAAAGCCTGCCAATTTTCTGATTCTGACAGAAATTGACTATGCGTGCATATTATGCACGCATGGCCAATTTGGCCTTTTGCCTCCAAACCACCCAGCTAAGGGCCTTAACGTCCTGCTTCTGGAGAGATTTTTAAAGCATGTGTGCATACTATGCATGCATGCCTTAAAATTTTGTTTTTCTCAGAAATGGCAGATTTTAGTTTTCAAGTTTGACTTGTGGACCATTCCGAAGTTCGAGGTGTATTTCTTTAGGACCCTTATGCCCCTATAGAACTTCCATATCACCCTTATGCCATTCAAGTCCTCACTCCATCATCCACCATTAAACCCAATTCACACTTCTCTAAACTCCTAAAAGCCTAGAAAATCTTAGATGGCCCATTACCTAATTGCTAAACCAATTAGAACCTTCTCCTTTGTTTAAACACTTTTGAAAATTCAAGAGAAGAAACTCTAGAAAATTGCACCCACACCTCTCCCATTCATAACTTTCTAAGTTCAACCTTGAGCTCACATTACCCTCACCCCATCACACAACCACTTCCATCATTCCTAAGCTTTGAAACCTTAGCCTAGATTATCACCATACCATCATTCCTAACCTTCCAAGCCTTCAAACCTTAGCAAGCTAGAACCTTCTCCTTAACCCATTTGCTATCGGAAGTTCACCAGAATCATCATTTACATGATGATCCGACAATAGTGCTTCAAGGGCCCGAGAGCTCCGGCTCTTCCCTCTATTCCTCTACCTTTTTTTATTTTTTCTCTATCTTACGATTTAAGCTGTTACGCCACCGAAATTTCGGTGATTGCGGAGAACTTAATAGGATCGGTGTGCCTTCGGGCAAGAAGAAGTGTTGCTTATTTGTATATTTTTTACATACACTTGGCCATAGTAGAGACCGCTTACAAGCGAGTCAATCGAGTGCCTAACACCTTCTCGATTGAGAACTGAAGCCCTTTCCCAAGAGGCTTTGGTGTTGACCGGTGATTCGGAGTCATATATCGCACTTCGGTGCTCACGATATTGATTTTGGGTATCCTGAGACACCAAAGCTTCGAATGGCAACTCTATTTTGAGCCCATCGTCGCGTTGGACTCACAAAGTCTACGGTTGCACAGATGGTGACTCCGCTAGGGATAGTTTTTAGAACTTGTCCTTGAAGTTTTGGACCCTTTTGCATGTGTTTTTCCTTTCGCTCACTTTTTGCTCACTTTCTGCTTACTTACCCTTACGATTTCGCATCTTTTTGTCTAGTCATTTGACTGGTGTTCGCTACTTATATGTGTATTTAATTAAGTCTTAACCTATTACAAGTGCACAATGAAAATTGTAGAGCTAGTATAGGATTGTTCCCACAAAGATAGGTTTTATATATATTAATTTTATGAAAACTTTTATCTTTTAAGATCCTAAATTACTTGAGAAATGTGAATAAATAATTATTTCTTAACCTAAATTACAGAAAATAAATCCTAAATCCTCCTTCTTCAAATTATGGTTGTCAATCACAATCCTCAGCTATCGGATGCTTACAAATATAAAATACCGTTACATTATATCTCAGTCTTCTAAAATCTGGGCATCAATTAAAAACTAGCATCCTTCAATATAGATTTATACTAATCTTTAATCTATCAAAATTTTGGGCGTCAATCAAACTCCAGAAAATCAAAGATGGAAAATAAAAATAATTACACTAATATGCAGATTCCAACCTGAGTTGTCAATTCAAATTAAAATCTGAAGATGTTTACAAAACAGTAAATTGTAATAAAATAAATTTAAACTAGAAAGCCAAAGTAGAACCATCCAAAGGATTGATCTTTCAGTTTCCTCAGCTTTGCTTGTTAGGCAAGACCTTAGAGAACTGTGGACGATGTTACTTTGTAAATCCTAAACTACTTTGATCGGGAGAAAATACAGACCTCAGTTGTTAATTAATGCTGTGAAATTCTTCGATGGTTATTCCTATATCAAGTCCTCTTATTTAGTCAGTATATAAAACTCCTAATTCTAAGAAAAGAAACATAAGTATCCTAATAGAACTCTACTTCTAATTCTATCTTTCCTTGCTTTCAATAGTCGATGTACTTCTGGATTTTTTCCTTTATTTCAGTCCTTTTGAGAATCTTCTTCGTCAATCTTCTCAAATTCGTGATTGGCCAGATTTCTAAGTCAAGAATTCTTCTAATTATATGCATGGCGGTGTAAATCTTCACGTGACCAGTAGCTTCGGAAGGTGTCTTTTCTGAAAAATCGTAAATTACGATTTTCTAGCTTTTATTCTCTCTGGACGATTCTTTATTTATGATTGTTCGTCTTTTCTCTTACTACACAGCTTCTTATAGAACGATTCTTTATTTATGATTCGTCTTTTTATATCGTACTTCACTCTTGAGCGGCTTCTCTGAAGAATTATAAATTACGATTTCTTACTTTCTTTATATCGTTCCGTAAAATTGTAAAACACAATTTTTCGTCTTTCAGTAGGCGGTGAATCTACTTTTCCTTCATTCGACTTTTTATTGCTTTATGAGTAAATTTTGACGCATATTAATATTTTGATTCTCTTTTACTCTTTTTCCTTAATATCTGTACATCAATTATTTATTAGTAGAAAATTAAGTTCTAGCATCACTAAGTTAAGAATAGTAAAATGGTATATTATGTGATTGATCACACCCCCAAACTTAGGTTTTGCTAGTCCTTAGCAAACAAGGAAATATAAAATATCCTATACTAAGAATTTAAATACCACTTTCGTAGGGAGCACGATTGTATTTAGCAGATGCAACAAGCCTTTAAATCTCTACGTGATCTCTAGTGGAAGAGTTGTAGTCTCCTAAAAGTTTTCAGTGAAGTTACCTACAAACTTCAAATATTTTTGGACTTTTCAAAATATTTTTCAAAGTTAAAACAAAAGTTAAAATTTAAAGTCTAAACTAATTTTTGTACACTAATTAAGTTAATTAAGTTGATCATCACATGGTTGTTATGATTTTATGAAATTATTAATCTTTTATCCTTACTTCCCATTATAACAATTATCCTTGATTAGAACAACAATTTTTATTCATAGTAAGCACGGAGTGTATGCATTAGTGAATAGTTTATTCTTCATAAAATTTTCTAAACTACAGTTTTTAGAAAATATTTCCATTCAAGAGCTCACTATTGACATACTCTTAGAAAATATATCGAAACTTTTTGGGTTCTCTCAATGTATTAAGTCAAAGGATAATTGCTAAAAAAAATTTTATCACATGGAAAAGATAATCTATTTTATTCATATGATTCCATGTGCAATCCAAAGTATCCATTATTCATATCTCTACTAAGCTTATGCTTTTGCAAATCGTAAATCAAAAAAGTCTTTCCTTCAGCTTGTAATGGGGCTTTGGTTTTCAGAAGGTATCAAAGAAAGGTAGAAAAGGATTCAAAATTTTTCTGATAATCTAGCTCTTCTTTCTCCTATCTTTTTAGGTTTCTTCTTTTCTTTTTCTGTAAGTATCCCCGATTTTGGATAACTTCTTCCCATTTTTATTTTTGTAAAATCCTTTTTTTTTTTTTTTTTTTTCTAAATTTGTCTTTTTACGATTTTTCTTTCTTATCTTTTTTTCTTTAGAATTGTGATACTTTTTTTAGAAATTGTCTTTCACGATTTTTCATCTTTTCCCATATTTTCTTTCTTTTTCTTTGCAGTATTTCCCTTATCCATTTTTTTTTTATTTTTTACTCCTTCCACTCCCTCTTGTTCCCTTCTTTTGCATTCTAAAATCTTAGAAAATGTAAGGGTTAAAGGTTGAAAGCTTTTGGTAGTACTTATGATTAAGGTTTTCAAAAATTTTGGTACAAAAAAATTTTTGGTTTAGGGTTCTAATATGGATTCAAAGGATAAGTCATTTTGGTTCTATTTTTTTAAAAGATGACCTTTAATCATCTTTACAATTTACTAGCATAGATGCTTTATTACTTTAATATTTCTAACAGATAGTTCATACAAAAAAATCAGGTTATTATAGTCATAGAATATTTTGATTCTAAATTCAGCAATATAAGTTTTCATAGCAGCATCTAAGTTCAAAGGAATTTTTGACTTGAATAGAAGTAATTTTTCTCTCAAAGAAAGGAAAAATTAGTCATTAATGCTCCCTGATTTATACAATTTTGAAACTATAACCTAAAATATTACAGTTTAGATCAATCTATTATTTCAAATATTCAATCTAATACAGTGTTCAACGAGCTAAACATGAATTGAACTGTTCTATATTCTGATTATTGAACTTCTACTATGATGGATCGTAAGTTTTCAAGATTCGTAATTTTTTCTATTATAATTCACATATAATGGTTAACTTAAAAATTTTGAAATTTTTTTATATAAAAACAAACTAAATAAAACTAACTGATATACTAACATGTTACTTAACTACTACTACGCACAAAAGTTGTGTATCCCCCCAAACTTACTTGAACAATGCCCTCATTGGCACAAAAACAAGGGACACTCAAAATTAATTTACCTATAAATTACTGATATTGCCGATTATATACCAGAAAAATTTGTCACCAGATATATACTCTCCCCCAAACTTCAGAGAAAATATCCTCGGCTTATTCTCAGAGATATCAATAACAAAAATGAAAAGAAAAGTTAGAAACAATTACACAGTTAGTGAGAAAGTTAATAAAAAGAAAATTTCATATATTAACTGAATATTTACAATGAAAATGAAAAGAAACATTAGATAGAAATTAAAGACTAATTACATACTAAGAAATAATTCTATGAAAAATCTAGAGTGCTTAAAGATTATATATGTGAGACTTGTGATGTTCTGTATTTTTCACTCGGTGATGAACGGTATGGTATAAGAATGGAAGTAATAGGGTTTTCTTCTGAGTCAGACACCACATCGGTAGAGTAATCATCTTGTTCTTCTTCTGAAAGTGGTTCTCCATGTGTTGTAGGCTCAGCTTCATCAGTGTTGTCTTTTTCATCTATCATTCTATTGGAGCTTCCTTCCAGACTCTGTTGCTCTTTTTCAACTTTTTCTTTGTTTTTCAAATCCGCAGTCAACATTTTAATCACAACTGATTTTAGTTGGATCTCAAGTCTTAGTGCTTCTGTTTCTTTTCCATATTTCTGTACAGCATCCTGAAGAGTATCGTTATCAGCAGATTTCGCTTTAATCTCTTCTCTTAGCTTCTCCAATTCATTCTTTGCTTTCATTATTTCCATCAAACTTTTGGATGTGAAAGAGTCAATATGTTGTCCTTGCTCTTTGCAAATCGGGCTGAGAGAATCTCTTTCATCTTGTAATTTGCGCACTTTCCCTTCTGTGACTATTAGTTGATGATTTTTTTCATTCAATTGAGCATTTAATGTCTGCTCATATTCCCGATGGGCTTTTTCTCGTGTTGTTTCTCTGTTATCTGGGGCTTCAAAGAATTCCTCAAACTGCTCCATTAGAGTAGCAATTTAGTCCTCATATTCTTTCTTCTTGCCCTCCTATGTTTGTTGGTTCTTTCTCAATGTATTGTTTTCTTCACGCAGTTGTACCATTTGAGCTTGAGGTGATTCGAAGGCTTCTTGTACTCTCCTTGAGGCTTCTGCTTTCCAATGTGCAAGGTGTTATTTCGCAGCCTTCTGTTTTAAATTTTCCACTATCTCTACGCGCTCTTGCGTAGTGAGTGTAGTTTCAACGACTCTGTTCTTCAGTCTGTGGAACTCATCCATCCACTTTCTTACCACATCTGGTAGTGTCATCAAATTGGAGGCATAAGTATTTTGTCATTGCTCTTCTTCCCTCAATTTGCTTACTGCATCTTGTAATGGCAATAGATTTGGCTCATGTGTAAGTTGTCATCGTTCCACTGCCTTCAATCTCCTTTCTAGTTCAGGGATTGTTGTGGTGGTGACTGGAGGATCAACGGGGGGTACTTCTTCTCCATTTAGCAGTTCTGTGAAACTTCCTCTTGGTAATTCAGAGCTTGGCCTTGCTTTTGCTGCTTGAACTATGAGAGTCTACTCTGAAGTGTTTGAAATTGTAGGTAGAACAACAGACTCTATTGGTGCAGGAACATGGCTAGAAGTAGCCACTTCAGCAATTTGCATTTATTCTGCCACTTCAATGTTTGGGCTCAAAGGCTCTGCTTCAGTAATAGTTGGAAGTGTGTCTGCTTCAGTTGAAGGGGGCATAGCAGGCCCTATTAGTGAGTCCTGAGCGGGGTCATACAAGCTAGCTTGGTCTGCAACTATGACTGGTTCTAACTCAACTATTCCCTCATGTGTTGGAGAGCCAGCCTTTGCTCTTTCTTGAGGTTGAGTAAAAGTACTCACTCCCTCTTCTGTAGCTACTGCTTCTGACACTATTATTTCTGTGAACTGCTCTATGGCAGATTCTTTCTAGGTCTTAGGCATCTGTGGGACTTTTAGTGTAAAGGAGGTATTCTTGGTGCGAGAAGTGAGAGGGATTTTCTTTTTATTTTCGGCACCTAAGGTTCTCCTATAGGCTATTACCGTTAAGCTTTCCTCTACTTTTGGCGAAGCCTTTTCTTTGGGATCTATGTCATACCCCACATTCATCAGTAGGTTTGTAAAAAGACCTCCAAAGGGCAAAGTCAACTTCTTCGTCTGATATTTTTCTTGACTCAGTTTCTCCCTCACGGTAGTGACTACTTCAAAAAGGTAAGAGGGCACATCGAATCAATAGTGATTTGCCATTAAGTGCAATGCTCTGGCAAAAAGTGCCCTTTTCTGAGTTTCGTGACCCGTGGGGTGAATAGTCTTATGAATTAAAACGTCCAGAAAGTGAAGTGATAAACTCCTTACTTCCAAATCTTTTCGAAGGAAGAAGGACCTATCTCGACGAAGTTTTCCTAACAGCTATGTTGGATAAAATCAGGAAGGGTGTTGGATGGCATCCTCAAAATGTTGGCCTCTGGGTTGTCCTGGGATACTTGTGGTCTTTCAAAGGGTGTTTGCATTACTCTTGCAACCGTTTCCTTTATAATTTGGATAGGAAGTCCATTGATACTGGTGGAGAGAATTGGGGATGGTTCCTGGCTGCTTTTGGTCATGTCTTTATAAAACAACCTTACCAATCTAGGATAGGCTGGTGTGACTCCCGGTTCTAAGAAAAATTTCAGCCCGACATTCTTAAAATATTTGATGGCTTCCCCACTCATTTAAAAATTTTCCAAAGACTCAATGTCTACCGCAATTTCGGCTCCCACAAGATGGTGTTTCATTGAGGTAGGGAGCCGATCTAATGTCGTGACAGAAGATGCTGGCTTTTTGCCTTTATCTAACTTCATGCCCTTTTCGGGGGCAGATACAAAGTCGGTCTCATGTGTTTCTGTAGGTAGTTCTCTGGTAACTACCCCAAAAGATTTGGATTTCTTCTTGGTTAGCTTTGAGGGTAGCAGACCGTGCGATACGGTTAATAATTGGTGAGTTATCGGAGTTGTTACCTCTGTCTCCTTCCTCTTCCCTTTGTCGCTTGCTTGTTTCTCCCGACATGCTGGAATTTCTTTTTCTGCATGATGTGTAAAAATTATTCAGTAAATCGCAACTTGCATGCATAAATTGGAAATTAATTACAGAGACACCTCCATTAGAGATTGTTACTATGGTCAAATCAACAAACCTTAGTTTTTAGGATATTGGTTAGAACTTGAATAGGGTTTCCAAAATCAAACAGAAGATACAAGGAAAGTTAACGATATAAAACGGTTGAGGCTTAGTCGATGGATTTTTAAAAAAATAGAGGGAAAATAATAGCAAAAATAGAAGTTCGATAATGGGGCTGTCGTATCCACTCTCGAATATGTAGGCCCTATTTCAGTGATGACCTGCTGAATTGGTCATCACGTGTGTGTTAACCTAGAATCGTTGGCTGACTCTAGCTTTTCAGCAATGGTAAGTACAAACCCTCGTATCAGTTGAATCGTAGTCACTACGCATTCACTGATAGACATGACCATAACGACAATCATTCACAAGTCCATACGATTGGGCGCTATAATATACAGTAGGAGTTATGTTACGATCCATCATTTTTCAATGATTTAGGCCGTAGCTCTACACCCAGGATTAAAGAAAAAGAAATAATTTTATATATTTTACAATGGGTGCTACGGATGAGTCGGTAGTTCGACGATCCATGAGGTTTTTATATTTGATTTTAGAGAGATGATGTCTCTCTCAGGAACATTTGTCCTCTAGGATTATTTACTGGTTGCGTTGGCAATTGGCCACTCTCTCTTTTCACCACTTGGGAAGCTAGCTGGCCTATCTGACTTTCCAACTTTGTAATAGACTGAGTATGCGAATTGAACACTTGAGAGAATTGAGCAAGCTGATGTAAATATTTCGAGTGTTGATGCGACTGTTGTTGGAAATCCCGGAGGATTTGAACAACTGTGGTGTCAGGTGCATTGCTCTGTGATCTAAATTGGGGTTGTACAACAAGTAATGGAGGTCGTTGGTGGAAAATTTAAGTCTAGGGAAATCGAGGTTGCGCAACCGATGGTACTAGTTGTGCTCCTCCTATGGAACCGTAGTTAAATCTATGGTGGTTCCTCCATACTGGATTTTATGTATTTCCATAATCTCCCCTCTAAAAAGTCATTATTTGTTCATTTTTCACCACCTCTTAGTTTTAGTAAAATTTTGAATCTGTCAATTAGAATAGCTTGTTACAAATCTATCCAGAGTGTTCGTTTGGCAACCATTAATGTTGCGATTTGTTGTTCAAGATCCAAAACTTTCGCACTCATGTCATCTTCCTTCTTTACTTTATCTTTCCAAAAATGATCTGAGTATTAAGATCGTTGGCACTCTCTGTGAGGCACATAATACTTACTCATAACTTAAAATAGGGGCAACCACCTACACCGTAAGGACCAATTACCATTAACAAAGTAGCTTGTACTCTGCGGACTAGGTCTAAATATTTTCATTTATTTTAAAAGAGGTAGAACATCATTACAAAAAATGCCCATAAGAGTATCTACACCGTCCAATCTGAGCACTTCAACATAGGTCCTACTCTAGATATCTACGAGGAAGAGTCTTATAGTAAGTACCACTTCTGTATGAGTGGGTCCTACATAAAATATCTACTAAAGTAAAGCATAGCAAGTGCTCATGGAATGCTTCAAATTTGCTAATGGGCATATTTTTAAGTTGGGTAAACTTGGAAGGCTTAGATTAGTCAAAGCAGTCTACCATGTCCTAAAAGGTGTGAGTTGAGATTGTTATCTCAGAGATTATGTGAAGATACTTTGAAGGAGTAGAATAAATATGGTTTATGATATTAAACGTGAGAGATGCACTTTCAATGTATTCTTCAGGCGCGACTGATCTAGCATGGTAATCAATTAGCACAACTCACTGATGCAAAGAAGACAATGTTAGATCTATTGTGCTGGAAGATTACATAAAAAATGCACCTCTGTTGCGTGCTTAAAAATGATCAATGTGTTCTTAAGAACGATCAAATACCATAAAAATGAACTCTTATCTTCGAATTGAAGGGATCTAAAAAGGACATAAGAGTCTTTGAGTAAAGACTCGAATGCTTTTGTGGAGGCAGAAAGAAAATGCGTATCACGCTAGGTATTCTCTACCTACGTATCGATGTCGATTTTGGGTACAATTACCCATTTGCTGAAGCTTCTTCGAGCTTTTCTTGAGAGTATGAAATGTGCTACTTCAGTGTCGTTGCACCTAGTACTCGGACATTGGCTGGAAGCATTTTTTCTACCCCTTCTTACTTTATCCTGAAAAAGCTCGATTTCATAATGAATCTTGCCTTTTAATTCTTGAGAAGGAAAAAATGAAAAATATATAAACTAATTGGTCTTCAGTTCCGACCATCTTTGATTGGAGTGATGGCCTATGATAACTCAAAAAGGGATGTGATCGACGACACTAGGAAACGAAGCTGAAAATGGGCATGCCATCCATGAGATGGAGTTCCATTGGAGATTGATTAGTCCTTCATCCTGTACTTTGGTAGCTTATGTCGTTGAGAAGCGTTTATTCTACAATGGCATGAAATCCACCTTTGCTGGAATGTGAAAACTCCCAAGCACCTATCAAAACTTGCTTTTGTTTCCTTCAATCACTCTAAATTGGATAGAGCTTTTGAATTTTCCAATCACTCTACATACACTTTTTTAAAAATCAGATCTTACATTTTTTGATGTTGGCTTGACTCACCGTCCCGTCTCTACTTTTGTTACTTCGCTGCAAGTACAAAGCACCAAAGCATAATTTCCAGTTTTCTTATCTTAGGGCCTTTTTTATATTTCGGTTCACAAACACTATTCTAATTATAAATGTTTGAGAAATTTTTTAAAATAAATCGTGAACTTGGACCTCGACATCAATAATGCACTTAAACTATTGCTCCTATCTAATAGGCACCTAAAGTTTAAATAACTTCAACTAAACCCCTTACGTTACTTTCCGTTAATACGCGAACGAAAATACTAAATTGGCATATAGCACCCTAAGAAAGCGTGTGTGGCATGCCAATGTGGCGACGACTTAGTATAAACGACGGTTGACGTAACTTGTCCTCACGTTTCTCCCACGTGATATAGTTAATATTCCCCCCAAAATATTAAGAAGATGAGATTTGAAAGAATCGTTGGTTCTTCTTCCTCTCAGCCCGGTTTTTGGAGGTCTTCTTTTCTAGCGATTAAGGCTTCCAAATAGAGGTGCAGATCATTTCAGGCCTCTCATTTGAAATCAGAAACACCTGATTGAGCATCCGAAGCGTGAAAATGGTTTGGAGTAAGAGAGGAAGGTCATTCAATGTTCCTATCTATAGTAAGTCTTCTCTCACGAAGATTAGGGTTTTCTGCAATTCTCTAAGGTATTAGTGCTGAATAATAGATATATATATATATATAATGCATGATTGTGAGGCATAACAAAGAGATATAATGTTGAAACTCTTGGTGTATAACAGAGGCATAACAGAGGGATATATATAAGATGAGATAAGGGTTATTCTTTAGTGCATAATAGAGGCGTAAGTGAATATGAGATAAGGGCTACTCTTTTTGAGTTTTTGGTTATTGGTTATGAGATATATTTATGGTATGCAACAGAGAAGAGCAAGGCTCAATTCATATTATGGGATTCCCCTAATCCACCCATTCAACAATCAACTGAGAGGGGTTTGGTCAGGTCCTACCAAGTAGGACCCTAAATCGGGTTCTACTTTATCTCTTACCATCCAAAAGAGAAGAGATATGACATTGGGATTAATCTTAGAAACCAATAAATGTTTGTTAGAGAAATTAAAGGAGTAAGGGAGAAACTGATGTGGAGGAGAGAGAAAGGAGATAGCCACCTGTCAGTTTAAATATGTTAGGGTTAATTCGTGGAAACCAATAAATCGGTGGGAGAGAAATTAAAGGAGTTAAAGAGAAATTAAAGGCATAAGAGAGAGAAACTGATGAATAGGAGAGAGAAAGTAAAAAAATCCAATCGTCTCTCAAACCATATTTTGGGCAAGGTATCAAAAATTCGTCGATACTAATACGTATCGGCGATACGTATCAATTAATATGTCGACATTATACGTACGGGAGCGATACTCGAGGCCAAATCTGGAATTTTAATACCTTGATTTTGGATAAGATTTTAGGCAAAAAAATAAATTAAAATTTTCTTCTTCATTCCAACAAAATAGCAACCTTATTTCAGTCTTGGGTATCGGTTTGCTTGGGGTCAATACAAATCGGCCGATACGAATCGACCGATACATATTAGCCGATACCGATACGTATTGATCGATTTTGTAAAAAAAAAAAAGATGTCTCGATCGAAACTGAGACGTATCGGCCGATACCCGATACGTATCGGTTTGGTAGAAAATCGATACGTATCACCAATACATATCGGTATCGGCCGATTTCTTATACGTTGCCCAAAACCCAAAATATGGTTTGTGAGATGGTTGGATTTTTTTACTTTCTCTCTCCTCTTCATCAATTTCTCTCTCTTACTCCTTTAATTTCTCTAATAAGCATTTATTGCTTTCCAAGATTAATCCCAATGTCATTTCTCTTCTCTTTTGGATGGTAAGAGATAAGGTAGAACCTGATTTAGGGTCCTACTTGGTAGGACCTAACCCCTCAAACCAGAATTTTTTTACAAATATACAAAAAAATTCAGCTGAGAACCAACGAAACCCATAACATATACTCTCTATGCTTCCACCTTTTGGTTTCCATCTCGAACTAATTATACCTTCGAAGGAGTCCCAAAATAATTTAGACGACCATCTCGCATATCGGGGGATCAACCTAGTCGAAGTCTTCGCACGCTCTGTTCAGGTAGCTCACGAATCTTCTCCCCTGGTTCAAAGATGTCTGAATTTGCCACTGATTTCTGCAGACGCCACACGGGTTCTTTGCGATGAACTTCGTCTTCTCTGCCCAACTCTTCATCTTCTCTGTTTACAAACCCTAACTGTAGTGCCAAATACCAAATTTATAACTTATAGGTCACATGAGGTTCACGTGTGGAGAGAAAGGACTAACGATTCTTTCAGTTTTTTTTTTTCAAACTGTTTCTGCTAATTCATCACCATGTTGGCATGCCACACACGCTTACTTGGGGTGTTGTATGCCAACTCATCATTTTTTATTCGTATATATAACGAAATGTGACCGTGGAGGTTTAGTTGATGAACTTATGTAAATTTTGGGTGCCTATTAGATATGAGCAATAATTTAGATGCGTTATTGATGTCGGGGTCAAAGTTCAGGATCTTTTTTGAAATTTTCCCTAAATGTTTTATCTGTTCATTTTTATACTATTTGGCCCTTTGCTCCATGTATACAAAATAATGTTAGCCCTTATTTTAGATTGGGGACAACTATGTTATGTTATACTAGAAAGGGGTCCCTACACTGGAGCTGTAGATTTCAACCATACACTTAGTATATATCGCGTGGCATGTGCTTATGAGTTGCACTACATCTTCTAAAGGTTCATCAATTCCTTCAAGATTTTAGAAAAAAATATTCTATGGTCCTTAAATATTTTTAGGTTTTTTGCATTTAACCCTATGATATGTTTGATTTACATCCTCCAACCCTCCCTCGTATTTCACCTATTTATATTGTGACCCTTGCTTTTATGTTTCCTTTCACTTATTATTCCCTATAGCGATGAACTCTCTGACAAAAATATCCTTGGACACATCCACTAATGGAGATTGTTTTTCGTCTCCATCTTTGAAGTAATGGATCTTGAGATCACGGGCCTACAATCATAAGTCGGATTTTGATTCGCATTTCCACATCTTGAAAGTGATCCAAAAAATATATTTGATGTATACTTACGATCATGTTCCCTTTTTGGGTGGTTTGTCAAGTGGGATCAAAATTTGATTGCGATGGTAGGCTCTGAATATCAAAATCCTTGGGTGAAAGAAAGTGGTGAAAAACAATTTCCTACTTCTAATTCAAAGCAGTAAAAGTTTAGTTCTATAACAGGAAACAAGGGTCAAAATATCGAATTTTCGATATGTATCCTAAAGTTTAGGACGATACGTATTGCGTATCGTCCGATTCATTGAATGTATCATTTCGATACTTTTTTTTTTTCAAAAAATCTAAAAAATCAAATTATCGTCCGTATCAGACGATACGGACAATACGTATCGTCCGTATCATTCGATAAGTTCGATACGTATCGCGTATCGTCCGATACATTCAATGTATCGTTTTGATACATTTTTTTTCTTTCAAAAAACTCAAAAATCAAATTATCACCCGATAATTTGAATGTATCGTTTGTATCGACCGATACGGGCGATACATTGCCCGTATTGAATGATAATTACCCTATTTTTTAGGAGGTACAATACATAGACAATGTATCGTACCGCTCAAGTCCAAAACCGATATGCATCGGGCGATACGTATCGGTATCGGACGATTTTTTGACCCATGACAGGAAACTATTGATTTTTATAAAGGAAGCATAAAAGCAAGGGACTACAATGTAAATACGTAAAATACAACATATTTTAGTGGGATAAATGCAAACAAATGATTTTTTTAATGTATCTTAATTATGATCACAAAATCCACAATGTAAACAGATTTTTTTCTCATGCGATGCCTAATGCTTAGATTGAGTGCCACGTGGCGCCCAAATGATATAAGTATACACATATAAGGATAGTGTTATATAGAGGTCATATTTTATGTGAACAAAGTCCAGGAAATTGACGTGGCGCGACGCAATTGGCTTCAAGTATAGTGGGAAGTCACTGCATCCAGTCACATTGTGCCACGTGAGGCGCCTACTATTTGTCCTCAATAAATATGTCCCCTATTTATAATTTTACCACGGGAAATTTATCGGATCGATCCTATTAGATACACCTTTTCCGTTAGAGACCATATATTTTCACTTTAACTAAACCGACCAGCTCCAAACCGAGCTAGTTCCAGCTAGCACAAAAAGTTAGAAATACCCCTTCTTACACTTTTTTTCGTTCTACATAATTTAAAATTTTAAATATTTGTAATTTTTTATATTTACACGATGTGAAACAAGATCTATGCCGTCTGATTTGAAGGCCAAAATATAAAATCGATGGTGCCAAAGATAGAAACGAAAAAAAGGCGATATCGCATCTTTAAAAAAAAAGAATTTTTTTTTTTAACAGTCGATGCCGACTCTTTAAATAGTCAATACCAACTGTTTAAAGAGGCGATGACGACTCTTTAAATAGTTGATACCGGCTCTTTAAATAGTCACCATCGACTGTTTAGATAGTCAGTCCCGATTGTTTAAAAAAAAAATAATTAAAAAAAAAAAACAGTCGATGGCGATTGTTTAAACAGTTAGGATCGATTGTCTAAAAAGTCGATGACGACTGTTGAAAGAGTCTCTATCGCCTCTTTTAGCAGTTGGTACTGACTATTTAATGAGTCACTATCGATTGTTTAAATTTTTTGTTTTGTGTTTTTTTTTTAAAGAGGCGATATTGCCTTTTTTTTCGTGTCAATCTTTGGCACTATCGATTTTATATTGTGGCCTTTAAATTAGACGCCATAAATTCTGTTTTACATCGCATAAATATAAAAAAATGCAAATATTTAAAATTTTAAATTATATAACATGAAAAAAAGTGTAAGAACGGATATTTCTGACTTCTTGTGCTAGCTTAAAGCTGGTGGGTTAGGTGAAATGTGAAAATATAGGGTCTCCGACGGAAAAGGTAGATCTGACAGGGTCAATTTGGAAAATTTCCCTTTACCACCCATAATTACTTGCAAAGGTATGAGATTCACAGTAGATATAAATACTGTACGGGCCATCTTGCATGAAAAGAAACTCCAGTCAACTAAAAACCCTCTCTCTTAAACCCCAAATGAAAATTTCAATGGTTTGTCTGTAAAACCAGCTTGATCTTGTAATAAATGGAGGTGGGTTTTGCTCCAATTTTGTATATCCAACAAGCCCGCTAACATTTTACTCATAAAAACCATGCCCACCTCGCGTTTCCTTGTATTCTCTTTGAGAAATCGCTCAAGGGTCGCTTTCCATCTTCCTCACAGGTCTGGGAGCTCTCTATCTTCCTTCTTTTATCTTTTTTGAGATTAAATATTGAACCGGGTATGTGAGTTTTTTTTTTCTTCATAAATGTGGGTAACCATGCTTATGTGCTATTGAAGGAGATGCTTATAATTTGGTTGAGTTATGATAGGGATTTCTTTTTATTTTATATTCTTTGAGGGGCAATGATGTTTTAGATTGTTAAATAGTCCATAAATTATTCTTCATTCAAGATTAGTTGCTAAAAAATGCATCGAATTTCAATCAAGAATTTTGATTTTTCATTCAAGATTAAATTTAGACGCTAAGCTAACATGTTTATTGAATTCGATTTCTTGAGAGTGGTTACTTTGATCCTAAGGTGATAATAGGAATGTAAGTTTTGGGCCGAAAACTGAAATCGATTGAAAACCGGTTTGCTGAACTGGACCGAAACCGATCCAAAATCAAAAAGACCAAAACCAATTTCCAATCAGTTCGGTTTCAGTTTTGGGTTGCCGAAACCAAAAACTGGTTGGAGACGTTTTGAAAACCGACCCAAAATCGAAAAAATCGACAAAAACAAAAAAATGAAGAAAAAAAATTAAAATTGAAGAGAACTGAAACCCCAATTTTTATTTGTTTTGGTTTTGTGTTTCCCAAATTTCGATTATCCAGAAAATTCACTTTCAGTTCGGTCAACCGAACTTGCACCCCTAGGTGATAATAGTAATTGGTGCAAAAGCCCTAAATAAGACATTATTTTGTTAATCAATTTTAACTCAGAAAACCTTTTATCTAAATATATTTTCGATACGTTTCCTCTGCAGCGGTTACGAAGATGAATGTAGTATTTTGGGTGAGTACGGAAAGAGTATATCTGAAAATAAACCTATATATGCTTGTATTAATTGATTAATGGTCGTTGAGAATAATATCCTCCAAGCCCAAAACTTGGAGCATCTCATTTCAGAGATTATCTCGGGCTGAATTTGAAACCATGTCATCATGAGCGCCAATGGAGCTAGTAGAAACTTAAATATTAAACAAAATGGTGAAAAATTAGAAATTGAAGAAAAAAATTGGAAATGTAACAAATGGTGCATAGTTATGAAATATATATAATCATATACATGGTTATATATGAAAGTACATTAGCGCAAGAGCTGGTTAAAAGAGAACTACTTACCTACTATTTTGAAAGAGTAAGGAGGAAGGGAGGAGAAGACCAATCTATATTTATGCTTTTGCTAAGCATTTTTTTATTCGATCATCTTAAAAAATTTGACTCCTCTGAAAAAGGTTAAACTAATGAGCAAGTGAATGATTTTGCTGTCAGGGAATTATAGTTGATAATATGATAAACACCTAAAAGAAGTATGGAAAGGTGAGAAAACAATAATTTAGATTAAAAAACAAGTTGCAAACTTCATTTCAAGAGATGGAAGAATATGTAGAATGGGAAAAATTGTTGGAAAATGAGGCAGGTTTTATCATTTTTTTTACGACAAGAACCATGAAGGGAGGTACCCTAATTAAATCTAAAGATGAGGCAACAGAGAGAGAAAACTTATTGATTTGAGTGAAAACTCCGTAAGTTCCGCTGGATCAATTTATTTGGGTGCATTCAAATCCTTGAGAACAAAATGCAATATCCAGGTTTCTTCTCATACCATGAAACTAGTAGAAGTAGGTTGGGTGATTTGAGCCAACAATCTTCCATGCCCTTTTTTTTGTTTCTTTAAACAGGTTAATCCATTATATCATCAAGTGAAAAAGATATAAGGAGATCTATCAAATTACTGCTCAAAAACAGAAACAAACAGTAAGGAAAAGGAGAAAGTAAAGGAAAAGAGAGAAGCCAAATATAGTGGCCCCTAGCCATAGTTACCAAGGCACGATCGAAAAAACCTCAAAACCATCCAGCCGAAGAAAATAAGAAAGAAATTAAGAGGGCTCTCTCATAATCAAAACACCTATGCTCACCTCTTTGTTGGCTAATGTATCAACCATGGTGTCAAATCGGTATCTGTATTGGGTATCTGTCCATCTTCGTTTGATACGGTATTGCCAATTCCGTATCTGCTGATATTATTTTTTTGAAAAAAAGTACAAAAAATATAAAACAATTGGTTGTATCGGTCAATATCGGTCCATACCGTGACAATATCAGCCGATACTAACCAGTATTGGTCCAATACCGATACAGATACCACCGGGATAGCTGTATCGGGGTGGCATCTGTATTGGTTCTCGACGAAACCGATATGTATCGATATCGGCCGAATTTTGATACCATGGTATCAACTTTCCTATTTACTTCTCTCATAATTTGAGAATTCTTATATTCATCCAAGCCTTGCAGTATCCAATCAATCTCCCTGCAGATGGTTTCAAATTTCCAGAGGGGCAGAATTATGGGGAAGCAATCACCATGCTCGAGTCATCCTCAATCCAAGCTTTAGAGGCCCTGGATCTTGGTAGTACTGAGATACCATTCGAAAGTGCATGAATAAAATAACATTTCCTTTCTCTCCCACTCCAAAATGCCCCTCCTATGCAATTGGCATCCGAATTTCCTTTGCTGCATCCATCAAAATTTCAATGTTGAACTCGATCCAATCTCTATCTGGTATCACCTAAATATCTAGTGGCCTAGACACTGCCCTGTCCTGTGTGTATCCACTATTACTTTGTTGATACCTTGCACTTCTGGTGTGACATCTGCACCAGCTTAGAAACATAAATCCTAAATCTCCAAATCATTTATAGTGGAACTATTAAATAATAATAATAAATATGGAATCTTCAAACTCAAAAGACACAATAATTGAGCAAGATAAGCTTAGGATTGTATATTCATATTTCAACATCTTTGTTGGAAATAATCATGGCCGTTGTTTGGAATCAATTTTACATGATTAGAACTTGAGTATCAGATGTCACTTGGTATTAGGAAATTCGATAACAGCTCAACAAAAAATCCTCAAGTTCCTTTAATAAAATCAGCGATATTATGACAATTCTGGTCAGAATCCTTTAGTTCTCAATAGATTTCATCCATTCAGAAGAAAAGGTAAAACTGAAAACTGAAAACCAATTCTTGGGTTTATTTTTAATTACTTTTTTTTCTCTTCCGTGGCAAAAAAATCATCATTAAACGATATCTACGGTCAGATGGAAAGCCTTTAAGAGCATTCAAATTGAGAATTACATTAGGCATGATGACAGATGAGATTAAATAAACAATAGTTCTCTCATTCGATGGTTAGAACTTAGATCTTTCCATTTAGGAGTAGTGGCTCCTAACCGACATTTAAACACCAAAATGATGGTGTTTAAGTGGTGTACACCACTAAAATTAGACTTTTTATCTTATACCATAGAAGTTTGATTTATTATTGTACCATATGGAGCACATTTGGGACTAATGTAAATTGTCCAAGTGGGAATCCATCATTGGAGGATATCTTATCCCAAAGAAACCTATCTATACGTGGATGTGAACGATCCGATTAATGAATTTAAATATCAGTCATTTTAAACATATTGCACCTGTTTTTGGGATATTTAAATCATCGGATCTGCTGACTATAATATCAACCGTTGTTTTTAGCGAAACCCATCCATATGAGGGATACATGCCAATCCTTAAAGTTTCCTCCATCATTGCTAGTTTTTTGGAGACCCCCTATGGTCTACTTTAGTTTGGTAATTGTGAATGCATTATCATCTTTATTATTTTTGTTATGATTGAAACTGGTTGGTGTTTCATCATTTACTTTACTGCTCTTATTGCATGACTTTACAGGATGCCTTAACTACGTGTATTTTTGAGTTGTTGTTCATCGGTACAGTTTAAGTAACTTAACTCTAAGTTTTATGCTACAGATTTCTGTGCTATGAAATTAAATTTGGAATTTTTAATTGTGACATATAAACTTTTTGCGAAGGAAGTAGATAGATCAAGAAAAAGATCCAAATTAAGGGATGATCATTGACATATGGAAGCTGAGGTAAAAGCAACCTCAACAAAGATGAAGAAAAGAAAAGCATTATGACAAGATGGAATACCTATAGTAGTTTAAATTGTGATGTGAGAAAATGAACTGAATTAGCTGACTAAATTGTTCAATAAAATACTAAATAAGAAAATGCCTGAGGAATGGAGGAAAAACATTGTACCCCTTTTTTATAAGAATGACAGAGATATGTAACCTGTGTCAACTATCTAAGCATTAAACATACGAGTCAGACTATGAAAATTTGGGAGAGAATAGTAGAACAATGACTAAGACAAGAATCAGGTCAACAACTAAACCTCTTTTCTTGTTGAGGCAACTTATCGATAAGTTTAGAATAGGAAGGGAAAACTTATGTATGGTTTTTATTGATTTGGATAAGGCTTATGATAGAGTGTTGAAACAGATAATATGGTGGACATTGAAGAAGAAACGCATCTTGATTGAGATTATCCAAGACATGTATGAAATGGCGGTAACTAGTATAAGAACGATATGTGGAGAGATCAGTAATTCTCTATTAGAGTTGGATTGCATCAAGGATCTACCTTGAGGCCTTATTTGTTTGCCCTGTTCATCGATGCGTTAACCATTAACCTACATGAAGAGTTTCCATGGTGCATGTTATATGTCGATGATGTGGTACTAATTGTCTAAACAAGGAAAAAAATTAATGCTAAGCTAAAATTATGGAGAAAACGTTGGAGTCAAGAGGTTTGAAAATTAATAGAATAAAGACAGAATACGTGGAGTTCAAATTTAATGAACATGATAGATGTACACACAAAATTTGAATGATAAATAAATTCACACAAATAAATTGTAACAAATTTCCCCTCACTAGTAGATGGTTTTATTGAAATGGTGGCTTTACACGTTCGGTTATCACAATCGATGCCCCGTTAATTACATCAAAATAATGAATACCTCTGATTAAAAACTACAAAAGAAAAGTAAAATAATTACATCTCTGAAAATAAAATAAAAAAATCCTAAATTCTAAGTCTTCATCAACATCATCATCATCTTCGTCTTCAACATTAGGTGCTTAGTAGATGTATGCTTAGCATACTTTTGAAATCTGAAATTCGTCTGATGTGGAATGGATGCCGATAAATGTGGACCTCTACGATGGAAACCAGATCCATTCGATCGAGAAGTATGAAGAAGCAAAGGTGCCAAAAGCTTATGAATGAGCCTTGTCATGATCTGTTGGTGATGAGTCTCGTTATACCGGGTCCATGTTCTCTTTAGCTAACTGGTCATTTGAAAATATTAGCATCCTCATTATATTAAGGTTTTGACTTTAGTCGAGATTACCGAATTTCATAGGATTTAGGTAGTCTTTCCCCGATGATACCTGATATAGGCCTTAACAATAAGATCGAGCATTATACAGGGTTTAATCCAGAATAACTGGTTACTTGATCACTCATTTCAGACCTTCGAAATGGGTGGATCGATCCCGATCTCTCTTTTAAAGAAATTTCTTATCTCGAGGTTAAGGTCTGAAACTTCAATTTGAGGGATCAAGGGCCTGAACCGCTAGGGAAACTCTAATATCAGAGGGTTGACTGCGATTGTACGAAGTGATCCCCTTTTGAGTAGCAAAACATTTGCTTCATGTGATGGCTTTTGGTTATGATTGCATGAAATTGTTTCTTTTTAGTGCTGATCAAAATTGCTTTATGCAATGATCTATTAGTCATGATCGTGATTATATGGAATAACAACCAATCGGGAATAATTGCGATCAAGACCATTCAAAATGATGGTCTATTGATGACGATCACAATCATGTAAAGCGATGATCAATCAGAGATAATCACAATCAAGATCACTTAAAATGACGAGTTATTGGTCATGATCGTAATCACATAAGGTGATCATTGATCAGAAATAATCACGATCAAGATCACTTGATGCGATGAGTTTTTGATGATGATCGTGATAATGTGAAGCGATGATCAATTGAAGTTGATCATGATCGCGATAACCCATCAGAGTCAACAATTGTCACGATCGTGCGAGAGAATGGTTTTGATCATATGAGGGGGAGGCTGCTATTTATAGATTTACCTTGGTGGTATTTGGAAGTTACCATTTGACGGTTCATGCCTCTCGAGAGATCTATGGTGAGGAAGAGGCTGCGTAGGTCTCAAGCATCACACGGATCAATGAGATGAGGTGCCTGCGTGGGTGGTGAAAAATAACCAGCTATGTAGACTCACACAAAAGGACCTTACGTGGGTCTTGAGAAGATTCGAGAATAGAGGAAGTGGATGTGGGACCCATGTAAGTCGCCCTGCATGGGTCTCAACTAAAGAAAGAAAGAAAGAAAGAAAGAAGAGAAAGAGAGTGGGAAAGATTGGGACCCATGCAGGTGACCTTGTGTGGGTTACACTCAGAGAGAGAAAGTATGAAGAGATGGAGAGAAAGAAATTGAGAATGGGACCCACGCAGATGAACCTATGTGGGTCACTCTTAGAGAGAAACAGAAGGAAAAGAAGAGAAAAAATGAGGAAAGGAAGGAGAAGAAGATAAAGAGAGAAACGATGGGACCCACTTAGGGTCCACCCTGCGCTGGTCAGAGAGAGAGAGAGAGAGAGGAGAAAGGTAAAAGAGAAAGGAAGAGAGAGATGGGAAGGGAGACCCACACAAGGTTCACCCTATGTGGGTCCCAAGAAGAAAAAAAGGGGGAGAAAAAGGAGAAGAGAATGGGTGTGGGACCCATGTAAGGAATGATTTTGCATGGGTCTCACTTTGGGGAGAAAAAGGAGAGTAAGAGAGGGAAAAAAGAGGGAGAAAGAGAGTGGAACCCACGCAGGGTCATTCCTTTTCTTTCTTTTATTTTTTTTGCGACACAATTTTTTTGTGTCTACAATAGACTTAGAGGGGGATATAGTTCAAATAAATATCATCTAATGCCACATTGCCATAGATTTCGTTATTTAGCCTACTTTACAATCAGATAGTGGATTTGAAGAGGACATCTCAAACAGGATTGTGCGACCCAAGAGTTACACTTAGATTGAAGGTTAGATGAAATGAAGACAAGCAAGTCAAGTATTGTGTGACCCAAGAGTTACACTTAGATTGAAGGGATATTTTATAAGAAGATGGTCTATATATTATGAAATGTTGGGCTACGAAAAAGTGATAAGAAGATAGAGTACATGTTGCTTTGTTGCGTATGTTAAGATGGATGTGTCGAAATAAGAAACGATAGAATCTGTAACAAGTGCGTAAGAGGAAATTTGAATGTGGCATCTATAAAGGAAAAAATTAAGTACAAGGAAGTATGAGAAGAGGAAGACCAGTGACGACCTGAAGGGAAGCAAAGAGAAGGGACATGAAGGATTGTGAAGGTACAAAGAGCTTAGCGTTGATCAGAAACGAGTGCAGAAATAGGACTTGCAAAGCTGACCCCAAATAGATGGGATGATGATGATGATCATCATCTCTAGACTCGGGCCTTTAATGTTGGGATTTCAACATTAAAGTCTATACTCTTTATATGTTTTTTTAAGTACATTTTGAAACTTATGCTTTTTATATGTTCCTTGTTATTTTGTTTAAATGCATATCAACTACTTTTTACATATTCTTGAAAAATCATTTCAGTTTCTCAATGATTCAACAACTGTTGATTTGACTTGAACTATACCTTTTTGATTTCTACTCTAATTCAAAAAATTTAGGCACTAATTGCTAACACCATATGGTCTATCATTCCTCAAAAATTTGATGCCTATCTACATAAAATTCAAATTAGTCTTCTCCTAGAAATATCCATCTTTGAAGCCAATAATATTACTCAATTTTGCAAGATTGTGCTTTATGAAAACAATTTTTTTCCCTCCTATCTAAGAATGCAGGAACTCCCATTATGTACCATGTATAAGTTGGCAACCAGTTAGGTTTCACAGCCTATAATATAATTCGAATTGAAGATCCTAAAGGAGCAGTTTGCTAGGGTTTCAGAGTTTTTCATCTTTCTCTCTGCCTAACTAGATCGTTCTTCTGTTTTTTTTTTTTAACGGGGTATTCGGCCTCTAGAGCACCCTATTTAGTCCTCGGGTACATGCAACACCTGCACATCACACATACCAGTTAGTAGGGATAAATCCCCGTGAGTGGCCAACAAGCGGTGGGATTCAAACTTGAACCCCGTTGATGGCAAATTGAGATGGGGACTTAGATCCTTCTCCATAAGGTAGTCGCAACTGGGTTGATCAATCCTTCTATTCAGATTAAGATGGAAACGGTAAATCCTTCACGAAAACTGTTTTAGGATGAAGAAATATTTTTTCCTCCTTTAGATATCAAGATGAAAGAACCTATTGAATGGGTTGATGAACCTCCTAATTTTTTACAAAGAAGATGTAGATCAAGGCTTAGTATAGTTGTTAAATTACATAAATTTCATAATGGATACTAGAGATTAGTAGAGTTCCACTGCTTCCATGGACTTTCATGTTCTGTTTAATTTATTCCATTAAGATGACACGACAACAATTAGGTTTTGAGACCCTTGGACAGTTAATGGGTTCTAACTAAGGCAAAGACATCCGTGACCAAGGACGTTCGTGACCAAGGACATCTGTGACCAAGGGCGTCCGTGATTTAGACCCCATTATGTTTTTGTGCACATCGTCCAGGACGGACTTCCTGACCTTTGGACGGACATCCGTGAGTGTCGTCCGCGATTTGGTGATTAGATGAATTTTGAGGCAAAACTTGTTTTTAGTGTTTGTTTAGGTTAGAATTTTCTTATTTTGAATTTATTATTTAGTTAGGCCTATATGAAGACATGTAAATACTTTATTTTAATTAATGAATGATTACTAATCGAATTGAGAACTTTGTTTTGTGCAAGAGAACTTGTGAAGAGTTCTTACCGGAAAGAGCGAATCTTTCAAACTCGGAGAGAGATAACGGCATGTAAAACCAATTATCTCCTTGGTGCGAAACCTTGGAACTTCTATCCCTTTTTTATTTTTCTTTCGATTATTGTCATGTAATTTATTTAGTTATTGCTTATATTGAAAAAATCAAACCTTAATATCTTTTCTCTTAGTTATTGTTGCTGGGATTTTGATCTCTAATTTCATACCCTAATCCGTTTTTTTTCCTTTGAATGATTTAAATCCTTTGGGCCTTACATTGTTCAAATCCTAGCAAGGAGTCGAGAGACATCATCTTGATAGTTGCATGTTTCCCTAGACTAGATGAAAATCTGAGTTCTGTTAATAGGACCTTATTTTTTAGATCGGGAAAATCACATGCTAACAGATGCTAAATCGAATCAATTAAATTGCCCTAATAAAGTTATTAAATATTTTGTGTTTTGGGGTTAATTTCTATATCTCTGCTACTCAATTAAATCTCAAATTGATTTCAAAATTTCATAACTAGGGTTTTAGCGTTTGTCTTGCATCAAACACTTTGCACTAAGTGGAAACCATTGGCCTCCAACTCACCTCCAAACATATCATCCCATACACTTCTCCACTATACATAACCACCATCCAGTACAACTCCATGACACATTTTTTTCTTCTTATTCTTCTTTTTTTTCTTCATATTCTTCGTTTTTTCACTACACTAAAATTGGCTATATAAGCCAACATGCTAACATTTCTTAGGAGCAACTGTGATGCAAAACACCAAGATCGAGAGCCTTGGATTTAGGTGCAACAGATTTCTAGCGCAAGAAGAAACGAATAAGGAATCAGAACCAGGCTTAAAGGAGCAAAAATCAGCGTGCTGGAGCAATGCCAGTCAATCGATCGACTAGGGGTATTCGATCGATTGACTGTGGCTTGTGAGGAATTAATTCTGGCGACATTATATACAAGTCAATCGATCGAATACTAGCTGTTAATCGATTGACTGCGTCAGAATTTGAATTTGAATTTTAAGGGCATACTTATCTTTTTTTTATATTTATTTTAGGGTTTTATTTTCTTTTGTGAGGCCTCCTATATAAGGTCTCTATTGTAAGGGGTTGACATTCTGATTAATGAAAAGCGTTGCTTTGTGCTTGAGATGAGCAATTCCGGAGAGTGGTTCTTCTTCCCCGAGATAGGTTTGGTGTGAGGCCAAGGGTGTGATGCCCATTATCTTTTATTATTATTCATTTTAATATCTCTTTGTTTCTCTATTTTTTGCTCTTATTTTGATCCCATAAGCCCTAAATCCAACCGTTATTCTGTCAAAATATCCCAAACCAACCCTAGTTTTCATCTAAACCATTAAATCGACCCGATTCAATAACCCTAAATCTCATCCCAACCATCTAACCCATCTAAACCCTTGAGGAACTTGAGATTCCATCATTGAACCACGAGCGAGCGCCCTAATTTAGAAGCGGCTAGAGTTCTCCCTCTAGGATCTTCCTTCCGCGAGGCTAACAGATCTAGCGCAACAGATCGGGTTCTACCCGAATCGAATGTGATCATCCGAATGGAAAATTACGAACCTTAAGGTATCCGCGCTTAGTCGTATTGATTTTTGCTTAATTAATTTAGTTTAATTTCGGCAAAATAATCATTTATCGTCGTTTAGGTAGTCTAGGGTTTTGTCCTGCGTCAGTTTTGGTATCAAAGATTAAGTTCTAGGTTAGGGCATATTGTGTGGCATATTCACTGTTGTCTGTGTCAATCGATTGAGCACTCTTATTCAATTGATTGATTCTGATTGAATCTATTTGTTTATCCTGACAGAGCATTCAATACCAATCGATTGACTTATCAATATCAATCGATCGACTGATATTCTTTGGTCTATTGCATTCCACATTTCTTTGCATTTTGTTTCAGTTTTTATTTGTGCACATTTAGTGTTTGATAAAAGTCCCCATTCATTGTTGGTTCATATGTGCATGTCATTTTAATTTGATGGAATTTTATTTCATTTGTGTTCATCATTGTGCATGTCTTGTGTTAGACAAAAGTCCTTATTCATTTTGAGTCACATGTGTGTCATTTCGATGTCATGTCATTTGTGTGCACGTCATGTGTTTGTTAAAATTTTTCAACTGTTGTGTGGTCCATAGAATCGTGTCTAGGTTGTGTTTGTGTCAAGCATCCTGTATGAGTCGCTTACACGTCACCATAAATTCGTTACCCATCATGAAAGGGTGCTAGCCGAACGAGGGAACCACTACACCCCACATTTTTGGCAAAGCCCCAAAAATCGTGATGAGATTAGAGTTCGGGGATATCCTCATCATCATGAACCTAAGTACGACCCTGCCGAGAAGTTTCTAAACTCTATTTGGAATGAGGTCCCAAATTTTGAGGGTACGACGGACCCTAGAACCTTCGTGGAGTGGTTGTCTAGTGTAGATGAGTACTTTGATTGGTATGGCGTACCAGATGAGTACAAAATTAGGCTAGTAACCGCAAAGTTTAAGGGTAATGCCAAATTTTTTTGGATTCATATAGAACTCCGTATCGACTTTCGTTGGATTAAACCCATCTCCATATGGGAGGATATGAAAGTGATACTTATTGAAAAGTATGTTTCGTTGACACACCATCACCTTCTACGGAGTTTGAGAACCAAGACAAATAAGTGTCCTAATTGTCTTAAGTGTCAAGGATTCGGATACTTTGCTTACCAATGCTCCATAAAACTTCCTACTCCAAATTTATTGATTAAAAGGGAAAGTTCTAAGGAACCGGAAAATATGAAAGTAGAAGAGGAAGTGTATGACCCTAGAACCATGATGAGTTAAGAGGAGATGGAAGAAGCTGATGAGAGTCTAGCTTGTATTAAAGATGATTCTATTTCCCTTGAGTAGTGATGTTGAGTCGCCCACACATGAGCCAACCGAGTCACCTACGCACGATTCGACCGAGTCACCTATGGACGATTTGTTAGTGCCCGTAGAGCCAGTTGTGCACGAGTCCTTGTTGGTAGTAGAATTGTGTGCATTTGAATCTTTGAAGTTGGTCGAACCGAGCATACATGAGCCATTAGTGTCCTTTGATTCAATCACGCATAAGCTGACAGTGCCCACAGAGTCGGTTGTGCCTAAGTCGTTGATGTTTGTAGAGTCAAGAGCACCTGAGTTGGTTACATGTGATTCATTAGTGTCTCATACACATGGGGGTATCGAGTCCATAGACACGCATGCACATCATAATCTCAAGTTGCATACCGCTATCCATTCCGAGTCTTATTGTGAGTCAATTTTTGAGTCTCATTTCGTATTGCATGCCGAAATTAAGCTTAAAATTAATTTATGCAATGAAACTCTCAAAGTACCACTGCAGTTACCTAAGGCTTTTATAGAATTTCAATTGAATGATTGTGCAATGATTCGGATTGGACCTGAATGATTCCCATCAGGAGTCGTAAAGAAGCTCCAGGCTCACGACGCTGGACATTGTGGAATTGTGGCAAGGAATGGTCCTAATGCGTACGTTCTTGAGCTTCATCCGGATACAGGGATTAGCTCAACGCTCAATGTGGAGGACCTAGTTCCTTCTCTGAACTCCACCCTACTTCCTTGCAATCCTTTCCAAAAGCCTCCGATTCACAACCCCAACCCAACTTTGCAGCCATTATCCCTTTCCTCCCCAAGCAGACAGAGGAAAGAGGTAATTGAGGAGATTTTAGATGATCTTGTACTATTCACCTGCGGCAAAGAGTTTCTAATTTATGAGATGTAGAGGGTTGATAAGTCGACTATCGAGAGTGCATGGGCCAATCATGAGAGGGCTCGTCACTTGCATTCTTATATTCTCGGCCTATATCATGATCACACGTCATCGGGGATGAATTTCTTCGAGTCCAAGAGAGTTGATGAGAAGCTTCAAAAATATTTGGTAGGATAGGTTGGCGAGCCGGGTTACTTGGTTCATCGTGTAGATAATTACATTGTGCGCTCCGATACAATCGATTGAGATAACACTCAGACGTTACCAGCTGCCAAGATTGTTTGGGTTAGTTACGAGGAGTTCTATTGTTCGGGTCTCCATACACTTGATTCGTACGACACGTGCTTCATCGGTGATGAAACATTTTCAGTCGGGGAGAATGATAGGGAACGCCAAGATCGAGAGCCTTGGATTTGGGTACAACAGATTTCTAGCGCAAGAAGAAATGAAAAAGGGAATCAGAACCAGACTTAAAAGAGCAAAAATCACCGTGTTGAAGCAATGCCAGCCAATTGATCAACTCGGGGTATTCGATCGATTGACTGTGGCCTGTGAGGAATTAATTCTGGCGACATATATACAAGTCAATCAATCGAATACTAGTTGTCAATCGATTGACTACGTTAAAATTCGAATTTAAATTTTAAGGGCATACTTGTCTTTTTTTATATATTTGTTTTAGGGTTTTATTTTCTTTTGTGAGGCCTCCTATATAAGGTCTCTAAATAAATATTGTAAGGGGGTTGATATTTTGATTAATGAAAAGCTTTGCTTTGTGCTTAAGATGAGCAATTCTGGAGAGTGATTCTTCTTCCCCGAGATGGGTTTGGTGTGAGGCCAAGGGTGTGATGCCCATTATTTTCTATTATTATTCATTTTAATATTTCTTTGTTTCTCTATTTTCTGCTTTTATTTTGATCCCATAAGCTCTAAATCCAGCTGTTATTTTGTCAAAATTTCCCAACCATAACCCTAGTTTTCATCTAAACCATTGAATCGACCCGATTCAATAACCCTAAATCTCATCCCAACCATCTAACCCATCTAAACCCTTGAGGAACCTGAAATTCCATCATTGAACCACGAGCGAGCGCCCTAATCTAGAAGCGGTTAGAGTTCTACCTCTAGGATCTTTCTTACGCGAGGCTAATAGATCTAGCGCAACGAATCGAACCCTACCTGAATCGAATGTGATCATCCGAATGGAAAACTACGAACCTTAAGGTATCCGCGCTTATTCGTATTGGTTTTTGCTTAATTAATTTAGTTTAATTTCGGCAAAATAATCATTTATCATCATTCACGTAGTCTAGGGTTTTGTTCTACATCAAACTGGTCTTCTTAAGACAGTTGCTATATGAGCCACCACCATCTGTAATTTTTTTTTTTCTCCGTTGTAGTCAATCGTTAAATGGTGACGATCGACCGATAAGTTATCTCGCATTGTTGTACTGAACAAAATATAAGTTGCTTTCTTCATGGTCGACCGTGGTGATTTTCACGGTCTACCATCACATGCCAAAAATGATATGAAGTAAATTATTCACGGGATTCATCACAACTCCCTAAAATCTTTTCCAATCCACTCAATACCACAAGCAAACAACAAAAAGGTGAGTTCTGATGTATTCCCATACAAAAGATTTGATCAATTAAAGGCACAAAAGTCAAGACCACCAAAATCTGTGAAACCCTTTTTTTCCCCATCTTTCTTTCCTTTTTTTTTTCCATTGTTTTTTTCCTTCCTTTTTCTTCAACCTGTATTCTCCTTTTTTCTTCTTCACATCTTTCTTCTCTTTTTTTTTCCATTGTTTTTTTCCTTCCTTTATCTTCAACCTGTATTTCTTCTTCTTTTCTTTTTCATCGCCTCACTCCTTTTCTCCTCCTAAAAAATCCAAAGGACTTGGATGGACCAAAAAAGGTGAGGAGGAAAGGGAAAGCTCATAAAACAATGTTGGATGGCTGCTACATAAGAGCAACCATGGCTGCAATAACACAAAATTTGAACTATAGATGGAGGTGAAGGGAGAAACATATGTTGGAGACACAAAGGCCAAGTGCTGCGGAATTTAGATCCGCATGTTTGGATTGTGGCCGGGTCAAATGAAGAAAGTCAACAAGGACGAAGTCGACCCATCAATGGGCTTTCAAACGACCCGTGAAGCAATGTTCGTCAACATACAACATACGTCTGTGGATTCAGAATGGACCTCCGTGGCTTTAGAACGGACGTCCGTGAAAATAAAGGCTTTCTGTTTTTATGAACACCGTAGACGACGAACGTCTGTGAACAAAGGACGGACATCCATGAACATAGGACGGACGCCCATGAGCTTCGTATGTACGTTGCCGGAATTACGAGTTTTAAGGCAAAAAACTTGCCATTTAGAATTTTAATTTTTTAGGACTTTCTTATTTTGAATTCTTGGGTTTTATTAGCTTATATAAAGGCATGTAAAGACTTTATTTAGGAAAAAAATGATGAATGAAAAATTAAGGTTGCTTTTGTACATCGTGTGAAAGAGTGAATCTTTCGTAGAAAACTTTTTTTTTTTTTTTGATCGGTAAAGAGAGATATATTGAAAACAACAAGACGCTGAAGGACAATACAACGACACGATCGAAAAAACAGAAAAAAACGGAAAGGGAAAGAAACAAAAAACAGGCCCAGCCATGGACAAAATCAAACCCGACCCCGACGCAAGCAAGACAGCTCAGCTAGGATCCCATAACTGATGGTCCACATAATCTCCCCCCTCGCTCGCCACCCATAACCATACAAGGTCTCTCACTGCTCTCATGATCATCCCCACCGGCCTACTCTGTTGCTCAAAAATTCTCAGGTTCCTCTCCCCCCATATGGACCACAACACTGCGAAGAACGAGGCCATCCAATACCCCCTGCAATGATCCTCGACCTCGGCAGACTTCCATATGACCCATTGAGAGTAGGGAGTGGAAGGGGTAACCCAGGCCATACTAAACTCCTTCAGCACAATGGACCACAATCCCCTAGCCACCCGCAACGCCGAAACAGATGAGACGCGTTCTCCTCGGCCTTGTTACACATGACGCACTAGTTTGGACTGGCCATCCCTCTCCTCATCAGTTGGTCATACATCAGGATCTTCTCACGAAACAAAGTCCACACAAAGAACCGAATCTTGGGAGGAATAGGCTCCTTCCACAGGCTTGCTCCAGCGTACCGAAACAAGGGACGTCTAGTGAGCATGCTATAATAGGACCTGACGCTGAAAAGACCATTGATGTTATGATTCCATAGCATCTGATCCAGCCCATGATGGTTCCGTTTAGCTTCGTAGAGCATCCGCAACAGCTTAGCGAACGTAGTCACCTCCTCATCCCGTAGGTATCTCCTAGTGACAACATCCCATTGCTCACCCCCCTCCGAATCCGAAACGAACTCCTCAATCATGCCATGCCGGTTTACGGAGATATGATAGATATTTGGGAAGTTATCTTTGAGCGGTCGCAGGTCAGCCCAAGCATCCTCCCAGAAACGGATGCGAGAATCACATCCCAACTAAATCGCAGGCCCCTGGCGAAAAGATCCCAGGTGTCGCAGATACCTTTCCACCAACTAGATCCCCTTCTGACCCCCACGATATTTATCCCCCAGCTGCCGGAGGTTGACCCGTACTTCTCCACCAGCACGCGAAGCTATAGGTTGGCTCTCTCCTCCACCTTCCCAGCTCGCCATAACCACTTGCCCAACAGAGCTACATTGGTCAAATGCAGGTAGTGAATGCCCAGCCCACCACACCCCCTCGGTAGTTGGCAAATGTCCCAGTTGACAAGGTGGAAGCGTTTCTCCAGACCCGATCCTTCCCATAGGAAGTCCCGTTGGATTTGTTCAAGGCGCTTGAACACCCCTTTAGGGCACTTGAACATCGACATGTAGAAAATTGGCAGCGAAGCAAGGACAGTTTTAACCAGTAACAGTCTGCCACCACTACTGAGCAGCTTCCCTTTCCACGAGGATAGTCTTCTCTCAAACCTTTGCACGACCGGATCCCACGCTCTAGCTTTAGGATATCGTAGACAGAGGGGCAGCCCCAGATACTTGATAGGAAACTCATCCACAGCGCACTCAACAGTTGATGCTAAATCGTCCAACAGACTCACATCAGTTCCAATACCCGTGATAGAGGATTTGGAGAAATTTATCCTTTGACCTGACACCGCCTCATAAATAGATAAGACCTCGACCATAGTACTAAACTCCGACACATCCGCCTTCCCAAACAGCATAGTATCATCAGCAAATTGGAGGTGCGTTATGTACGTCCCTGAGTTGCCCACCTTGATACCTGAAATTAAATTCATCTGTTTGGCCTGCACCATAAGTCCCGACAGCGCCTCCCCCACAATGTTAAAGAGGAACGGGGATAAGGGGTCCCCTTGGCGTAACCCTCTAGAGGTGGAGAAGTAGCTAGCCGGAGTACCATTAATCAGAACCGAGAACCATGCCGAAGAATAACATCCCCTCATCCATTTCCTCCACGTCGTGCCAAACCCCATTCTGTTCAGCAAGTAATCCAGGCAGTCCCAGCTGACCTGATCATAGGCTTTCTCCATGTCGACTTTCCATAAGGCCGCCGGACGGCGATCCTTGTGTGCTGAGTGTATAGTCTCCTGCGCAACTACCACCAAATCACCTAACTGTCGACCCTTAACAAAAGCACCCTGGTTCTCAGAAATAATCGTGGACATCACCAGGATAAGTCTATTCACAAGGACCTTAGAGATGATCTTATATAGAAGCGTCATAAGGAGATATCCTCTGCCCCATCCCTCTTGAGGATGAGCGTGATAAAAGTGGAATTAAGACTCCGCCCAATGTGACCCAACGCATGGAATTCACGCAAGACTGCCAACAGATCCGCTTTAATGGTATGCCAGAAGAAGCGGAAAAATTCCATAGTGAACCCATCTGGTCCAGGTGCTTTGTTTTTAGCCCCAAAACGAACAACACGCCACATCTCTTCCTCCCTAAACGGACATTCCAAGGCCAGTCGTTGCTCCGCATCGATACAGCGAAAAGGAACCCCATCGAGCTGGGGTCGGGGAAAGTCGTCATCCCGATACAACTCCTTATAAAATGCCACAATATTCTCCCGAATCAGGCCCTGATCAGAGTAGCTCATCCCCCCCACCGAAATTGTACCGATGCAGTTCACTTTATTCCTTGCATTAGCCATGGCATGGAAATATTTGGTATTAGCATCGCCCTCATGGAGCCATCTAACCTTAGCTTTTTGTTTCCAGCTTATCTCCTCGGCCAAGCAGACACTACTGAATTCCGCCTTCAATCGAAATCTGTCCTCCCGTTCAACATCCGATAACTATCTAGTCTCTTCCCAATCGTCCAGTACCTGCATCCCCGCAAGAATAGCCTCTTTCTTGATCTGCAACCTGCCATACACCTCCTTGATCCAAACTTTGGACTTGGCTTTAACCCGCTGAAGCTTGGAGGTGAAGATAAAGATGGCGGATCCTGCAGCGTTCATCCACCACCGGAACCAGCCCTAAAATCGCTATCCATGACCACATATTTTCAAAGCGGAATGGGGTAGGACCAGTACCACGCTTATCACAAAGCAAAATAACAGGTCGGTGATCCGAGACAGCTCGAGCCATACATTCTAACCTCGCATCTGGGAAGGTGTCCATCCATTCGACATTGCAAAGAAAGCGGTCAAGTCTACACAAAGTCGGGACAGATTGCATACTAGACCAGGTGAACTTTGCTCCGGTAAGTGGGACGTCAGCGGTTCGATCTGCGATAAAAGTATTGAAATCTAGCATGCGACATGACATCAGGTGGCCCTCCCTGTTTCTCTGAGTTCCACTTGATAGCATTAAAGTCGCCTCGCATGCAGAGAGGTAGGTCCCATCTAGCCGCAATAGCCGCCAATTCGAACCAAAAGTCGGTAGTTCTTGATCGGTATGAGGTTCAGAATTCCGCAACCACCCAAACCTTCCCACTCCTTGCTGTTGACCACCAATTTGACAAACAACCTACTATTCTAGGCGACGAGGATACCTGCTTGGCCTTTTGCATGGAATCAACACCCGTCCATCCCCAATGAGTACCCCCAAGAACCGACCCACCTTCCTGCAATCACAGCTGCCCCATTTGGTTTCTTGGAGTGTGATAATGTCCCACGGTCTTGATGAGCCTTCACTCCAGCCCGTTTGCTCAAATTGCACAACCCCCTAACATTCCATGACAACATCTTCATAGAAAACCGAGTCAGATCCCGCCCAAAGTCCCAAGACCAGACCTAAGCCCCTCCCGGACCACTCCCATCCGACATGCCCCATTGTAATCTAGCAAGCTCGCGGGCACCCCTTCGTCGCCTGACCTTGTTTTGTTTACGACCACTTAGGATGGAGCGAAAGACCTTTCGGAGATCATCGTCTGACCCTTTGAAAGACATCCCTAAATCGCGTCCGACCCGAATGAGGCGATCAATGTCGTCCGCCAATCATTGCTCCCCCTATTCCCCTTGAAAATCGAGAGTAAGAGTCTGATCAGAATCTTCCCCACCACTTCCACCACTCGCTCGCTCTTCCATCAGAAACCCCAACACGCCCCGGGTTTGCTAGATTCGTGGTATCTGCCGTACAATAAACTCCCACCTCCCATCTGTTCATGATTCCCTCCAATTCTTGAATAGGATAGCATGGCGGAGTAGTAGAGCCAGGACTCAAAGCTCTAATTCCATTCCTCTGATCTGCATAACTCCCCCTCCCAATCCCATTTAAAGGAGACTGGGTCTCGATGGACCATAGGCTCAGACCCGTCGAAAGTGGGTTAGCTGACACCCAGGCCATCAAAGTCGAAGACCCATAGCTCATCAATACCGACAACCCACACGGGTCATAAGTTACGCCCGTCAGACCCGCCAGGTGGCATCCACTAACTCTCTTCCATGTGCATAAGGCGTCAGTTGCCCCCCTCACGTGACCCATTGAAGATAAATCCCCGAAGTCAACACAGACTCCATCCAGCACCCCACTTCCAGAAGACTCCGAAGCTGCACCACGTGTCATCATCCTAGCTGGTCGACGGCTGCGCCATCCTATAAAGCCTTTTCCTCTTCAGTGAAAAACCCTAGGGGTCCTTTTATCACCTGCAACTTTGAGCCCGACAGAGGAGATCGAAGCTTCTATCGCCATTGGATCCCAGGTACGACGACACACCTCGTACCATTGCTCTGAAAAGTCCCCATCCTCACCAACCCCCGTACGAGGCAGGTGTACTTGGTCGGCGCCGAAAAACGAGATCCCCACCGTAGGCTGTTTCAACGGCGAAAGATCAAGGTTTGGGGCGTGGTGGGCCTCCAGGCCGGAGAAGGTGAACCCTGTGATAGACCACCCTCCGGCACCCCAAGCTTCCCCTTATCCAGTCCTTCGACACCCGCCATCCATCCATCAGCCAACCACGGCACAGAACTCTCGGGAACCACCTCCCCTTCTTCTAGGTCCTCCGGCTCCACAGACACCCCGACTTGAAAACGATGAGGCCAACGTATCTCAACCGAGGGCCTGTATCTCAACTGGTTGCAGTACGTTGCATCCTCAACCGTAGAGGGGTTGAAAGGTTGGAGATCGGATCCTAGGGCCTCTGTCGAGTTTGGCAAGGTCGCCGGAACCGCCAGAGATCTCCCCCCATCACCAGGTACTACCATCCAGAAGTTGCAACCGACAGAACTGGTCAATAATCTCTCCGTCTTCAATCTCTCCCCTAGCCCCTCGAGCAGTAAAGGCTGAATTCCCCCCTGGTACCCGAGGAGGCGAAGCTGGACGGCGGCAAGGTCGGCCCCCACTGTGGTCTCAAGATGGATGCCGGATTCGCCGCCGTGCCTCTCTCCAAGCAACTCGATCGGGGGTGTATTACCCTTCCCCCAAAAGGTTCGACAATCGGCTCGCCAATTGAAGAGTTGGAGCATCGGATTACGTCTATACCGGCTCCCCCGGGCCCCAAGGTTTCTACGTCCGGTTGGACCGGGACATGCATCCGCTCTAGCAGCGCCAACTCTATAAAGATCCGGAATATGTGTCCACCAATGCAGACATCACAGCTTCTAGGGATACTGTCCACAGATTCGACGAGAACCAGAATCCGAGCAGCAGTCGTGTCCCAGAGGTCTTCCGAACGTCAATCGAATAGGATGAAAGTACCGCAGCGGTCGCCGATCCCTTTGAACACCTCCAAGGACCAAGCATGGAGCGGAAGGCCGATAATCTTTAGCCATATTCCTCCCTTTTCCCGATGAGTTTGCAAATTCCCAACAGAGGGGTTCCATATACGACACTCCACAGGAACCTCATCAATAAGATACACCTTCTGGATACAAAAATCGGTAGCTGCCTTCTCCGTTTGAAATCGAAGTAAGAATTTGGAACCGGAGATGATCGAAAGAGCAGGCCTGACAGAATACTCCCATGTAGCATTAATCCATCGATGAATGCGTAGCAAATTCAACGAATCTTTGATAGTGTAAATCACCACCCCAAATCTATTTAAATTCTTCATAAGCGATAAGTATTGAGCGTCCGCAAACTGAAGCGGATCAAGACTTAGTCGTGAGTCTGGAGAGCCACCATCTCCAGAGAAGTTAGCACTGCTTCCTGCTGTCCCAAGCATCCCCCCCGGCTTCCTTGCAACCTCAGCATAGGACCTATCCGATCTGAGAGCACCAACTGTTCGGATGGCCGCGTTGACTCCTTTGAACCTCTTCCTAGCAATCAACCATCCCTTCTGTAAGTCACTTTCCTGTGTCTCGGTTAGAATCGACTGATGATAATCTCTCAGACGATGGCTAGTGGCGTCCTCCTTAACAACGATACCGCCAAACCTGGTAGCTTTGCACCCAAGACGGTGACACATTGATCTGCACCGGAAGTTGACATTATGGCACCGGGCACAGATCCAATCCCCCGCACGTAATACCAGAGAAGACATCTTTTTGTTTTAACAGAGTGTTTTATAGGAGAAGGCAATCGGTTGTGAAAACTTAGTAATGTTCACAGGAGATTCGGGAAGCTGATAAGAAAAGATTTTGTGGGATATTTTGCTGCACTTTAACCATTTGAATATGATGCAGCTTCAAGTTTTGAAAAGTAGTAGAAGATGACTTACTATACCCAAACATGGTGCCTCGCTCACAAACCATCACATTCTGGTTCCCAGCTCTCTTTCGTAGAAAACTTGCGAAGAGTTTTTGCCTTTGAGGAGTGATTCTTCAAAGCTATCGTTGGTGCGAAACCGACAAGCCTCTGTGGAGCGAATCCGAAGATCTTTTATCTTATTTTTCTTTTATTTTTTGTTTTAATTGAAGATTGAGAACCCTAATGCCTATCGTGTGGGATTTATGCTATTTTAGGGTTAGTGTGCGATTTTCCTGCATCACTAAGGAACAAATATAGTTTCAGATTTTTGATGAACAAATATCCGTCTATGCGGGTGATGTGCAAAGCATATGTCAGACAAAACCTAAACAAGATGCGTGAGGCTGATGCACTCTGATAGTAATCGAAGAAACAACGAAGAGAAGAATACCCTTATTAGGGTTTATTATGATGAAAACTAATAATCTATTATAATAATAAAGGAAAGAACAAAGAGAAGAACACCCTAATTAGGGTTTATTAGAGAAAGAGCAGTGGAGAAGAAGAGGGAGAGAGCAGTAACACATAAAGGACTACATCGTTACTAATTTTGATAATGAGTTACAAAAGATGACCTCTCTCTCTCTATATATATATTTATATATAGGGCTGCTTGCACAAAAACCTATTTCCAACCAATGTGGGACTAAACATATACACCATATAACTAGATTGACTTGCCTAAACACATATGGACTGATACTATTTCCAATACAACAATAATATCTCCTTTTATTATAGCTAGAGTTTTGGCTACCTCTAGCAATTGTGAGAAGTTTTTATTAGTTTATTTGTTTTAATAGTTTACTAAACTTCAATCTTACTCATTACCTTATTCATATTTAATGTTGAGAATTTGCAAAATTGAATCACCATCTTCTTTCTTTCCCCATCTTTATTTTAATGGTATTTAGCATTCCTTGATATGAGTCATTATTTGGGAACACATTCCTTCATGGTAAATGCATTCATAGATGACTTTATGTTCAAATGTATGCGTGTGACTTTACATCAGACACATTTTTTTGTCTGATGATATGCTTGTCTACGAAGAGAATCTATAGATATAATACGCTTTATATATTTGAAGCTTTGTGCCTTTTCATTTCAGTTTCCTGCAGTAACTCATATTGAACATGGTATATTTCTTGTAGGTTAGGTCCTTTTCAGAACTGTTTTTCCCATGGTTTCAGTAGTGCGCCAAATTATAAGAATAAGAGGGTAGATATCCAGCCAGTGGAGCTACCATTGCATTCTCATTCCCGAAGTCGTTACATTATTGTATGTAACTTCAACAACATTAAACACACACTCTCTCTCTCTCTCTCTCTCTCTCTATATATATATATATATATATATATATATATATATATATATATGGACAGCGGTTAGGTGCCCCAACGGGGCATGGCGCGCATGCCTCAATAATCCATGTGGTGCTCCACGTGGCACCCAAAACACTGTTTTGGTGCCACATGGAGCAAGGTTGTTTCGTTTATATCATCTTTTAAAATAAAAATTTCAAAAACTCATCCCCACCGTGCTTTTTTAGCCTTTAAATCTAGACCATTGAAACCAGTCAATGTTTGACTTTTGCCTTAAACAATTTTTTGTTGATATTTTTTTTATAGAATTTATCTAATCAAAGCATCTAAGCTCCAAATGGAACCAAAACAGTGTTTTGGGTGCCACATGGAGCTCCATGTGGACCATTGGGGCATGCTCACCGTGCCCCATTGGAGCACACAATCCTTTTCCTATATATATATATATATATATATATATATATCGTGATAAAGTAGGGAACCAGGGATTGGACCTTTGCCCTAGTGATACCCTCAAGCGTGTAGCTTGAGGTCAGGGGTTTAAATCCCATGCTTACCTATCAAAAGAAGATAAAGTAACCAACTATAGCTAACAGATCTATTTTTTCCTTATGTCCTTTCATACGTTTTTTTCTTTAGTGGATGCAATGATCTCTAAATTTTGTATTGTTTATATCTAGTCCTTGGAGTAATGTATCCGGGTTTAGTTGTACTATTGGATTCTTTGCAGCCAGCGGCTTTGCTAGTGATTGCTGGAGCAGGCATTTTAGTTCACTATAATGATGAGAGGAGAGCAGTTTTGAAAGGTGGTGTATCTGTTACTGGAATAGTTAATTCAACTCCTTTTTGCATGTATGATATATGGTTTTATGGGTTGTGTAAACAATATGACTAAATTATGTGAGTTGTGCCTCATAGGTTGCATCATTGTGACAAAATACGGCATTTTTTTTGGAAAAAAGCATATAATGTGTTTTTATTTACCACAACGTACAAATATAATATAATATCCGTATTTTTGAATAAAATGCATATTTTCAAACGTATAATACGCGTATTAAACGTGTTTTTCTCGTTTAAACTTTTCCCTTGTTTAAAAAAACTGTTTTATTTTTCCATATTTAAAAAAAAATGTTTTAAAACCTTTTATTTATTTTTTAATAATATCTCATTTTTTTTCCTGATTTTTCCGATTTTTTTGTCTTCCGTATTTTACAGTTTTTTTATGTTTCGATTTTTTCTATTTTTCCCCCGTATTTTTCCCTTTCTTTTTCCGACTTTCTCTCTTACCGTATGAAACACGTACCCGTATTTTGTCACTTTGGATGGCATAATGTTCATTCTGAATTGGTCCCTGTTTATGAGTTTACTACAAATATTGTACCCTATTTTATGATGAATTCGCTCATGTCATGTGGGTTCTCTTAGTCACATTTTCAAAAGCGGTTGGTCATGATTCATAAGTAAATAGTTGTCTAATCTAATTGAACAACATGCTATCCATAATGGGAAATACTTAGCTAATCTAATTGAACAACACTATACTCTGAATTTTTAACTGAATAACAGTCAATTTGTGAATATCTCAAACAGTCGGAAAGAGTACGGCCATACTGTTTTTCAAAATGTCTCCATTTTTCTTTCTTTCATATTTATTCAAGAAAATTTTCCATAAGAGTTGTTCTAGGTGAACTGAAAGCCTTTACCTCTTTCAGTTTATTGTCATAAGTTTATAATGATCAACTTGCATCAAGGTTTTAAATCTTCAGGTCAAAGCTGTTGGATTTGGGCCAATAAACTTGAGGAAGGAGACTAAGAAAATTGTGAATGCCATTTCTCAACAAATTCCTTCGAAAACCATAAAGAGATGCTGCAAATGAAGAAGATGCAGAAGAGGAAGATACTCTCCTTGAGATTCCGATCCATTTGGTGATGGTTTCGAGTCAAAAGGTGGTCAAACCTTTGACTAGGACTGAGGTCAGCAACCACAAGATTTTTTTCCTTTTTTTCTTCCTTATTTTTCTTTTGTTTTCTTCGACTTCATTCCATAAACAATCAGTTGTCAAACTTTTGACCTGGGCTGACGTCAGCATCCATTTTTTGTTTTGTTTTTTTTTTTTCTGTCGTCACTTCTTCATTTTCTTTCTCTTTTCTTCTTTCCTTCTTCTAGTAGATTTAGGTGATTGAGATTAGGGTTAGGGTTTGGTGAGGAGGAAAGAGAGAAGAAAAATAGGGTTGAGTTGTTAAGAGTAGATATATCATCTACATTATTACACGGATATTCATGACACGAAAATAAGTAAACCGGAGTAAGTTGCACACCCACTATGACTAAATACACCCACACATACATAAAACTACTCTTATCACCGATACTTCCCCTCAAGTTGGAGCATATATATCAATCATGCCCAACTTGGAGGTGTTATCAAACAAACGCTTTCCTCCAACAACCTTTGTGAGAATATCTGTCAACTGATCCTCAGAGCGAACTTGAGGAATGGTGATTTCCTTGGATTCAACCTTTTCTTTGATGAAATGACAATCAACCTCAATATGTTTTGTTCTCTCGTGATTTACTGGATTTTTTGTAATACGATGAGCTGCCTCATTGTCGCCATAAAGAATTATAGGCGAAGTCACATGAACCCCAAGGTCACGCAGGATATGTCTTAGCCACATACCCTGAAGGAGCTTACCCTCATGTGCTCCTTGAGACATAACTCGATACTCCCCCTCAGCACTAGAGTTAGATACCACGTGTTGTTTCTTAGATCACCAAGTTACCACATTGCCACCCATAAAAGTACAATACCCAGAGGTGGAACTTCTATTATCAAGGGACCCAACCCAGTCAACATCCGTGAAGATCTCATATCTAGGTGGCCATGATTTTCATACAATAGTCCTCTTCTAGGACTCCCCTTCAAGTACTTGAGGATCCTATAGACGACATCCAGATGAATGCTTCTGGGTGAGTGCATATATTGGCGCACCACACTCATGACATATGCAATATCAGGGCGAGTCATGGTGGGATAAATCAATTTTCTCACTAGCTTCTGATGGATCTTAGGATCCTTGACAGGTTCACCAACCTCTCCTTTCAACTTGTGATTCTGCTCAATAAGATTAACTGCCGGTTTACATCCAAGCATTCATGTATCATGAACCAGATCTAAAGTATGCTTCTTCTGAGATATAACAATCCTCTTATCCGATCTTGCCACTTCAATTCCCAAGAAGTACTTAAGAGGACCCAAATCCTTAATCTCGGAAGATCTACGAAGGTGATCTTTTAGATACAACATGTCCTCATTCGTCTCTGGTGATGATGATATCGTCCACATACACGAGGATTGTTGTAATATGTACTCCTCTCTTGATGAACAATGTGTGATCATAGTGACTTCTTTGATACCTATAACTCAGGACTGCCTCACTAAATTTTTGGAACCAAGCTCGGGGTGACTGCTTCAAACCATATATGGACTTTCTGAGCTTGCAGACCTTGTGTTTTTCATCTTCTTTGACAAACCCGGGAGGAAGAGCCATGTACACCTCTTCCTTGAGATCTCCATGAAGGAAGGCATTCTTCACATCTAATGGGGGTAAGAGACTACTCTTTGAATGCCGCAAGAGATAAGAGAACCCTTATGGTGTTAGATTTTGCCACGAGAGCAAAACGGTCCTGATAATCAATTCCTCATGTCTGACGGAACCCTCTTGCCACCAATCTGGCCTTGTACTTTTCTCCAGTACCATCAGGCTTATACTTCATAGTGTAGACCCATTTGCACCCGACTATCTTCTTTCCTTCTAGAAGATTCACCACGTCCCACGCTCTATTTTGGTCAAGAGCCGTCATTTTTTAAACTATGGCCTCCTTCCACTGTGGCTGTAACAAAGCACTCGAAACAAAGGTAGGAGGAGAAATAACATCTACAGAGGAAATGAAGGAATAATGGGAAGCAGACAAATTTTTGATATGACACATGCTTATTGATTGGATGGCGGTTGCAGGATCAAGTTCCTTTTTGAATGGCTATGGGAAGATCCAAATCAGAAGAGGGAGAACCATCATCGTAGGGGGGATCCTAAATAGTGGACTGAAAAGGAAGCTCTCCTCCATGATCCACGTCTCTTGTTTGTTCATTACTAGTGTTTTTGAATTTTTTTCTTTCATACACCAATCTTTTTCCAAATCTATCAAAGCGTGGTTCGACTTCTTCACCTTCATTGCTTTCTTCCTTATTTTCCTCATCTTCATCTATATCAATAACAGGAAGAACCTCAACAGTGTTCTCTTCCATCAACCTGGAACTCATCTCCCCCTGAAGAGGACACTGGGAGACATAAAATGGTGTCTCCTCAAAGAAGGTAACATCCATGGTAACCACAATCCGACGGGAAATAGGATCATAACATTTACACCCCTTTTGAGAAGAGGGGTACCCAACGAAGATATAGCGAGTTGCCCTGGGATCGAGGTTGAACCTTTGAATATTAGGCACATGGGCAAAGCACAAAGAACCAAAAACACGAGGTATAACCAAAAACAGATTTCTGTTCGGAAATATAAGCTTAAATGGAGATTTTCCATCAAGAACATGGAACGACATACGATTAATAAGGTATGTCACTGTAAGAATGGCCTCCCCCGGGTTAGGCAAAATGCTTGAATCTGAAAATTTTGAGAGCATTTTGAGGAGTGAGGATGTATGATTCCGGCGGGGGGAGATTGGCTGTTCGGCAATAAACGTCTTGTTGCCTGCAGTGGGTGGTGCACCGGTGGTGTTGCAGAATGGGGACTTGATGTGCTATGGTTGTGGCAATCTTAACTTCAGACGACGGATTCGCTGCCATGCGAGAGGGTGCGATGCTCATTAGAACATGAGAGTTATTATCAAGAATTGTTTGAATGTTAACTCTGCCACCAAAGGGAGGAGGTGTGGTGACAAGCAGATGATTATCTCGCAGCGTCAACGAAGAGATCTCCGTAACGGATGGAACATTGCAGGGAAACATTTCAAGAGGGCTAACCAGTTCTACCAATCACAGGTGGGTCCTACCGGCAGATCCACGCCAGACACCGGTGGGGTGCCCGCGATACGCATTATGAGGGGAAGGTTCTCGGGTTGGGGGAGTCGGCTCCTAGAATGGCCCAGCCAGTCATTAATGGTGGGCCAAGGCAAATTCCTGAAACCTTCCCTCTTGTCGTTACTGGCGATATTTATGAGGCTAATAAATTGCTTAATTATAAGAGGTGGGTCCTTCTCTCTTTGGATATTTCTAACGACAGTTACACTTTTGACTGTATTAACATTAAAGAGTTCTTAATATGGTTGCTCGACAACCATTACAATACGGTGATCACAATGTCTAAGATTTCTAAAGCCTGTTTCCTGCTGGTCTGCTGCGAGGAAGCCTATCCGGCGGTAGAGACTTCGCAAAATGTGGGGACGGTCCTGTGGGGTGGGGGGGGGGGGGACACGAAGGCCCTCTTTGTTCGGTGGGAGGAAGATATGTATAGAACTTCGCTTCAAAATGGGGAAAACGACTTCTGGCTGCGCATCCATGGCTTACCCCCTCACGCCTGGACCAACGAAGTCCTTAGTGGTATCGGAAGAAGGTGTAGGACTTTCCTCGAGACCGGCCTTTCCACTGCCATCGGGGAGGACTTCAGGTTGTCGCGGATCTCGGTGCACTCCAAGGACGCCAGGCAGATATCGCGGCGGGGAGATGTCCTCGTTAACGGGTGCCGCTACAGGTGCTGGTTCGAATTGGAGTGGGGTAAACGAATATTGGTGGCTGATAGCTGCGAAGTACGAACCGGACAGATACGGTCCGGTGATATACAAGATTTGGCGATCCGACGGAACGAAGTTCTCCGCGAGAAAGGCAGGATTGATGGGAAAAGGGAAAGATGGAAGCCTACAGAGCTTCCAGAAAACCATCGTTCAGGGATCGGGCTCCATCCCAACAGGTGTATGGTTTCGATAGCGGGCAGCTCCGCCAGGGAGGCCCACTGCCCTTTCAAATCGACGTGGCATTATAAAATGGACCAAATAGATAGGCAGGTCTTGGACCGTTGGCACTTGGCTTTCTCCAATGCTCACAAATCGCAAATGGATCACAGAAGGCTTTATAGCCAACAAATGGAGGATTGGAGGGCCCAGATCGCTCCTTTGCAATCGGCAGCATCGAAACCTGAGTCGCTTGTGCAGAGGACTGGCTGGAGGGGACAACTCGAGGTCACTGACCTTCCCGGGGAGCGATTGTCAATGGAATGCAGTCAGCTACCAACACTTGGCAGGTTGGTAGAGAAAGTTGCATGCTCATGCTTCTCTCGCACGTGTCTGCTAAAAGGTAAGGGAGCGGAATTTAATTCGGATGGGGTGACCTTTATTGCTTACGGCAGGGTAGGTGAGGCACGTGGGAAGGAAGTGGACCCCACTGTTAAGCCGACGCCTGACTCGCAAGAATTTAGGGATCGTTCTCCGGAATTGATATCTTCGTGTGTTAAACAACGATGGGAAAGGATGCCGCCTTCCGATAATGCCCAATCTCAAAGACAGACACGTGGCAGATTCCGGGGAGGGGCTGGTTACTTTGGTGATGTCGCATCCTATTCCCGTGTGAGCGGTACAGATTCTAGTGACAGATCTCGGGCAGCAGGGTCGGGTTTAGGCTTGTCGTATGGGACCAAGGCTTGGCCCAGCGGATCGTGGCCCATTATTGAACCTTCTTCTAGCGTGGTTAGGACTGTTTGTGGGCCTTTGACGTATGTTGATTCTGTCAAGCAGCCTGGGCCTCTAGGGCTGGGGCTGCATTCTTGTTTTTATAATACTTCCTTGGGTCGTGTGTGCAGATGTAGCGGAACCACGTGCGGGCCTGATTGTAAGCAATATCCCCCATCGCACTAGGCACCTACGGAGAATGGGAGGTTAGATCTCGTGGGCTGTAATTCTAATGGCTCGGATACCATCGAACAGTTTTCATCTGACTGTGAGCCCATAAATGCTTCCAAGGACGGGCTGGAGGGGTCCGAAGGGGAAAGGTTGGCTACTCTTGGTGAATGTTTAGGGGTCTCCTACAACGGTCCACGTGATGCTCTCGTCAAAATATATTGTGATATTTTAGAAAAGGAGAAGCAGATGTCCAAGGCTGAGAGGAGTAGAGGAAATAAGGGTCAGGTCAGATCTAGATGGGGGTTAGTCTACTAACGCCATAGGAAGGGTTTCAGAAGATCTAAGGGTAAAGATGTGCAGGCTCTGGGATGTGGATTCCCTTATGGGACCCCGCAGGAGTTGGAATGTGAAGTTTTTGAGTTATGAAGTTTTTATCTCTGCTTGGTTATGAAGTTTTTGAGTTGGAATGTGAGAGGGTTGGGTGATCGGGACAAAAGGTTGCTGGTTAAGTCCTTCATTAGAGGCCAGAATTTTGAGGTGATAGGGTTGCAAGAGACCAAGTGGGAATCGGTGAATGACTCGATGGTATACTCAGTTATTGGAGACAAATCGTGGGATTGGTTGGCGCTTGATGCGGCTGGTAGCAGGGGAGGTGTGCTCCTCGCTTGGGATTCCAATGTATTTAAGCTGGTGGATTCTGAGATGGGTAGTTTTTGTGGTGGCAACCCCACCTTCAGGACAGTAGAACCGGGAACCAGTGGGTGGCCATTACTGTTTATGGGCCTACGGTCAACAGTCTCAGACGCGAGTTCTTTTTTGAGCAAGTGCCTATCAACAAATGGGATTGTCCTGTTTGTGTGTGTGTGTGTGGGGGGGGGGATTTTAATACCCTCTGCAATGCGGGGGGGGGGGGGGGGGGGGGGGGAAATAGGGGTCTCATAGATCTCACGGCTAAAGATCTCTTCATGGAGTGGATTCGCAAGGCGCACTCTTTGATATGGGAATGGCTGGGGGTCGGTTTAATTGGTCGAATGGTTAGGAGGAGCCCATTTTGTGTAGACTTGACAAATTCTTATGTGGGATGAATTTTATGGATTTGATGGCAAACGCATTTGTTCAACTTTGGCACACGACTATATCGAACCATAAGCCGATTGTGCTCTCCTGCCTTGATAGTCCTTCATCGAGTACTCCTCCGGGTCCGTTTCGGTTTGTGAATGCTTGGTTGTTGGATGAGGACTTCAAGGATAGACTGGAAGGGTTGCACGACCCTGATTTCGTACCGGTATACAATTAGATTTCTGTAGTTAAATTAACCATTAGGTATCACGAGTGGCATAATAGCCCACTGGTCGAAGGCTTAAGTTATAGGCAAGAGGTCAGAGGTTCGAAACTCGATGCGTAAGTTTTGAACTTTTATTTTTCACTTTGAAATAAAAGCCTATACACCTTAGTGGGTGTGCCAGCTTAACTCTATATAATCTCCTTTAAGTAATAGAAAAGTGGGCTACTGTGACGTCTCCAAATTCACACACCGGATCAATGCGCTCACTTGGAGACATCACACTACATCACATATCCATGATCTTATATAAATCAATTATTCCATAAAGATCCGCATATAAACGCAACGGAAAAATAACTATTAAAAGTGCACGCATAAATTTTATATTTTTATATCATCATGAGAGCAATGCTAAAATATGAGATAACAACCTATTATACCAAGTTGTATGCTTACTCAAATTAAATAAAACTGAAATCAAACATAATCCATTATTAACATGAACTTGTTCATAAAAATAAATCTGAATAAATATATAAAAATCCTTCCTAATGCATAAAGAAAAACCTATAAACTAAACTTCAAATCCTTCTTTGCTCAGATCTGGATTTCCATCAATCATTGAAGCGTCTACTTCATCCACTCCATGTATAGCTGTACTCCCTGGAATCCCAAACAATGGGTCAGTTTTCCAAGTAAACTGGTATGGACCAGACATGATGAGGCTAATAGAAAAGGTCCATAACTCAAATCATTTCATAAAATTGAACAATAACAGAGATATAACATGTGACATAAAGAATAAGTAAAACAATAGAATGAAACTGAAACATAGCATTAAATCTAAATAAACATTGTGGCTTGGGTCTCTACCCTAATATCATGTATGGTTATTTTTAATTGTGCATTTAATGCTCATGAATCGGCATACATAATGGACATGGTTCTCTTTCTTAATCATTGCATAAAATGGTGCAATACCAAAAGTAAGTTTAGAAGATCAACTGGTTAATATACTTACTAAGGTTACAGGGAAAAAAAAGAAAAAAAAGAGTAGTGCTAGGCAGTGCTTTGTGCTCAGGACGGGAGACTAGATATGCGGATGGTGTCGCAACGTCAATTTCCGCTGCCGTTCTATATGTCATCGCTCCGGCTGCGACGCCACCCGAGCGTAAGGTAAGACTGTTACTTCTGCGGTTGATCGTGTTCCTCTGTCGAGGGGGGAGAGACATACCTTCCTCAATGAGTCTCAGCTTCGGGATGTGAGTAGAGGGTGGTCGGTTGTCACCAGGAGAAACAGAGTGGTGGACTCAGCCTCGTTGGTGGTGGGGGACCTTTGCCCTGGTACGACCTCTGACCATGGCGGGAAGCTTCGTCCGCTGCGGGCGCAAGTTTTGGATGACCATACCGGTCAAGGGCCTCTTAGGATTGACCTACCGCATCGTCGTGCTCTTGCGGTCAACCTCAGTTATTTCTGGGTGGTCGTCGGTGCAAACATAGATACTCTTTCCTTGCTAGCTGTGCATAGATGGGTTAATTACACTTGGGAGTTCTCTGATCAACCTAAGGTATCGTCTCTTTCCTCCTCTTCCTTCCTCCTGCGGTTTGGCTCTGAGGACCTGGTTGCAGGGTGTCTCAAAATGCGGATATTCATTGATGGCAGTCCGGTTGTTAGAAAAAGTGGGTGCCTACCGTAGGAGAGGTTCTTACTGTGAAGGAGAATGAGGGGGTATGGGTTCGGATTTTCGACCTTCCGCTACGTGTCTGGTCCCCGGCGGTCTTCCTTGGGATTGGAAACTGCTGCGGTCGCTTTATCTGGGTCGACCGGGGGTCCGCAGACCTCTGGAATACGTCTCATGCTCGCATCCTCGTCGCGGTGGAGTCGGTCGACAGTATCCCCCGCCTCGTTGATGTGCTGATCGACAGCCAGAGCTATCAGCTCGTTGTAGAACTTGACCGTCGGGAGAGGACGGTCTTCGAGCATCATCCGGTCGAAGTTGCACCGGGGGGGGTGCCCTCGGGTGCTGGCCTCGTAGATCTGCTAGTACTGGTAGTTCAGGCGTTGCTAGACCCAGTCGAACATAGATGGACTCCGGCGAATAGGTATGCGCTGACGAATGGGGCTCGCCCGGATCTATCTCTATCAGGGCTCTCGTTTCTCCCACGCCGGAGAGGCTGCTCTCACTTTCGTGGTCGCTCATTCTCCACCCGGCCAGACTTGACTCCGATCGATGCTTCCCGAGATCGCTGAGCCGTGGTGAATCGACGGCCAAGATCACCTCGCTTGTTGTGCCCGACAGCGTGGATCTGCTTGCTCAGAGGGTAGGTGAGCACAGGAGATTGTCGGAAGGGACGAAAGAGGGAAGGGATTGTACCTGGGATCCGATGCTTCTCGAGGTGGTCGGCCCTTTTCGGAGATCTGCTGCGTCTGAACATAGGAAGAAGCTGAGGGTTTATATCAGAAGAAGACGACGCTGGATGGGGCCTCGGGGAGTGAGCGCACTTCTATCGTCGACACGTGGACAACTCCTGGAAGGTTCAAGACTGTCCTCGGGGGCCTCTTTGACTTTTGCTTGCGGAACAGGTTGGAGGAGGGGGGCTTTATCTACGCAGGGGGGCGCCACGTGGCAGGTCGAGTTGGCAATCTTCGCGGGTTTTTAGGGGGGCTGCAAGACCCGACTCTGGAGCCCTCGTCTGTTGGACCTTTATGGATAGCGAGGACCCGGTGACTGCCAGTGGATTTGGAGGACCTTTTGGACTGGGGTTTTCGAGCGATCCAACACGGTGGTCCGACGGGTCTGGGGTCTTAGGCAGTTCTCCCCAGAGTTGGATCGATGCGGAGGCCCAGAGCGTTGGCCATGGTATGGATGGGGGGACCCGTCTCTCCATTTCTGATTTTAGGATGGGGACGAAGGGGAGGAGCTACCTGAGGAAGACAAGGGCCCTCTCTTGGAACAACCTCATTACCGGGGGTGCCGACACGTGCTCGGAGGTGTTGACCGATTCGGGTTCTGATGATTTGGGAATGGAGATCCATGGAATGTGCTGGCCCGACACGACAAAGGTTGGGAAGAGCAATTTAACCTGTTTGGCGCTAGAGGAGATGCAGGTACAACTTCGCCCAGATCCCACTCCATGTGCCTTGGAGGTCGAATTGATGGTGGAAATAGATCGATTGATAGAAGTGGGGCGAAATCTGGGGATGTCATTTAAGGGCTCTCAGGATGAATTGCGTGAGGTATTCAGGTCGGTTATTACGGGCCGGCAGCCAACCATTAGAAAACGATGAGACGGGTCGCGGGAACTGGCGCGGTTGCGATGGGACATGTCTGACGGGAGGAGGGCGGGGGGGAGATAATTGGTCTCCTTCTCGTCGGGTGGGCGTGAACTTGTTACAGAATGCAGGTCTTCTCTTGGAATGTAAGAGGATTATGTGATTGACAGAAGCGGGCGGAGGCTAAGCAGGTGATTGTGGGGTTTAATCCGGTTATTGTCACACTACAAGAAACTAAGTGGGGTACCTGTGATAGGCGAAGGGTTGCTTCGGTATTGGGGGGGAACAGCTGGGATTGGGTTGGTGTCGACTCCGTTGGTGCTTCTGGAGGGATTCTTGTGGCCTGATCGACAGTTCTGTTTGACAAGGTTGACGAGGAATTGGGTTGGTACTCGGCCTCTGTGGTGCTACAGGACAAAGTGAAGGGGAAATTATGGAGTTTTGCTGGTATTTATGGCCCAATTGCTGATCGGGAGAGGGAGGAGTTCTGGTTAGAACTACATGCTCTGGCTGCTCGTTGGGATTTCCCGCTCTGCCTTGTCGGGGACTTCAATGCTATCCGATGGGATTCTGAGAAGCAGGGTGGTCCCGCTAATCAGGGGGTTATGAGGGATTTTAACTCCTTCATTGGGGACTGGGGCTTGTTCGATATTCCTCTGGTTGGGGCGTAGTTCACGTGGTCGAGTCCGCAGGCTTCGCCGTCCCTTTGCAGGCTGGACAGATTCCTGTGCTCTACGGATTGGCTGGACATATTTCAAGGGGCTCACTTGGTAGCTTTTGCACGGGCCATTTCGAACCACCGCCCTATTGGGCTTACTTGCGAATCCCGAGGTAAAGGCCCGGCTCCTTTTCGGTTCGAAAACATGTGGTTAATGGATGAGAGGTTCCGGCAGAAGATTCAGGGATGGTGGTCGGAGCATATGCCCAACGGGACGGCTGCCTTAAGGTTCATCTCTAAGCTTCGGCGGTTAAAGGATAGCATCAAGGCCTGGAACAGAGACGAGTATGGGAGGGTGCAAGTTAGGAGAGAAAACATACTTTCTAAGCTGAGAGTGCTTGATAATTTGGAGGAAACCAGAAACTTGTCGGGGGAGGAGAGGGAGAGCAGATTGCAGGCTAAGGTGGAGTTCAAAGAGGTTTGTAGGGCCGAGGAAGTGCTTTGGATGCAGAAGGCGAAGGCCCGATGTTTCAAAGAGGGGGATGCCAACACGAAGTACTTTCATGCGATTGTTAATGCTCGTAATAAGCAAAAGTATCTGGGGAGCATCACGGTGGACGGGATGACGTACTTGGGACACGATCAGGTGCGAGACAGTATAGTTGGCTTCTACGAGCGATTGTACTCTGATGACGGCCTCCCGAGGCCGGGTTTGGATGAGCTTGTTTTTCCCGCTCTCTCGGTCGAGATCAACACGGGATTGGAGAGTGTTTTTACGGAGGATGAAGTTTGGACTGCGATCAGATTCGGGGGCAGAAACAAAGCGCCGGGGCTGGATGGGTTTACTATGAAATTTTACCACACCTTCTGGGAGGTTATTAAGATGGATCTGATGGACGTTTTTCGCGAGTTCCACTCGACTGGCTTTGTGGGGAGAGCTTTAAACTCTACCTTTATTACCCTTATCCCAAAGAAGCAAGGGGTTAAGGATATTTCCGACTTTCGACCTATCAGCCTGACTAATTGCCTGTATAAAATTATTTCTAGGGTGCTGGCCAACAGAATGAAATGGGTGATGGGCCTTATCATTTTGGAGCATCAGGGGGCCTTCGTTCGTGGTAGGCAGCTGACGGATTTAGTGGCGGTCGCTAACGAGACTATTCACTCGGCCTTTGTTTACCGAAGGCCAGCTGTGGTTTGGAAGGTGGATATGGAGAAAGCTTATGATCGGGTGAGCTGGGAGAATTTGGATTACATGTTGCAGAGGGTGGGTATCGGGGCCATTTGGAGGAAGTGGATGTGTGGTTGCTATTCATCTCCGTGGTTTTCTGTTCTGGTCAACGGTACGTTTGCTGGGTATTTCAAGTGCTCTAGGGGTCTCAGGCAGGGGGACCCTCTCTCCCCTTTTCTATTCAACCTGGTTGGGGAGGCTTTATCCGGGTGATTAGTCGTGCAAAGGACTTGGGCAGGCTTGCTGGAATTCAGGTTGGAGAGCAGGGCAGAGCCATCACGCACTTGCAGTATGCGGATGATACTATTCTATTTGGGTTGGCTGATTTGACTGAGCTTCGCACAATGGCTGATGTGCTATCGGTGTTCGAGGCTGTGTCGGGACAGCGGATCAATCTCTCTAAATCTACTGTCTTCGACGTTGGGGTCGATGAGGAGTCCCTGGTGCTTCTCGCGGAGTCGGTGGGATGTGGTATTGAGAGGCTGCCCATTACATACCTTGGACTGCCGCTTGGGATTAGGAAACCTTCGAGCCGCGACTGGCAGCCGGTTGTGCAGAGGTTTGAGCAGCGGCTGTCCTCTTGGAAAGGAAGACTTCTGAGTATTGGGGGGAGACTGATATTGGTTAAAGCGGTGTTATCCTCGACACCAATATTCTTCATGTCTATGTTCAGATGCCCCACCAAGATTCTCGGTCGTCTCGAGAGTATCCAAAGGTCTTTTCTCTGGGAGGGGGCAGGCTTAAATAGGAGATATCACCTGGTGAATTGAGACACTTGTCAGTTGCCGTTTGCTTACGGCGGTTTGGGAATCCGGAACCTTAAAAGAACAAATCTGGCGCTTCTAGGTAAATGGATTTGGAGAGCAGGGAGGGAGGAGGAAAGGGGAAGTCTGTGGTGGCGGGTCCTTAGCGAGAAGTATGGGCTTTCTTGGGGTGGTTGGGGGATTCAGCTTTCTATCCACAGGAGTACCTCGCGATGGTGGAGAAAGATTTCGCGTGTCTGGGAGTTTATGGCGAAAGGAGTTCAATATAGCTGGGGTTGTGGCTCGCGGATTCGATTTTGGATCGATAACTGGCTGGAGGTGGGGCTGCTTAAAGATATATATCCAGATATTTATGCCTTATCGATGAACCCTGAGGGCAGGCTTAACGAGTTCGTGTCAACCATTGGTGGGAGGTGTGTTTGGGATGTTGTCATCAGAAGGCGTCTTAGGGACTGCGAGGTGGGGCTCTATCTCGATCTTCTGAGTACGCTGTATGGGGCAAAGCAAAACAGTTCACGGGCTGACCAGAGGATCTGGGTCATAAATCATGACGGGAAGTTCAATGCCAAATCGCTATATCGATGGTTGTCGCGACGTCCGCTTATCAGGTTTGAGGGTAGCTGGTTGTGGAAAGAGCCTATCCCGCTTAAAATCCGCTTCTTTGTTTGGGCGTTGTGTAAGAACAGAATTCTTACTAGGGACCAGCTGTCTCGACGAGGAATGGATGTCCCGAGTTCGTGTGTTATGTGTTCTGAAGGGGAGGAGTCTGCGTCTCACCTTTTCATACATTGTCGTATGGCCCATGAGGTGTGGGGAGCCGTCCTTAAAGATTTTGGTATGTCTTGGTTTATGCCGCAGTCGTCGTATTCGCTGTTGCTCAGTTGGGATGATGTGAAGCTGATGGGGGAAGGTAGGCTTGCTTGGAGGGCGGCGATGTTTGCATTTTTTGGTGTCTATGGCATGAGAGAAACCTCAGAATTTTTGAAGAGAAGTCGAAACCAGTCGGCATGGTCATAAGGTCGGTTGTGGACCTGGTCAGGTTATGGGCTGGGAGGGGGACGATTGGGGACAGCTGTTGCAATTTCTTGTGGGACCCGGGTTAAGGGGTCTCCGTTCCCATTTTGGCGGTTACTGTTCCTCCTTTTTTTTTTTTCTTTCGCATAGCTTCTTTTTCCCTTTTCCTTTTCTTTGATTATGTATCTCGATTGTATTGGGTTTCAGCACCTTGCTGGGTATTAATACAATTCTGATTACTGATAAAAAAAAAAGTATCTACGTTAACCTTCAAATAACTTCTCTTCAGTTAAGTAGTAAGCTTAAAATTAAAGACCTTCTCCATCTCTTCAATCTTATCATTAATGCATGGATGCATAACTTTTATTACTTGTCATTCTTATTCATGTTAATTCCTCTAGCATAAGCCCATAGAAATTCTATCATAATCATAGAAATATTTTGTTTTTATGTGTCATGTTGTAAACGTATCTTTTCACTTTTATGAATGCGATGAATGTACATGCATAGAAAAATTGGAAATCAATCGATCATACAATAGCTTTTTCACTTGTTTAGGCTTAACACATCATAAATATGTAATTTCTATCGATTCCTACTTGTTTCATATTGTGTAAATCAAACATCCTAGCTTGCATGAATTCTAAGCAATAAAACAATAATGAACACAAATAAACCCTTAAGCATGATGATTAAACATAGAAATTCATTGCTTGCATCTTAGACAATTATGAAATTCCTAACAAATTCTGAATTATGGGCAGATTTTGGATTCTAAACAGATTCTAGATTCTAGACAGATTCTGGATTCTAAACAGATTCTGGATTCTGGACAGATTCTGGATTCTAAACAAATTCTGGATTCTGCACAGAATTTCGTGGTCAATCACGAAACCCCGTGTACCATCGAAAATCCGCGATTAAGTATAAAAATTTATCAATCTAATATGCAGAATATTCATTAAATGAAATAAACCCTAATTTCTATTTTATTTTGGGTTATCTACGTCTCCGATTAATCTCAACATGATTTCTCCATTCCTCTAGTCTTCGTGTAAAATTGACGTAATTCCTCTCCTTGATTCAATCCGAAGCTTTAATCCGAAATTCGGTCGTGTCGTAAACTCCTCTCACGTTCTTCTTAAGCCTTCAAACCGAAAACTTTAGGGTTCCTCTTCTAATTCTCCTTCTCTAGAATTTTCTCTCTCTCTCTCTCTCTCTCTAAGGTTATTAGGTAATAAGAGTTATATAAAAAATTCTGTAATTTGATCTCTATATTTATAATACTTTATGATTTCCTATTTTATTTTTAATTCTATTTAGTATGCTTTAAGGTTTCCTATTTGATATCTAACTCTATTTAGAATACTTTGAAGTTTCCTATTTAAGATCTAACTCTATTTAGAATACTTTAAGGTTTCCTATTTAAGATCTAACTCTATTTAGAATTTCCTACATGGGTCTTAAGTGATTCTATGGGCCTTTAATTACTTAATGGGTCTTTAATTAGTTATTGGGTCTTTAATTACTTAATGGGCTTTTAGTTAGTTTACTAACATATTTTAAAAGTTCATTAAACATTACTAAACACACCCTAATTATTACTAACACATATTAAAGGCTTTTAGGGTAATATTAATTTGAACAATTAATTATCATGGGCCATTATTAAATAAAGTAAGCATTATATTCATGTGTAACAACTAATCACATGCATCAAATCGATCAACTAATCATAATACAAATCTAGCAAATAATTAAGGATTAAATAACGAAAAATCACAGTCGTTACAGTTACGGAGAAACCTAATCATAATCCCTTCGAAAATTCTCCTTAAGAAATGAACCGAAGGAAAACCTGCTCTTTCTTCCTTTTAGAAAACCCTAGCCGTCACATCTCTCTTCCTCAACCCTAAAGATCTTTTGGATATTTATCTAGATCAAGGAGGAAGAAGATAGGAGCATTAGACGGATGAGAGTTTTTGACCCAAGTCACCTAAAGCATCGATCATCGTAGATCTATTGTTCATACCTGAAAGGTAGATATCATGGTTCGTTATTATAATTCTATTTTCTAGAAGTTTAGATCTTAGTTAATAATTGTTTGGTTTTCACATACTTCATCCGGGTTCGATTTCGGGATAGAAAAGAAAATTAGATTTTCTTCACACTCGCACAAGGTTGCTCGAGCAAGAATCACTTTCGCTATAGCGAGAATGCTTCAGGATCAAGGTCAAATTTTCATGCGAATCTCGCTCGATCGAATTTGGTTGTCGCTTGAGCGAGGTGCTGAATGTTGCACAGAAATAGTTTTGTGATAAGTCGCTCGAGCGACACCTGCTCGTCGCTGAAATAATCCGACTAGATAATCACTTAGAAATTTAGTTGTGGAAATGATAGTAAGACCTTCTGAACTTTGAATTCTGAATATCGATGTCAAGATAGTCATTGTAAATCATATTTGATTAAGATGTAAATTGTTTTGTGTATCACCTATTGAGCTCGTGAACTTTTAGCTAACCCCGACACTGTGTCACAGGTAACGAGGCTGTCAAGGACTCTAGTTTACTGGAAGACGTGGAAGATCTTCTGCCGGAGAGCTTCTATCCTTAATTGATTTTTGATCTCATTACTCGGTACAATTTTGGATGTTATTATAACATTGGGTATATTGTTTTTCTACCACTGTTTAGGTGACGTACGACCGTCACCAGTGGTATTTGTTGAACTAACATTTATTACTTTATGCTGATTGTTCAGTTCAGTTATTGTGGCTTGATCTCTATTGATACCAGGGCAAATTCTGTATACTGATCATGACCTATGATCTAATGACCTGGAAACCCGAAAATTTGGTTTAGAAATTTCAGGTCGTTACAGCTGGTATCAGAGTGATGGCTTTAGGTTCTGTCTAGACACAAGTTGGAATTTCATGATCTCCGTTGACTTGTTCCTTGTTCAATTCTTACAGATCTTAATGGCCCCACGCCGTAGACCAAGGAATGTTTGTACGGAGGGTACCTCAAGCGGAGCAGGAAATGCCACTGGTCCGAATAGCATTCCCTTGGGAGGAAATAACCAAGATCGCGTCGGACAACTGTTGGAAACCATGGCTAACTCAATAGCGTAGCAAACCACCCTGCTTGCGTCAAGGCAACCACCCTCAGGTTTCCAAGAGTTCTGAAGGATGAAGGCTCCCAGCTTCATGGGGGAAACAAATCTGAGTGAAGCTGATAAATGGTTGAATCAAATGGAGAAGATCTTCCGTGTGATACCCTGCACGGAAGACGAGAAAGTGAGATGGGCATCTTTCCAACTCGAAGGAGAGGTAGACCCTTGGTGGAAATCATTGGAAAGGACCAGAGAATAGGAGATCCCAAATACATCATGAACGTGGGCCCAGTTTACTGAGGCATTCAATGAGAAGTACTTCCCAAAAGTCATTAGAGATCAATGGGAAGTAGATTTCATTTCCTTAACTTAAGGGCAAATGAAGGTAGCTGAGTATGAAGCGAAATTCATGAGACTCGCGATTCACGCCACAACACGTGGCAACAGAAACAATGAAGGCCAAGAAATTCGAACACGGTCTGAAACCGAACATCCAAGAGAATCTCTTTATTTAAGTTGAGGACCTACGCAGAAGTCTTGGATAGAGCCCTCATCGCTGAACGCGATATAGAAAATATATACAAGCAAAGAGAGCTGCAGAACAAGAACAAAGGGGGTCAGGCACAATCTTTCAGCGACGATCAAGCAAACAAAAGGACTAAGTTCTCAGCTCCAGTGCCGGCTCTACCAGCACCAACCACGAACATCAGGCAGATGTCTTCTGCGAAGTCCTTCCACCCCACATAGTCTACAACAACCGAAAGTGTCAGTGGCACAAAAGACGCCATATTCCACTACATTCGTGCCTCCTGAATCATGCCCCCGATGTGGGAGGCGTCACAAGTTAGAGAATTGCAGATGGACCACTGGCGCATGTTTCCGTTGTGGCCAGAAGGGACACTTGATAAACTGATTGCCCGAAGAAGGGCAAAGAACATATTGCATTAGCTTCCAATCAGAGGTTCTCTCGACCTGTAGTCCAGGGTCGTGCTTACGCGGTTTCCACATGCGATGCTCAAGCTACAAACGGCGTCATTCAAGGTATAACCAAAAATTTTCTTTTATAATAGTTGAATTTATCAATTTTAATTAAATTGGTGAACAGCCCTGACAATTATTCAAATTGTGAAATTGCATGAACACTTCATCATACAACGTAGAATTGATCGATTTAACTACATGAACTCTAGGTACCCTACAAATGTATCAGAGTAGTGATATTTTTCAGCACAAGGCATGGGTACTAATAGACCCTGGTTCTATGCATTCCTTTGTGACCCCTCAATTTGCCACCGAATTGAGTGCTACACCTGAATCACTGAACTTCATCTTGTCCGTGTCAATTCCAACAGGGAATTCAGTTAGCATCGATACCATTTGCCGGTCGGTCATCATTCCGATTGAAGACCATGAGACAACGGTCGATCTAATTACCTTGGATATGCAAGGATTTGATGTGATCCTTGATATGGATTGATTGTCCACTTACCATGCGAGTGTGGACTGCCTCCGGAAGGTAGCCACCTTTCGTCCCATGAAGGGTGCGCCTTTCCAATTCTATGGCATTAAATCAAACGTCGCACCGTTCGTCCTAGCCATTTGAGCTCAACGATTATTGGAAGAAGGATGTCATGGTTACCTCGCCTTCATGCAAAACCAATGTGAAGAAAAGAATAATATCGCAGACATTCTCGTTGTATGTGAGTTTCCGGACGTATTTCCTGAAGACCTGCCTGGACTGCTATCAGACAGGGAAGTCGAGTTCGCAATTGATTTATCCCCAGACACGGAGCCAGTATCTAAAGCCCCATACCGTATGGCATCGGCCGAACTGAAAAAACTCAAGGAACAATTACAAGAATTCCTAGATAAAAGGTTCATAAGACCGAGCGTTTCTCCATAGGGCGCACATGTTCTATTTGTCAAGAAGAAAGACGGGTTGATGAGGCTATGCATCGACTATCGTTAGTTGAATAAATTAACGATCAAGAATTGTTACCCTTTTCCTCGAATTGATGACCTCTTTGATCAATTGTAAGGAGCAAAGTTCTTCTCGAAGATAGACTTAAGATCAGGTTACCATCAGTTGAAAGTGAAGGGTCGAGACATTCTGAAAACCACTTTCCACACTAGGTATGGACACTACGAATTTTTAGTCATGCCTTTTGGTTTAACAAACGCACTAGCATCATTCATGGACCTGATGAACAGACAGTTCTAACCACAACTTGACAGATGTGTGGTTGTCTTCGTAGACGACATCCTCATCTATTAAAAAACAAGAGAAGATCACGAACAACATTTGTGTATCGCCCTTCAGACACTTCGTGATCATCGATTGTATGAAAAGTTAAGTAAATGAGAGTTTTGGCTACAAGAAGTCAGTTTCATAGGGCATGTTATCTTTGAGGCAGGCATAACCATCGATCCAGCTAAAATCGAGGCCATTATGAAATGGGAGCAACCGAAAACGGTATCAGAAGTTCGCAACTTTCTGGGTTTGGCCAGGTATTACAGAAGATTCGTTGAAGGCTTCTCAAAAATTGTAGGACCACTCACCCAGCTCACAAGGAAGAATACAAAGTTTGAATGGAACGATTCATGCCAAAAGAGCTTCCAAGAGCTTAAGAACAAGTTAACTTCCGCACCGGTTCTTGCCAAACCATCAGGCAGTGGAGGCTTCGTGGTATTCAGTGATGCGTCACCCAATGGATTGGGTGTGTACTCAACCAACACGAAAGGGTTATTGCTTACGGCTCTCGACAACTCAAGGACCATGAGAAGAATTATCGGACGCATGACTAAGAATTGCCAGCAGTTATTTTCGCCCTAAAGATTTGGAGGTACTACCTCTACGGAGAAAGGTTCGAAATCCTAACTGATCATAAGAGTCTTAAATACCTCTTTACTCAGAAGGACTTGAACATGAGGCAAAGGAGATGGATGGAATTCCTCAAGGACTATGATTGCTCCATTCAATACCACCCCGGAAAAGAGAATGTAGTGGCAGGCGCATTGAGTCGAAAGTCCTCTCTGCTCAATTGTCTCATCTAGTTACGAGAATGAACAGATGGAGGTTGTTCGAAGATATATCTCTATACGATACGAAGTTCGATGTGAAGGATCCAAGAGCCTTAATAGCCAATATTACCATCTGACCGACGTTCTTCAATAACATACACGAACTTCAGAAAACCGATGAGGATCTTATGGCTATCATACAGGATGTGACCAATGGAAATAGACTAGAGTACTCCCTTAGGGAGGACGTTTCGTTACTTTTCGGAGGCTGATTGTGTGTACCGGCCGATCCTGACCTTCGACATAAGATATTAGAAGAAGCCCACAAATCAAAGTACGCTATCCACCTCGGCTGTACGAAGATGTATCAGGACCTGAAGAACTTCTGATGGAGAGGTTTGAAGAAAGAAATAGCGGAGTACGTATCAAGATGTCTGGTATGTCAACAGGTGAAGATTGACCATCGAAACCCCTTCGGGTTGTTGCAACCTTTACTGATACCTGAATGGCAATGGGAGGCTATTTCCATGAATTTCATCCTCGGGTTACCGAAAACCTTGAAAGGACATAATGCAATATGGGTGATCGTTGATCGCTTAACCAAATCTACTCATTTCCTACCATACAGTACGAAGCATATAGCCAGTCAACTCGCAGAATTATATATCAAGGAAATCGTCAGATTACACGGTATTCTAGCTAGCATCGTCTCGGACAAAGATCCATTGTATTCAAAAGTTTGGCAATGGTTCCAAGAGGGAATGGGCTTGAGACTGGACTTTAGTTTTGCATTTCACCGACAGACAGATGGCCAGACAGAAAGGGTGAATCGGATTATCGAGGACACGCTTCGGACTTGCATTTTAGATTTCCAAGGGTCGTGGGACGAACACCTCCCATTGATTGACTTCGCTTACAACAATAGCTATCAGGCAAGCATTGGGATGACCCCTTTTGAAGCGCTCTGCGGTTGGAGATGCAAGTCTTCGCTCAATTGGGAAGAGACCGGAGAGAAGTTCTTATTGGGCCCAGAGGTTATCGAAGACACAACCGAAGCAATTCGGTTGATCCGCGAAAGATTGAGGGTCGCACAGAGCAGACAAAAGAGCTACGTCGACCTAAAGAGGACAAATATTGAGTTTCAGGTAAAACTTAAGTGAGAATTATTCACGTTACTTTCCCTAACGTTTATACCCATTATTGAGACAATGACTTTTTCCAGAAAGGAGATAATGTTTTCATCAAGATCTCTCCCACGAAAGGCGTAATGAGATTCGGAAAACGGGGGAAGTTAAGCCCACGCTACGTCGGACTCTTTGAAGTATTGGGGCGAGTCGGCGAAGTCGCCTACTGGATTGCCTTGCCCCCTCAACTCTCAGACATGCATAACGTCTTCCATACATCCATGTTGAGAGCATATATGAAGGATCCGACCCTTATCTTGGGCTATCAACCCATTGAGATCTATGAAACCAACCCATTGAGATCCACTAAGATATGACCATTACAGAAGAACCGATGCAGATCCTGGATCGTAAAGAGCAAGTTCTGCGTACGAAATGGATCCCTCTTGTACTCGTGAGGTGGAAAAATCATTGTTCCAAGGGAGCTACCTGGGAACGCGAGTCGGATATCTATGACAAACACCCTCATCTTGTTGAATAAGGTATGAAAATATTGGGTGAAAACGAAAAGTCAATGGAAATTGTAATGAAACTTGATGTCAGTGAACAAAGTAAGCACATTCAAAAATTTTAACTTTCAGAAATTCTGAAGCTTTCCGCTCGAGCGAACTTAGTTTTCGCTCGAGCGAGTTTCCCCAGAAAAATCACTTGAAACTTTCGGATATTGTTTGCTTGAGCGAAAATTGATTTCCGCTCGAGCGACTTCCATCATTCTCTACAGGTTAAACCTTCTGTCGTTTATTGCTCGAGCGACATTTAGTTGCCGCTCGAGCGATCCCAAAACCGACTCTTTGTATTTTGCAATTTGCTCGAGCGACTACTAATTGCCGCTCGAGCGATTTCAAGAGTTATATTTTTTTTGATCGGTAAAAAGTATCCATTCCATAAAAATAGTGAGAAGATGGAAGATTACAGAAACACGCAAAAAACCATAAAAAAACAGCAGCAAAGAAAGAGAAAAAAAAACAAAGAAGGCAACCCTCCAGAAGGGCAGCTAGGATCCGCCCCCAACCTCAACACACAACAGAAAAACGGAGGGTCACAAACGCAAATCTTCAATCCCCTGCCCCCCATATTTATCCAACAAGATCTAATGGCACATCAGATCTTTGATATGACAAAGGATGGTGCCGATGGGGCGACGTTTGTGACTAAAAACTTTGTTATTTCGTTCAAGCCAAATGGTCCATATAATTGCATAGGTGCCCACCCTCCAAAAAGCTCATTGCGGACAGTTCCATCTTAATCCATTCCAAGAGATGAGAAAGGCCGGCAGGTTCTCTGGGACAACCCAGCTAAGATCAAAGGACTTCAGAATTATGCCCCATATCTTAGTAGCACCCAACAATGTATGAACAAGTGGGAGATAGATTCTTCCATGAGAAGACACATTGGGCATCTCTTCCGGAGAGGTTTGCCCCGAGTGATCAGCTGGTCCATCGTCAAGATGCGCCCCCTTATTGCCATCCAAAAGAAAAACTGAACTTTGGGGGGATCGGTGCCTTCCAGATGAAGAACCATTCCACCTTAACAAGGGAGCCCATGGTAGAAAAACTTGACCGAGAAATTTCCATTTTTGCTGACCAACCAAAATCTCGAGTCAATGAGATTACGATTCGGAGCAAAGCTATACAATGCATTCATCAACCTAAGGAACTGATCCATCTCATCTTCCCTCAAAGCCCTCCTAGTGTTCACCTCCCACACCTGGGAAACACTATTGGAAAGGAAGAAATCCGCAATGAAGCCATGAGGATCGGCCGCCATGCTGTAAATTGAAGGGAACATCGATCTAATTGGGTATAGGGATAACCAAGGATCTTCCCAAAAAGAGATCCGAGAGCCGTCACCCCAGCTATATCGGACCCATCTAAAAAATTCTTTCGAAATCAAACTAACATCTTTCCACCATGCTGAAACGTTCCTGGTTCGGTTGGTGTTAATCCCCCAAGATCCCGGTTGGCTTCCATATTTTTTGATGAGAATTGACCTCCATAATCTATTCTAGTCAGATAGATTTCTCGCCCGCCACAATCATTTACCGAGAAGAGCCAAATTGGTTCAGTGGAGATTCCTAATGCCAAGACCTCCACAGTATTTAGGTAGTTGGCATATCTCCCAAGCCACCAAGTGGTATTTTTTTCCCGAATCCGCACCTTCCCACAAAACCCTCCCAATCTTCTCGAGGGCATGAATGTTCTTCATCGGGCAGTTGTAAGTGGACATGAAGAAGATGGGTAGGCTGGAGAGAACCGAGTTCAACAGTTGAAGACGCCCCCAAGTTCTTAGGAATTTCCCCTTCCAGGCAGCCTGTTTCCTTTGGAATCTCTAAATGACGACCTCCCAATCGCTAGCCTTCGGCTTCCGAGTCCCGAGAGGAAGGCCCAGATAGGAGATTGAGAGAGGCGAGGCGACAGACATCGCCATGGTGGCCAGAATCTCTGCAGCCCCGTGCTCCAAATTGATACTGGAAATAGTCGATTTCATCAAGTTGACCCTTTACCCTGAAACAACTTCGTAAATTACAAGGACATTGGCCAAGGCTGTTATTTCCTCGGGATCTCAGCTTTATCAAACAATACCTTATCGTCGGTGTACTGGAGGTGAGTTATGACGTTGCTGCCCACTGAGATACCCGAGATCTGATTCAGCGCATGGGACTAGCTGATGATAGCCCCCAAAGCCTCCCCGACCAAATTGAAGAGGAGAGGAGATAGAAGATCACCCTGTCTCAAGCCTTGCGAACTTTTGAAGTATCCGACCTGTTGACTAACACTGAGAACCAAGGCGAGGAGACACACGCTCTCATCCATTTTCTCCAAGTATCGCCGAAGCCAAAGCGCTTCAGCATATAATCGAGACATTCCCAATTATACCCGATCATAGGCCTTCTCCATATCCACCTTCCAAACAAAACTCGACACAAGCGACGAGGCAGCCGAGTGGACCACCTTGTGAGCAATGACCGCCATATCGATGAGTTGACGGTCCTTGATGAACGCCCCTTGCATTTCGGAAACAATTGAGCTCAAAATCCACTTAAGGCGGTTTGCAAGCACCTTCTCCAGAATTTTGTATAGGCAGTTAATGAGGTTGATAGGGCGAAAATCTTGAATATCGGTTGCACCCTCTTTCTTTGGAATCAACGTGATGAAAGTCGAGTTTAGTGCTCTACCAACAACTGCCCTAGAGTGGAATTCCCTAAAAAATTCGAGGATATCGGATTTAAGGCAAGGCCAGAAGCAAACAAAAAATTCCATGTTGAAACTGTCCGGACCCGGCGATCTATTTTTCCCACTCCGCTTGATAGCCTCCCAAATTTCTGTTTCCACAAACGGCCTTTCCAAAACATCGCTATCAGCTTGGCAAATAGAAGGGAAAGAAGGACCATCTAGCTGTGGTCTGGTCCACCCTTCATCTTGGAACAACTTACGATAGAAGTCCGCGATTTGAGTTTTAATCAGCTCCGGATCCGCGAATTCAGCCCTGTTCACCACAATCCTAGTGAGGATCTTTTTTCTGGATCTGGCTTTTGCTACCGCATGGAAGTATTTAGTGTTGTTATCTCCAACCCTCAGCCAATGGACTATAGATTTTTTTTTTTTTTTTTTTGAAACGGTAACAAAGGCATATATTTAAAAAGAGCAGCTACAAAAAGCAAAAGTAAGAAGAACACACCTTGGCGGGTAGTAAGATGCTATCCAATCAAAGCAGTTACAAAGTAAGACCCGAGCCCCCCTAATAGAAACTCACGCCCATGGCCAAAGCAGGGCCGATGATGGAAGCCAGAATCCCATCTCCACCAGGCACTTAGGCAAAGCAGTCTTCCCACAAGGTGAGGAAGTGGAGGAGGCCGTTGTTGAACGTCGCAATCTTGGTGGCGTTCCAGTTGATCACTAGCTCTTTAACGTCCCTGATGATCATCGTAAACGGTTTTGCCTTTCACTTGAAGATCCTGTTGTTTCTTTCCAACCAAATCGCCCAGAAGACCGCGTAAATTGTTAGCGGCCATAGACCTTCCTCTAGTCCTCAAACTTCATCTCTGTCCACATTTCCATCATCTGCCCGGGCCAACACGGAAGGAGCCACTCGACCTTGAATATCTTGAATATCTTCTGCCATATAGATCTGGCGGTGGGGCAGTGTAAAAATATATGTTCAATGGATTCTCTCCCCCGCATACGCATAAGACATTTGTTCGTTACTGGGATGTTTCTTCTATTCAATTGGTCCCTGGTGAGGATTTTCTTCTTGTCAGCCAACCAGGCAAAAAACCTAATCTTCGGCGGCATGTTTGCCTTCCAAAAGCCACACCATCTCCTTGTGCCCGCTTATAAAAGGATTTGATAGTGAAATTTCCTTTGTTGGAGTGTTTCCAAAGCCTCTTATCCCTGTTTTCCGCATTAGGAGTTGCTTTTCCCAGGAGGTTCAAAAGCGTTTGGAATTCTTCCCCTTCCCATTCCCTCAGTTGACGTCTCAACTATATATTCCATTGCACATTTCCTTCGGATATGTGTGCCAAAGAGCGTACCAGAGTCTCTTTGTCAGCTGTTAAATTGAAGACTGTCGAAAACCTCCGGAAAAAAGTTGATCTCCCATTCAAACATCCTTCCAGAACTTAATCCTCCGGCCGTCCCCCCAGCAGTTCCATTCGAAATGTCTTGTGCGGCCCTGTTAGTTGCCTTCCACCAGGTCGAAACTCGGTTGGAAATAGTAACATCCCCGGTCTCCTCCCCATATTTAGTCGTGACAACTTGGTGCTAGAGGTTGGTTCTTTCCTTTTCCTCTTCCATCCTCCACTTCCACTTGGCAAGAACGGCCATGTTCATCAACTTCCGATTCCTGATTCCTAGGCCCCCATAGTCCTTGTCCTCGCAACACTGGTTCCACTTGACTAGGTGAATATTCTTCCGGTCACCAGCTCCTTCCCAAAGGAAATTCTGGACAATTTTTTCCAACTTCATAGTGTTCGCAGCTGGTGCTCTAAGAAAAGACATCATGAATATCGATATGGATGCAAAGGTCGATTTTATAAGGGTCAACCTTCCCCCATGGCTAAGCAATTTACTCTTCCAAGTCGCCAATCTTCTTTGGAATCACCTAATGATATTATCCCAAACACGCTCGCCGTTTCTCCCGGTTCCCAGAGGGATCCCAAGGTATGGAATAGGAAAATTAGCTACATGACATCCCAACCTCCTTGCCACCCTCTCAGTTACCTGCTGCTGAATATTAATACCCGAAATACTTGACTTGTGCAAATTAATCCTTTGCCCTGAAACAACTTCAAAGATGGTTAGGATGTCCATGGTTATCCTTAGTTCCTTGTCCCCCTCGGTTCTGTTGCAGAACACCAAGGTATCATCCGCATACTATAGATGAGAGACCGACGGTCCGAGTTCCGCAGTGCTGAAGCCCTTTATTAGATTAAGCTCTTCCGCCCTCTTAAACAGATTATGCAACGCCTCCCCCATGCAATTAAAGAGCAGTGGAGAAAGCGGATCCCCTTGTCTAAGGCCTCTCTTGGTGCGGAAATACCCTTGCGGAGCTCCATTAACCAAGACCGAGAGGCAAACCGACGAGTAGCAACCTTTCATCCATCTTCTCCACTTTCCACCAAATCCCATCCTTTGAAGCACATAATCCAAGAAAGGTTGGGATGTCATGGACACCCAATAAGGCTAATGGGGCGGTACTCCTTTCTCTTTACGCTTCTTAACCGAGTGTATAGTTTCAGCTGCCACCACAACAATATTCATGAGTTGTCTTCCTGGTATGAAAGCCCCTTGCACATTAGGTATGAGCTGATCTATGACCCTCTTAAGGCGGTTGGCCAGCACCTTGGCTATTATTTTGTATGCACACCCAATAAGGCTAATGGGGCGGAACTCCGACAAGGAGGTGGCCCCTTCACGTTTCAGAATGAGCGTCAGGAAAGTGGAGTTGAGCGTCTTAGCCACTCTCCCCGTCTCGTGGAATTCTTGTAACATAGCCATAAACTCGGATCTGATAGTGGACCAGCAATTCCTATAGAATTCAGCGGTGAACCCATCCGGCCCTGGCAATTTGTTGCTGCCCATACTATTAAGCGCCTTTCTCACCTCATCTTCATCAAAAGTTCTTTCCAGTTCGGTGGCTTGACTATAGATTTTTGTTTCCAGCTCATCTCTTCCTGAAGACATTTCTCGCTAAACCTCATCTTGAGATTCAACTTTTCAGTAATTTCGGTTTCCGTCAAGCCTCTCTCCTCTTCAAAGAGGTTCAGCTCCTCAAGACAATCTAGGATAGACGTTTTCCATTCGTGGGATAACCCGAAAACCTCTCAGTTCGATTGTTTGATGCGCCCTTTTAGGTACCCCAGTTTGAATATCAACTGGAAAGCGGCCGTACCATGTGGGTTGGTCTTCGTCCACCAAATCGGAACTTGCACTTTGAACTCATTGTTTAGTAGCAACTGATTTTCAAATCTGAACGGGGTAGGGCCTCTGCCCAATGCCCCATAATCGAGTAGAAGGGGCCGGTGCTCGGAAACTGCTCTGGCAAGACCATGAAGAACCGCATGGGGAAAGCAATCCAGCCAATCGATAGATACGAGGAAGCTTCATTGCATAAATTAATTTCAAACTTAATTTCGGCATGCAATGCGGAATGAGACTCAAAAGATGACTCATGATAAGACTTGGAATGCATAGCAGTACGCAACTTGAGACTATGATGTGTACGTGTATCAATGGACTCGATACTTTCATGTGCATGTGACGCTAACGACTCACATGTAGTGGCCTGTATCAGCACTGGTGACTCATGTGCAGTGGACTCGACCAACACTAGTGACTCATGTGTGATCAAATCAAGGGACACTAATGACTCATGTGAACTCGATCCAACGAATTTCAATGACTCATGGGTAAGTGACTTCATTGGTTCGTGTGTGCTCGGTTCGACCAACTTTAACAATTCAAGTGCACACGACTCTACCACCAACAAGGACTCGTGCACAACTGACTCTACGGGCTCTAACAAATCGTGTGTAGGTGACTCGGTCGAATCATGCATGGGTGACTCAACATTACCACTCACAAGGAAATCAGAAGCCCCCTTGACACAAACTAGACTCTGTTCAGCTTCTTCGATCTCCTCTTCACTCATCACGGTCTTAGGGTCATATACTTCCTCTTCTACTTTCATACTTTCTGGCTCCTTAGAACTTTCGCTTTTAGTCACTAAATTCAGAGTGGGAAGTTTTATGGAGCAATGGTAAGCAAAGTGTCCAAATCCTTGACACTTAAGACAATCGGGACACTTGTTTGACTTGGTTTTCAAAATTCGTAGAAGGTGACGGTGCGTGAGAGGAATATAATTCTCGATAAGTCGCTCCCTCATGTCCTCCCATCGTGTGATGGGCTTACGATTAGCTAACTCACGTAGAAGCTCAACATTAGTCCAATAGGTTTTGGCACTATCCTCCAACTTCGTTTTCACTAACCTAACTTTGTGCTCATTCGGTACGCCATACCAATTAAAATACTCTTCCACACTAGATAACCATTCCACGAAGGTTTTGGGATTTAGCCATCCCTCAAAACATGGAACTTCATCTCGAATAGATTTTAGAAACTTTTCGGCGGGATTGTACTCAGGTTCACGCTGATGAGGGATACCCCCTAACTCTAGTCTCATGACTTTGCCAAGATTTTGGTGTGTAGCGGCTCCTATTATTAATTGCACACATTTGGGCTTTGATGTCCCTAAGGGCATCGACAATCTCACTTATGCTCATGGTGAACACGGCTTACTAACACGGGTGCTAAATGCCATGCAAACATGAACCACAATGGATGAGGAATTTTGTCAAACAGTAGACATATATACTTTTGAACAAAAATGACATGACATCAAAGACATCGAAATGACATACACATGTGACTCAAGATGACTAAGGACTTTTGTCGAACACAAGACGTGCGCAATGATGAATACAAATGACATGAGATTCTATTAAATTAAAATGACATGCACATATGAACCAACAATGAATGGGGACTTTTATCAAACACTAGATGTGCACAAATAAAAACTGAAATATGATGCAATGAAAATAAAGTGCAATGAATGCAATGTCACACAGTATGCCCTAACCTAGAAACTAGGGCTCTGATACCAAAACTGACGCAAGACGGTACCCTAAACTACGTGAATACAATGATTAATTTTGCCAAAATTAAATTAGAATTAAATTAAACAATAGAACTTGCAAAATATAACGAATACCTCAGTTTTCGTAGTATTCCATGGGAGAATCACGCATAATTCAGGCAGGGTTCAGTCTGGGCGCTAGATCCGTTAGATTGCATTGCAGATCGATCCTAGAGATAGAACTCTAGGTTTTTTTTTCCAGATTAGGGCGCTCTCAATTCAATGATGGGATCACTGATTTCTTCTGATTATTTGATGTGGAAGGTTTAATAACTCCGCTGGGATCTACGGTTGTTGAATCAGATCGATTCACGGTGTAGGGAAAATTAGGATTTAAGATGTTAAAATGGATGATGGCTGATTTAGGATTGTAAGGATCAACACACAAGCAGAGAAGATGAAAATAGATAGATGGATAAAAGATAGATTTGCATGCTTCACACCCTTGGCTTCGCACCAAACCCTTCTCGAGAAGAAGATTCACTCTTCGTAGAGGCTCATCTCAAGCACACACAAGCAAAAACTCTTTTCATTCATAATCAATAATCAATCCTTAATAGAGTGTTTACAATGCCTTTATATAGGCTAAGAAAACCCTAAACGATATAAAACTCGCAATTAAAAGAGTCCTAAAATAATAAAAGATTAAAACGGTAAAAAAAAAAATGAAAAACGAAAATTTTCCGTCACTGTAGCTCGTTCGAGCGAGGATTTTAACCGCTCAAGCGAGGGCTCGCTCGAGCGAGCTTAAGTGGTCGCTCGAGCGAGGGCCCGCTCGAGCGAGGATTTTAATCGCTCAAGCGAGGGCTCACTCGACATTGTTCTCCTCGCGGTTTGTATCCGTTTCTCATCTGAGGCTATGGTACTCGGGCGTCCTCTACATTTCCAGAATTTCCCAGTTCGTCTAGTTTTGATTTCCATTCCGCTTCTTCCGACGTCGGTACACGTGAAAAAGTCCATATCCAATGTTTACGATGACGGCGTCCCCATCAAGCCACCTTATCTTTAGAGCCCATAAAAATAACCATGGTAAAACGAGTACAATCATCAATAAAGTAACAAAGTAATGATAACTAGACAACACAGTAATAGGGGAAGGCCCTCAAACATCAGAATGAACAATTTCAAAAGGCACATTATTTTTACTTTTACTCAAATAATAAGTACGAACATGTTTGGATAATTGACACACTTCACATCTAAAAGAGATCAAAATCTCTAAAATTGTTTAGGATATAAAAGCTTCAAACGACTAATGTGCATGTGGCCATAACGGGCATGCCATAGGCGACCCTCATCAACAGATAAACTAGCAACAACTATATAATGCACTGGTGAACTTTACTCTTCAGATCTTCAAGCATATAGAGCCCCTTCTCCTCAATACCACGTCAAAGGATCCTCCCTGATGTCAGGTCCTGAAAGAGACAATGAGAGGGAAAAAGGTTATGCTGTAGTTTAAGGAGCTAGTAAGTTTACTGACAGATAACAAATTCTATGGTATTTTAGGAATCAAACGAGTAGACTTAAGGGGCAAATTATTCAGATAGACAGTTCCCTTTCCTTTGGTAGGAGTCAGGGAGTCATCAACAATACAAAATGACACGAATCAGACACATGAGATGTAGAGTGGAGCAAATCAGACACACCAGACATGTGATCAGTAGCCCCAAAATAATGATCCAAGGGGATTCAGAAGAGATTGTCACATGCGCGGACCCATAGGTACCTGACTCCTCCACAAGAGGGGAGGAAGTCTGTCCCTGAGAAGTGGTCATACGCTAGATACGACCTTGAAGCTCTTGGAGCTTTCTCTGGCGATTCTGCATGTCAGTAGATGGGATAGCTGGTGTGGCAGTAGGTGAACTAGTAACTGGTGTCACTGAAGAGGCAATCGACCAAAAAGAGAAAAATACTCCCTTGGAAAAATCGATCAAAACCCCATCACTTTTGATAAATTCCAGCGGCCTTCCAGTGGCGGCGATGACGTCAGCAGTTGGGGATTAGGGTTTTGGAAAGCCTGCTTTGAAACCAAGTAGATTTAGGTGATTGAGATTAGGGTTAGGTTTGGTGAGGGAGGAAAGAGAGAAGACAAATATGGTTGAGTTGCTAGACCTAGCACACTCCCCAATGCATTAAGAGTAGATATATCATCTACGTTATTACACGGATATTAATGACACGAAAATAAGTAAACTGGAGTAAGTTGAGTACTTACTCCACACACACCCACTATGATTGAATACACCCACACATACATAAAACTACTTATATCGCCAACATTTCTTACTTCTTTCACATATGTAATCCCTGTTTTCTTTTTATGGCTGTGGACACACACTTCTTTCTTGTCTTCTTCTCCTTTACATCTCTTATTCTTCTTGAACTAAACTTAAAGTTACATTGATGAACCGGTACTCAAGGAAAAATATGGCTGCAACACCATTAAATCTGAACCCTAGTAGGAGGTGAAAGGAAGAGCATGTTGTAGAACAAAGACTATGAAAAACAAATGGTTTCCTGTTTCTGATCCACAAAGATCCGTCTATGCAGCAATGTGTAGAGCATATTCAAGCGGGACCGACCCACTCTCATACCATGTTAAAATTAATAAACTAATCAAAGAGAAGCATACCTTTATTAGAGTCTATGGGAGAGATATTGAGAAGAAGAGAGAGCAATAACAACAAAGGACTACATTGCTATTAATTGTGATAATGACTTATATGAGATGACCTCTATATATACAGGGTTACTTACATACAAAACATAAATATAACCAATGTGAGGCTACACATAACTACTACTTACGTACAAAATCTAAATATAACCAATGTGAGAATAAACATAACTAGACTCATGATCCATTACTTAAAACATAACTAGACTCACTTGCCTAAACTAAACTCACATGGACCACTACTATATCCAACAAAACAAGTTTCCGATTTCTGATGCATAAGGATCCTTTCTATGCGGCGATGTGCTGAGCATACGTAGGACGAAACCGACCCATGGCCACAGTAAGACTCACAGGATCAACCACTCTGATACCATGTTAAAACTAATAAACCAATAATATTAATAAGCCACTAAAGAATAGAATACCCTAATTGGGATTTATGAGAGAAAAAGAGATGGACGAGAAGAGGAAAAGAGGCGAGCAGTGACACATAAAGGACTACATTGTTAATATCCCAAGTTGATTTGAGTCACATAAGAAGAGCTCCTTATATAGGAGAAACCACTAAATTTATATAAGATATGTCATATCTAGACAAGGTGGGACTAAATTTATAATGTTCATCATGGCTGTCAGTATTTTATGATATATGAGATGATATGCGATAGGTACCTGATATTATAGTGATATGTATCTATGATGTGTATATTTTTTTTAACAATATCTTACGATACACAATATTATTCGTTGCAATACACGATACATGTGATTTCGATTGTAACTAATTTTATCACTTATTTATACCAACTCTAATCTCAATTTAAAAAAAAAATCGACAAGAACATAAAAAGAAGAGGAAGATGTCTACGAGGAGGAAGAGAAATTAGAAACCATAATGATAGTTTAACTGCTAACAAAGATGATGGTGCTGATATTGGGGATAAAGATGAAGAATGAAGACTTGAAAATTTTTAAAAATAATTTTTGGGATTACAAACTGGTAATGTTAAGAAACAAGTGCAGGATTTAGTAGTAGTTGGGACTTGAAAGGCACATATCATATAAATATATACGGGAGCCGGTTCCGTCCTTCAATGGAGGACGGTGACCGTCCTCCAAGGTACACGTGGCACTAAAAATACTGTTTGGGTACCATGTGGATTACGGGTGCGTTGTTTAGATCAATTCTTTTTTTTTTATTTAAATTTTTTTTTAAAGCACAAGTCAAACTTGGACTACTTCCAATGGTCCAAATTTGATGGCTAAAAAAATACATGGTGAAGAGGAGTTTAAAAACAAATAAAAATTCAAAGATGTTCTAAGAAATGCACCCATGCTCCACGTGGGACCTGAGAGGATGGTTACCATCCTCCATTGGAGGACGGAACCCTTTTCCATTTATATAATACAAGTATATACTACACAACCATATTATTAAAAAAATTATCACTTATTTATTGGAACTCTAATCTCAATTTTTTTAAAAAAAATTTGACAAGAACATAGAAAGAAGAGGAAGATGTCTATGAGGAGGAAGAGAAATAAGAAAAAAATGATAATTTAATTGCTAAAGAAGATGATGGTGTTGATATTGGGGATAGAGATGAAAAATGGAGACCTGAAATTTTTTTACATTTTTTTATTAAATTTTGGGATTACCATTGGTAATGTTAAGATACAAGTGTAGGATTTAGTAGTAGTTGGGACTTGAAAGACACATTGTATAAATATATGATACAAGTATAAATACAAAGTTATACTTTTGCAACTATAGGGTTTCTTTATATTGTATAGGGGAAAATTGAGAAGTTCATGTTCTTATGTGAATACATTTTTTTCTCCACTTTATAAATTCACCCAATGAAATGTTTTGTTTTGTTCAATTTATTTGAATTCTAATTTCTATTGTGCTAGATGATGGAATGAGTGTCTATAAGACTTAGTACTTAAAAAAAGTTCATAGATTGTTATATGTTTATATATATATATATATATATATATATATATATATATATATTTATATTTATATTTATATCATTTGTTATTTTTAATTTTTTAATCTTTATATATTTGTATCTTTTCCCTATATATTTATAAAAATCTAATTGTATCTTATGATACTCAATATGATACGATACACGATACAAAACTTCTTAATCACAATAGACAACATGGTATACAATTTGACAACCGTGATGCTCATAACACTTAACTTAGCACACGCCACCTGCTGCTCCTGACACACAACACCTAAACATATGGACTCACTAAATATATTGTCTTGGAATGAGTTTCTTTAAGAATTGGTACTTAAAATATGTTCATAGATTGTTATATATATATATATATATATATATATATATATATATATATATATATATATATATATATATGTATGTATGTATATCATTTTTTTATTTAATTTTTTTTAATATTTATATCTTGTCCTTATATATTTATAAAAATCTGATTGTATCTTATGATACTCGATACGATACGATACATGATACAAAAATTCTTAATCACAATAGACAACATGATATACAATTTGACAACCTTGATGCTCATAACACTTAACTTAGCACACGCCACCTACTGCTCCTGACATAACTCCTAAACATATATGGGCTCACTAAATATATTGTCTCCAAGACTAGATACACATCACATACCATACTGAACATATTATCTCGAACAACCCCCACTAGCCTTAGAGCACGTGAAAGAACACCCAAAACTGAATCCATTTATCTCTGATCTATGTCTTATAGTATTTTAATTTTCCCTTTTTCCATCATATTTTATTTTGCTTTATATCGTTTATGGGTTTAATCTTCTACTTTATGCTTTATGGTTTAGTACATGTTTCCCAAAAATCCCATTTCCCTTGACAAAATTCATTTATCTTGATTTTCTTTTTTTGCATTCATTATAGATCTCATAAAGTGAAGACCCTCCGAGCATCTGTTTTCTCACATTAATTCTGGTGATATAGAGCACTCTGAGATTCCACCTAATTACTGCTTCCTGATGTTTTTCATGAAGAAATAGGCTATGCTAGCCACTGATGTTTCTAAATTGATGTTGAATTAGATCCTTCCTTGTTGCCTTTTAATAATTTTTCCAGGATTCAACAATTCCATTGTTGCTCATAAATATATTCTAAGTTGTGGAGTAAATTATTTACTGATCTCGTGCTTTCTTTATAGTATTTGTCTTTTTTTTTTTAAGATTAACCTATAGAGGATTTATTCTGGAAACTAGATTCCAGAATACTTGTTGTTAATATCTGTAAAATAACCGCACTATTTCACGTGATCTACAACTTTCATTGGTTCATCTGATTCATGGTACCAAACTTGGCAGATACCGATACGAATCGGTTTCACCGGAAACCGATACCACCCCAATACCAGTATTGGGTCATATTGGTATCGACCGATACAGGCCCGTATCAGTTCATACGTATTGGGTATCAGCCGATACCCCTTGATTTGTTTTTTGTTTTTTTTTTGAGTTTCACCTTTTTTTTAAAAAAAAAAAATTTAAATTCCAGTATCGGCCGGCCGGCCGATATGTATCGGTCCTCCATGGACCGACACCAATCCCGATCCCGAGTTAGATACCTTGATCTGATTTGAAAGCTTATGGCTCTTATCTTCTTTATGCAACCTTTTTTTCCTTTTCTTTGATCTCAGTTTTTCTTTTTTTCTTTTTAAAAAAATAAAATAAAGAACTTTACCACGGATTATGCCATTGTCACATTTTTCTACATTGTCAGATTCAAAGATGCATCTTGGATGAAGCTATTTTTTGCTGCTGTATTTCTTTCTTCAGACTTTTGTTTGAGACACATGAAAAGTTATTCTCTTATTCTTATCTTTTTTTGCAGGATCAAATCAAGATACAGGAAATGAAAGAAGTAGTACCAACAGACCTGCGATCGGTGGCCCATTTAGGCTGATTGATACGGAAAATAGCTTGGTGACTGAACGGGATCTTCTAGGAAATTGCGTATTATTGTATTTTGGATATACTTCATCTCCTGACATTGGTCCAGAGGAACTTCGGAAAATGGCCAAGGCCATTGATACATTAGGTCCAGACTCCTTTGGCTTTGGTTTGCTGCTCTTTTTGTCTCTTTGGAACTGTATGCCTTCCTTCGATTTGCCGTTCTTTTCATAGTTCCTACATGAGCTAGGAGTTTGGACTAAAGCTTGTTTGTCTAAGTGCACTAGGAACTTTCTCTTTTTGGCTCTTGAATTCAGTAACTTTTTTGTACCTAAGTTTGCTTGCTCTTCTATTGTTCTTTTTTTTGAAAATGACGGACCCCATTATATATATATATGAAGCTCAGGGATATGTGCATCCGAATGCGTGGCTGGACCGTGCATTGGAAGCAGTTGGGTGTCATGTGCACACGTACAAGGTCGATCAACGACTATCCAAAAATTAAAAATTAAAAAAAGAACTGTTTTTACACCATTGATTTGTGGTTAAAGGTGAAATTTTTTTTGGTGGAAATATCTTTGACCTGTGAAATGAAGGGAAAAAATGTCCATAATTTGTTTTTTAAACCTGTTCCTTGGAGGATGTGATGCAATTCACGATCATGTGCCATGTGGCATGTGATCTAGCACTTGAATCCACGACCTAGGCCGTGCAGTCGAGTCCATTTTCCTATTTCTCTCTCTCTCTCTCTCTCTCTCTCTATATATATATATATATATATATATATATATATATATATATATATATAGAAATAGGTATTCTACTCTACACCCCTTCACTAGGCGTCTTGGGTGGGGAGAGGTCCATTTCAGTGTTATGTGGCATCTCGAATAAAGCTCTCAAGTCAGCTGACAAAGAAAGAGGCTTTCGTCGTCTTTTCCCCGCTTTCACCTTCAATTGCGAGGGGATTTGAGGCCAGTTTTCAAATCGCTTCTCCATTACTAAAGTGTTGCTGATTTCCCAGCGGAGGATCACTTTGTTGTCAGTAATGACCTCCCCGATGAGGAAGTTTTCCATGTTGAGTCACCAAACTGGGTTTTGTTTTGTGATGGATCGGCTTGGGTCTAGAAGTCAGGAAAATCATCCCACGAGTTCCAACTCAGCAGGTCTTGGAATGGTGTTGTGTACGCCTTGTGAAGTAGAAGTCCCCTTTTCCTTCCAGCCTTCCTTTTCATGTACAAGCAATGCCGAAAAATACGAGTCCCTTCTTCCAGGTCTTGAGTTAGCCTTGTCAGTTGGTATTTCAAGATTGGAGGTCTATGTGGACTTGCAGTTGGTGGCCAACCAGATTCATGAGATTGACCAGGTTAAGGAACCACACTTGTTGCCTTACAAAAGGAAGGCAGTTCGTTTGTTGGGGCGGCTACTAATGGGGATTGTCCCCCTAAAATTTGTTGATCGTCTAGAACTCTTGTTATATTGCTATTTGTGTGTGTGAACTATTGGGTGTGTATGTATTATTTTCTCAACTTAATATAAATGCTAGTGAGGATTGCTAACTCACTATGCCTTCTCATAATGTCTCCTCTTTTCTATCTCTAATCCTAAACCTAACTTTAAACCTTATCACCTATCTAACCCTATTGACACCATTCATAAACTTCAAGTTGGTATCAGAGAAACCCTAACCTGGGCCCATCTCTCCTCATCGCTGACGTCAGGTTGACGTTGGCGTCATATTCTACGTGTACCTGAGAATCCTTCTTCTCGACTTTCTTTCATTTCGCTGAGATTCTAGGGCTTGATAGGTCTTGCCATCACTATGGATTTCTAAACCTTGGTTTGGGAAAAATTATACCAAAGTCAATTTTTTATTTTTATTTTTTTCTCTTCGTGAGGTGAAATCTGTTATTTTCCATACCCTGTTTGCTGTTTATGGTGTACCGTGCGAAATCTTACGAATCTGAATCGTGGTTGTTGACGGTCGACCGAAAATTCACCACAGTCGACCGTGAAGAAAACATCTTCTGTCCTAACCAGTAAGCAGGTGAGAATTTTTTGCGGTTGACCATCATCCTTTTACGGTCGATCGTCACCTTCTTACGGTCAACCGTCATCATTTTACGTCAGTTATTTTCCTTTGGGTTTTATTGATGCTATTGGTTATAATCTGCTGGAGTCTTGTCTGTTGGTATGAGATCTGGATCCATCAGATTTTGTGCTACTGGATTCATTGGTGGCATGGAGAGTGTTTGTGATGATGTTTAATTGGAGCTGATTGGTGTTGCTATTGTGGCCAAATTTGTTACTGAATCTGGAATCTATTTGTTGGATTTAAGAAGTGACCGTGAAGTTGGTATTGGTGCAGATATTGATGGATAAGTTTGTGAATTAGTATTTTTAGCTGCATATGGTTGATGACATTTTTTTAATATCCAGTGAGATACTTGCAGATTGTTTGAGGACTGTTTTGTGCTTTTGTTTTGTGGGGACGATGACTTCTTCAGGTTTGCAAGGTAATTTTGATGGGGACATCCAATTCAAGCAGCCACCCGTAACCTATCGAAGCCGAAAGAAGAATGTGAAAATGTTTTGGAAGAAGAACCACACGGATATACAAACTTTACTCTATTTCAGTCGATCGATCGACTCTAAACATTCGGTCGATCGATTGTGAACAAGTTCTTCTAACGAACTTATTCTTTATCAGTCGATCGATCAACTCTAAACATTCGATCGATCGATTGTGAACTGGTTCTTTTGACGAGTTTGTTCTTTATCAGTCTATTGATCGATTCTAAACATTCAATCGATTGATTGTCCGTGAAACAAGTCTGCCAAACGACGAATTTTCGGGTTTCTTTGACAAAATTTGTCATTTCAGTGTTTTAAGTTTTTAGGGTTTTTTAATTTCGAGTTAAGGTTTGCTTTGCCTATTTTTATTTTTTTTATCGGTAATAAGCAATATATTGAAAACCAGCAAGGCGCTGGGAGGACAAATACAAAGACTCGACCAAAAACAAGAGAGCAAAAATGGAAAACAGAAAAAAGAAACTCAAAAACCCTAACTCTTTAATTTCGAGTTAGGGTTTTTGCCTATTTAAAGGCTTGTAAAAACACTTTTGATTATTGATGGTTAATATATTATTGCTTTTGCAAAACTTTGAGAGCTTTTGATAAAGTTTTCTGTGAGGGTGTGATTCTCTCAACCGAAGAGCGATTCTTCGTCCCGCGTGCGGTTTGGTGTGATGCCAACTTTTCTCTCCTTTCTATCTTCCTTGATCTACGAGTTGCGTAAGTGTTTAAACCCTAACCTATCCACTTCATCATTAAATCTATTATTTGCCTCTCTTTTCGCACGGTATTGAAAGAGCCCACTTGCGAGTTCATTTGAAGCCCTAAAACCGTCGGAGATCTAGTCGTTCGCTAAGAATCCAAATCTTCTAGATCTGATACGGAACGTACGCAAAAGTAAAATTAGTTCGGGCTAGATTTAAATTATTTAATTGAATCTTTTGTTATTTTCTATGATACACTGTTAAGGAGATTTGCATTTTAATTGCTCATATTAATTCTCTATTAATCTCAACCCTAACATTTGCGTTGTGTTAGTTTCCGCATCAGATTTGGTATCAGAGATTTGTCAGTTTAGAGTTATCAGTGTTCATATAGGTTCTAGGGTTCATTGTGGTTTGTCTTGCATAGTAATGGATCCCATTAAGATAGAGCCCCTCATTAATGAACTTGTGTCTAAGTTGACTGTGAGTCAAGCCGATCTCCACAATCAATTGCAAAACCAGTTGCGTGATCAACAAGCCCGACATGAGGCTTTGGTGACCCGTGTTGAAGAGTTGAATGAGATCATCATTGAGAATAATTTTCGAGTCCACATTAATGACGGTAGGAGAGATGGTCCTCACTGGCGTGATCTCCAAACTAACCAAGACGACAAAATCATGAAGTCCGTTAAAATGGACACTCCTACTTTTTGATGGGAAAAGACAAGTCTATCTCGAGTGGGTGACTAACATGGTAAACTACTTTGAGTGGTATGCCATGTCTGAGGAGCGTAAAGTCCGGTTTACCAAGGTCAAGCTTATGGGTCAAGCTAGGCTTTACTAGATGGTGATAAAGCGTCGTAACAGTCCCAGGGTCTTCTTCCCATTTCCACCTGGGATGATATGAAGATCCAACTAAACGAGAAGTATTTTCCTCTTTCCTATGATGAACGTTTTCTTGATTAGTGGCAACCACTGCGCCAAGGGAATTCACCCGCCACAGAGTACATTGATAAGTTTTAAGACCTAATATTTTAGGCCAATGTGAATGAACCGGAAAGAGTTACCTTATCTCGATTTCGGATGGGCTTTGGCCCAGAACTACAAAGGGAACTCATTTCATACCCTGTTACCGATCTAGAGGAGTGTTTCTCTAGAGTCGAAGAGTTATAACGGTACCTCAAGACCCCTCAAGCCAAACATTTCGAAACTAGTGGATCCAGTTATAGGTCTAACTATTCTGAGTCAAAACCCAACGTCAATACCTCGTCAGCCAGGTCTAACTTGGTTGCTGCACTAGTAACCAAAGTTGATAAGGGTAAAGGTCCAATGCTTGAAGGCCCTGAGAGTGGTAGTCAAAACAAGTGTTACAAGTGCCATGGCATCGGACATTTTGTAGCACAATATCCCTCTCGAAAATTGTTCATAATCGAGGACATTAAGAATGAACAAGATGAGGGAGGAGAAGTCTATGAGCCTAAATCGTTCCCTAGTGATGAGGAAGATCTTGCAGAGGAACGGACTATGGCTTGTCTTAGGGAAATCTCTTACCCTATTGAGGAGGGTAATACCTCGCGGGCTCTTGTGGTTAGATGTGCTCTAACACAATCTAAGGTGAGTGATGATTGGCGGAGGGATAATATCTTTTATACTGTAGCCAAGTGTGGTGAGAAAGCCTAACGAATCATAGTCGATAGTGGAAGTTGTACCAACGTTGTTTCCGAAAGTACAATTTCTCGCTTAGGACTTGCACCCGTAGCTCACCCGCAACCTTATAAAATTGGTTGGGTCGATTCATCATCAATCCTAGTTTCACGAAGGTGTCAGGGTCCTATACAATTCGGTTCGTATAAGGACACCTTATGGTGCGATGTTGTGCCTATGGATGTGGAGCATATCATTCTTGGGAGGCCGTGGTTGTATGATATGGACGTTAAATTTTTCGATAGATCGAACGTGTGTTCTTTCACGCACAACATAAATAAAATAAAGATAAATCCTTTACCTCCTAGAGCACCTATTGTTAAAACGAACAAGTCAAATGATAAAGGCCTAACTGAGAGAGAGAAGACAGTTAAGGTCATTCACATCGTTAGCCCTTTAGAGCTTGAACGAGGTGCTAAGACGGAAGACATTGTCTATGTCCTTATTACAATGGAGTCACCCAAAGAGTCAAGTGTTGAGTTTCCAAAGGAGGTTGAACCCATGATAAGTGAATTTCGGGATGCCTTTCCCAAAGACCTTCCAAATGAATTACCACCTTTACGGGACAGCCAACACGCCATTGACTTGGTTCCTAGATCTACTTTACCTAACTGACCCTATTATCACATGAATCCATCAAAACATTCAGAGTTAAAAAGGCAAGTTGATGAACTTCTCCAGAAGGGATTCATTAAGGAGAGTATGAGCCCATGTGCCGTGCCAGCACTGCTCACACCCAAGAAAGATGGATCTTGGAGCATGTGTGTTGATAGCCGCGTCATTAATAAAATCACGGTCAAGTATCAGTTTCTTATACCGAGACTGGACGACATGTTGGACATGATGGCTGGTGCCACTATATTTTCGAAGATCGATTTAAAGAGTGAATACCATCAATTCCGAGTTCGGCCTGGGGATGAATGAAAAACTGCCTTTAAAACCAAAGATGGTTTATATGAGTGGTTTGTCATGCCTTTTAGGCTTTCTAATGCCCCGAGCACATTTATGTGAATCATGACACAGGTGTTGAGGCCTTTCATAGGTAAGTTCCTTGTGGTATATTTCGATGACATCCCTATTTATAGCCATGGCAAGGAACACTGCTTAAGCCACTTAAGGCAAGTTTGTATGACTCTCAGGGGATAAAAGTTATACGCGAACCTATAGAAGTGCACTTTCATGTTGAAGAGCATTGCCTTCTTAGGGTTCGTCATTACCTTTGAAGGAATGACTGCGAATCCGGAAAAGGTCAAGATATCGTGAAGTGGCTTGAACCAAAGAGCATTCACGAAGTTCGTAACTTCCATGGGTTAGCCACTTTCTATAGACGGTTCATCCATAATTTTAGTACTGTAACGATCCCTATCACCGATTGCATAAAAAAATGAGAGTTTAAATGGACACCTGCTGCTGCAAAATCCTTTGAGGAGATTAAGTCCAGGATGACGGAAGCTCCTGTCATGCGCCTCCCTGACTTTTCTAAGGTCTTTGAGGTGTAGCGTGTGACGCGTCAGGCATAGGTATTGGGGGAGTGTTAAGCCAAGAGGGTCACCCAATAACTTATTTAAGTGAGAAGCTAAATAAGGTCAGAAAAAAATATTCTACCTATGATACGGAGTTCTATGCGGTAGTGCAATCTCTCAAATATTGGAAACACTACTTGCTACCACAAGAATTTGTTCTATTCTCGGATCATGAGGCCCTACGATTTTTGAATTCTCAAAAGAAGTTAAACCCGCGACATGCGAAATGGGTTGAACAACTTCAAGGGTTCACCTTTGTGCTGAAACATTGGGCTGGGATAGAGAATAGAGCTGCTGACGCGCTTAGCCGTAGAGTGGCATCGTTACACCCATTGAGTGTTGCAATAACTGGATTCGATCGTCTTGTAGATGATTATCCTACGTGTCCAGATTTTGGGGGAGAGTACACCTCACTTTTGAGTCAACAGTTTGCGAGAGAAAGTATACCCTACAGGACAGGTATTTGTTCCTAAACATCGCATGTGTATTCCCCGCACTTCTCTACGAGATTTTCTTGTTTGAAAATTACACGCTGGAGGGGTTGCTGGCCACTTTGGTTTCAACAATACTGTTGCATTGGTTGAAGATCGATTTTATTGGCCCAATCTCACCCGAGATGTTGTCAAAATCATCAACCAGTGCCATGTTTGCCAACTAGCAAAACAAAGGAAACAAAATACTGGGTTATACACACCTTTACCTGTGCCACACACTCCATGACAAGACCTTTCTATGGGCTTTGTGTTAGGCCTTCCTAAGACCCTCCGCAAGCACGATTCGGTGTTTGTGGTCGTGGACCGTTTCTCAAAAATGGCCCATCTCATCACGTGTGCGAAGACCTCAAATGCAAGTAACATTGCCACTTTTTCTTTAATGAGGTTATTCACTTGCATTGTTTGCCTAAAATCGTAGTGTCAGATATGGATGTCAAGTTTGTTCGTTATTTTTGGAAGACATAGGGATGCCACTCTTAACATGCTCACCTACAAGACACCTTAAAAGACTGCTTAAACTAAGATGGGCAAACCGAGGTAGTGAATCAGAGTTTAAGCAGTCTTTTAAGGTGTCTTGTAGGTGAGCATGTTAAGAGTTGGGATTCTATCTTACCTGTCGCGGAGTTTGCATATAATAATTCGGTTAATAGGACCACAGGTATGAGTTCGTTTCAAGTTGTGCATGGCTACAAACTTAGGACGCCCATAGATCTAATCCCGATGTCAGTTCATCAAAGGTCGTCAGAGTCGGCATCTGCATTTGCACATCGCATTCATGAACTTCATGTTGAGATTAAAAGACGAATTAATGTGAACAACGAAAAATACATAATTTTTGCAAATTCTTAGAGAAGGTTCAAAGAGTTTCAAGAGAATGATTTTGTGATGGTTCGGAATAGACTTGAGCGCTTCCCTTAAGGGGTTGCTCAGAAGTTACAAGCTAGTGGTGTTGGACCCTATAAGATTTTGAAGTGTACTGATCCTAACTCTTACGTCCTAGATTTGCCGTCGGAATTGGGTATTAGCACAACTTTCAACATGGAGGATCTCGTTCCGTTCCATGGCCATTTACATATAACAACCAACCCATTTGAACCTTCCACATCCAATGTTACATTTTTTTCCCTCCCCATTCCATTACCTTCACCACACGACCATCTCGTGAGATCATTGAAGATATTTTGGAGGATCAGATTGTGTCCCCCAGCCAAGGGGGACTTCAGAAGTACGTTGTCAAGTGGAAGAATAAAGTTGATTCGGAGAACACGTGGGTAATAAGGGAATAATTTGAACAGATCGATCCGGATCTCCTCGAACTCTATGACAACCAATATTCATCAGGGATGAATCCTTCTAACCCGGGGAGAATTGATGCGGACATCGGATTCAAGTATCCGCCCATAACCTATCGAATGTGAAAGTGTTCTGGAAGAACCGCACGGATATACGGACTTTACTCTATTTCAGTCGATCGATCGACTCTAAAGATTCGGTCGATCTATTGTGAACAGGTTCTTCTGACGAATTTATTCTTTATCAGTTGATCTATCGACTCTAAACATTCGATCGATTGTGAACAGGTTCCTTTGACGAATTTTTTCTTTATCAGTCGATCGACCGATCTTTCGTGAAACAAGTCTGCCAAATGACGGATTTCGGGTTTCTTTGGCCAAACATGCCATTTCAGTGTTTTAAGTATTTAGGATTCTTTAATTTCGAGTTAGGGTTTGCTTTGCCTATTTAAAGGCTTGTAAAAACACTTTTGATTATTGATGGTTAATATATTATTGCTTTTGTGACGGGGACGCCGACATCGTAGACATCGGATATGGGCCTTTTCGCATGTACCGACGTCGGAAGAAGTGAAATGGAAATCATCAGAACCAGGCGAAAGACGAAATTTTGGAGAAAATTGGAAGAATTAGCCAATTCGATCGATCGAATTGAATTTTCGATCGATCGAAGTTCCATTTCGATTGATCAAATTGCATCGACAGAGTTACAGAGTTCTGGAGTTATATTTCGACCGGTCGAATCATATATTCGACCGATCGAATGGCGACGACGATTTTCATAGCAATATGAAATTTCGATCGATCGATTTTCAATTCAATCGATCGAAAATTTTGATCGATCGATCGATTTTCAATTTCGATCAATCGAAATCGCGCCGGGTTGTTTGTGTTTTAGGAGTTTAAGTTCGAACTTTTGTGTTAAGGGTTTATTTGTCTTTTATTTATTAATTATTTTAGGGTTTTCTTTTATTGAAAGGACTCCTATATAAGGTCCTTAAGTTGAACAATGTAATTAGTTGATGATTAATGAAAAGAGCTTTTGCTTGTGTGCTTGAGATGAGCCTATACGGAGAGTGATTTTTCTTCTCGAGAAGGGTTTGGTGCGAAGCCAAGGGTGTGATCCTACCACCTTAATTCAGCCATCATCCCTTTTGAAATCCTAAACCCTAATTGTCCCTGAATCCTTGAATCGATCCGATTCAACAACCGTAGATCTCAACTGAGTTATTAAACCTTCCGCACCAAATACTCAGAGGAAACCAGTGATCCTATCATTGAGTCGTGAGCGCCCTAAGCTGGGAAAACCTAGAGTTCTATTGCTAGGATCGATCTACGCTGCAACCTAACGGATCTAGCGCCTGGACTGAACCCTACCTGAAGCATACGTGATTCTCCCATAGAATACTACGAAAACTTGAGGTATTCGTTATATTTTATGAATTTTATTGTTTAATTTAATTCTACTTTAATTCCGGCAAATCAATCATATCATTCACGTAGTTTAGGGAACCGTTCTGCATCATTTTGCAAAATTTTAAGAGATTTTGATAAAGTTTTAAGTGAGGGTGTGATTCTCTCAACCGAAGAGCGATTCTTCGTCCTGCGTGCTGTATGGTGCGAGGCCAACTTCTCTCTCATTTCTATCTTCCTTGATCTACGAGTTGCATAAGTGTTTAAACCCTAACCTATCCACTTCATCATTAAATCTATTATTTGCCTTTCTTTTCGCATGGTATCAAAAGAACCCACTTGCGAGTACGTTCGAACCCCTAAAACTCTCGGAGATCTAGTCGCTCACTAAGAACCCTAATCTTCTAGATCCGATAGCGAACGTACCCGAAAGTAACACTAGTTCGGGCTAGATTTTAATCATTTAATTGAATCTTTTATTATTTTCTGGGATAAACTTTTAAGGAGATTTGCATTTTAATTGCTCATATTAATTCTCTATTACTCTCAGCCCTAGCATTTGCATTGTGTTAGTTTCCGCATCAGTAATATCCCCTACTGTGTCTCAAAATTTCATGCTTCTTTAGCGACATTGCATAGAGTTACTGACGTGGGACGGTAACCCTAAAATGCGTAAATATGATTTTGATGCAGATTTGCCGAAATTAAATAGATTAAAACAAACTTAATCTCAAAATTAACTCGATACCTTCGGGTTCGTAGAATTCTGGTAGGTAAATCACGCGAGGTCCGAATAGGGTGTCCAATCCGATGCGCAAGTACTTTCAGATTTGAGGCGAGATCGGCCTAGAGATAGAATTCTGGCTTTTCTAGGTTTGGGCATTCGTCTTCGATTCGATGTCGATTCGCAGGCTCTAACTAGGGTTGTGTAATGGATTTATGGTTTTGTAATAGGCTTATGGTTTGGTTTGGGTTTATGGTTTAGAGAAGGGTCTTGGCTCTGATTGATTTAGGGTTCAAAAGGGGTTTAGGATTTTAGGATCGAAATCAATATATTAAGATTTAGAAAACAAGCAGAGATCATTAAGGTAAAAGATTCAAAGAAAACAGTGATAGAAAAGATAAAATAGCTTTTGGGAATCACTCCCTTGGCCTCACACCAAACCCATCTCAGGCAGAAGAATATTCAAGCATAAAAGCATTCAAATATTTAATAACTAATTAAAAGTCTTTACAAGCCTCTATATATAGGCCACCAATAATTAATTCGAAATAAAAGAGTCCTAATACTAATAAAACACAAAAAAGATAAATTTTCGCAAAATTTATAAGTTTCGTCGCGACGCCCATGGACGTCCGTGACCTACAGACAGTGATGGGTCAAAATCACAGACGTCCGACACTGTTCATCACGGATGCCCGTGACACTGTTCACGGACACTGTTCATCATTTTTTTTTCTCCCTTGAAGCTGAAATTTCTGTTACGGACCAACTCTAAGGCTCTCGATCTTGGCGTTCACCTTCATTCTCTTCCACGCAAAATGTTTCATCACCGATGAAACACGCATGTGGTACTGATCAAGTGTATCGGAACTCGTACGGTGGAACTCCTTGTAACCAAGGGTCAAAATACCGGAAATCCAATACGTATCGTCCTGACCTCCAGGACGATACGTATTGGGTATCGTTCGATACATTCAATGTATCGGTTTGATACATTCAAAAAAAAAAAAAATCCCCAAAAAATCTGAAAAAATAGCAAAAAAATCTGAAAAATTATATTTATTTATTTTGTATTTATTCCAACTATTTTTGCTTATATTTTTGACTTATTTGATGCATTATTTAGATGAATATATAAGTCACATGCCTATTTTGTGACTTAACCCAAGTCACATGCCTATTTTATAACTTATTTTTGACTTAAGATCACATTTTTGACTTAATGTAATAGATCTTCTAACATTATTTTTGACCAGCTGATCACATGCCTATTTTATTAACAATATTTCATAATTTGATCGACGCAGTCACGCATAAACTAAATTACAATGTATATTAACAAAAATAAATTATATATTGTCAAAATTAATAGCTATGTTGATAAAAATAAATTTAATTGTACATGGAAAACTTACTTTAGAGCCACATTGAATTTCGTGGTGGTTCTTGGCCCTCATGATCATCGTCATCATCGGAGCGTGAGCTTTCCGGCCTTTGCCTATAATGTTGGCTATATTGATACCCATGATCATGTGTCCCCTTGAAACTAAGGCTGTAGCAACGAATATGACTCAGTGTAGTACGTAAAGGCCGGTCCTCCAAAAATCTGACCAACGAAGTCATATGGCACCGGGTAGGTTTGTTGTGGCTGGTAGTATGGGTTACTAGTTGCTGAATCTTCGGTATTTTGCAAACTGAATCCCCCGAAGCTAGAAGTCATATAACCCATATCCATATCATCTTGTGGACCTTGTGGTGGTGGTGGTGGTGTTTGATATGATTCCGACGGTCCTCTTCCTTCAACCCCTCCCATTCTAAATGTAGGAGTGTCGAACTGTGTTAACGGTGTCGGTGTCGAGTCATCGTCCCATGCCGCCATATCTCTATAAGGATCAGAGGTACCAGCATCCTCCCCTCCACTAGTGCCAACGTCCCCTCCACCATCATCCTCACCACTCCCATCATCACTATCGTGCTGCGTTTCGTCATCAGATCCAACCACTGAATGACGATTCAATCTTCTTTTTCGCCTCGGTGGTTGGGAAGCCTGCTGCTCCGCTACTCTTTCAGCATTGTCCAACCATTCAGTGCTCTTAGTATCCAAGACTGGCTCTTCTCTCTCTTCGATCCATTGATTCAAAGGGTCATCCTCTTTGAATATATAATCCAACTAGATGGGATCAAAATATTCACTGTCTGCAAGGTAGAATATGATAGATGAATTAGTATAATATGTAAGTAAGACTTCATATAATTGAAGATCTAAGACTTCATGTAATTGCTTACCACGGTTGGTCCTCTGTATATTCCTGACCCCTAATCGCATGTTGTAGTGGCAGTAGACTAACTTTTCCAATCGGTCCATAGTTAGTCTATTCCTTGTCTTAGTATGAATGAGAGAGAAGTGCTCCAATTCCGCTCGCAGTTGGACGAGGAACATGTTTGCGACAATTCCCTCATTGCTACCCGCCTCAATATCGGACTATCACCTCCATAATGCATCCACCAATCAGTGGGTTTGTCGTGTTTAATTTGGGATTGTGCCAACGGGGTCCCAAATGACCCATGTCTCTTGCGAAACATGTCAATCTATAAAGATGAAACACAGTAAGACACATATCAATAAATAGATGATAATATCACATGACATTTGACTTATTAGTTATAAGGTATGATACTATGATTACTCACATCTCTTATGGCTTGACCTTGGTCCGCCAATTCAGGGAGCATTCTTTGGATTACATTGAGCAAACCGGTATACACTTCATCAGTGTCACTTTCATTTCAAGCGTCAGCATTATCTTTGCAAGGCTGGATTCAAGTAGTGTGCTACACATCAAATATGAGCAATTTCATCAGTATATGAAAATAATGAATAAATAAATAAAAATCACTACATAATTGTGCAACATGTTATACCTGCTGCATGCAAGTACTGGTGAAATTGTGCATCCCACCTCTTGTCGATAATCGCCCAGTATCGTTTATATTTTGTAGGGCATTTGGTTTTTATAACCAATTTTGCCTTATCCATTGACTAATAAACGTACCCCATCGTTGGTTTGTCATCACCATCAACCAATCTCAAAACTTGCACCAACGGGGTAGTGACGGCGATCAGGTGGTCGACATCTGCCCAAAACTGCGTGTTGTAGATCAGGTCAGCAACTTCAGTGCAAGCTAGTCTCTTTGCTCGTGGGAGTCCTATTTCATGTTGATTCCATTCTTCCGACGACACCATGCTTTTCAGCTCACGCCTATATCTAGTCAAACTCTGTAGAGCTAAAAACTGTGTTGCAAAACGTGTAATCGCAGGTCGGAGCAACTCATTGTTCGTGAAGGCTCTCATTAAATTGACCAGCTTGTTACTGTTGTACAGGTAGGAAGTAATCGTTCTTCCCTTCTGAATAGTTGCCTGTGCCTTGCTTCTCTTTCCTAAATCCTCAAGAATGAGGTCCACGCAATGAGCGGCACACGGGGTCCAGTACAGGTGACGTCTCTTCGTCATTAGTTTTAATCCAGCGACTTTGTAATTTGCCGCATTGTCTGTTACCACCTGCACAACCCGCTGCTCTCTAACCTCTTGAACTACCATATCCATTAGTTGAAAGAGGTAGTCTTTTACGTGTCTAAGCATCAATGATTTCAAAATCATCTCCGGAATTGTCAGAAACCAAAAAGTTGATCAAACTCTTTTTTGTGGGACCAGTCCATCCATCGCACATAATTGTGCAACCTCTCTCATCCCATACATCCTCAAAGCTTTGTACATAGGAAGTTATCTCATCGTGCTCATCTGTTAGTAAGGGCCCAGATATCTCGTATGGAGAAGGCTTTTTAACTCCTGGATCAACTTCTGCACTTGTATAAATCATGCTTTTGAAGTACGGCGACTCTGCTACTTGGCTCGGAATGTGGTTGTATATAAAAAACTTGGCAATGGATTTTCCAAGCTTCTTTCCCATTTTTGTAAGTGAGATTGCACTCAATTTGGTTTGTTTGGAGCTTTCAGTGCGATACATGAATGGATCCATAAGAGTAGTCTGGCCTCAGAGCGGCCTATAATCCCTCCCGGATGCTGACCTACGTAACGTGGCAGTCTGCTCAACATCCTCATTAATATCAACAACATGTGGCCTATGACTAGATCCATCATCGGTAGCAAGCATGGATGGGCCCCTCAACCTGGACCGAAACCGATAATCGGCTTCTTCCTGATCTTGCCGCCTTTGTGCTTCTCTGGCACTTTCTCTCATAGCTCTCGCTATCTGCTCATCCTCATCATCCTCAGGTGCAGGTAATGTAAACTCTGGATCTGCCCTCCTGATTCTCTCATACATTTTTCTATCACGATCGGATTCAGCTTTTTTCTTTCCCTTTGCCGCTTGTAAACTAGCTCTGATATTTTCTTTTACTTCTCTGGGTACACTGGGACACCCTTTTGTTTCTCCCTTTACGTGAGCCAGATGCTCCTTTAATCGTGTGATACCTCCTCCCAGCAGTTTTTTTCCACAAAGCTTACACTGTATCTGGAGTCTATTACCATCTATTGCTGTACCGTATTGCCATGCTGGATCTGACGATCGTACTATATTTATTTATTTCACCTGTATGAATAAGCAAACGATTGCATTAAAGTAAATATCTAATTTACACTTGAAAATAAAATTTATTTTTTAATTATTGCTATTTTAAAAATATTAGATTATATTTTATTAAATTTATTTGATATTATTCTAATTTTTATAAAATTTAAATTACATTTGAAATTTTGTTTTATATTATTTTAATTTTTAAAAGATTAGATTATATTTTACCAAATTTATTTGATATTATTATAATTTTTGAAAATTTTAGATTACATTTGAAATTTTATTTTATATTATTCTAATTTTTAAAAGATTAGATTATATTTTACCAAATTTATTTGATATTATTATAATTTATGAATATTTATTTGATATTATTCTAATTTATGAATATTTATTTGATATTATTATAATTTATGAATATTTATTTGATATTATTCTAATTTTTGAATATTTATTTGATATTATTCTAATTTTTAAAAATTTATTTGCTATTATTCTAATTTTTAAAAATTTATTTGCTATTATTCTAATTTTTAAAAATTTATTTGCTATTACTCTAATTTTTAAAAATTTATTTTAAATTTATTTCATATTATTCTAATGTTTTATGGGACATTTCCCATAATATTAATTATTTTAATTATATGTGACGGTCACATATAATTAATATGGGTCACATATAATTAAATTTATTATTAAAATTAATGAGTCGCATATAATTTAATATGTGACCCATAAATTTAATTATATGTGACCCATATTAATTTTAAGTTTAAATTATATGTGACCCATATTGACCCTATTATTTTATTAATTATATGTGACCCATATGATATGTGACCCATATTGATTTTAATTTTAATTATATGTGACCCATATTGACCCCATTATTTTATTAATTATATGTGACCCATATTAATTTTAATTTTAATTATATGTGACCCATATTGACCCCATTATTTTATTAGTTATATTAATTGTTTTGTGACCCATACTTTTAATTACATGTGACCAATAATTTTAATTATTTTTTACCCATAATTTTAATAATTATAATAATTATAATAATTATAATTATTACAATTATTTAAATTAATTTAATATCTACCATTAAATATGGTAGATCTTCCATATTTATGGGTAGATCTACCATTAAATATGGTAGATCTACCAAATTTATGGCTACATCTACCCTTATATAAGGTAGATCTACTATATTTAATGTTAGATCTACCCATAATTTAAATAATTTAAATAATTATAATAATTAAAATTATGGGTAAATGATAAAATTTAAGGGTACATCTACCCTTAAATAAGGTAGATCTACCTTATTTTAGCATTTAAAATGAAATAAAATGATGGTAAAATGATAAATACGTACCTTCCGCGTTGATCCCGTATTTTTTTGTGTGATTCGGTAGCGATTTAGGGTGCAAATAACCAAAAAATAAGAGAGGAAGAAGAAGGAAGAAGAATGAAGAAGAGAGGAAGAAGAAGGAAGAAGGAAAAAGTAGGAAAAAAACCCAAAACCCGAGCCTATAGTCGGCTGGGTCAAAGGGTGGGGCCCACACTTTTTTTGAAATTATCGGACGATAATTTCAAATTATCATTAGTATCGGACGATAATTTCAATCATTTTAATTTTTTTTTTTTTTTTTTCAAATTATCGGACGATAATTTGAAATTATCGTCCGATAATTTGATATTATCGTCCGATACTTTGCCCGTATCGGACGATAATATGTGTAATTTATATAGGGTACGATACATACCCTATGTATCGTACCGCTGACCTCGAAAACTTCGGACGATATTTTGACCCATGCTTATAACTATCCTATACAATCTCGACTCCTGGTAACGTATGATCCTCATCTCGGTTCATTGTAGTGGGACGCACATTGTAAACCTCTCTGTGATGAACCTGATAACCCGGCTCGCCAACCCACTACCAAATATTTTTGAAGCTGCTCATGAACTCTTCCAGACTCGAAAGAATTCATCCCCGATGAAGTGTGATCGCGATATGGGTCGGGATTACGAGAACTCAAGCGGCAAACTCTTTCATGACTGGCCCATGTACTCTTGGTAGTCGAAGTATCAACAGATAATTTGTAATGACTGTTGCTTGAATTAATCTTCTGTTTAATTTTAGCATGCAATGCGAAATGAGACTCAAAACTTGACTCACAACAAAACTCGGAATGAGAAGCGGTATGCAACTTGAGACTATGATGTGTATGTGTATCTATGGACTCGATACTCTCATGTGCATGTGACACTAACGACTCAGATGTAGTAGGCTCTATTGACACTAGTGACTCATGTGTGATCGAATCAAGTGACACTATTGGCTCATGTGGCCTCGACTCAACAAATTCCAATGACTCATTGGTAGGTGAATTGATTGGCTCGTTTATACTCAGTTCGACCAAAACCAAAGACTCTGGGGTACTCGATTCAATTGACACTAATGGTTCTTGTGTACCCAATTCGATGGACTCATGTGTACTCGACCCAATATCACTATTCACAAGGGAAATAGAAGTATTTTCGACACAAACTAGACTTTCGTCAGCTTCTTCCATCTCCTCTTCGCTTATCACGGTTCTAGGGTCATACACTTCCTCTTCTACTTTCATATTTTTCGGCTCTTTAGAACTTTCGCTTTCAGGCAATAAATTTGGAGTGGGAAGTTTAATGAAGCACTGGTAAGCAAAGTGTCTGAACTCTTGACACTTAAGGCAATCGGGACACTTATCTGTCTTGGTTTTCAAACCCCGTAGGAGGTGGCGGTGTGTGACAGGAACATACTACTCGATAAGTTCCACCTTCATGTCCTCCCATGTGGAGATGAATTTATTCTGAAGAGACTCAGTGCGATGTTCTAAGCGAGTCCAAAAATTTTTGGCATTACCCTCCAACTTTGTTTTCACTAGTCTAGTTTTGTACTCGTTTGGCACACCATACCAATCAAAATAGTCCTCTACACTAGACAGCTATTCCACGAAGGTTTGAGGATTCATCCATCCCTCAAAGTTTGGAACTTCATCCCGAATAGATGTTAAAAACTTCTCAGGGGGATCGTACTCGGGTTCGTGATGATGGGGGTATCCCCCGACTCTAATCCCATCACGACTTTTGGGACTTTGCCAAGAATTTGGAGCGTAGTAGCTCCCATTCTTAATTGCACACATTTAAGCTTTGATGTCCCTAATGACATCGACAATCTCGCTCATGCTCATGGTGAACACGGCTTACTAACACGGGTGCTAAATGACATGCAGATATGAACCACAATGGAAGAAGAATTTTATTGAACACTAGATGTGCACAAACAAAACTGAAATAAAATGCAATAAAATAAATATGACAAGCAAAGATGCCCTAACCTAGAAAACTTGACTCTGATACCAAAACTGATGCGGGACGATAACCCTAAAATGCGTGAATATGATTTTGATGTGGATTTGTCGAAATTAAATAGATTAAAACAAACATAATCTCAAAATTAACTCGATACTTTCGGGTTCGTAGAATGCTGGTAGGTAAATTACGCGAGGTCCGAATAGGGTGTCCAATCCGATGCGCAAGTACTTTCATATTTGAGGCGAGATCGGCCTAGAGATAGAACTCTGACTTTTCTAGGCTTGGGCGTTCGTCTTCGATCCGATGTCGATTCGCAGGCTCTAACTAGGGTTGTGAAATGGATTTATGGTTTTGTAATAGGCTTATGGTTTGATTTAGGTTTATGGTTTAGAAAAGGGGTTTGGTTCTGATTGATTTAGGGTTCAAAAGGGGTTTAGGATTTTGGGATCGAAATCAATAGATTAAGATTTAGAAAACAAGCAGGGATCAATAAGGTAAAAGATTCAAAGAAAATAGTAATAGAAAAGATAAAATAGTTTTTGGGAATCCATCCCTTGGCCTCACACCAAACCCATCTCAGGTAGAAGAATATTCAAGTATAAAAGCATTCAAATATTCAATAACTAATTAAAAGTCTTTACAAACCTCTATATATAGGCCACCAATAATTAATTCGAAATACAAGAGTCCTAATACTAATAAAACACAAAAAAGATAAATTTTCGCAAAATTTAGAAGTTCCTTCACGACGCCCACGGACGTCCGTGACCTACAGACAGTGATGAGTCAAAATCACGGACTTTCGTCACTGTTTATCACAGATGTCCGTGACACTGTTCATGGACACTGTTCATCAAATTTATTTATTTTCTCCCTTGAAGCTGAAAATTCTGTTGCGGCCCAATTCCAAGACTCTTGATCTTGGGGTTCCCCGTTAGTTATTGACGCGGGATGGTAACCCTAAAATGCGTGAATATGATTTTGATGCAATTTTGCCGAAATTAAATAAATTAATTCAAGTTTAATCACAAAATTATCTTAAATACCTTAGGGTTTGAAGAATTTCGATGGGTAGATCCCGTGAGATCTAGCTAGGGTCCAGTTCGATGCTCAAGTACTGTTAGATTTGAGGTAGGATCGGGCCTAGAGATAGAACTCTAGCTTTTTCAGGCTTGGTGTTCTCCTTCGATTCGTTGTAGATTCACGGGCTCGAACTAGGGTTCCAGAATTGGTTTAGGGCTCGTAATCGGTTTATGGCTTTGTAATAGGCTTATGATTTCGTTTAGGTTTATGGTTTAGAAAAGGGTTTTGGGTCTATTTGATTTAGGGTTCAGAAAGAGGTTTAGGGTTTTGGGATTGAGAAATCAATAGACTGGGATTTAGAAAAGCAAGCAGGGATCGATAAATAGCAAATATAATGAAAGATCAAGAAAATAGATGACAAAAGATAAGCAAGAAGATATATGGGAGGGATGGGCAGGTTTATGGCGTGTGGTCTTTGAGTGAAATCTGACAATTTGGTGAGAATCGGGGTCATTTGATTGTCTTATCACGAGGCAGTTCGGCTTGGTGGAAGGCTTTGTGCAGTACGTGGGATTGTTTCTCCAGAGGCCTGTGTTACAATTGGGGCTGTGGTACTCGGATACGGTTTTGGGAGGATATTTGGGTGGACCGTGAGCCTCTAAAATCTTCCTTTCCGGATATCTTTTCTATTTCGGTGAATCCTCAAGGCATGATCGACGAGTTCGTCTCCGGGACCGAGGGGGGAGACTATGGATTGTTACTACTAGAAGGATGCTGAGGGATGAGGAGGTGACTTCTTTTTCTAACCTGCTGCAGCTGATTTATGGCTCCCAGTGTAACCTGGTTGGGTGTGATCAGTGTAGGTGGAGCCCAGGTAGAGGGGGTTTGTTCTCCGTTAAGTCTTACTATAAGATGCTATCTTCTCGACTCTTGATCAGGTTTGACGGAGCCGATTTGTGGAAGGAGGTCATTCCGGCTAAAATCAAGTTCTTTATGCGGACCATGTTCAAAAAAAGGATTCTAACTTTGGATCAGCTCATTCGTCGGGGGAAAGAAATCCAGAATTGTTGCGTCATGTGTAATAAGGAGGCGGAGTCCGCTGCTCATCTTCTGCTGCATTGTACGGTGGCTCATGAGATATGGGGAATTGTCGTTAAGTCCTTCGGCATGTCGTGGGTGAAGCCGGCGACACCCCTATGTCAATTTTTGATGTGGGAATTCGTTCCTGTTGAAGGTCCTATGTCTGATTACTGGAGGGTTGCCCTTGTCGCTGTGTTCTGGACTATGTGGGGTGAAAGAAATCGCCGGATTTTTGAGAATAAAAGTCACTCGGTGGGGATGATCATGAAGCAGGTCCGTGACCTGATGTGGTTGTGGGCTGCTAAAAGGGATGTGGGGTCGGGGGGGATGTTTTTGTGTGGGATCCGGGTTAAGCTTGGGAGGTGTGACAGTGGAGGTAGTTGTTTGTAGTTTTTGTTTTTTCTGCTTTTTGGTCGTGTCCGTTTGTATTGGTCTTTCGTCAGCGTCTTGCTGCTTATCAATATAAATTGCTTATTACCGATCCAAAAAAAAGAAGATATATGGGAATCACTCCCTTGGCCTCACACCAAACCCATCTCGGGAAGAAGAATATTCAAGCAATAATGCATTCAAAATATGCAAAAACTAATTAAAAAGTCTTTACAAGCCTCCTTATATAGGCAACGAAAGTAAAATTCGAATAAAAAGTCCTAATCAAAATAAAAAATTGAAAAAGGCAATTTCCGCAGAAATTAGAAAACCCCGTCATAATGCTCACGGACGTCCGTGACATACGGACAGTAAGGGGTCAAAATCACGGATGTCTGTCACTATTCACGATGTCCGACACTGTTCATCACAGAAGTCCGTGACACAATTCACGGACGTCTGTGACACTGTTCACTGTTCACAAATTTTTTTTTTCTCCCTTGAAGCTGAAATTCTGTTGCGGCTCAACTTCAATGCTCTCAATCTTGACGTCCCCCTTCAGTTACTCCAGTCTTAGTTGCTAAATTTTCATCTACTTCACATTGGGTGATCTATGTTACGGCTACTGATGATATGACCGAAGACGATCTGGGCTATTTATCTTATTTACCTCCATCATCAACTTACCATGTTTGATTGACTGATGGTTCTCTTACTCCAGTAATAGGAGTTGGAACCATTCTTGTAATGTTCTTTATGTTCCCATCTTCCTACACAATTATTATCTGCTAGTTGCTTTGCAAAAAATTTAAACTGCTCCATTATTTTTTATCCCTCTCATTTTCCTGCTCAGGATCTGGCCAACAATTGGTAAGGGTATTGAAAGGGAGGAATATTTTATTTGGATGTTGAACATAAGTGTTTATCTGCTATCGTTGCTGCTAATTCCTATATTGCCAGTCTTGAAACCATTTTTCTTTGGCATGCCAAATTGGGATGTGTCGAATTTCATACATTATGTTCCTGATTCCTTCCTTTAAATATGTTTATATGAATCAAAATTTCAATGTGAAAATAAAGAATCCTTATACTTCGTGTATTCATAGGTATAGTGCTGCTTGTGAGATGATTCATTCTGATGTTGTGATCCCTCTCTTGTCACCTGTCTTGAGGGATTTCGCTACTAGGTTGTGTTTATTGATTACTAAACCTGTGTCACTTGGTTGTATCATGAAATCTAAAAATGAAGTTTTCTCTTAAGTTTCAGAATTTCCTGCTATGATAAAAAAATCAAATATAGTATTTTTATCAAATGGTTTCATTCCGTGAATGGGGGAGAGTACACCTCTCATTGTTTTACTCAATTTCTTTAGAACCATGAAATTACTCATCAATTTTCTTATCCATATTCTCCACAACAGAATGGAATTGCTGAACACAAACACAAGCATATTCTAAAGAGAGTTACTCAATCCTTTTTGAGGGGTATGCAAGTTCCTAAAGCCCACTATTCAATGGCTTTACTTACTACTCATTTTTTGATTAATCGCACTCCTTCATGGGTTCTTGAAGGCCATACTCCTTTTTCTATTTTGCGACTTAAGGAGTCTATATTTAGCATTGAACCCCATGTATTTGGTTGCACTTGTTTTGTACTAAAGCTTCGTCCTAATAGAGGGATAACTTAGATGACCGCTCCATGAAGTGTATCTTCATTGGTTACTCTGGTGTATTTAAAGGATACAGATGCTATGATCCTAAATCTTGTAAATTCTTTACCTCTATGGATGTTACATTCTTTGACCATGTGCCATATTTTTTCCTTTATCGGCATGTGCCCTCTGTCATCCCTGTACTTGTCTCTGCTCCTCCTACTCCTCAGGCTATTGTTCTTGTTCCCTCATCAGCCCCTGTCCCTACTCCACAGCCTCCTATACAGCCTTTGTGGGTACCCTGTCCCTACCACACAACTACCTATATTACCTATTGTTGATACCCCCCACTCCACCTCCGCCGCCTGAGTAGAAACAAAAGAAACATCAAATTTATGTTTGCAAACACTTGCGTTGGACCTCCTCGATCATACCTCAACCTCAAGCATCTTTTGCTGGTGGGCCCTGTTGATAGTTCTATCTTTATACCTTCTACATATTATTCTGTTGTTCATATTCCTAGCCCCACTGATGCCTTAGATCTTGATATTCCCATTTCCCTTCAGAAGGGTGTTTGTTCCTTTGTTACTCCTTACCCTTTTACCCTGCATGTATGTTATCATGCATGTCTTCCTCTTACCAGGCTTTATCTCTATGGTTGATACCGTCACCATACCTTGTGCTATTCACTCTGCTCTTTCTCTATCTGTCTGGAAGGCTGCAATGAAGGAAGAAATGAATGCCCTTGAAAGCAATCACATTCGAGAGATGGTTCCTCTTCCTCTTAGTAAAATGACAGTGGGATGCAATTGTGCTTTTGTTATCAAGCATACTCTGGGTCATATTGTTTCTTGTTATTAGGCACTTTTAGTGGCTCACGGTTTACTCAGACATGTGGGATTGACTATGATGCTACTTTTCCTCCTGTGGCCAAGCTTACCTCTATGCATGTCCTCATATCTATTGCCACCATTCAGAATTGGCTCCTTTATCACCTAGATGTAAAAAGATGCATTTCATCATGGTGATCTCACTGAGGAGATCTATATGGATCGTCCACCATGTTTCCTGCTTCAAGGAGAGACTGGGAAAGTATGCAGATTTAAAAAGTCCATATACGGGGTGAAACAATCGCCCTCGTGCCTGGATTCAACTGTTTAGTGATGTTGTTGGTATATGGGGCTTCGAAGATGCCTCTCAAAGCATTTTTTATCATTCTAGTGCCACTGGACGCACGATCTTACTTGTTTATTTTCATGATATAGTGATTACTGAAGATGATTCTTCATTTGTTTCCCATGTAAAAGAGGAGCTTGGTTGGTTGTTTAAATTGAAAGACTTAGGCAGATTGAAATACTTTCTTGGCTTGGAGGTTGTCAGATCAAAGAAAATGATATTTAGGCTTGGAGGTAGCCAGACTTATTCTATGTGATACGATTATGCTTGGGTGCAAGCTTGCTACCACCCCTATGGACTATCAACACTCTTTACATGAGAGTCAGGGGGAGTTGATATCAGACCTGAGAGAGTATCAATGTCTGGTGGGTCGATTGATTTATCTTACCCTGACAAAGCCAGACCTTGCTCTTGCCGCGAGCCTTGTCAGCCAGTTTATGCATGCACCTCGCGCTCCCCACTTAGCTGCAGTTCAATGGATTCTTATACATGAAGTCCAGCCCTGGTCAATGGACTGTGTATCATTCCCATGGTCATCTTCATATATATGGTTACACCAATGTTGATTGGGTGGATCTGCTACGGACTGTCGCTCTACTTCTGGGTAGCGTGTCTTTCTTGGAGCCAACCTTGTATCTTGAAAAAATAACAATATGTTGTCTGCAAGTCTAGTGTTAAAGCCGAGTATTGTGCGATAGCTCATGGAGCTTGTGAGTTATTATGGCTTGGATTTGCCGCTTCCATGCCTACTCATTTGATAGTGAGGCTGCTGAGATGATTGCGTCCGACTCTGTGCTACATGAACGTATCAAGCTTATAGAAGTTGACATCCACTTTGTGTGGGAAAAAGTTTGGAATCACACATTGGAATTTATTGAGGTTTCTTCTTTACAACAGCTCACTGATATTTTCACCAAGGTCGTAGGGCTTGCGCTTCTTCATGATGTATCGGTTATGCTGGGCATGTATGATGTTTATGCTCCAGCTTGAGGGGGAGTGTTGGTAGTGTAGACCTCATCTTATATCGCTATGTAGTGTAGGCGTGTGGAGAACTATTGGGTGTGTATGAGTTATTCTCTTAACTGAATATAAATACTAGTGAGGAACTCCAAACTCACTAAGCCTTCGTATAAATTTCTCTTCGTCTTTCTTCTCTTCTCTATCTTTAACCCTAAACCTTATATCATCTATCTAACCCTGTTAACCCCATTCACAAGCTTGTAGTGGGTTCAACCCCCGCTTCAGGGTTTTAGAAAAAATTTATATCCCCTTGATCACCAGTGATGAAAATGAACAGTCAACCGATATTTGGTTTAATCATTCATTTTAAAACCATTGATCACTGTTTTTTTTCTTTTTTAAATAGTTTTCTAAAATATATATTTGGATTGACATTCCCTATCTCCACATGGCACCCGAACACTTTATATACGACCCCAATACAGAAACACCACTGAATTCACAATAAGGCAGCCCAATACTGTTCACAGACAAAGGCAAGGCTCTACAACCACTAATCCAACCTTCTGATGCACAAAAAGGAATATATAGTTGCTGCCCAACACTATTCACAGCCACAAAAGAGGTACTACTACCTTTCTTTCACCACAACCTAGGGTCTACACCCTTCACAAAGGTCACACGACCTTACAACTTCAACAAAAAAGGTCCACCATCTTAAATTTCAGTTCAACCAGTGCTGCTGTGACTGAAAAAGGCATCGGAAACACACTGGAAACCAACAAGATATACAATCCGTTCGTTCTGAATGGTCCTACGATCCCAACAACCCCACGGCAACAGATGGCAATGACTGATTACACAACCAGCTTGTACAATGCCGGAACAGCTGCCATATTTTTGTACAGAAGCTTCCATGCTCATCCAAACGACAAACGGATACATTCAGCAAATCAGTGGAGGGATTCTGATTCAATTCATACCTATCTCTCCAACTGGATTGATCGCATTGACCACGAACACTCGGAAAATTGTGCTTAGCATCTCAGATTTGAGATGTGCAGAGTATATCGGTCCAGATCCTTGCTGCCTTAATTGCTGGTGGAGACTCATACCTTGAGATCCGTGAATTTGCACGATAGGGGTTTCTCAAGAAGAAGCCTTCGTATTTCCCAAACCAGTCACCTAAAGGGGAAGGATAGCCAAATCCAATCAAAATCCTGCTGAAATAGTGGTGATCGGAGGTCAAAAGTTGATCAGCATCATGATATCGGCATGACGTCACCACAATTTGATGACGTCAGTTGTTATGTCAGCACTCCGGAAGTGAGGTCTTCGATCTGCCGATCTGATACCATGTTAGTTTTAGTCTTATGTATTTAGGTGCTTAGGTGAGCAAGCACCAGAGAAGAAGAAGAGAGATAGAGGAAGTTTGGGTTGAGTCTTGTAACCCAGACCTTCTTCTGTTATTAGTATGTATACCACATACTTACAGACAATTGATGACAAACCCGTTATCACTAACAGATCCGCTTACATACGAATAACACACACATACACACCTACACATATGGCTGGGGAAGAGTTCCATTTCAGTGCCACGTGCATCTCACTCCTCACGAGGCACTTGTTCCTCAGGATTTTAGGAAAAAATATCAATGAACAGTGTACTGATATTTGGTGTTACCGTTCATTTTCAATGACTACCGTTGATCGTCTGGTGGTCTTTTTTTATTTATAATATACTTGGCATGTGGACAAATACTCTTCCCCAGCCAAGTGCCAGAGAGAGCACATCCTTATCTGGTAGTCTTTTTCCCATGTCAGAAATATTTGGCCACCTATACAAACTGGTGTGAAATAAAAAAACAAATTTGTTTTTCCAAAATTGAATTGTCACTCTAGATTCTTAGAAACTGATTTTGAAAGAATTCTTTGTTAGGTTTATAATATATTAAATCTATGTTTTTCTGTGATTATTGTTGAATATATTTGTCGTTTGGGGGTATTTACTTGATAGGTGCTTCTTCCTTGCCCTTGTAATGACCGCTTATTTGCTACTGACATTTTATATTTTCTTGTACAAGAGTCTAGACACAATGTAAAGGTGAAACCAGTTTTCATAACCATTGATCCACAACGAGACTCCCCTGCACAACTGCGTGCATACCTCAAAGGTTAGTTAATGCACACCTGCAAGATAATTTTGGGAGATTAAGCAATGTTTCTATATCCATCTTTTGCATATGCTAATCATATATACAAAAATTGAAAGGGTACCATTAAATACGCTCACCAAATCTTTGAGAGCGGCCATGCTAAAAACCCATTGACTGTTTTGGATCGGATGATGGAGATCGTTTTCTGTCCCAATCTTCGACACACTTGATTTCAAGATCATGGGCGTACAATCAGACGAGCAAACATTGATTTCACTTGGCACAGATCCCAAAAATGTGACTATAAAGTCAAGTTTGACCGAGATGGATGCCACATATTTTTCGATCACTTTTTTGGGATCAGTGCCACCTAAAATCAATGGCTGACCGTCTGGTGGTACGCCCATGATCGGGAGATCAAGTGTGTGGAAGATTGGGATGAAAAACAATCTTTGTCATCCGATTCAAAGCAGCCAATGGATTTTCAGCATGGGCACTCTCAAAGGTTCGGTGGGCGTATTTGAAGGTACTCATATACAAAGATCTAAAATTATAACAAAAGGCAAAAATACCCTCAACAATGAGCAAAATGAATAATCACTCAAGTAGAGTGAAAAACACAGAAGAATGCTTTCCAATTATATACAATATAACTTCGAACTCTAACATCCTATACCCCTCATCCGATCGACAGATGTAGAGTTAACATTCAAATTTGCTACAAACATCTTAAATCTCAAAGTAGTCAATGATTTCCTAAAGAAGTAACTAGCTCAAGATCTTTGTGCAACTATGGCAATAAAACTCTTCTAGTTTGACATTTTGGCAAACAAAATGAATCGATTATATGCTTGCGATCCTTCATGTCTTTTTTTTTAGTTCATTTTTGTATTTATTGATCTTCCCCTTCTAGTTTCTTGTGCTTGTATCAAAAGAATCCTTCCTAGAGGGGTTGTTTCAGGTCCCCGATGTACATATCAAACCCATCTCAAATGACATTCCTTGATTTTTTTCTATTATCAGTCTCCCAGGGATACATAGAAATCAATATTAGAATGCCCAGATCAAGAAGTAGTCAATGAAGTCACATCATCTCAGTTTGCACTTGCTCCATTATTTTTATCTTCCTTAGCACTTGAACAAAATCTAACATCCAGATATTTGCTTTCCTGCACTATAGAACTTTCCTTGGAAAAGCCTAAAAACCATTAGTAGATTGGTGAATCTTCTTAATGAAAGACTCAAAACTTTAGGTGTTGAATCAGGAGTAATAGTTGGCTTAAAAATAGGGTCGACGCACACTTGAGGTTACTTGTAATTGGATTGGAGTTTAGTAGGAGACTAGTAGTTAGGGTTCGCTGGGAAGATGATGAAGAAAATGAGAAAGAAGATGGAGAAAAATAGGTTAAGTTCTCATTTCTCCCCCATTCTCATTATTATATATACCACCTACAATAGGATTACATGTGAGCCATCAAAGTGACAAAGTACGGATACGGGTTTAATATGACGAGCAAAAAAATTCGGTAAAAATGGTAAAATATGGAAATGTTGGGGGCAAAAGTGGAAAAAAATCAGAAGCTAAAAAAATTCTGGAATATATAAGCCGAAGCCCCTCCCGGTAAAAGTCAGGGAAAAAACAAAAATGGAAAAAGTCGGGAAAAACTGGTTTAATATGCATATTTCGCAATTAGAACACGAAATACATGTTTTAATCTAAGATACTTGTTTTTTCAAAAATACGGTATAATACAGATTTAATACATTGTATTAATAATACACGTGTTTTTTTTTAAAGAGTTTTTTCACTATGTGGGCCGCTAACATTTATTGCAGACCATGAAGCTTTACAAAGTTGTAGAGGAACCCGCCTACATCCAATAATGATTGTTGAAATCCCGGGTAGATGACCCAAGAGAGCACTGGAAGATGGGGAGATCAAGTATACATCTAGCCCCAATGACGATTTTTTTGTTTCTTTTTTCCAATTGAAAGGGAGATGGAGATTGAGAGAGTTGTTTCTATGCAGTCAAGCTCCCTCCCTCGAGCTTCCCCTCTGTCTATCTCTCGTAGTTATTTGTTCTTTGTTAGTCTAGCCACATGATATTGTTACCAGAGACCCACTATCCGATTCTAATGACAAACCAACACTCTCCATTAAGTTTCCACATAGATATCTATCATGCCCGACTTGGAAGTAATGTCATCCAATCTTGTGCTTCCCACGACTTTGGGGAGGATATCAGCCAACTGATCTTCAAGCTTACTTGGGGTGTACAAAACTCAAAATGATTCCACCTTTTATCTTATGAAGTGGCAATCCACTTCAATGTGCCTTACTCTTTCATGATGAACTGGATTCTAGACAATGTGAAGTGTTACTTCATTAGCACCAGAGTTTCATAGGAAGCTTCACATGAATTCCAAGGTCAACAAGAATAAATCTCTTCCATTCTATCATGAGCCTCTTGGGGCATAGCCCTCTGCACTATCTCTGTATAGTACCCAATGGTGGACCTCCTATCACTTGATCCACCGCAATCGTCTTCTGTAAAGACTTCTACATCGAGGTGCCTGTGATTATTATACAACAGTCCCTTGCCTAGATTTTCTTTCAAATACCTCAGGATTCACCACCTCCAAATGGGTGTTCCAAGGTGAATGCATGTACCAGCTAACAACTACACTCATAGCATAGACAATATTAGGCCGTGTTATGGTAACGTACATAAACTTTCCTAAAAGCCTCCAGTACATTCCAATATCCTTGAGGGCTTCACCTTTTACATTGATTCTATGATTTTTGTCCTCAAGGGAATCAATTGGCTTCACCTCAACTTGCATGTTGGTTCAGAACAGCAAGTGCATACTATTTCTGAGAGAGAACAATATCTTTTCTATCAAGTCACCTCAATACTAGGAAGTACTTAATACTTGGCTCAGATAATTCTTTAGCTTCATGATCTCCTCACCATCACCACTAATAACGACAATGTCGTCAACATAAATAATGAGAGTGGGTAAGCCAAACACCTCTTTTACCAAAGAATGTTTGATCGTGATGACTTCTCCGATAGCCAAACTTAACAATTGCACCGCTAAACCTGTATATTACCTTCTTGGCAACTTGGCGGCTTCTTCAACCTTTATATTACCTTCTTAAGCTGACACTTGTCCTTTCTGCCCCTGATGAGCGAATCCAAGAAGGAGACATATACCTCCTCTGTAAGATTTCCATGAAAGAATTCATTCTTAACATCAAGTTAGTGACGAAGCCATCTCTTATGAGCTACAAGGGATACAAGAGAACAAATAGAATTTAATGTGGTCACGAGGGCGAAGGTGTCCTGATAATCAATTCCATAAGTTTATGTAACGCCCTTAGCTACCAATTGAGCTTTATATCTCTCAACTGAATCATCTAGGCGGTACTTCATGGTATAGATTCGCTTACAACCACCCTTTTTTCCCTTCTGGCGGTATAGTCACTTCCTAAATATTGTTTCGCTAAAGAGCTTTCATTTCTTGAATCATAGCTAGCATCCTTCCACTATGGCTGAGACAATGCATTAGAGATTCCAGAAAAAGATGATATAAATAAGAAACTTAAAGCAGAATAGCATGATAAAACCCAAACTTAAAGATAAGGATGGGGTGTGTAATATTGGGAGCGCTTATGTAATGCGATGGGCAAGTCCAAATAAGATACTTGAGGAGGTTCACTTTCCTTTCGACTAGCTTCTTGGATTGAGGTTTGGTCCATGATCTGAGAGAGTATGGGCTTATCATCCTTTGGCACATTTTCTTGTGCTTCTCCTCACAGTTTGCTAGGCAAAAAGGCCATTCATTTCCGCCCCGTCCTGTAGATCAGATCTCGACTATACAGCAATGTCGTATACGTCCTCAACTGGTTGACCCCCCCCCCCCCCCCCCCCCACACGAAAGGGCACTGGGTATTCGTGAGAGGAAAGAAAAGTGTGGACTGAAAAGAAGGTAAAATCCATAGACAGAGACCATCTTCTGACAAAGGACCATAGCTTGTACAGTTTCTAAGATAGCAGGTATCAATAAAAACACACTGAAGAGTTTTTAGGATATAATTTATCATGACAAGTATTTGGCACCTGGGAAAAACACAAATACCCAATGACGAACTGGAAAAAGAGGGGATGAGTGCAACAATATATGATAGGGTGATTTTCCTTGGAAGGACAAAAACAGACATTCTGTTGATCAGAAAACATGCAGTGAATACCTTCACTCTATAGCCATTTTGGGATATTCATTCCAATTAATAAGGCTGAGCAACCTCGAAAAGATGACTTCTTTTCCTCTCAGCCACACCATTTTGTTGAGGGGTGAATGGGCAAGTAGTTTGCCACTCAATACCATGATCTCAGAGGTAGGATTGGAGATGATGGGAAGAATACTATCTCAATTATTAAACCTCAAATTTTCCTTGATGCATTACATTGAGTTTGAAACATAATTACCGGGATTGGGTACGGGGTATTGGTACAGGTACGAGACTGGTATTGGTACGTTTAGGTGAGAAAATTTCGGATAGGTTTTCATTTATATGTATTTGGTGCGATAGTGGTACAACTTAGAAATGAAATAGATACATTATAGGTGAAAATTGATACGGCATTGGTACGACTTATATATGAGAAGGATTCGTATATAATTGCTAATAGTGCAACATAGATGCGACATATGTATGAGATTAGTATAAAATTTGTACTTCTTTTGTCATTAAATATGAGAATTATACTTGTATGTATTATATTTTTAAATTCTGGAGTGTAGACACATAATCTTTATATTTTGTCAATTTTAGAGTTTTGACACATGATTCATTGAACTCATCTATCAAGGTAAAAAAAGCATATGATTAAATATATTAGTAGTTTGTATGATATAATATATTGTCCCAGTTACTTATTAAAAGACATTTAAAATGTACATATAGTTTTCAATCATATGCACATGGAGCTCATTTCACGATTTCATGATTTATAAAAATTGATTTCAATGTTCCTAAAAATTTGTAAGTCATTTTTTGCCAAATCTAATGTCTCTAAAAAATTGTTATATAAAAGGCCGAAACTCTTTTCTATTTAAAATCAAATGAGTTTCAAATATGTATTGAAACGCGTTTCTAAAACATTTCTGAAAGGTTTCAGAAACATTTCGTACCAGTCCCCGATACTGGTATGCATAGGCACTGGTATGATAGGTTAATCTGGGTTACTATGGTTTGAACTAGCTTCGGGTACACAGGAAATTTGGCTGTCACTTCATCTTCAGTCCTGAAAAAATTCAAAGTACTGAGGTGAGTGTAACTGTCAATAAAAGAAGTAGGTAACAATAACACACACAAATGTAGAAGTCACAAGGGTTGGTTCCCACACATCCGAATGTATAAAATGAAAGTGATTCTTACTCCTATTGAACTCACAATGTAAAAAGTTTGGACAATTGACAAACCTCACTTGAATTGGGAGTCATCGAATAAACTGAGTTGCTGAGGAAATAAGGTATGCAATGAGGCATGCAAAATATAAGTGCTAGAGATGCGCAATATACAGTCATAGCAGTAGTCGCAGCACCAAAAGAAGTTTTTACTCAAGTCCCTTGGCATCAAATAGGTAGAGCCTCCTCTCCTCACGACCATGACCGAAATATCTTCCCTTTCGTCGAGTCCTGGGAAATGCAATATGAAGGAAAAAAGGCCACAATTGTTTTTTTACTGATATTGCTAACTGAGTGAAGATTATTGGGCATATTTGGAATGTGTAGAGTAGACTGTAAAGATATGTGATCTAACTTGAACTATCCCCTTCCCAGCAACAGGAACAAGGGACCCATAAACAGTACAAACATTACGTTGTTTTGGTGAAGGGACGTATCAGAGATGTGATCAGTTGCCCCAAAATTAATGATTCATGTGGATTGAGAAACATGGAACCATTATTAGATCCAAAAATGTCGGTCTCAACCAAGTAGGATTGAGAAGCTACGGGTCTTCATAACTAACAAAGCATTGTACTTATTAATGTAGTGCATGGTATTCTTCAATTCTTCCATTATGAAGGGGCACGACTTCTAATCAGGAACAAACACTTTTCCCACACAAGTTGTAGCAATATGGTACATTAGTCACCTAAAGAAGCTTTGTAAGTTGAGATACCTGAGCACAACACTTTGCACGTCTTCATAACTAACAAAACATTGTATTCTGTGACGTCCTCAAGTCTTCTCATCGGATCAATGTTATGACTTAGAGACATCACACTACATATTTATTCTTTTCGATCCATAATATAATTTAAGTAACGATCCACTTAATGCAATGGCTAAGATTCAATTATCTTCACTTTAAACTAAGTTCAAATTCCAATAGTTAATCTCATTTAGCTAATCAATAACCAATTATTTTTATTTATTTATATAAAGTCATGGGTGATGGGGACATCCAAGTCAAAGAACTGCCTGTGACTTATCAAAGGCGAAAGAAGCTTCACGAAGACTCCTAATCGAAGAATGAGGGCGCTCTGAAGAAGTGAAGCACGAACGTCTGTGACTTCAGGATGAGCGTTCGTGCTTTAGAAGGCTTACTGTTTTAGTGCATTACAGATGTTCATGAATACTTGACAGGCATCCGTGATTTTTAGTTAAACAGTTTTAGTTAGTTTTTATTTCAAATTCTGGAACTGTTTCGGACCTGACGGACGTCCATGAAGACATGTCAGACCTCTGTGATGATAGGAGGGACGTCCGTGAGTCAGTTATTTGCTTAATTCGAATGTTTGATTAATTGCCTATAAAAGTCGTTGTAAAGACTATTTTTGATTAATGATGATGGATTATTGGTATGCAAATTGAGAACTTTTATTAATGTTCTCTTCGAGAGTGTGATTCTCTCAAACCTTAGTAGAGCGAGTCTTCTATTCGTATGCGGTTTGGTGCGAGGCCAACTTTTCTATCCATCATATTTACTATTATCTTATTCTACTCTTAACCATTTTGATTTCTACATACCTAGAATCCCTTTTCTTATTGTTAATTCTGCTTGATTTCGAAAGAACCCACTTGTGAGTTTGTTCGAGACCCTAAACTGTTGAAGATTTAGTTGTTCGCTGAGAACCCTAGTCTTCTAGATCTTAAAAGGAACATATAACGAAAGTAACACTATGGCTAAATCAAGTAATTTAATTGGAATTCTCTTTATTTTATGTGTTGATTTGTTAGATAATTTATATTTCAATTATTTATGTTAATTTTCGATTAATCTCAACCCATCATATTTGCATCGTGTTAGTTTCTGCATCAGATTTGGTATCAAAGCTTTATCAGTTTAGGATCTGTCAGTGTTCATATTTGCTATAGGTTTCATTTTCGTTTGTCTTGCGTCATTATGGATTCTGCTAGGATCGAAGCCCTTATTAAAGAACTTACAACTAAATTGGCTACGAGTAAAGCAGATCTCCAAGCCCAGATGCTTGATCACCATATGCAATTACAGAATCAGTTGCGTGATCAACAAACCCGACATGAGAATTTGGTAACCCGTGTCGAAGAAATGAATTGAGTTATCACTGATGACCATTTTTGTGTCCACATTAATGATCGTAGAAGGGACGGTTCTCCTCGTCGCGATCTTCCACCCAATCAGGATGACAAAATCATGAAGTCCGTTAAGATGGATGCTCCTATTTTTTATGGAAAGAGACAACCTAAAATCTATCTAGAATGGGTGACTGACATGGAAGCCTATTTGGATTGGTATGCCATGTCCGAGGAGCGCAAAGTCTGGTTTGCCAAAGTTAAGCTTATGGGCCAAGCTAGACTTTACTGGATGGGTATCGAGCGTCGTAGACAATCTCAGGGCCTTCTTCCGATCTCCATGTGGGCAGACATGACGATCCAATTGAATGAGAAGTATGTTCCCCTATCCTATGATGAACGTCTTATTGATCAGTGGCAATCACTTCGCCAAGGGAATATGTCAGTCACAGAGTACATCAATAAGTTTGAAAACTTGATGTTTCGAGCTAATGTAGAAGAACATGACAAAGTTACCCTATCTCGATTTCGAATGGGCCTCCACCCAGAATTGCAACGAGAACTTATTTCATATCTTGTTACCAATCTAGAAGAGTGTTTCTCTAGAGTCGAAGAGTTAGAACGATACCTTAAGACCCCTTAGACCCGACGCTTTGATGCTAGTGGGTCCGGTTATAAATCTAACTATACTGAATCTAAGTCTATTGTCAACGCCCGGTTGGCTAGGTCCAATTCACTTGCCACACTAGTGATTAAAGTTGATAAGGGTAAGAGTCCAATGTTAGAGGGCCCCAAGAATGGTGGTCCAAGCAAGTGCTATATGTGTCATGGCTTTGGACATTTTGCAGCACAATGTCTCTCCCGAAATTTGTTCATAACAGAGGAAATTGAAGATGAACAAGAAGACAGAGAAGTAGAAATTTATGAACTCGAATCTTTCTCTAGTGATGGGGGATGCCAAGATCAAGAGCCTTGAATTTGGGCCGCAACAGATTTTTCAGTGCAAGAAGAAATGAAAAGGAACTAGAACCAAGAATATGGAAGAACAAGCAACAGATTTAGTCGATTGATCGATCCCATGCAATTGATCGATCAATTGAGGGCAGAAGGTAAGGTCGTTTGGCGAATTTAATTTACTCAGTCGATCGATCGGGCCAATATTTTGATCGATTGATTGGGGACAATGCTTACGGAGAATTTTATTATTTCTCAATCGAACGATCAACTCTAAAATCGATCGATTGATCTATCGAGTAAGGGAGTCCGCCAAAAGATGAGATTTTGTTTTTTTTCTTTTATTTCGAATACTTTAGGGTAATTTTGTAAGTTTTTTGTTTTAGGGTTTTCTGTCTTGAGGCCTCCTATATAAGGTCATTAACAAACATTGTAATTAATTGATTGATTCTGAATGAAAAACTATTTGCTTCTACTTGATGAGCTATTTTGAAGAGTGAATCTTCTCTCGCGAAGGGTTTGGTGTGAAGCTAAGGGTGCGAAGCCCACAATTTCCTATCTCTATCTTTTTTTTTTTATTATCTATTCTCTACTTTATTTCTGATCCTATAAAACCTAACTCATTCCATTTTAAATTGAACCTCCCGAATTCCAAAACCCTAGCTTTCATCTGAACTGTTGGATCGATCTGATTCTACAAACCCTGAGAGAACCAGTGATTCCATTTTGATCGAAGAACGACACCCTAATCTAGAAGCAGCTAGAGTTCTATCTCTAGGATCCCACTTCCACAAAGTTAACAGATCTAGCAGATCGGACTGGACCCTACCCGAATCAATCGTGGTCAATCAAACGGAAATTTGTGAAACCCTAAGGTATCGCAATTAATTTTGAGATTTTTGCTTAATTAATTTAGTTTAATTTCGGAAAACTGACATTTAATCATCATTCGTAGTCTAGGGTCGTCCCGCGTCAGTTTTGGTATCAGAGACTAGGTTCTAGGTTAGGGCATCTTTTGTATGACATTTTAATTTTAAATCATTTTATTTCATTTGCGTTCATTAGTGTGCACATCTAGTGTTTGATAAAAGTCCTTATTCATTTTGGTTCACATGTGTATGCCATTTTGATGCTGTTTGATTTGATGTCATTTATGTCTTCATTTGCATGCACATCCTGTGTTTGTTAAAATTCCTCAATTATAGTAATGTGTCTGAGTTGTATTTGTGTTAAACATAATGTATGAGTCACTTACACGTCACCATGCATCCCTCACCAGTCATAAAAGGGTACTAGCCAAACGAGGGAACCGCTACACTTCAAATTCTTGGCAAAGTCCCAAAAATCATGATGAGACTAGAGTTGGGAGATACTCCCATTATTGGGAGCCCGAATATGATCTTGATAGAAAATTTCTAAGGTCTATTCAAGTCGAAGTCCCAGATTTTAAGGGTACGGTGGATCCTAAAACCTTTGTGGGATGGTTGTCTAGCATAGAAGAGTATTTTGACTCGTATGATGTGTTGGATGAGTGTAAGGTTAAGTTAGCCAAGACGAGGTTGGTGAGCCATGCCAAAACCTATTGGGTTCATGTTGATTTTCAACGGGAGTTAGTTTGATGTAAGCCCATCACACGATGGGAGGACATGAGGGAGCAACATATCGAGAAATATGTTCCTTTCACGCACCACTACCTTCTACGGTGTTTGGAAGCTAAGGTGGATAAATGCCATAAACACACCCAACTTGAGTCAAGGAGCACCTACACTAAGGAGAGCTTCAATTTCGGGGTTCCACCATCGAAACCTGCGAATACTCCTACGAGGCTCCAAATTGATCGTGGGAAAGGAATTGTCCACGAGAGAGATGATTTCGAGGTTCAACCATCGAAACCTGTGATTACTCCTCCGAATTCCCAAATCGATAATTGGGAAGGAATGATTATTGAGAGCCCTAAAACTAGTGGTCGCAACAAATGTTCCAAGACACTTTGCTTACCAATAAAATTTTCCACTCTAAATTTATTGACTAAAAGAGAGAGTTCTATGGAGTTGGAAAATATGTAAGTGGGAGAAATTGTGTACGACCCTAGAATCATGATGAGTGAAGAGGAGATAGAAGAAGCTAAAGAAAGTTTAGTTTGTGTTAAAGAAACTTCTATTTCCCTCGTGAGTAATTATGTTGAGTCACCTACACATGAGTCAACCGAGTCACCCACACGCGATTTGTTAGTGTCCATAGAGTCAGTTGTGCACGAGTCTTTGTTGTAGGTAAAGTCGAGTGCACTCGAGTCTTTGAAGTGGTCGAACCGAGTACACACGAGCCAATCAAGTCACTTACCAATGAGTCATTGAAATCCGTTGACTCGAGTCCACCTGAGCCATTAGTGCACTTGATTTGATCACACATAAGTCACTAGTGTTGGTAGAGTCCACTACACATGAGTCCCCAGTGTTGATAGAGTCCACTACATGTGAGTTGTTTGCGTCGCATGCACATGAGAGTATCAAGTCCATAAATACGCATACACATCATAGTCTCAAATTGCATACCGCTTCACATTCCGAGTCTTATTGTGAGTCAAGTTTCAAGTCTCATTCCGCATTGCATGCCGAAATTACGCTTAAAATTAATTTGTGCAATGAAACTCTCAAATTATCGATGCATTTACCTAAGACTTTTATGGAACTCCAATTAAATAATCATGCTATGGTTCGGGTTGGATCTGAACGATTCCCATCGAGAATTGCAAGGACGCTCCCGTCATGCTAAATCTTTTGGGATTTTTGAAAGGGGTGGACCTAAAATATATGTGCTAGAGCTACCTCAATGTATGGGCGATACTCAATGTGGAAGGCTTAGTTCCTCATCTAGACTCAACCCTACTTCCTAGAATTCATTTTCAAACGTCCTTTCTTTGTGCACCAATTCCAATCCCACAGCCAAGGGTCAAAATATCGGAAAACCGATACGTATCGTCCTGACCTCCAAGACGATACATATTGGGTATCGGCTGATACATTCAATGTATCGGCGATACATTGAATTTTTTTTTTTTTTTCAAAAAATCCCAAAAGATTAAGAAAAAAAAATTTAAGTGACGGGGAATTTAGATCCGCATGTTCGGATCGTGGCTGAGTCAATCGAAGAAAATCAATAAGGAAGAAGTGGACCCATGAATGGGCTTTCAAACGGCCCTGAAGCAAAGATTTGCGGTTGTCTCAGTCGATCGATTGAGGATTTCGATCGATCGAAATTGCAATTCGATCGATCGAGTGCCATTTTCGATTGATCGATTGAATTTCGACCGATCAAGTGTCACTTTCGATCAATCGATTTAATTTTGATCGATCGAGTGTCACTTTCGAACGATCGAAATCGTGCATACTAGTTTGACATTTTAATTTCGAATTTAAGTTTCAGGGTTGAATTTGTCTTTTCTTATTTAATTGTTTTTAGGGTTTTCTATTGTTTAATGACCTACTATATAAAGGTCTTTATAGCTTTGTAATAGACAGTTTTTGGAATAGTGAAACTTGAGAGCTTGCTTTTGTGCAAACCCTAGAAAAACTTGAGATGAGTTTTCGATCGAAGGAGTGATTCTTTCAAAACCTGAGGGGTGAGAAATCGTCTCTCGTACAACTTGGTGCGAGACCGATGTACAACCTTGGTGGGAAGCACCCGTTGCTGCGAAGCTGACAAGCCTCTCTAGAGCGATTCCGGAGATAACCTATCTTATTTTTCTTTTTATTTTATTTTAATTAAAGGTTTAAAGACCCTAAACTCCTTTCACGCGGGATTTTTCTATTTTAGGGTTAGCACGCGATCTCGTCCTACGTCAATTTGGTATCAGAGACAGGTTCAAATCCTTGGGGAATGGATCGGCGAATCATGAGTCAAGACCCAATTCTCGAAGCCCTTCGTGATTTGAACGATTACATGGCTTCCATGAGAGCGTTCGTGGAACGATGGAACATTCCAATCGTGCGCCAAAAGATGGCGAAGGTAAAAACACTTTGGCGAAAAGAGAAAGGTAGATCATCTGAGCAGCACGATTCCATATTCAAGCATAAGGCGCTTCTTAATAGCGTTTATTGCGAGTTACTAAGATCGCATCGGATCATGGTTGAATGGCGTGAGAATATCAACGCAATAATTATCAAAGATTTTATTCACAATCTATCCGAAGACATATTAGGCGTGATTCATGCTTTAAGATCGGAGGCGAGAGATTTCATCCCCATAGCCGTACCGGTGAGAAAATCTCTACGAGTTGAAGTTCCTCTACCCGAACTCGTGGTTGTACCTATATCGGCGGAAGATACTGAACTGATAGTAAATCGAAGTACTTCCATGTCTATGGAAGAACCGATGGCGCCCGTTGTTCACGCAGATCCAGTTATCCGCCTTGTTCTTGTGCCGGAACAACGTCCGGTTGAAGAGTCCATACCAGTTGCTGAGACAGTGGCAGATCTCGAAATCGTCGAAGAGCCCAAGATCGTTGAAATTCAAGCATCCATGATTGGTCCTACCGAACCGGCAATCATTGAAGCACAGGCATCTGTGATCGTCCCTACCGAGTCCAGGGCCATTCAAAAGTTTGAGATCAATGGGGAACACACATATTTCATAACGCTTACCAATGTTGGCCAAAGTTCAAGGTCGAACTTTTTCAAAGTCGAGGAGATTGACGGGAAATTTAGATCCGCATGTTCGGATCGTAGCCAATCGAAGAAAATCAGCAAGGAAGAAGTGGACCCAAGAATGGGCTTTCAAAAGCAAAGATTCGCGGCTGCCTCAGTCGATCGATCGAGGATTTCGATCTATCGAAATTGCAATTCGATCGATCGAGTACCATTTTCGATTGATCGATTGAATTTCGACCGATCAAGTGTCACTTTCGATCGATCGATTTAATTTCGATCGATCGATCGAGTGCCACTTTTGATCGATTGAAATCGTGCAGAGTAATTTTAAATTTTAATTTCAAATTTAAGTTTCAGGGTTAAATTTGTCTTTTCTTATTTAATTGTTTTTAGGGTTTTCTATTGTTTAATGACCTACTATATAAAGGTCTTTATAGCTTTGTAATAGACAGTTTTTGGAATAATGAAAATTGAGAGCTTGCTTTTGTGCAAACCCTAAAAAAACTTGAGATGAGTTTTTGATCGAAGGAATGATTCTTTCAAAACCTGAGGAGTGAGAAATCATTTCTTGTACGACTTGGTGCGAGGCTGACGTACAGCCTTGGTGGGAATCCTTGGAAACCCGCTGGTGCGAAGCCGACAAGCCTCTTTAGAGCGATTCCGGAGATCTCCTATCTTATTCTTCTTTTTATTTTATTTTAATTAAAGGTTTAAAGACCCTAAACCCCTTTCACGCGGGATTTTGCTATTTTAGGGTAAGCACGCGATCTTGTCCTGCATCAGAAAGTTTGTAGAGTTATAGTCGATAGTAGAAGTTCTACCAATGTAGTTTCCGAAAGCACAATTTCTCGTTTGGGACTTACACCCATACATCACCCACGACCTTATAAAGTAGCTTGGGTCGAGTCGATTCATCATCCATCCCAGTTTCACATAGGTGTCAGGTTCCTATATAGTTTGGGTTGTATAAGGACACCTTATGGTGCGATGTTGTGGCTATGGATATTGGGCATATCATCCTTGGGAGGCCTGGGCTGTATGACAAACACGTTACATTGTTCGGCAGATTGAACGTGTGCTCTTTCGTGCACAAAGGTAATAAGATTAGAATAAATCCGCTACCTCCTAAAGCGCTTACAATGAAAACAAACAAATCAAAGAATAAAGACTTAGTTGAGAGAGAAATGCCAACTAAAGCCATCAACATTGTTGGCCCTTTAGAGTTTGAACAAGGTGTTATAGAAGAGAACATTGTTTATGTTCTCGTTACTTTGGAATCAACCAATGAGTTGAGTGTTAAGTTTCCAAAAGAAGTTGAATCTGTGATCAGGGAGTTTCATGATGTCTTTCTGATCATTTAAAAGAGTGTAACCTTGCGGGTGCACAAGATCGTGAAATACAGGCAAGTATTACGGATGCCGAACCCACAGAGAGCAAATAAATTTACTAATTTGTACGAGTGTTACTCCTAAATTCTACCAAAGTTAGAAGGGTTTTGATGATGAAAGTAACACAGCTTGATAAAACGAAAATAAGCGATTAAAAACTAACTAGATGAGGCACAATTAATGAAAAAAATAAATATGAAGACGATATTCAAGGATACAGCTACATCCTAGATTCGTAAATTCCCTCCCTTCAATTTAATCAAATTTAACTAACAATCATCTACCCTTGTTTCACTACAAGCAAAACAAATCGAAAATAATATGATCACAGATTCATGCATACATTATCCTAGCTACTACGATGCATTCACGAATGATATGAGTCGTGCACAAGGTATAATAGATTATGAATAAACAACCATAACAAGTTAATCAATCATATGACTTCCTGTATTAATCTTGTAAGATTAATCTAGGTTTTGAGATAATCCTTCTACGTTCATTGATCTACAAGATGAATGAATATAGACGGATTTACAATGGAAACTTAGAAAAACTCGGCCCTATGATTCAAGATTGAAATGAAGAATGAAAAACTAAAGGCAAATCATTTACTCATCTAGGGTTCGCTTTCTCCTTGAATAAGAGAGTTAGCCTCTCATCTCCTATCTACGCATTACACATAGATCCAATATTGCCAACATGATATTTCAATATTAATTGTTGAATCTTTTTGGAAAAAATTTGAAACCTTTACAACTATTGAAAAATGAGAAAAGCTTAAGGAAAAAAAAAGATTAAAAGCTAATGAAGAAGATCCTCTAACCTAATTACAAAGTACTATTTATAAGCAAACTACCAAACATGAATTTCTGGGCATCTTCACAAATATCTGGGCATAGGAGCAGTAGAAGTCAGATTTTCGGGTCCAATCTCGCAGTCGCGAGAATGGACTCGTGGCCACGAACTCGGGCCAATGCACTCTCTTTCGAATTCTCACTTAAATTCTTCCGCCTTTTTATTTCTTTATCTGCAACCCTCATTTTGTTGCTTTCCACCAAGTGCTTCTGGGCTAATCCTCGTCGCTCTTTTGGAGCTCCTTCTCAGTTCGACAATTGTGTTGCATTGATTTCATGATTATTGCCTTCTTTTGATGTTTTTTATCAATAACCTGCAATCTGCTCATAATGTACTAAACCACAGAAATCATTAGTAATAACTTCGTTTGAAGATCATAAAGCACCACTTTGGGTACTTAAATTTGTCTTTTTTGGAGACGGATCACTTTCCCATAGATTTCTCGAATGAATTACCACCTTTAAGGGACATTCAACACGCTATTGATTTGGTTCCCGATTCTACTCTACCTAATTTGCCCCATTATCGCATGAATCCTTCTGAACACTCAGAGTTGAAAAGGCAAATTGATGAACTTCTCCAGAAGGGATTCATCAGGGAAAGTATGAGTCTTTGTGTCGTACCTGTGCTGCTCACACCCAAGAAGGATCTTGAAGGATGTGCGTCAATAGCTGCGCTATTAATAAAATCATGGTCAAGTATCAGTTTCCTATACCGAGGCTGGACAACATATTAGATATGATGGTTGGTGCTACCATATTCTCAAAGATTGACCTGAAGAGTAGATACCATCAAGTTTGAGTTTATCTTAAAGACGAGTGGAAAACTGCCTTTTAAACCAAAAATGGTTTATATGAATGTTTTGTCATGCCTTTCAAGCTTTCGAATCTCCCGAGCACCTTTATGCGGATCATGATGCAGGTGTTGAGGTCTGTCATGGAAATTCCTAATGGTTTATTTTGATGATATCCTTATCTATAGCCGCAACAAGGAACAACACTTAAACCATTTAAAGCAAGTTTGTTTAATTCTCAGAGGAGAGAAATTATACGCAAGCCTAAAGAAGTGTACTTTCATTAATAGTGTTATCTTCTTAAGATTTGTTGTAACCTCTGAAGGAATGACTGTGGACTCGAAAAAGGTCAATGCTATTGTGGAGTGGCCTGAACCTAAGAGCATTCACGAAGTACATAGCTTCCATGGGTTAGCCACGTTTTACAGACAGTTCATCCGTAATTTTAGCACAATAACGACCCCTATCATCGATTGTATTAAAAAGGGGGAGTTTAGTTGGGCACCTGCTACGGCAAAATCATTTAGGGAGATTAAGTCCTGTATGACTGAGGCTTCCGTTCTGCCCCTTTCGAACTTTTTTAAAGTCTTTGAAGTGGCGTGTGATGCGCCAAGAGTAGGTATTGGTGGAGTGTTGAGCCAAGAGGGTCATCCTATAGCTTATTTCAGTGAAAAGCTAAATGAGGTCAGGCAGAAATATTCTACGTACGATAAGGAATTTTATGTGGTAGTTTTATCTATCAAGTATTGGAAACACTACTTATTACTGCAAGAGTTTGTTCTATTCTCAGATCATGAAGCTCTGAAAAGTTTGAACTCTTAAAAGAAACTAAACTCACGAGATGCGAATGGGTTGAACAACTTCAAGGGTTCACCTTTGTATTGAAACATAGGGCTGGAGTAGAAAATAGGGCTGCTGATGCACTTAGTCGTAGAGTGGCGACGTTGCATTCCATGAATGTTGAGGTAGCTGGATTTGATTGTTATTGGATGACTATCCTACGTGTCCAGATTTTGGAGAAGAGTATATTTCACTTGTGAGTGACCAATCTGAAAGAGTGTAAGTATACCCTACATGATGGGTATTTATTTTTGAAATACCGTTTGTATATTTTCCACACTTCTCTAAGGGATTTTTTCGTTTGGGAATTACATGTCGGAGGTGTCACCGGACATTTCGGCCCTGACAAGACAGTTGCATTGGTTGAATATAGGTTTTATTAGCCCAATCTCACACGAGATGTTGTCAAAATCATCAATCAATATTGCGTTTACCAATTAGCAATACAAAGGAAGCAAAACACAGGATTACATACACCGGTACCTGTGCCACACACCCCGTGGCAAGATCTTTCTATGGACTTTGTGGTAGGGCTTCCTAAGACACTTCGCAAGCATGATTAAGTGTTTGCTGTTGTAGATGGTTTCTCAAAAATGGCCCATGTTATAGCTTGTTCAAAAATCTCAGATGCAAGTAAAATAGCTACACTTTTCTTTAGTGAGATTGTTCGTTTGCATTGTTTGCCTAAAACCATTGTGTTGGACAGAGATGTTAAGTTTGTCAATTATTTCTAGAAGATATTGTGGCATAAAATGGGGAGGAGACTTCAATTCTCATCAACATATCATCCCCAAACTGATGGACAAACAGAGGTTGTTAATCGGAGTCTAGGAAATCTCTTGCAGTAACTTGTAGGTGAACATGTTAAAAGTTGGGATTCCATCTTACCTATCACAGAGTTTGCCTATAATAATTCGGTTAATAGAGCCACACGGATGAGTCCTTTTCAAGTTGTCCACGGTTTCAAACCTAGGGCACCCATAGACCTTATTCTGATGTCAGTTCATCAGAGGTCATTAGAATCCGCATCTACCTTTGCACATCGCATTCATGAATTTCATGTTGAGATTAAAATAAGAATTAATGTGAGTAATGAAAATTATAAATTTTCTGCAGATGCTCATCGAAGGTTCAAAGAATTTCAAGAGGGTGATTTTGTGATGGTTCGAACTAGTTTTGAGCGTTTCCCTCAAGGAATTGTTAAGAAATTACAAGCTCGTAGTGCTGGACCCTTTAAGATTTTGAAACGTGTATGTCCTAATGCTTATGCACTAGACTTACCACCAGAATTGGGTATTAGTACAACCTTCAATGTGGAGGATCTTGTACCGTCCTATGGCCCTGCAGTTATGCCACCTAACCCTTTTGAACCTTCCACATCTGATTCTATCTTTGTTTCCCTCCCTATTCCATTACCTCCAACCATCCGTCCATCTCGTGAGATAATTGAGAATATTTTGGAAGATCAGATTATGTCCACAAACCAAGGGGCATTTCAAAAGTACCTTATTAAGTGGCAGGACAAACCAGATTCAGAAAATACATGGGTCACTAGAGAAGAGTTCCAACAGATTGATCCGAACCTTTTCGAACACTATCACGACCAATATTCATAGGGGATGAATTCTTCTAACACGGGGGAATTGATGGGGACATCCGATTCAAAGTATCGCCTGTGATTTATGGAAGGCGAAATAAGCATCACGAAGACTCCTAATCGAAGAATGAGGGTGTTCTGAAGAAGTGAAGCACGGACGTCCCTACTTTAGAAGGCTTACTGTTTTAGTGCATGACGGAAGCCCGTGAATACTTGAGGGACATCCATGATTTTTAGTTTAGCAATTTTAATTAGTTTTTATTTCCAATTCTGGAACTGTTTCAGACCTAACGGACATCCGTGAAGACATGACAACCATATGTGTTGATAGGAACGTCTGTGAAGACATGATAGACATCCGTGATGATAGGACAGACGTCCGTGAGTCAGTTATTTGCTTAATTCGAATGTTTGATTAGTTGCCTATAAAAGATATTGTAAAGACTATTTTTGATTAATGATGATGGATTATTGTTATGCAAAATGAGAACTTTTATTAAGGTTTTCTTCGAGAGTGTGATTCTCTCAGAACTTAGAAGAGCGAGTCTTCTATTCATGTGTGGTTTGGTACGAGGCCAACTTTTCTATCCATCATATTTACTATTATCTCAATTATATGCGTAAGTATCTGATTAGTATGTTACCTTATTCTACTCTTAACCATTTTGATTTCTACATACCTAAAATCCCTTTTCTTATTGTTAATTCCGCTCGATTTCGAAATAACCCACTTGTCAGTTTGTTTGAGACCCTAAACTGTTGAAGATCTAGTTTGCTAAGAACCCTAGTCTTCTAGATCTTAAATGGAACATACAACGAAAGTAACACTATTTTGGGCTAAATCAAATAATTTAATCGGAACTCTCTTTATTTTCTATGTTAATTTGTCAGATAATTTATATTTCAATTATTTATGTTAATTTTCGATTAATCTCAGCCCATCATACTTGTATCTTGTTAGTTTCTGCATCAATGGGCCTATAGCCCCGCCCATTACATCCCTTCTCCTCTTTTGGGTCTTTAAGTTTAATGGCCCAAAGGCCCTATTCCGTGTTTCTTTATAGCTCAATGGGTTTCTTGGTTACTAAGTAATTGGACCTAAAGGCCTATCTTGATCTCCAAGCTTCCCATAATTAATAAAAAATATATTTAATTAATCTCAGCCCAAGATCCTCGAATTGCATGAAAAATCCTTATAAATTCAAATAAAAAGGAATAAAATTATATAAATACTTACTTGCACCCCAAAAAGTTCAACTAATTAATGAAAAAAACTCAACATAATAAGGTAAACATAAACAAGCATAATGATTAAATACTAATCTAGCACACACAGTAATTATGTATAAATTACAAAAGTAAAGGTCATTTCTTAGTCACTTAACCCTTGTTTTCCGTCACTAATATAGTGGATGGTATCCTTCAATTCTTCCATTATGAAGGGGCACCATTTGTCACGCAGAAAACAAACACTTTTCCCACACAATTGATGTAGCAATACGGCACACGAGTCACCTAAAGAAGGTTTGTAGGTTAAGATACCTCAACACAACACTTTGCACATACATCACTGCACTTCTGCAGGAAATATGACCAAACAAAGGCTACACAGAAGCAAAAAACGTCACAACTAGCAATACTCAGTCAATGCCACTGCCACACAGATTAAACAGGCTTTTAGGCATAACCCTTCCTATCGTACGACACCATCTCCACCATAGATCCGTCGAAAAACAATAAAAATTCTTAATCATTTATCACAGTCAGTTTTAGATAAGAAAATTTCAGCAAAAGTCATAAACTCAACTAGAATGAAACATAGGAGAAAAACTTGTCACTTTGAACAAGTTGAAGAGAAAGAGGGCCAATTCCTCAAAATAGTACTAATGGTTAGCTTACTGCATAACCTTTCCAAGGAGTAGAAGATTGCACAATTCCATCTAAATTTCAAGAACCAATACATGACCATAATACCGATATGTAAACTAGCAAGATAATTATAGTAAACCCAATAATGTGATCTTTTTCATCCTTAGCAGAACCCGAAAATAAAAATAATAATTTAAAACACCTCGACAATGAACAAAATGGCTGATCAGTTCAGAGAGTCGAAAATTCACATACAATGCCAAGTTCTCAACTAGATAAAAAATATATTAACGCTCAATGTTTAGGTGTTCACCTTCTGCTGTTTTTATTAATTAAGTTCAAATGATTTCTTCATATGAATTCTGAAACTCTCCTAGTCCTTTTGATTCTCCAATTGCAGAAATTGATCCAAGGATAGTTGGATTAACCGGACCCATTGCGTCAATAAGGCAGATATCACAGGAATTTCGTGTTTATTTTAAGAAGGTTGAAGAAGATGGTGAAGATTATCTCGTTGAATCTTCCCACAAGATGTGAGTTTAAACATATTTGAATTTTATTAGAGAATTTCCCGTGTACCACTTTGATGGACCACCATTTGTGGCGATAATATTTTGTTCGAACTTGTGGCAGGTACCTGATGGACCCGAACATGGAAATAGTGAGATGTTTTGGGGTGGAGTATGATGCAGAGCAGTTGGCTGATGAAATATTTAGGGAAGTGAAGAGAGCTTCCACTACAAATAAGCAGCCATGATATTGATTTAGAGGCAACCTTTCACATGGTAATATATCCCCTTTCATTCATCACACATTTTTCCTTTGGGTACCGCTATTTGTGCCTACACGCTTACTGAAAGTGCCTACGTTCGAAACCCCTCCAAACCCATTGACTGCTTGTGATCAGACGATCGAGGTTGTTCTCCACCCCAATCTTCCGCCCAATGGATCTTCAGACAATGATCTTACAATCAGACCGTACGTGTTTTATTCCATGTGTCATAGATCCAAAAAAATGCCCTAAAATCGAGTTTTAGTGTAATGTATTATGATTTTAGGGATATTTTTTGGGAACCCGTGCCACGTGAATCAAAACTGGCCGTCGGATGGTATGCTCATGGTCTCAAGATCCATTGGATGAAAGATCGGAGTGAAAAACGATCTCCATCGTCTGATCCGAAGCGTTCAATGGATTTGGAGGGGTTTCGGACATAGGCGCTTTCCGTAAATGCGTCGGCGTGAATAGAAGTAACCTTTTCCTTTTGCATCATAGTGTAAGTGCTAATATGGAATTCGTAGACTATATCCTTTGTCTCTATGTTTTGCTCTCGACTCAAATAAATCTCTGCTCCATCAATTAGGAAGGAGATGCTTGTAATGCTCGGTGTTATTTCCTTCTGTAATGTTACATTCTTATCTTTGCATAACTGCAAAAATTCTTCTGTGAAACTTTTGGGAATCATATCCCTTCATCTGTCCCTTGCTCTTCAAATAAATTTTTGTCATCTACCAATTTAAAAAATGCTCTGTTGACAAAAATTGAGTAAATCAAACTTCTCAAAATTAAACCGAGCTTCTCAAAATTCGTCATCTTATTAGGATTCTGTTCAAATGGTTTACATGATATGGGTACGTGGCTGATATGCAGTTTAGGAGTACCTATGGTTGGTTGATTTACTCAGTTAGACTTGGTTTTAATTTTACATTACTCAAAGCAAATAAGCTATGTGGATGCATGTTTTGTTAATTCATATTTTTTTGTTGGAGAAAATTGACGAGCTTTTGATTGCATCTATTTTCCTTGAAGGCTATGTGCATTGACTTTGGCTCGATGTTAAAGCCCAATGTTCCAAATTATTGCATGTTGTTTTAGGAAGTGACTTATGGGAAAAGTTTAATTCCGTAGTAGGTTTCATGCCTCACAGATGCTCAATTCTTGGTGCATTTTTGTTTGAGTTTTGACGGGATTATTAGCACATGGTACATTGGTGCATGGTCTTGAGGCTTGCGAGGCATGTTGGCGTGCATGGTGGGGGTTTTGTGTGGGAACATAAATGTTTTGCATGGCCCTATGTGGGCATGTAGGCATGTCATGTGACCTCTTCACTAGGATGCATGGCTTTGGTGTACACGTTGGTCAAAATGGGGCATCTAAAGGCTTTGTGAGCCTTGACATGGTGAAATGTAGGGCCATGAAAGTTAGTTGTGAGCATATTGCTAGACCCTTAGTATAGACATATGGCTATGCAACAACGCCTTGATGATAGAGGCACTGACAGGCATCCCGGGGCCTCAATGGTGGGTGCGTTGGAGTTGTAGGCATGGGTCAGAATCTTGGTCGATATCGGTTCGTCCAATACATACCGTTATCCCCCGCCAGCGGTACAATAGAAGGGCATTGTATCTTACTCTTAATAATGTCCAAAGTTTCGAACAATACAGTGATTGTATCATCAGAGATTTTGGTTTTTTTCAAATTCTCGGACGAAGATTTTGAAAAAAGTGGGTGCCTGACACCCCCCACTTATAAACTACCCGAGAACGAGTTTTTTAAACTCTTCCCCATTCCTCTCAGTCCCTCTATCCCCTCTATTCTCTCTCCCTCACCTCTCCTTCTGGCTCCCACTGCATCCTTCACCGCGATTGGAGCAATTTGAACGCGTCGAAGGCCCGATTAGAGCGATTCTAGCACTAAGGTATTTCAAAAAAAAATTTAAATTGATTTTTTGGATTTTTAAGGCATTTTTTTTATATTTAAAAAAAAACTGGCCAATACATTGAGTCAATGTATCAATTGAATCGGCCGGTACACCAATGCATATTGTTCAGGAGACCTGAACGATATGTATCAGATTTTCAAGACCATGGTTGTAGGCCCCCATTGGTGGGAATAGTGGCCTTGAGATATATCAAGTGTGAGACGACAAGGATCATGTTGGTGAGAATAAGAGGAGTATGCTAAACCAATAAGTTTGAGGGTCTCCAGGTACTTTCCAAGGATTACCCATATGTGTCTTGGGAAAGGTCAGTGACTACAAGTGGTGTCACTGTGCCATGTTTAGCCCGAAAGTTTTGGGATTGGTGTGTGTCCTCTGAGTCTCCTTATAACATTTTACATGGTATAAGGACGGTGTGTCACTGTATATGTAAGCGTAGGGTGAGGCTTCATGTTGGCTCTGATGACGGTATATAAAAGTCAAGATCTAGGTAAACAACGTTTTCATTTGAGTGGTTGTCAAGACGTAGTGGAGCTAGTGGGCCGCGATGGCAATCATAAGACAAACAAATTACCTCAGGGAGCAGCAGACCTTGGTGCTCGAAATGCCTAGATATCGCATAGATTGGAACTTAGAGACAGTTGGTATCAAAGCAAGCATCAATCAAGTGGGTGATGTGTCAAGTTGTGGGCATGATGGAAGGAGCTTATAGGCATGTCAATCGTGTCGAGCGATTGTTTGTTTGCGAGAAGAAACTTGTCGAGTGCTATGAAGTCGTATTTTTTTACAAAGACGAGTGACACTTAGGGACACGATAATATGCGAGCCAATATTGGCTTGCTTTAGAATATGGTTATCATGATGTGGGTGGAGTTTAGTGTCAAGCACCACCTCCCCAAGCTAGAGACATTTGAGGTGCACAAGGATGCAAAAACATGAAAACGTCTTTTTGAACATTGAAGAGCACCTTGTGCCCATTGGCAACATGGCAAGAAGTCAAAAGTGAGAATTGTCTCATGATACCTAGTTAATGATGCAAAGTGGTGGATGCACCAAATTGAGGAAGGAAGAATGAAGCAAAGAATGGTTAAGTTGTGGGACAACTTGAAGGACTTGAAGTCTTAGTTGCTGCTCGTGAATGGACCATACAAAAAGCATTATAGATAATAAAATAGATGGGATTGATCTGTGAGTACATCGTAACCTCCATGAGCCTAGTGCTTGACATAGACAAGATAAGAAAGATATGCTCTTGCACCTTATCTATGGATTGGCCCCTTGAGTGAAAATGAGATGCACGGAAGGAACATTAAGAGCATAAGCAAGGCATCGGTGGTGGTTGAGAAATTAAGTGACTTCTGCAATAGGCATGAGAAGAACGAACCTAATGAGAATGGGTGAAGGGGAAAAGCATAACCAACCTAATGAGAATGGGTGTGAGAGAAGGGAGATACGAAACTAAGGGAAGGGAAATGTTATTTTTGCAATGGATCATACTCAGTGCACTGCAGAGAGAGAGAGAGAGAGAGAGAGAGAGAGAGAGAGAGAGAGAAGCACCTCAGTCTTGTTGAGGTGCGGGCCAAAGGAAAGTTTCAAATATTAATGAATTGGAACATGATCAGTTTAAAGCTAGTAAGACAAGATTGTTGATGGACTAGGGTAGTGTGGTAAACAAGGGGCTTGTTGCGTTGGTATGTGATGGTGTGGTGGGTCCATATTTACTATTAAAATCTTAATTATGCAATTTGAAATTAAATTGGGTTTTTATTTGAGCAAACGCAGCACCTCTGATGCGAGACAAGACCCTAAACTACGTGAATGCTTATGAGGTGATGATTTGCCGAAATTAAACTAGATAAATTAAACAATAAACCTGAAAATAAAGTGATGGGGATGCCACATATATGGACATTGGATTCAGACCACATTGTTTCTATCGGCGTCGGAAGAAGCGTAGAGGAAGCCCGAGTACTGTAGCCTCAGAGGAGAAACAGACACAAACAACCAGAAGAACAACGCCGCAGAGAGCCCTCGGCATGGCGAGCTCCTTGAAGTCATGACGATGATAATCCTCGTCACGAGCCACAAGCGACTTGATCATGACGATCACTTAAGGTCGCGCGAGCAATGATAATCCTCGCTCGAGCGAGCTACGGCACGACTTCAGACGGAAATTTATGCGAAATTTCATTTTTTGTGTTTTATTAGTATTAGAACTCTTTTATTTCGAACTTAATTATTGGTGGCCTATATATATAAAGGCTTGTAAAGACTTTTAGTTAGTTGATTGATTATTTGAATGCTTTTATGCTTGAGTAATCTTTGCCTGAGATGAGTTTGGTGTGAGGCCAAGGGAGTAATTCCCAAAAGCCATTGTTATCTTCTCTATTCTATTTACTATTTTTGATCTGTGATTGCTTTCTAAAACCTTACTCTAATTGTTTCCTTGCTTTCCCAAAACCCTAAACCCTTTTGAAACCCTAATTCAAACATAGCCAACACCTGCTCCAAACCATAAACCGATCCGAAAACCATAAGCTTATTGCAAACCGCAAATCCCTTTCACAACCCAACTTGGAATCAGTGAATCTACATCGGACCGAAGACGAGCGCCTAAGCCTGGAAAAGCTAGAGTTCTATCTCTAGGCCGATCTCGCCTCGACTCGAAAAGTACTTGCGCATTGGACTGGTTCCTACCTGGATCGTGTGTGATCTACCCATACGAATTCTGCTAACCCTAAAGGTATCAAAGATAATTTTGCGATTAAACTTGATTTAATTTCATTAATTTCGGCAAAATCTGCATAAAAATCATATTCTGCATTTTAGGGTCGTTGTCCCCCGTCATAAAGCGGATACCGTAGGGTTTCGTAGTTTTCCATTGGAGAATCGCGCTTGATTCGAGTACGGTCCGGTTTGTGCCCTAGATCCATTTGCCTTGCGGTGTAGATCGGTCTTAGAGGTAGAACTCTAGTTATTCCAGATTAGGGCGCCGCTCGGGATTTAATGATGGAATCACGAGTTCTCTATGTTCTGATTATGCTCGTATGAGATCTAGGGTTCGAATCAGATCGATTCAATGGTTCTGATGGATCGATAGGTTTTGAATTTGGGGGTATTTCTGGTTGGATGGCTGAATTAGGGATTTATGAGATTGGTTTTAATCAATGGTTCTGATTTTGGGAATTTTGGAAAAGGTAACGGCTGAATTTAAGGTTTATGGGATCAAAACAAGGCAGAGAAAGAAAATAAAAAGATAAAGAGATAGATAGAAGATAGATTGTGAGCTTCACACCAAACCCTTCTCGGGAAATAGATCGTGGGCTTCGCACCCTTGGCTTCACACCAAACCTTTCTCGGGAAGAAGATTTAATCTTCGAAGAAACTTATCTCAAGTTTCAAAGTAAAAGCTCTTTTTCATTAATGAAAAACTAATTACAATGTTTATTTAGAGGCCTTATATAGGAGGCCTCACAAAAGAAAATAAAACCATAAAACAAATACTGAAAAAAAGACAAGTATGCCCTTAAAACCTAAATTTTGTCAAAATTCGCACTATAGCAGATCAAGGCAAATATAGTAGATCAATCGAGGTACTGTAGCAGATCAATCGAGATATTGTATCTCGATAAATCGAGTTACTATAGAGCACTGTAGCTCGATTAATCGAGTTATTGTAGCAACTTTCAGTTTTCTCCGATTTTGAACTGTTCCCACTATCTACAATCGATTGATCGATTGAATGGTCGATCAATCGACTGGGCATTGCTCCAACACACTGATTTTGCTCCTTTAAGCCTTTCTGAAAACTGAAAAATTTGTTGCGGCCCAATTCCAATGCTCTGGATCTTGATGTGTCCCCCGTCATCTCCCCGACTCAAAATGTTTCATCACCGATGAAACACACATATAGTACTGATCAAGTGTATTGCGACTCGAACGGTGAAACTCCTAGCAAAGAACCCAAACAATTTCAACATCTGGTAACGTGTGAATATCATCTCGGTCGATTGTATCGAAGCGCACACTGTAAACCTCTCCTCGACATACCAAATAGCCCGACTCACCAACCCACTCTACCAAATATTTTTGAAGCTTCTCATCAACTCTCCCAGACCCGAAAGTCTTCATCACTGATGAAAGGTGATCGCGATATCTATCGGAAATACAGGAACTCAAACGATGAACTCTCTCATGATTGGCCCATGCACTTTTGGTAGTCAACTTACCAACCCTCTGCATCTCATAAACCAGAAACTTTCTGCCACAGGTGAATGCCACAAGATCATCCCAAATTTCCTCAATTACTTTTTTCCTCTGCCTGCTTGGGTAAGGAAGGGGTATCGGCTGCAAAGTTGGGACGGGATCATGAATAGGGGGTGTTTGGAAAGGATTGCAGGGTCGTGGGGTTGAACCTAGGGAAGGAACTAGGTCCTCCACATTGAACGTTAAGCTAATCCTTGTATCTGGAGGATGCTCAAGAATGCACACACTAGGACCACTCCTTGCCACAAGTCCAAAAGGTCCAGTGCCTTGAGCTTCCTTGCGACTCTCGATGGGAAACGTTTAGGTCCAATCTGAACCATTGCATCATCATTTAATTGGAATTCCATAAAAGCCTTAGATAACTACATCGATATTTTGAGAGTTTCATTGCATAAATTAATTTTAAGCTTAATTTCGGCATGCAATGTAAAATGAGACTCAAAAGTTGACTTCACAATAAGACTCAGAATGTATAGCAGTATGCAACTCGAGACTATGATGTGTACGTGTATCTATGGACTCGATACTCTCATGTGCATATGACGCTAACGACTCACATGTAACCGACTCAAGTGCTTTTGACTATACTAACATTAACGACGTAGGCACAACTGACTCTGTGGGCACTATCAGCTCATGTGTGATCGAATCAAAGGATACTAATGGCTCATGTACGCTCGGTTCGACCAACTTCAAAGATTCAAATGCACGCGACTCTACCACCAATAAGGACTCGTGCACAACTGACTCTACGGGCACTAACAAATCGTGCGTAGGTGACTTGGTCGAATTATGCGTAGGTGACTCAGTTGACTCATGTGTGGGCGACCAAACATTACTACTCACAAGGGAAATAGGGGTCTCTTTAACGCAAATTAGACTCTCATCAGCTTCTTCCATCTCCTCTTCACTCATCACGGTACGATGATCATACACCTCTTCTACTTTTAATCTTTCTTGCTCCTTAGAATTCTCTCTTTAATCAATAGACTCGGAGTAAAAAATTTTGTGGTGCATTGATAAGCAAAGTGTCCAAACCCTTGACACTTAAGGCAATCAGGACACCTATCTGCCTTGGTTTTCAAATGTCGTAGGAGGTGACAGTGTGTTAAAGGAACATAATTCTCGATAAGTCGCTCCCTCATGTCCTCCCATAGTGTGATGGGCTTACGATTAGCTAACTCGCATAAAAACTTAACATTAGTCCAATAGGTTTTGGCATGACTCACCAGCTTTATGTTAACTAACCTAACTTTGTACTCATCCGGTACGCAATACCAATCAAAATACTCTTCTACACTAAGCAACCACTCCACCAAAGTTTTAGGGTTTGTCACACCCTCAAAATCTGGAACCTCATTCCGAATAGCTTTTAGAAACTTCTCGGCAGGGTCGTACTCAGGTTCACGATGATGAGGATATCCCCGAACTCTAATTTCATTACGACTTTTGGGACTTTGCCAAAAATTTGGAGTGTAGTGGTTTCCTCGTTCGGCTAGTAACCTTTCAGGACGGGTAGGGGATTTATGGTGACGTGCAAGTGACTCATACATGATGCTTGATACAACACAGCTCAGACATAATACTATAATTGTGGAATTTTAACAAACACAAGATGAACATGCAAATGAAGACACAAATGACATCGAAATGACATACACATGTGACTCAAAATGAGTAAGGCCTTTTGTCAAACACTAGACATGCACAAATAAAAACTGAAATAAAATGCAATAAAATTAAAATGTCATACAATATACCCTAACCTAGAACCTAGTGCTTTGATACCAAAACTGATGCGGGACAAGACCCTAAACTACGTGAATGCGTATGAGGTGATTTGCCGAAACTAGATTAATTAAACAATAAACTTGAAAATAAGGCGGATACCTTAGGGTTTCATAGTTTTCCATTGGAGAATCGCGCTTGATTCAAGTAGGGTCCGGTCCGTGCATTAGATTCGTTAGCCTTGTGGTGTAGATCGGTCCTAGAGGTAGGACTTTAGCTATTCCAGATTAGGGTGCCGCTCAGGATTCAATGATGGAATCACAAGTCCTTTATGGGGTTCTAATTCGGGTTGGTTAACGGCTCGTATGAGATCTAGAGTTCAAATCAGATCGATTCAATGGTTCTAATGGATCGATGGGTTTTGAATTTCGGGGTATTTCTAGTTGGATGGCTGAATTAGGGATATATGAGATTACTTTGAATCAATGGTTCTGATTTTGGAAATTTTGGAAAAGGTAATGGCTGGATTTAAGGTTTATGGGATCAAAACAAGGCAGAGAAAGAAAATAAAAAGATAAAGAGATAGATAGAAGATAGATTGTAGGCTTCACACCCTTGGCTTCACACCAAACACTTCTCGGAAAATAGATCGTAGGCTTCGCACCCTTGGCTTCACACCAACCCTTCTCGGGAAGAAGATTTTATCTTCGAAGAAACTCATTTCAAGTTCCAAAGCAAAAGCTCTTTTTCATTAATCAAAAACTAATTAAGAAACCTTGTATAGGAGGCCTCACCTCACAAAAGAAAATAAAACCCTAAAACAAATACTAAAAAAAGACAAGTATGCCCTTAAAACCTAAATTCCGTCAAAATTCGCACTGTAGCAGATCAATCGAGGTACTGTAGCATTGTAGCTCGATCAATCGAGTTACTGTAGCATTGTAGCTCGATTAATCGAGTTACTGTAGCAACTTTCAGTTTTCTCCGATTTTGAACTGCTCCCACTAGCTACAATCGATTGATCGATTGAATGGTCGATCAATCGATTGGGTATTGCTCCAGCACAATAATTCTGTTCCTTTAAGCCTTTCTGAAAGCTGAAAAATTTGTTGCGGCCCAATTCCAATGCTCTCGATCTTGACGTCCCCCGTCAACCTCGGTCTTGTTGGTATGGGCCAATGGAAAGTTCTAGATATTAATGAATTGGAACATGATCAATTCAAAGCTAGTAACACAAGATTGTTGATGGACTACGGTAGTGTGGTAAACAAGGGGTTTGTTGCGTTAGTATGGGATGGTGTGGTGGGTTCATATTTACTATTAAAACCCTAATTATGCAATTTGAAATTAAATTGTGTTTTTATTTGAGCAACGAAAACATAAAATATATGTCGAAACTCATAAAATCATTGAGAAAATTCATTCAGATAATTAGGTTTAATTCGATTTAGTGCCCAAACCGCATCGCGATCCCTTCCAAATTTCGAAAATTGGGCTCTAATGATAGAACTCAAATTTTCCTCTTGTTTAGGACACCGAGATACAATCAAAAGTGATGTTTCTCGACTCCTCTTTAGGGTTTGAAGGATTGATGGCTCAAAAGGGGGCTAAAATTAAGTAAAGGAAAAACAATTTGGTTGGATTGAAACAAAAGGGCCACTAGAAAATATCAAGAAGAATTTTAACGAAATTATAATTCAGCAACAATAAAAATTGAAGAAAAATGGGGTTTTTTCAGGCTTTAATCAAGAAACAAAGAAAATAAAATATTACCTTGCACCAATCAATAGAATATAAAGGAGATAATGAAAACTCTTGGCCTCACACCAAACCTATCTTGGGAAGACGAGAATCACTCTTCAAGTTGAAATAAGCTCTTTCAAACAAAAATTTTCATTCATATTAATCATCATCTTCATAATTATGGTCTTTATGACTATTTATAGCACTTTAAAAAAAAACCTAAACTAAGTTTAACTCTACTTGACTTAAATACCCTTGAATAAACCATCGAAAATAAACTAAAAAGGAAACTTCATGCGATGCGAACTCTAATAATGGTATCCAAATTCTTCGATTTTAGTTGTAGTTATTTCGTGTGCATGAGTTGTAAGTCTGTCTGCCTTACTATTGGCCACTTTGAAAAGAAAATAATATATTATGACTAGTAACTAATTTGTTGTTCCTTAAAAAAATAAAAAATAAAATAAGGAATGAAAAAACTAATCCATTAAAGTTTGAACATTGTGAAGCCTTTTGGATATTAAATTCCGTACTTGTACTTTACAAAAGGTCTATATTATCCAGGATAAATGTTTTCCCCCTAACTTTGGCTTGGATTCATAAAACTGTTCACGGTGATAGTGATTAGTAAGTGCAATAATCACCAATTTATTCAATTTATTACCAATAATATAACAATTTTTTCCTGTCAACTTGCTAGGCTTTTATTGTTGCTGCTATGATGCTATCTGATGATTGAGATGGTGCTGAACTTCAAGAACTGGAAATGATCCTATTTGTTTGGAGTACATTATTACTATTGAAAAATCAAGACTCTTTTCTCCTCTTCACATCAGAAATTTGTGTAGTGCATATCAAGTTAGATCACCAAAAAGTCTCAGTGCTCTAAGTTCAATACCAAATTAGAGTGAACACATAAATATTAGAGTGCATCTTCTTTTTTTTCTTCCTTTTCTTTTTCGTTTTTATTTCTTCGTCCTTTTCGTGTCAAACAGGAGAGAGATGCCCTTTAGCCTTTTGAACAAAAAGGACAAAAATTCCCCTTTGAATATTAAACATAGGATGGCCTTTAATATGTGTGTGCCTCTGCAATGACTTTTAGCCACACACACGCACACACACACACACACACACACACAAACACGCATTGGTGCCAGAGATGTGTAGTATCTGGGATATAGTAGTAGCAGTATTAGTATTGGAGTATCCTTCACGGAGGTCCCTTTGACATCAAAGAGGTAGATCCCCCTCCTCACAGCCATGACAAAAAAATTTCCCCATTGATAAGTCTTGAAAACACACAATAGGTATTGAAAATTGTTGTACTACAACTAAGATTTTTGCTGATACTACTAACTGACAGGAGATTAATGGGCATATTTGGGATATGGAAGGTGGATTCTACGGGTATTTTATTAACTTGAACCATCCATTTTGCAACAACAGCAACAAGGGTCCATTGGCTCTGCAAACATTATATTGTTGTGACAAAGGAGGGAGAGAATTAAAGAGATAAGACATACTGGACATATGGTCAGTGACTCCAAAATCAATGAACTATGGAAAGTTGGGCTGATATGGAAACAAGCGCATATCCAATAGGGCCCGACTCGCCTGACCGTCATTTAAACACCAAACTGGTGTTTAAATGATCTTACACTATTAACAGTTTAAGATGTGGGTAATCCATACCGTTTAAGTGATGGATCATATATTGGAGGGAAATGTGACAAACAGTCACACTCATTGGGTGATCTTAACTATCCAAACTATGCACTTTAATACCATCCGTTGTTCTTGTTTTCAATGGCTGATATTAAATTTGATTAAACGGACGGTTCACATCCATTTATAGGCTTGCTTTTTTGCATGAGACATCCATTGATGGAATGCCACTTGGACAATTTAATTGTTCATAGATGTATGCCACGTGGCATTTTAGAAAACCATACTTAATGGTGTAAGATAAAACAAAGCTTGAAATTATGGTGTAAGATATTTTAAACACCATTTTTTGTGTTTATATGTCGGTTAGGAGCCATTATCCCTATCTGATAACACCTGTCTCAGCCAAATAGGAATGGAAAGGCAACAACATGTCTTCATTGAGCCCTTGATTTTCGTTACTAGCACAACACACATTCTTCTTCAACATTTTCCATCAAAACAGGATAACTCAAGAAAACAAAAAAACAATAATGCCCTGTCCACACAAGTGATGCACTACGGCGCGCAATCCAAGTGTTGAGATACCTCAACTCTACATTGTAATACTGTAGGAATTGATAAATTTGGGCATCCCACTCAAAACCAATTGGCTCTGAGTGGAGGGGCCCAGGATCTTATAAGAGGAGAGACAATGCTATGAATACCCCCATTTGGGACTAAACTTCACCAGGAATCTTCACCAAAACTAGGCTAAATAGCTCTATATACTTCCAAAATACGCTACAATACTGTATCAACCACCTAAACAGGAAAACATCACCTTTATACGCCAATTCCCATGTCATACGACATAACCCAGATATCATCAACTCAATACAATGTGCAGATATCAAATAACTATTGCAGACAACCAACAAATCACTTGTATAGCACCTATAATATGCTGCTACGTCACACAGATTGAAAACCCCAAGATTCCATAGAAGTCAATGCCCGTATCTCCTTAGAAAACCCCTCATAACACCCTCAAAACTGATCTAGAAACACAAGACCAGAGGCATATAAAAGCTTAGCCAAAACCGATAAAATCTCTTGCTACAAATCAGCCTTGGCAAGATCACACAGCTCATGGTCCAAAAAAAGCGTGAATCAGTCCCATTTTTTTAACTTAAAAAAAGTCAATAATAGACTATCAAAACTGCTTTAAATTGTAAAGTTTCCGCCACAACCTGTCTTCTAGCAAGATTTTGATCCAACATCTAGTAGGATCGGTTGTTGACAACATAGAAGTCTGTCTCCCTCAAACACATGAAATCCCTAGATTTCAAGTAAGTCTTCGAAAACTCATCAAACGTCCAGGAGCCTACTATTAAAGTTGCCATAAAAATGTTCCAAATCCTATGTTTTTTCTTTTGAGGTCAACCCTTTGACCTTGATAATGTCAACATGACATCGTGCTGACGTCAACAAGTATATGATGTCACCAATTTTTCTTCAACCTTGCCTTAATACCAAATTAAGTTTCTTGTTAGTAGATTAGGATTAGGTGGAGAAACAGGGGAGGAGAGTAGAAGAGGAAGAGACGAAGAGTATTGTCATCAACCACACCCTTTGTCATCCTCCACACCAAATTAAGTTCCTTTGTCATTAATATATATATATATATATATATATATATATATATATATACTTACCGCTACCGCCACACCCACTTAATACTAGTGACACCCCAACATTGGTTTCGTCCAATGTGAAAAATCACACTTCCATAAATGTTGGTTGAACATTCCAATGATAAGATAATATATCATGCTCGTGGTGCTCTTTGTAGCGGCCACTGATAAAGCCCCAAGGCTGGATGACTTGACAATGGAGTTTTTTAGAAGTTTTTGGGAGCTTCTAAAAGGAAAATCTTGAAGAAGTTCTATGGTAGTAGCACCATTGGAAGGGTGTCAAATTCTACTTTTTGTTCCTTTTATACCGAAAAAAGTGGCAAAGCAAGTAGGGGCCTTCCAACCTATCTCTTTGGTGGGAAGTGTATACAAGATTGTGGCAGAGGCTCTTGCCATTCGCCAACAAAATGAAGCTTATCATTGGAAAGTTTGTCTGAAATTCTCAAGGTGCTTTTCTAATGGGAATACAACTCATGGATGTTGCGGTTCTAGTTCATGAAGCGTTAGACTCGAGGCATAAAGGTTAAAATTCCGGGCATCATAAGAAATGTGCACATGGAAATGGCAAATGACCAGGTAAATTGGCACTTCCTGGATTACATGTTGAATAGGTTGGGTGACGGGGACGCTGACATCATAGACATTGGATATGGACCGTTTCGTGTATACCGACGTCGGAAGAAGCGGAATGGAAATCATCAGAACTAGGCGAAAGCGGCGAAAGATGAAATTCTTGAGAACTAGAAGGAACACACATATTCGATCGATCGAAGTCCTATTTCGATCGATCGAACATCAGTGAGTGGAAAAACACATGTTCTGGAGTATATGATTCAATCGATCGAATTATATACTCAATCGATCGAATGTCCATTCGATCGATTGAGTTTCAATTTTGATCGATCGAATTTCTGTGGCGAACTTTTGAAATATGTTTTTCGATCGATCGAGTTTCACTTTCGATCGATCGAATTTCAATTTCGATCGATCAAACTTCAATTTCGATCGATCGAAATCGCACAGCTTAAATTTTTTTGTTTTTTTTTAAATTCAAATTGAACTTTCAGGGGCATACTTGTCCTTTTGGTATTTGTTTTAGGGTTTTATTTTCGATTGAAAGGACTGATATATAAAGTCCTTAAGTTAAACAATGTAATTAGTTGATGATTAATGAAAAGAGCTTTTGCTTGTGTGCTTGGGATGAGCCCCTACGAAGAGTGAATCTTCTTCCGGAGAAGGATTTGGTGTGAAGCTAAGGGTGTGAAGCCCACAATCTATCCTTACTGTTTATCTTTCTAATATATCTTCCGTACTTTACTTCGAACAACCTAAATCTACCATCTCCCATTCAACTACCCGATTCCCAAAACCATAACTTTTCCCTACTCCACTGAATCGACCCAATCCCGTAAACCATAGAAGTACCTGAGATTCCATCATTGAATCGTGAGCGCCCCAATCTGGGAAAATCTAGAGTTCTATCTCTAGGATCGATCCGCGCTGCAACCTAACGGATCTAACGCCCGGACTGAACCCTGCTCGAATCATACGTGAGCCTCCAATGGAATACTACGATCGCCAAGGAATTTGTTATATTTTGTGAGTTTTATTGCTTAATTTAATTCAATTTAATTTCGGCAAAGTCAATCATCGCATTCACGTAGTTTAGGGTACCGTCCTGCGTCATTGGGTTTCAGTAGTAGGTTGAGAGGATGGGTAAAGGCTTGTTACTCTTCTACACTGTTTTTGGTTATGGTAAATGGATTCTCGCATGGATGCTTTGAGAGCTCAAGGGGCTGAGACAAAGGGATCCGATATCGTATTTCCTCTTTTACGTGGTACAGAGGCCCTTAGTAGACCTCCAAACGGATGCTAATTTGAGGTTTTTCTAGTGTTTCATGTCCCGGAAATCATGCATCTTCAATATGCCAATGACACGATGGTTCTTTGTGGTGTGATAAGGGAGAAGGTTTGATGTGTTAAACCTACACTTGGTGCTACAAACCTTGCTTGGATCGAAAAGTCAATATGGACAAGAGTACTATGTTTACATTGAAGAAAATGAGGTTCGGGGTTTGGTGAGATATATCGGATGCAATTGGGGCACTTACCTTCATCTTATTTAGGCCTTACTCTTTGAATTGGCCTACCCAATAGAAGTCTGTGGGAACCAATGGTGGAAAGGTTTGATTTGAAGGTTTGCTACTTGAAAAAACAAATTACTATTTTATTCGAGGTTGTCTTGCTCTTGTCAAAGCCACTCTGGCAAATCTCCCGATCTTTTTTATGTCGATGTTCAAATGCCCGGTGGCAGTGATTGATAAATTAGAATAAATTGAGAGAATTTTTTTATGGGAAAGAAGAGGGGGTAGTCATAAATTTCACTTGGTCAATTGTAAGACTTGTAAGCTTTTTATGAACGGAGTGAAGGATTGATAAATTAGAGGGACGAATGGTGCTCTCTTGGTCAAATGGTTTTGGAGGTTGCCAGAGGACTGAAACGCCTTTTAGGGATGAGTACTAAGAGCTAAATACGGGGATCATGAAGAAGGATGGGAGATATAACCGGCAAGAAACGGTCGGGGTCCGCTTGGTGGAGTGGAGTCTGTTCGGTCAGAGATAAATTTCGGCAATGCAATAAATTTGAATGGGGAGATAGCAATCAGATCCATTTTTGGCAACACATGTAGCTGGGAGATCAAGTTCTTAAAGTTTAGGTTCAGAAAGATTTATGAAATAGCTGTGAACAGGGAGATTCGGATAAGTGATTTTTAACATATCAGAGGAGAGAGGGGGTGAGAAATTAACCTAAGATGGAATCTGACGGATGACGAGTTCCAGGACTACTTGCAGTTACTGGCTGAGCTATATGGCTGCAACCCTGGAGTTGAGAAATCGGTGTCATGTGCTGAAATAATGAAGAATACTGCAATCATTTACTCCACTGTAATTTGGCGAGGGAGGTCTGGAAATTAGTGCTCCAAATTTTTGGGGTCTGCTGGACTGCTCCAAGGACATGCCAGGAGATGCCGAGCGCATGGAGATAGGTCAAGTTAGACGGGTTTGTTGGGAAACTCTGGAAAGCTGTTCCGTTGGCTGTAATGTGGGCGATTTGTTTGGAAAAAAATGACGAGATATTTTGGGCTGGAAGGCGTCCTCTGTTGATGATAAAAAAAGTGGTTTTCGGACCATTTGTTGGACCAGGTAGGGGCTAAATATAATGTTGAACAAACTGCTACAAGTATAATGGACAAGTGGTAGAACCTCGTAACTGCCGTGTATCCGAAATAGCTTGTTCTTTTGTTGGGTTGGGGGTTCGGGCGGAGGGTTTCTCATCCACGTGCTAGCCCGATGCTGTCATTTTTGGGTAGTTTTGTGCTTTTCGCTCTTTGTTTTTGTTTGTCTTGTACTAGCATCTCGCTTGTCCCAGGTATCTTGTTGTCTTTCTTTTTTCTTTTAATAAAGTTGCTTTTACATATATATATATATATGAGGCACACTACATTGGGATCAACCTCAAAACTTGTTGCCAACCATGTCATAAGACTATGGACAACTACTTAAACGTAAAACAAGATTCTCAGTTCTCTCGCGCATAATATATATATATATATATATATATATATATATATATATATATATATATATATATATATATATATATATATATATATATATATATATATATTATAATGGGGTATCCTTGATCTTAGAGCTCCTGACTATTTCCCCAGGTATGTGCAACACTTGCACATCACACATACCACTCAGTAGGGATAAATCCCTGTGAGTGGTCAACAAGGGGTGGGATTTGAATTCAGAACCTCCACTTCTTGACTCACACAAAAATATTCATAATATGTTGAAATTTTGTCAACCCTATGAATAGCCGTTGAATTGTGTCGATAATCTGCTGATGGTGGTGATGCCCCATTAATACTTGTGTTATTTAGCGCCTTTGGAGGTCTTAGTTTGATCTTTCAGATTGCAAAGATTTAGGCTGTGTATGGCATTGCTCTTTGGTTGCCCCTGCCATAGCAGAGCTCACCTGCTTTAGCAGGTTACCATCCTCTTTGTTAACATCCCGGTTCCTGCTTTAGCAGGTACCCCTTCTCCTTGATAACTCCTTTTATGCATGATTTACCTGCACTAGCAGTTCTACCCTCCTCTCTACTAGCTCCCTATCAGAGCAAATAGAATCAGCTCTGACAAGGAGTGAGAGCTACCAAAGAGAATTTACCCTCCTCTCTGCTATGGCAGGGGCTACCAAAGAGCAATGCCATATGCAGCCTTAGTGTCTTGTGCACCTTGGAGCTCTAATATTAGTGTTTTGTTAGCTTTTTTAGTTTTTTTAAGCATTCTTAATTCAGTACTGTTTGTTGCAGGAAATATTCGAGTGTCACTGTGATTTCCGGATGGATAAAGTGAGGTAAATTCTCAATTTTTTTATTTTTATCAGTAAAATTCGGTAAGAATTTTGTGATTTCTTCTTCCTTATATAAGAACATGTTCTCCGAGAAACGCTTTAGGGATTTTTTAATTATTTATTGTTATTTTTTTTGTCTCCTAGCTAACAAAAATGCCCATGTGTGGTAATTCTAATACCTGATTTTGATGTAACTAGACAATGTACTAGAGAAAGCCCAATCGAAAGAACAAGATACTATCATCGTTGAAGCAAACGGTTCACTTCTATTGCTATGAGGAATTTATGTTTAGGAACACCCTTTGAACCCCTACTCTAACATGTCATACATGATGAATTTGGTGTTGGGCTGTGCCTTCGGAGGGACGTTGTAGGTAAGGAGTTAGGTAAATGGTAGGCTTGGAATGCAAATGGTTCAGATCGAGTTGCGGTCAACTCGATTAAGGTCTAACTAAACTTGAACCTGATCTGAACGAAGTTAGCAAACAATCAGGGCGGGTTAGTTCAGGATATAAGGTAGGGAGTCAGGTCAGGTGGGGTTCAAATAAAGAACCCAAGACCCGGACCTGACCCAATTGGTCGAGAATTAGGACCATCCTACCCCGTGATGGATTGGGTCAACCCATATTTTATGCATGTTTTAACTTATGTAATGGTCAAAAGTTGACTAATAATGCTTCCAGTGACTGAATGTGGTATAATGATGGTCAAAATCCATGCATAGGTCACAAAATAAAGAAAACTTAACCGTTTTATGAGCAGTTGAATTAAAATCTGTACAATTGGTTTATATTTAACAATGGTCAGGATTGTCTGATGGATATGATTTTGAGCCCCGTCCAGTATGACAGGTGGCTGCCTTCCCTTTGGACGATGTAGATTAATGTACGAAGTTGAGATCATTTTTTCTTCTGTATAAATAATCCATTGCCATGCAAAGCAGAAACGTCTGAGACAACTAAGCTGATTCCTTTATTCCTCCCATGTTAGCCTATAAAGAGGAGCTTTATGGCGAACTAGGAGTTAAAATGGGAGTGGCCAGTTTTAGGTAGGGCTTTGCCTGACTTGACCCGGCCTGCCCCGTTCAGGTTTGGGCTTAAATAAAAAGCTTGAGCCTGAAAGTACTCGGGCCTAACCTAGCAATTTGTAGTCGGGCCGTGTTCAGGCCTATTATTAGCATTAAAATAGTTGAGCCAACCACAAGCCCAGCTTGAACCTGGCCCAGCACTAGTTTGAGGTCATGCATCTACTAAGTCAAGCGAGATGCGCACTCAAACAAGGGAAAAAGTTTGGGTTTTAGTCAATTGGTCGGGTCAGCCCGTTACTTGACCTCCTCTACTCAATTTTGTAACCAGGTCTGGAATATAAACTGGACCTCTCTGGTGGGGTTGGACTTGAAGCATCCAACCCAACATTCGGGTGTGTTCTATCTGACCCGATTGTTTTATATATGAGATAGAGGGATTAGTGGTGTTTAGGTGATTCTGAATCGGATCTGGTGGGGTCAGTTTTTGTTTGTCGTCGGGTTAAGGTTGGGTCAAACATATATCTATTGACCTATGGGACAGCCTAAATTTTGGCCCAATATGGCCCAACCTGTGGTACCTACTTTATAGCAAATCTCACTTGGATTTTGTAGCCTTAGAAATTGGGATGCTTAAATAACACGTAGGAGTTGCTATTGGGTCCGTTTGGGTCAAGTTGACCCATGAGTAGGTAGAGTCACTCGATCTTGCCAATTTGCAGCCCTAATGGTTGGTCCTAGTTAGAGTTGTCACTGGGTTGGATCAAAATTCTGGCTGCCCAATAAGAAACTCACAAATTCCGGACGTGATCTGATGGTACACCCAACCTGACCCGAATCCCCTACCCGACCTGATGGTGCACTCAAGCCGACCCAAAAACTATACCCAAGATGACACCCGACCCGATGAAAAACCCCTTATTTTTTGTAATTTTTTCGTACAAAATATTGGGTCAGGTTGGATGTGTCTTGCCATACCTGACCTGATAAGTCAAGTTTATATATCGACTCGGTAAAATATCAGGTCTGGTTGGGAATTAGGTCGGCCCGACCCGTCCCGTTGACAGCTTAGTCCTAGAGGACTTGGAATGTGTCTGAATGAGGGAAAAAATGTTGCACTAAGGTCAAAATTGTCTACAATGAGCCAATGGCTCGTCGAAAGCTCATCCTAGTCAATGAGTTGAAATCTTGTCATTTGTGCATACAAAGATGTGCATAAATTTTTATGGTACTTAATGTCTCAAGATCTATCTAGTGCAAAGTTGACAAAGCGCAACACATCATCTACATTGATCCTTGGCTTCGGTTTTGCAAGTCCTATTTCTCTGAAAACTACACATTTACTAAGTAAGCTCGGCTTTGGGGGCCAGCCCATTGGGCCTCATCCTTTGCCCCGCTCATTTGCACCCCTCCAGGAGACAACTAAGGGTGCGCGACGTGTGGTTTAAAATTCGAAGTGTCGGATCACGTGAGTGCCGTTCCACATTTTCTGCACTTTTCTAGTTAGGAGCCGTGGATTCCAAGCATGTTGAAAACTTTGAAGCTGCTTAAACAAGGAAACCAAAGAAAAAGGCCCGTACTATTTTACCATATAAAAATACTGGGGCAATCTCGACCATACATGTGGCACAAGTGAGTTGAAAGCATAGGGACAAAAAAACGCATGCATTTTTTTTAAACGGAAAATAAAAGTGAAAAAAATGCCTTTTAGAAAAATTCAGGTTTTAATATATTTTTTTCCCTTTAAAACTTGAGTTTTGTCAGAACATATATATTATTTAATAATTATTAGTATTTTTTTTTGAAATTTTCCATTTTTTCTGTAATTTTTCAAAAAATTTACTCTATATTTCTTTTATTCTTGTACATAGACTTTGGTCACTGTGGTTGAAAGTAATAACATAGATGGCTTTCATATTTTTTTATGATCATCCTGTTGTACTTCCTTGATCAGATGCTCAAAATTCTCTGATCAACACGACAAATGGTAGCTACAGTTGAGATCATTCCAGTTTTTATAGGGTGATAAATATCGCCTTACCACCATAAAAAATGTAGGTTCGCACAATCTCTCTCCACAAACTGGTCTGTGTATGATGATCACATCCATACGATCGACGATCACTTTATTGGGTGGCCTGTAAAATGCAATGATCGAAGGATCATAGCCATCTGTGGGCAAACGATTATTTGGACCATTGCACATATAAATTGATTATCAAATGGCAGCCAATCCTTATTCATGTGGTGAAATTGACCAAACTGCCCTTAAAAGCAGGGTTAGACAATAAGACGATATGGTTAAAAAAACAGTAAAATTCGATAAGTTTGGGGGGAAAAAATGGATATTTTCCCGAAAATCATTGATTGATTTGAACTAGACAATGGAAATGATTTTTTGTTCCAATCTTTCCCATGATAGATCTTAAGATCATGTCACACCTATCAAGCGGTCAGATGATTGTTGATTCCACATAGCACACATCCCCAAAAGTGACTTAGATTATGTTGATTGAAATTGTTGGATTAAGATTTAGCGGAATAAGTAGAGTGACGAGAAATGGATATAAAATTCATCTATTGATATTGCAAAATTTGATTGACTTAGTTGATAATGATAACTGATATAGGATCTCCCATTGGTAAAAAAAATTTCGGTATACCTGAATTTGAAGTTATTCAATCAGTTAAATTGCACAAAAAATAATTGGCGGATAATGACAAATGGATACCGGAATAATGAGACTCAAATATATAATACTTTATTAATTTTGAGAAGAATGATAATGAGACCGAATAAATGCAGTGTGCCCATGGCCTCAAGATATGTTGTGTTGACGAATCTGACAAAAAATGATTTTCATCATCTGATTTAAATCAATTAATGATTTTCAATATAAATGCCCCTCAATAATTTTGTAAGTGGGAACAGAGCTATTCTCAAAAAAATTAAAAATAAAATTTTAAAAGTATAAATATTATTAAAACAATTATGACTTACTGAAAAAGTCACGAAAGTATCACATATTCTCAATTTTTTTTCATAAAACATACAAAATTTTCAAAAATTCACAAATAATTCCTTATTAATCAGAACCTCAAAATTTCTTTCTAGAAAAAGGTACCTCTATTTATGTTACCGGTGGACGCGTACACGGAAAATTGTGATACTTAGATGATGGTGATCATTTTTCATTTTAATCTTCCACACAACCCATCTTGAGATCATGGCCTTGCCACATACGGTCAACTTTTTATTTCATGTGACATATCTCCAAAAGTGGCCCTAAAATTTCTTTGGATCATGATGTGTGCCATTTGATTTAAGGATCAATTTTTTGAGCTTTGTGTTATGTGAAATTGAAAATCGACCATATGATAGCATGCCCATGGTCTCAAGATCCCCTGTGTGGGAGATTGTAATGAAAAACAATCACCATGTCCGATTCAATGTGGTCAACGGGTTTTTGGCATAGGTGCCCTTCAATAGTTTGGCAGGGCGATTAGAGGTAATCCTTTACAAAATCGGCGAATTAAGTGACCATACTTTATAGAAGAGTAGGAAAGAGAATGAAAAAAAAGGAATGATGAATTAGTCAAAGCATCTCTAGCTGTATACGTGGGGAGCTCTCAAAAACTACGTGATGGCCTCACTTATATCGCATGGGGCAACCCTCTTTAGCTGTACAAAATGTCGATTTAAAACGAAACCAACAGCCCCACCTTTCAGAAAAGTCTAATTTTCGAGCGGCCCATAATTGCTCCACAACCGGAGTTCACGGATTCAAAATTAATCAAAAAAAAAAACCAACGTTCTCAAATACAAAAAATAAAATAAAATAGAATTTGAAAAATAATCATTTTATTTTATTTTGTCAAAAGAAGAAAGAGAGAGAGAGAGAGAGAGAGAAAAAGAAAGCAAGAAAGAAGACAAATGTGGTTTCTTAGAGGCCACTCCAGGAGTTTGTGATATAAGAAAAAATCCACACTTGCTGGTGGCTAAGGCCATTTATTGGCTCTTGTTCTACAAGCAATCAATATGAATTTTTCTTCTCTTTTGTTCTCTTTTTCTTTTCTTTAATCCTTAAATTGTTTTAAATTTTTGAAATGGAGATTGCTGCCGGTGAATCGACTTTCCCGGCAGTTTTCTGTCCATCTTGTTTGATTCATTCAACGTCTTCTCTATTCTTCTCTTATTTGATGGTCCCTTTGTCGTGAAGACGAACGGTAAATAGGCTTCGGAGCCCGAAATGAAGCCCGAAGAGGACCCCGACAAGAAACCGTCAGGTTGCGGAGTTCTGGTTGTCTACACAGGACTTCTCCGTCGTCGAATTTGGCCGAAGAAACCAGCTACTGAAAACCTGAAAACTAATAATGGGGCAAGTTCGAAACGAAGACGAGCGGGCTCGGACGAGGCCTCATTTCTCCCACCCTCGAATTTGCCCGGATCTCCCAAGTTAGCTGGTAAAACCATTGTCACCAAATCTCCGGTAAGTCCGACGAAGACTGCCCCCACGTCACATTTACAAAAGATAGTGAGGAAACCAGTTGATGTGGTTAGCTCGGACACAACGAATTTGAGCCCGAAGAAGTCAAATTTGAGCCCGAAGAAGCCAGGCCCAGGCCGAAGGGTACAAAAAGATATGACCATATCGGGTGAACTCGAAAGCGTTATACAAGATCATCAAAGAACAAAGGGGAGTGATTCATTGGTTCGAGCATCGTCGAGTAATATGATGGTTTTCGGGCATTTGGGTAATATCCGGCAGCCAGGTAATACCGGAAGACCGAATGATAATTCGAATTCGAACAATGTTTTAGATTATCTGCCGATGACGACTCGAGAAAAGGCAACGATCAACAACAATGCCGTAATGGGGAATATAGTGAAGAAGGTGAATGGAAAAGAGAAGGTGATCAATGCTAATGAGAAGGAGAATGCTAAGGAGACAGCTGAGACGGGAGTTTTGTGCCGTGCTTTGTCCAAGAGATTGGATCCCGAAGAATTGAAGGCAATGGGGAATGAGGAGTATAAGAAAGGGCAGTTTTCGGAGGCGTTGGCTTTGTATGATCGAGCGATTTTGCTCGATCCCGATAAGGCTTCGTATCGGAGTAACAAGAGCGCGGCCTTAATCGGCTTGGGCCGGCTTTTGGAGGCGGTTTTCGAGTGTAGAGAGGCCATTCAAATTGAGCCTTCTTATTGTAGAGCACATCATCGATTGGCAACCCTTTATCTCAGGTAATTAACAAGATTACTAACATATTTAAAGAATAAATGGGTACTATTTTGCTTGTTTTCACTTCGTTTTTTGAGGTGAATATTTTCATTACTAAACTTGCTTGAAATGAATAACAAAAAGTTGGGATTTCGGGGAAGCGATTCGGGTTCGCTAGGGCAATACAAGTCTCTATAGGTTTATTTTCACATACATCTTGCCTGATAGACTGTCATCATGGTTTTAAATATAGGCCATATTCGATATGATATACACCACCTATTTCGATATAGGGACAAACCGGTCAGATATCAGTTAATATTAGCCCAAATCGGGTTCATATCGGCTGATATGAACACGATATATAAAAATACCCTTTAGGAAATTTTTTAAATTATTTATATATATATATATATTTTTTATATTTTAAAATAAAAAGATTACTTTAATATTGCTCGGCTGACACAGTTTGCGTTGGAATCGAGTTTTAACAGAGATATTACAAAAGCACAGTGGATTAGCTCTGTTCCATCTGATTTTCTGTAGTTTTTAAAAAAAGCATAAACGTAATTAAAAGCAAATACATTTTTGTTATTTATATTTCTAAGCTGCAATCATCTAAATCATGCAATTATTAGTAAGAGTGGCAAGTGGCAATGGGCTAGGCTTGGGCCCAAAAACACTATTATAAATGGGTCGGACATGCCCCATTAAAAATATGCAAGCCGAAGTTCAGCCTGCTGAATCTTTTCAATATATAATACGGTTATATTATTTAAAATGAGAATAAACCACTTTTTCATTTGTTTCCTACTAGTAGCATCTAATTAAAGGCTTGTACAAGCCGGTCCCCCAAGACGTGGTTGTAGGGTTGAATTCTAATACTTTTGAGCATCGTATCATCTAATCTAAGGTACCTATTGGTAAGTCGAAAAATTAAGGATCAAACTTATAGATATAATTTTTCAATTTTCTGTTTTTTTTTTTTGTTATTAAACCTTAGGATTCAGATGAACAATAGGGAAACGGATGCATTTTCGAATTTGAAATTTGGGTACCATGTGGCAGCTCAAAAGGGTGGCATTGGAGATCTCTGTGACGCTGTCATAGGGGCCCTTATCACCATGGTTTAAAATTTCGGCCGAAATGTCCGAAATTTCGGTTTTGGTGGGGCGCTGTCATAGGAGCCATTATCACCATGGTTTAAAATTTCGGCCGAAATGTCCGAAATTTCGGTTTTGGTCCCCACCAAAACTGAAATGACAACTGAAAATTTCAATCATTTCGGCACTGTGGGAAAATTTCAATCCCGACCGAAACCGAATCAAAATCCGGAATTTTGATCCTTGCTTATCTCTCTCTCTCTCTCTCTCTCACACACACACACACACACACACACACACACATATATATATATATATATATATATATATATATATATATATATATATATATAAATAATTATTATAAAAAATTATTATAATTATTCTCCTTTAGTGAACCATTTAAAGGCAATTGATGGTGCATTTAATATTAGTCAAGTGTAAAATATCTTGCTTATGTTTATATACAACTCACCTAGCATACTTTGAGCAGCATGTGGAATGATGCAAGAGTTTTTACCGAAATTAAATCAATGGAAGGGTGAAATAGTTTCTTTCTGCCGTACATTTTTCAGATTAGGAGAACCAGAGAAAGCAATGACTCATTATAAAAAATCAGGATCAGAAGCCAATCCAAATGATATAGCTCAAGCACGCTCTCTCCAAACATGCCTTACAAAGTGCAGTGAAGCACGAAAACTACGAGATTGGAACACAATACTTAAAGAGTCCCGGTGCGCCATTTCTTCTGGTGCTGGCTCATCTCCACAGGTTTCTCTTTCTCTCTCTCTCTCTCTCTCTCTCTCTCTCTCTCTCTATATATATATATATATATATATATATATATATATATATATATATATATATTACATGACACTCAATTTAAGGATCAAATGTCATAGCAACATGTACAAGATTGATCAAGGACTATCCAAAATGAAGAGAAAAAGTAGTTGAATACTTTCTCTCACTACAAAAAATATGACCATTAGCGGCAGTTTTTTTAACAAAAACTATTGCTATTTAGTCATGCCGCTATCAAAAACTGCTTTAACAGCAACTATCGCTGAAACACCTTATTTTTGTAGTGATTAGATGATGAAGATCACTTTTTTTCTAATCTTCCACACAATTAATTTTCACATCATGAGAGTACCATCTGGCAGACAGTTTTTAGTTTCATGTGGCAGATATTGGAATAAGTGACCTGAAGACGATGTCTAAGCGTGATTTGCATCCTGTGGTTTTTTAGTCCTTTCTTTGAGATGTGTGCTATGTGAAATTAAAAATTGAACATCTAATAGTACGCCCATTATCTAAAATAATCATGTGATAGATTGGGGGGAAAAATGATCTCTATCTTTAGATTTATAGCTGCCAACAGCTTTTGATGTAGCTTGTAGGTGCCCTCAAAGATTCAGTGACTGCAAATAAAGGTGTCCAAAACAAAGGTATCAAATATCGGTCAATACCGATACGATTTGGCGATACTTTTCAGTTTTATCCCAAAATGAAACGTATCGGCTGCTATACCTATAATGTATCGCCAATCTTTATTTTTGGTTTCCGTATTTTCCAGTTGTATTTCCTGTTTTTTGCACGTTTGCTTTGCTGTCATATGTTTGGCTCTCGGTTTTGCTCGGCTGTTTTTGGGTACCTCTAGTCGCGCCCACCTATTTATTAAAAACACCAACCTCTCAACCTCTTAGGTAATCGTTGATTGCCTTCGATCAGATTATGGAGGTCATATTTTACCTAAATATTTCACACAACAGAACTTGAGATCACGACTCATATATCAGACGATCAATATTCGATTACATGTGGCACAAATCCCCAAAAAATGGCCTTTATATCATATGACACATGTCATGCTCAAACATGATATTAAGGCCATTTTTTAGGGTCTGTGATATGTGGAATATAGAACTTACCATCCGATAGATGTGTTATGCCCTCAAAATCTATTGGGTGAAATATCTCGGTGAAAAGAGACTTCCATCATCTGATTTTACACAATCAACCGTTTTTAAGTCATATGGGACGTGAGTGCTTCCAATACATAGGTGGGCGCGAATAGAGGTATCCCTTACCAAATAGCACACGCTTCCCTAACTCTTTCTATCCTCTTTTTCCGTGATGTCACATGACTCACATCAACTGACATCTGTATTCTTTTTTCATATTTAAAAGGTTAAATAAGTATGAGGTGTATTGTCAACCACAAGTAAGAGCTACACTAATGCGCCGGAATCAAAAGGCACAAGTGGGAACATGTTATATATATATATATATATATATATATATATATATATATATATATAAACCGTCGGATATGTATAGGAATCAGCTAATTTGTATCGGTCCTCCATGGACCGAAACCCCATACCGATACCTAATTTGAGTCCTTGGCCCAAACTACTTTCCACCAGTGATTTTGTAGCCAAATTTTAAGAGTAGTTTTTGCCATAAAACTCATAATTTTGACTCATGAAATAAAAAGGATTTATAAACCTTAAAGGAACTAGTGAAACTAATGAACCCTTAAAAAGTGTCTAGTGCATCCTCAGATCACGAGCCATATGACATGTGATAAATACTCAAGTGTAGATTTAGAACTTTGTAACTCAAGTGCATGACCCCTTAACTCGGTCACCTGCTTGAGTGATGTCTGACTCGAGTCTGGTGATCATTACCTGAGTCATGAAACAAGAACTCATGTCTTAGCTGTTACTGACCGCAATCATTGCCTTTGACTTATCTACAATGATAGAAAGGAAATACAACCACCAGGATCTGGAGCCATCGGCTTATATATATATATATATATATATATATATATATATATATATATGTATGGAAAAGGCAGGAGGACGGTCACCGTCCTCTAAGGTTCCAGGTGGAGGTCCACATGGACCTCGAGTGCATTACTTAGATCACTTTAAAAAAAATATATAATTTTAAAAACTCATCTCCACTATATATTTTTTGAGCCATGAAATGTAGATCATTGAAATTAGTCAAATATTGACTAATTATTTTAAAAAGTTTTTTTCAAAATTTCTTGTTTTAAACTTGATCTAAACCATCCACCGATACTTTATGCGGCAACCAAAGAGTGTTTTAAGTGTCATGTGTATCTCGACGTAGACCTTGAAAGACGGTGACTGTCCTCTCATGAAGGGCCGAACCGGCTCCTTATATATATATATATATATATATATATATATATATATATTCTAATAAAGTCTATAAGCACAACGAAAAGGACATGAACATAGAGAAACGATCTGTTCACTTCAGTCATGGAAGGCATCCCGCCTATTTCATGGATTAGTCATTAGCACTGACCTATTGACTTTTCAAAATATCTAGATGCCAACATAGAGTCATAGACCAATCCTGAATCCCCAATTAAACAGACGGAGTTATATTTATGAATTCCTCTGACATTGGTTGTTAACTTGTTACTTATGTTTTTGGAACTGAAGGTGTTTTCTTCACAAGCTGAGGCCCTATTGAAGCTACAAAGACATCAAGATGCCGACACTACCTTAGCAAGTGCACCAGTCTTCGAGTTGGAGGCGTCTACCATGTTCTTTGGTCCAGTCAGCAATGCCTACTTTCTACTCATCCGGGCCCAGGTCCACATCGCCGCCGGCAGGTTCGTACGCAATAGTATAATAATTTTTATGTATTTATTTTTTTGATAACTGTGTATCCAGCCTCCTCTTTGAGCACCCGACTAAGTCATCCGGTACATGCAACATCCACACATCACACGTATGAGTCCTTAGAGATATATTCATGCGAGTGGCCAAGATTAATTCCTTTTTAACCCAATAATGTGATTGATGGAAGATCAAAATCATCCCTCGTTGAACTTTTTGTTGAAGTTGGTATATAGGACTTGATAAATCTAAGTCAATGCATCCAATTCAAAATTAATTGGCTATGAGTGGAGGGGCCCAAGATATTGTAAGGGGAAAGACAATGCTATGATTTACCCAATGTTGGACTAAACTTCAATATGCCTCCGCACGTGTTGGCAGGATTGAGTTAAATCGCGTGGACGTGGACAATTGAACTGGGTGCAGATGTGGAGTGGAGAAAGGTCTGCCCTGATCGTTACTATACCATAATAAATCTGTGTATTCAATTCAACAAATTAGCTATGAGTGGAGTGGCCCAAGATATTATAAGGGGAGAGACAATGCTATAAATTACCTAATGAGAGACTAAACTTCAACCAGGCATCCGGCCTGATTGCTCTCAAGTGAATGAGTCATTGATTTTGCACATGTAGCACATTTTTTGTGACATATGGCTCTTGGGGTCAGCATATAGATCAAGTTCAGCTCTATGATTGAAATAAAAAAATAATTATTTTTTACTATGTGATTAAGAGACTACAAGTCATAGAAAATGAAAACCTAGAATAGGTTTGGATGATCGTATACTAGTCATTCATTTTGTAGCGCTTTGATCGTAAATACATGATGTAGATAATTTGTCCATGCCATCTTAGGAGAAATATAAATCGGATGATCTCCCATGCACCACAATTCACATGATACCACTTACGGATGAACTCCATGATTTTTAAAATAGGTACTAAGCATCATCTATTATCTCATAACAGCTCCTTTCTAAAAAGACTGGAGACCTGAATGGGATTAAATCAATTAACCTTTAAGTTGTAATTATTAGGCATTAACTTTTGTGCTGGGTGTTAATCAAAAGATTTGATGAAGCGGTGGCCACAGCTCAGCGAGCGGCTCGACTCGACTCGAACAACAAGGAGGTGAGCACAGTCATTAGGAGGGCTCGAGCCGTCACTTCGGCACGGTCCACCGGTAACGAGCTCTTCAAGGCATCGAAGTACGCTGAGGCATGCACTGCCTATGGAGAGGGGCTTGAGCACGACCCGTTCAATGCCACTTTGCTATGTAACCGAGCCGCTTGCCTTTCGAAGCTCGGGCAATGGGAGAAGGCCATAGAAGATTGCAACAATGCACTTAATGTGCGTCCTTCCTACAGTAAAGCACGCCTCAGGAGAGCTGACTGCAATGCAAAGGTAAGCAAGTTGGTTATTGATAGGTCCGGCGGCTGGGCTTTTGATAGGTCCGATTATTTTTATCTTAAACTGTAAGCCCGAATACTCACCTAACACAAACCGGCCTGGGCTTGGTAGGTGTAATTTGGGTCGGGCTGGACTGCTCAAACTCAAATCCGACCCGAACTATATTTGGTCCAGGTTTGGGCTTGACTCTGGCCGAGTTTGATAAGCCTAATTATTTTCAACCCTAAAAACTAGTCCCCTTCGGCCGAGTTTGGCCAGGGTACATTCAGGTTCGAGGTTATTTTATAAGCTCAAAACTGACTCCAATCGGGGCTGATCGGGGTGAATCCGGAAGCCATCCCTAGACACCCCCTCATTAGAATAATTTCAAGCAAGTAGTGCCACATAAGGTTCCTTTTTAGCCAATCCACTCCGTCCAAGTAATTAAACATCATGTGAAATTCATTTAGCCCATAAAATACATTCATTATAAACTCATTAGTCATTACCCTCCAATCTAAGCAATTCAATCTGAACCGCATGTTAGATATGAACAATGGTATATATTAAAGAGCTCACATCAAATGGTTAGAATCCTTTGATGAGCACCACCTTGATGCTAACATCAGCTCACATTGTGCTCTATAACTTGGATGACTTAGATTGCTCTAGGTTATGTACCACATGGCAAAACAAGTACACTCTTGAGGATTCACCCTACCAATACAAATTTTATTTTTTTTAGTATTAGGTACTCAACCAAGCTCTACAAAAAATAAGACTATTAGTGGTAGTCATAAACTGCCGTTATTAATAAAAGAATTGCCATTAATACCCTTGCCGCTAATAGTCTTAATAGTTTTTTTGTTAATAGCAGCATTTTTTTGTTGCAAAAAACTGCCGTTAATAGTCTTAATTTTTTGTAGTGGAAGTCGCTTAGGGTTGTGCATTGGTTAATCTCCCTCCACCAAATAATTCAAACTTCCATATAATTATTTATTATTTATGAGCTGGCATTAGGTTCTTAGTTCACCAAGAGTGGTGCATGGGTCAATCTCCCACCGCCAAAATAATCAAACCTTGGGAGATACAGAAGTGTTTATGAGCATGTAATCGGGTGTATGTAAGTATAATTTTTACCTTCGCTAATTTGGACATGATGTGTCGTGATGTAATTGGCTGCAAGTACAGTGAGGCCCAAACTATGCAGGTCAGGGCAGTCAGTCACATCACGCCACATCAGCAGCCTGCGCTTTGTCTGTATGAAACTTCTCTATAAAAATATGTGCTGCTCTAAGGATTGGCCAATGGTAGAGGGACTTGTAGTGCCCTTGGTGTAGGCGTATACACTCATAAGCTTAAGTTTATAACTACATTATATAAATATAATTGTAAAATGAAAGTTGATTAAATGGTGGCAAAATTTGATTACCCTATATATAAGGGACATTGAAATTCGTACAAATGGGCTTTAGACAAGTTCTTCAAATAAAGGTGCTACACAATCATAAATATTATACATGAACGTTGATATTTGGTGGGATCTCTGTCTAAAATAGCCTTCCAGTCTTCCATTGGATCATTTTATTTGGTGTGTATATGTCAATATCTTTATATTTCTATTGCTTTATCCCACTGGGTTTTTACTAATAACTAAAATAGCCTTACTTTTGGGTAATTAATGTTGATTAGTTGGAAAGGTGGGAGGCTTCAGTAAAAGATTATGAGGCATTAATAGGGGAAACACCCGGCGACGAGGAGGTGGCCCGGGCTTTGTTTGAAGCCCAGGTCCATCTCAAGAAAGACCGAGGCAAAGAAGACAAGGAGATGAAGTTTGGTGAAGACATGATTGTCGTCAACAGCACGGATCGGTTTAGGGAGTTCGTCACCTCGCCCGGTACACATAAATCCCTATATCGGATACCATCCAATCATGGGGTGTATGGTGTTAGATTCATTTGTATATAACATTGGTGTTAGTGTCTAATATTAATGTTTTTTAAATTCAAAGCTAGTGAATTATGACTGAAATCCAATTACTAAATTGCCCTTCTTTTTTTCTTGTTTTGACAGGGATGTCTATGGTTCTTTTTAGCAATAAGTCTACCGTGATTTTGCCATTTGTCAACCAACTATGCAAGAAATACCCATCGGTCAATTTCCTCAAGGTGCTCTCTCTCTCTCTCTCTCTCTCTCTCTCTCTCTCTATATATATATATATATATATATATATATATATATATACCACACACTCTTTATCAGTGGCGTGCATCAATCCTGACTATGTTGTGAGCCATACTTGCACGCACAGTATGCCCTTGCACACAATTTTAAAACATTTTGGGGTACTTCTCTTTGCGCCTATAGGATTACTGAAGGTGCCCACATCTAAAACCCAATGAAAACCTTGGACTGCTTGGAATCAGACGATAGAGATTGATTTTCACTCTACCGATCCACACTATGGATCTTGAGACCATGAATGTACAATCAAACAGTACGTTTTTTTATTTTATGTGGTACAAATTCTAAAAAAGTGTACCTAAAATCACATGGCACTCACCACACTGAAACGTGATTTGAGGGTCACTTTTGGGATCTGTGCCACGTCAAATAAAAAATTGACGTTCTGATGGTACGCTCATGGTCTCAAGATCCATTGCGTAGAAGATTGGGTTGAAAAAACAATTTCCATTATCCTATTCCAAGCAGTCAACGAGTTTCAAAGGCTTTCAAATATAGGCTACATTAGTATTCCTATAGATGGGAATAGAGGCATCTCTACATAATAGGGTACCTTTGTTTTCGCCCATGCATCCTTGAAAATCACTGATTGCTTTGGACCATATGACGGAGATCATTTTTCATCCTGACCTTCCACATCTTGAGATCGTAGCGCACTTATCAGAAAGTCAATTTTTTATTCTGTGTCACATATCCCAAAAAAATGGTCCTAAATTCTTGTTTTAGTGTGATGTGTGCCATATGATTTAAGAGCCATATTTTGGGTATATTTGACACATGGAATAAAAAATTGATCGTTTGATAAGTGCGACATGAGTTCAAAATTTATTGTGTGGAAGATTGCGGTGAAAAACGATCTCTAGCATCTGATCTGAAGCAATCAATGATTTTCACGAGATTTAATATATGAGCACTTTCAAAGTATTTTAGTGTAAGAAATGATTAGTTGCACACAAGATTTGTTCTATTGCACACAATTTAAGAGAAACTTGATTCTTTTGGCCATGTGCAACATGGAACACCATCTAAGACATCTTATTTGAAGGCCAAGATATAGCAATCTTTGGTGCCAAAGATTGGTATGAAATACTATATCTATCATGGGATTCAACATAGTCAGCCATCGAATCAGATGATAGGATTTAACTCTCTTGAATCAAATGATAGGGATCCTGTTTCGTAATTATCTTTAGCATAAAAGTTCTTTAATTCTTGTGAATCTTGTCCTTCGAATTAGATGTCTTCAATGGTATTCCACAAGGCACATTCAATGGTATTCCACGAGGCACAAATCCCAAAAATCCCAAGTCTTTCTTTTTAAACTCTTTGCAACGCCACAGAAATGAGAAAAATGACATACTCATTAAACTATAAAATTAGAATTAAAAACCAACACCTAACAAGTTAAAATGAGAATTAAATTTTGAAATTTTTGTTTTTTGAAAGTAAATTATATAAAATTGATACGACCAATAGCCGAAACCGTATTAGATCCACTCGAAGTAAGTATAACATCCACAACTATATATATATATATATATATATATATATATATATATATATATATATATGGAGCCGGTTTTGTCCTCCAAGTCCTCCATGGGAGGAAGGCCATCGTCCTCCAAGGTTCACGTGGAGGTATACATGACACCCAAAACATTCTTTGATTGTCACGTGAAACACAGGTAGATGGTTTAGATAAATTTTAAAAGAGAAATTTCGAAAAAAAAATTTGAAAGCATAAGTCAATGCTTGACTAATTTCAATGGTCTATATTTCACGGCTCAAAAAACATATGATAGAGATGAGTTTTCAAAATTTATTTTTTCTAAAAATGATCTAAGCAATGCACCTGAGGTCCAAATGGCATTAAAACGATGTTTTCGATGCCACATGAACCTCCACCTAGAACTTTAGAGGACGGTGAGCGTCCTCCCATGGAGGACGAACACCTTTTCCATATATATATATATATATATATATATATATATATATATATATATATATATATATATATATACGAAAAGGTGTTCGTCCTCGATAGGAGGACGGTCACCATCCTCCAAGCTTCCACGTGGAGTTCCATGTGGCAGCCAAAATATTGTTTCGATGTCACGTAAAGCTCGAGTGCATTGTTTAGATCATCTTTGAAAAAAAAACAATTGAAAACGCATCTCCACCGTGTGTTTTTTGATCTAAACTGTCCACCTGTACTCCACATGACACCCAAGCAGTGTTTTGGGTGCCACATGGAGCTCTATGTGTATCTTGGAGGACGGTCACAATCCTCCATTGGAGGACCTAACCGGCTCCCATATATATATATATATAGAATGATAAATGATCATCATAAGAATGGTAATTTGTCTAAAAGAAGTTTTTATAATAGAAGGCATGCAAAAAATAATATTTAATCTACCGAACCATATTTTCCTGATGAGCACTTGGAACATAGAAGCCAACTTTTGACACTCATTGATTGCTTAGAATCAGACGATGGAGATCATTTTTCACCGAATCTTCCCTACAGTGGCACATATGATCAATTTTTTATTCCATGTGACACATATCCTCAAAAAGGGTCCTAAAATCACGTTTGAGTGTGATGTATGCCATGTGATTTTAGAGCTATTTTTGGGAATCTGTGCCAGGTGAATAAAAATATGACCGTCAGATGATACATTCATGATCTCAAGATCCCTTATGTGAAAGGTTGGGGTGAAAAGTGATCTCTATCTTCTAACTCTAAGCAATCAATGAGTTTCAGACATTTGTGCCCCCAATAATCCTGTTGGTGCAGATAGAGGTACCCTTTAACCTAGTGCAAAGAAAAATATATTTAATGTTAGAACACAAAAATTCATACCGATAAAAAAATATGAACACAAATATTCATAATGATATCTAGTGAAATTATTTAGTAATTATATAGGCAAAAAATAAAATAAAATAAAATTGAATAAACTAATGTTAAACAACACCAACTCCTTTTTAGTCCGTGTAGAAAACGCGCACCAAAGGAACCATAATTTAAATTGGCCACCTAAGCGACTCCACAAGGAGAAGCTATGAAATAAGCAAGTAAAGTTAGCTGCATATATATGAAATAAATAATTATGATAGGGTACTTTTATTTTCAATCCGAGATTCTGCCTTCTCAACCTAGGTTTTGCATGCTTTAAATCGTTGATTGCTTTAAATCAGACAATGCAGATCATATTTCGTCCCAATTTCGACAACATAGATCTTGAAATCATCTGCCTACCATCAGACGGCTAGATTAAGTACTGGATCGATTAGTTTCAGCTTGTTGAGTTGCATGTTTTTTAGAGTGACATCAGTTTGATGAGCATATTTTACACTCATATCAAATGGTTCTAATACCTTTATAAGTATAGTGTTACTGTAAAGTTAGAGAGATCTTAGCTTTGATCAAATATGAGTGATAAATAGGACTTGTAAAAGTGGCCTAAAATGGATGAGATATAGTTGTAATGATGATGATGATTAGTTCATGTGATATTTTGCCACTTCCAGAGGCAGGAGACCTGAGTTCGAATCTCCTCCCCTCCGTGAGGCCACCCTAGGAATTTATATCCTGTGTTGACCCAGCATGTACTGAATTTGAGGTGCGCATGTGCCCCTGAGATTAGATGGGTGCTCTAAGAAGCCTGAATACCCAAGTTATAAAAAAAAAATAAAAAAACTATATTGAGGATGATTTTATATATTAAATACAGCCCATTTATCCTTTATGATTTTTTAACTCAAAACTTGTAACTAAATTATTCATTGTTAAAATTTTAAGTTGGATTTTTTACTTTTATTATATTATTTTAACTTTTGGTTTGTGTTTTAAGGTGGACATTGACGACAACCCATACATCGGAAAGATGGAGGGCATAGCCTCCGCACCGGCCTTTAAAATTTACAAGAATGGTTCCAAAGTCAAAGATATCGCCGGCACGAATCAAGAATTGCTAGAGAGCTCTCTCAAATTTTTCAGTAATTAAATCAATATAACTATTTGTTTGAAAAAAAAAAAAAAAAATAGTCTTCAAAGCAAAAGAGAGATTGGAGTGATCAGTTTTTGTATTATTTCTCGATGTAATATGAATGTGTGCAAATATTCTTAATGCTTGGATCAGGAATTTAATGGGAGCATTGCTGGTATATAATTTATAATTTTCCAAAATATTTGTTCGTTTATAGTTAGAAAGCATTAACGAAAGATTTTGTTTTTTCATTTATCCTTTCTAGTCATAATTAAAGAGATTATTTATAAGTAATAGTCAATTAATATTCCTAGTCATATACATCCGACCTTTGCATGGAGGTGATGCTGGTGCACAAATCAATCTCCTTCCATTACAATAGTCGAATCTTCGGATTAGCGTTAGTTAAAATTGCTGCTATTAATAAAATATCTTGTTGTTTCAGTAGCGACATGACTAGTAGCGGCAGGTTTTTTGTTAATAGCGATAATTTTGGCTGCTGCTAAAACACCTTATTTTTGTAGTGAGCTTACAAGCACACAAATCAATAAAAAATACTTTTTATTATTTTCCCCTGATTTAGTGCTTAAAATATTTGTGAATCTCTAAGGCTGTGTTTGGGATAAGCTCTTTGTCCGCTCTTTGTCAGAGCAAATAAAATATGCTCTAGGATAGAACAGGTAGAGCAGTTTTATCATTTAAAACAGCTCCCCACCAGAGCAAATGACGCGAGGAGCTGTGTTACCAAACGTAAAAGTAATTCTTCGCCAGAGTTAAAAAGTGAAAGTGTAGCGACCCTGAAATTTTCAACCCGAAACACATGAAAATTCCTCGATCGTTAAATCTTAGATCATAATCTAAATATAGAGGTTCTTTAGTATCAATATAGATTAAAACTATTGCATAAATGTCCATAAGAAAATTTAATCGAGAAAGTAAAACCACCAGTGACAGCCATTTGTCACACAAACATTAGTGAACAAAAATAATTAATATCAATAGTCTCAAAAGTTCTTTTAAAACTATACCAAGTCTAAGTATCCAAAAAAAATCTACTGGTAAAATTACTCCGGAGGAAGATCTGCCTCATCCTCCGGTACGAAGTCTTGATCTTCTTCTAACTCAGGATCCGAAACTACTTTTGTACCTGTGACACATAGTGTCGGAGTGAGCTAACAATCTAAGCTCAGTAGAGAAAGTTCTAGGCTGAATTACATCTTAACCAACCAATGCATAGCTTCAATGAGAAATTAAATAATAATTAGTGACAAAATAAAGTTATCAAAAATTCTTGAGTACAAATTCAAAGCATCTAAGGTTCAATTTCTCATAAGGTTCAAAGTTGATTGTTCTTGGTTTTCATATGAGTGTTAATTTAATCTATTCATTATCAAACTTTGTATACAGGTTTCTTAGGTTCAATACGTGACTTAAATCAATAACTTAAAACAACTCATCGCGAATATAGCGCTTAGAGCCTTGTTTAACCGATGGGAATCTCCTCCTAATCATTGTCGTTCAAGAATAATTTTTCTCGATTGCCCAACCCCTGTGTTGTGAGGGATACTTGTGCAGTTCAAAGGGGCCGTCGAAACGGTTCAAAGTACAGGATTCATTGTCATCAACCTTAAATCAAATGCAAGGTTTTAATACATAGTACGATGTTCATATTTCATATATACCTTATATTTGATTTCAAAGTTCAAAGGTTCAAATAATTCGATATTCAAAGAGTCCAATAATTCAATGTTCAAAGAGTTCAGATGATTCAATATTCAAAGATTCAATGATTCGATTCATCAGTTCAATGATGTAATATTAAAAAAAAAATAAAAAAAGATTCAATGAGTTCAAGTTCAATTTTTTGATGATCATGAGTGCATGTTTCAATATATATATATATATATATCATTAAAGCCTATGATTCAAACTCAAAAACATAATTGTGCATTAAATTTTTCCTACTCGATTTTGAAGATTGTACAGTTCGGAACAAGATATTCTCCTTGCAATAGGTCTGATTCTCCCTTCTATGGTCCATGTACAATTTACACATAAGGGAATAATCACCAAAAGTTCAGAGTCGGATGACTGAATCGTATAGAAATATTCCTAATTTTTCAGTGCTCACAGCAAATTGTAGCTGCAAACACTAAAAATATAGACTGTTTCGGTATCCACACCACAGTGTGATGTGGATAATTTCATGCCCATTAGATGCATCGTCTCGAGCTACCCTAAAACGATATATTTTAATGGTCAATCGAAGTTTTCTGTCAAAAGTTATGGCCGTCGGAAGAAACTATATTCACAACGGCACCGATTTTCGTTTCAGTGACAGCGAGCTGTTGTGTTACCACAACGACCTGTCATTCATGACAGCACGCTACATATATACAACAACACGCTGTAACATATGGCAGCACGCTGTGGATCTTATCACAGCGAGCTGCTATTGGGGTTTTTTTAGTATCCGAGTTTCTTATTCATTCGAGATTCAAAATTTGTAATCCGTATACTATTAGAATGATTTGGAAAATTGTAAACTTGATCATCTATCAAGTTTTCAACCCTATAAATCATCATTAATGATTAGACTTACCTTTCATGGCGTGACCAAAGATCCTACGGTAGTTTGCTAGAATCTTGAAGTTCCACGTTATACGATTCTTCTTTTCTTTTATATAGATGACGGTGATCAAGGTGCTCTATGGAGAAACACCTTAATGGTTTGAAGAAGCTTGAAGAAGAAGGGTTGAAGATGAAGGCTAGGTTTTCTTACGGAGGAAAATAAGAATAAGGAACTAAACGATTAAGGTTCCTTTTTATAGAGAACTCTCCCGGCCCGTATCCATCCTCTTTCTAATTTTTTGGGGATAATCCCATGCGGAGCCAACACACCAAGTGTGGGTGTATAAGTTTTTAGTCTAAAGTTTAAAAATAGGATTTTACTCCACATAACAAGGTTTGATCCGTAGACCACTTGCTTAGAATGCAAGCCTCCTATCACTAATGCTCTCATGGAACATGTGTATTTATTTACACAATTATATATTTGAGTTATTTAAACTAAAGAATTTATTTTCCTACTATTTTAAAGGAAATTTCATGGCATGAGTTGTATATCTTACTAAGAACATATATTTAACTAGTGTATTAGTGTTTTGGAAATTTTGGGGATGTTACATCCTCCCCTCTTAAAGGATTTCCATTCTCGAAAATTAACATACCTTATACGAAGAGGTGTGGGTACTGATCGCGAATCTCTACTTCTCATTCCCAAGTGGCTTCTTCAGACGAGTGATTTCGCCACTTAACAAGCACGAGCGGGATCCGCTTGGTACATAAGGTTTGCTTCTTACCATCGATGATTTGAACAGGTTCTTCGACTACTGTCATATCTTCTTTGAGCTCGATGGGCTGGTAGTCCAAGACGTGAGTCGGGTCTTTAATGTATTTCCTCAACATGGATATGTAGAACACATTATGCATACTGGACAACTGAGGTGGTAATGCAATCTGGTATGCGACTTCTCCGACTCGACCTAATATCTCAATGGGTCCGACGTAGCGTGGGCTTAGTTTCCCATGTCGTCTGAATTGCATCACGCCCTTGGTAGGCAAGATTTTGACAAAAACGTTGTCCTCCACCTACAAGGAATGCATTGTTTTAGTGATGCTTAAATCACAGAGAACTAACTAACAATTCTCACTAAGCTTACCTAAAATTCGATACTCGTTCGCTTGAGGTCAGCATAGCTTTTCTAATGGCTTAGAGCGACCCTTAATCTTTTCCGGATCAACAGAATCACTTCGGTTGTGCTCTCAATAATCTCTAGCCCTAATATGAATTTCTCCCCTGTCTCTTCCCAATTGAGTGGAGACTTCATCTTCGACCATAGAGTGCTTCAAACGGAGTTATTCCAACGCTAGCCTGGTAACTATTATTATAGGCAAACTCTATCAGAGGAAGGTGTTTGTCTCATGACCCTTGAAATTCTAACATGCAAGCTCGAAGCATGTCTTCTATGATATGATTCACCTTTTCTGTCTGACCATCTGTCTGGGGGTGAAATGTGGAACTGAAATTCAACTTGTGCCCATTCCTTCTTGAAATCATTGTCAGAACTTCGATGTGTACATCGGATCTCTGTCTGAAACGATGTTGGCTGGGATGCCGTGTAATCTAACAATCTCCTTGTGATACTACTCTGCAAGATGGCTGGCTGTATATCTTGTGTTGTATGGCAGGAAATACGTAGATTTGGTTAAACGATCAACTATTACTCAAATCGCATTGTGACCTTTCACGATTCTAGGTAATCCAAGTATAAAATCCATGGATAGAACCTCCCGTTTCCATTCAGGTATTGGTAAAGGTTGCAACAAATCAGAGGGGTTTCGATGATCAACTTTCACTTGTTGACATACCAAACAAGCTGATACATATTCGGCTATATCTTTCTTCAAGCCTCTCCACCAAGAGCTCTTCTTTAGATCCTGATACATCTTTGTACAACTAGGATGGACGGCGTATATTAACTTGTGTGCTTCTTCGAGAATTAGACGTCGAAGGTCGGTATCTAACAGTACACATGATCGATCTCTGAATAGTAAGGAACAGTCCTCTCTGATGGAGAAATCTGATTTATCCCCATTGATTATACCGTCTGATTGCCATAAGTTCTTCATTAGTCAAATAGAGTTCTCGGATATTATCGAATATTGTTGGCTTGATGATAATGTTAGCTAGTAATGCTTCAGATGCTTTAATCTCAAACTTCTTGTCATATAGTGATATTTCTTCAAACAATCGCCATCTATAAATTTTCGTGATGAGGTTTGACAACTAAGCGGATGACTTTCGACTCAGAGCGTCATCTACTACATTCTCTTTACCAAGGTGGTACTGAATGGTGCAATCATAAACCTTTAAGAATTCAATTCATCTTCTTTGCCTCATGTTCAAGTTTTTCTGAGTGAAAAGATATTTTAGGCTTTTATGGTCGGTCAGCATCTCGAATGTTTCATCGTAGAGGTAGTGCCTCCAAATCTTCAAGGCAAAAATAACAGCTGCTAATTCTAAGTCATGAGTCAAGTAGTTCTTTTCATGATCCTTGAGTTGTCGAAAGCCATAAGTGATAAATCTCATTTTGGTTGAGTACACAACTCAATCCACTGTGTGAGGCATCACTGAATATTACAAAACCTCCACTGCCTGAAGGTATTGCCAGTACGGGAGCAGAAGTTAACTTCTTTTTCAGCTCTTGAAAGCTCCTCACATGAGTCATTCCATTCAAACTTCGCATTCTTCCTCGTAAATTGAGTGAGTAGTCCTGCAATTTTGGAGAAACCTTCAACGAATCTCCTGTAATATCCAGCTAAACCCAAAAAACTGCGTACATCGGTTACCGCCTTCGGTTGTTCCCATTTTATGATGGCCTCAAATTTTTATGGGTAGACTTTAATGCCTTTTTCATATATAACATGGCCCTAGAAACTAACTTGCTCCAGCCAAAATTCACACTTGCTTAGCATATAGCCGATGATCACGAAGTGTCCAAAGAGCTAGATGTAGATGATGTTTGTGATCTTCTTTGGTCTTCGAATATATGAGGATATCATCTACGAAGACAACCACTCTCTTATCAAGATGTGGTTTGAACGCTCTGTTCATTAGATCCATGAAAGATGTTGGTGCATTCGTTAACTCGAATAGCATCACTAGAAACTTGTAGTGGCCATACCTAGTGCGAAATACAGTTTTGGGAATGTCTTCTGCCTTAACCTTCAACTGATGGTATCCTGATCTTAGATCTATCTTCGAAAATAATCGTGTGCTTTCGAGCTGATCGAAGAGGTCATCCATACGAGAAAGTGGGTAACGGTTCTTGATCGTCAACTTGTTCAATTGACGATAATCTATACAAAGCTACATTGAAACGTCCTTCTTCTTAACGAATAGCACTGATGCTCCCTATGGAGAAATACTCGGTCTAATAAAACCTTTGTCTAAGAGTTCTTGTAACTGTTCCTTGAGTTCTTTTAGCTCTATCGGTGCCTTCGATACTGACTTTATGCTTGGAGCTAAATTCACTGCGAATTCGACCTCTCGGTCTGATGGTAATCTCGGTTAACTCATCAGGAAACACATCGGGAAACTCGCATGCGATGGGAATATCGGTAATGGTGACATTTTCTTCCCGTTGATTTTGTACGAATGTGAGATAACTGTAGCATCCATTGTTCATTAACCGTTCAACTCGAATAGCGGATATAAAAGGCACAATTTTTTGCTTAGTGCCATAAAATCTGAATGATTTTCTCCTCTTGGGGTGAAAAGTAACTATCTTTCTAAGGCAATCCACATTTGCATGATGAGTAAATAGCCAGTCCATGCCAAGGATAACGTCAAATCCTTGCATATCCAAAATAATCAAATCGGTTGATGTCTCGTGGTCTTCAATCAGGACGATTACCAATCGACAAGTAGTGTCTGTGACTACTGAGTTCCCTGTAGGGACTGATACCGATAGGCTAAAGTCCAAGGGTTCAGGAGTGATATTCAATACGTGTGCCTTATGTTGACAGATATCACAACTTTGGTACATGTGTAAGGTACCTAAATTTCATACAAATAATTTAGTTGTGTACATAGTAGAGTGTCGTGGTGGTCATGTAATGGTATAATTGAAAACAATTTCCAAAGGTATCCATTTAAAATAGTAATTGGATAATCAAAGATGTAATTATACCTTGGATGGCGTCGTTTGTCGTTTGGGCATCTCATTTAGAGACGGCATAGGCGCAACCTAAATTGTAGGACAGGAGGGCTTTTGAGTAGGTGTTGATGTCTTCTTCTCTTTCTTCGGTTCAGGACAATCATTTATCATATGTCCCTTCTGGCCACAATTGAAGCACGAACCTGTGCTCCATCTATAATCTTCCAACTTATGTCGTCTTCCGCACCGTGGGCAAGACTCGGTCGGTGGTGACGCGGTAGTGTACGAAATCCTTTGTGCTACCGATGCATCAGAGGTAGTCGGTCATCAGGGATGAAAAGACTGTGTAGGTGCAGACATGCTTGGTTTCGAATAGGCAGTCTAGGCAGGTCGGGAAGATGTTGAAGTCGAGAATTTCGCCCTCTTGTTTGCATGGTCATCTGTATAAGATTGTGTTAGATATGCTTTGTTGTTATTCTGGTGCACTCTTCTCTTGTACATTTTATCTATGTCACGTTCAACAATTAATGTCTTCTCCATTACCTCGACATAAGTTGTCAATTGAAACAATGAGATCCTCTCTTGAATTGCCGGTTTCAACCCACGTTCGAATTTCTTTGCCTTCATTAATTCTATAGCCATATGAAGAGAGGCATAACGTGAGAGTTTTAAAAATTCAGACTCCTACTCTGATACAGTCATATTTTCTTGCGTGAGAGCAATAAAATCGATCTCCCATTGTTCATGGACGGATGCTGGAAAATATTTTTCATTAAACTTTTTTAAGAATTCGTTCCATGCCTATGGAACGTTCTCTTGAGTTTGATTCCTGGTTCTCTAAGCTGACTTCCACCAGGGATCAATGTCCTTTTCTAATAGAAATGCAGCCCACTTCACCTTTTCATCTTCCGTGCATGCCATTACACCCAAAATTTTCTCCATCTGGTTGATCCAATCTTCTGCCGCTTCTAGATCAGCCTTGCCATAAAAACTAGGAGGTTTCATCCTTCTGAATTCTTGAAATTCGGTGGGGTGTTGTCTAGTGGCTAGTAGAGTAGTTTGTTGTGTCATCGCGTTTGTTGGTACGTGCTTTTTCTGGGTTCCTTTCGGTCTCCGGAATCAGTGGCCCAATTCGGTCCCAGTGGACTCTGGCGAAGGCGATGATGGAGTAATAAATTAGTAAATATTAAATATTGAAATTAAATAGGCGAATTCTAAATGAAGAATACCTGAGAAGATGCGATCGTCAGCTGTAGATATTAATAGACGCTGCAACACATCACTGATCATGCTTTATGGGGGCTTCGGGTTGAACACCTTCTTGAATCGTCGTCTGCGAATGTCGCTAATTGTGGTTCCTTTAGTCTAACTAGTTTGGTTTTCCTATTCCTGCTGGGATTCTGATTTAACTTGGTCTCCTAATCCTTCTGAGAGTCTAATTGATTTCGATATCTTAATCCTATTAGAAACTTAATTAATTAAGTCTCCTAATCCTACTAAAAGTGTAATTAATTTAAATATCATAATTTTAATTAGAAATCAAATTAATTTAAAAAAAAAGGGTTTTGAGCCCGCTATACTAAGGAGGACTGGCCCCATTCCCGAGTACCATCCGTAAGCTCTCTTGGACAAATCGGGTGGCTAAAATTGAGAGAGACTGAATTTGAATTATAAAGTAGTATTTTTTGTGAAAGATTGATGATTGGTATTTAAGGGTTAAAATTTTAGGGCAAAAAAAGAATTAAGAATTGAAGCTATAAAGCAAATTTTAGGATTTAGAATTATGAGAAATTAAGACTAAAGCTAAAATCTAAGGACCAAAACCAGGATCGAAATTAGGAAAATTTGAACCGTGAGATTAAGGACCAATTCTAGAACCTAAGAACTAGGACCTAAAAATTAAAAGACTGATTCTAAAACCTAAGGACTAGAATCAGAAAATCAGAAATTTAGATTAAAACCTAAGATCTAGAATTTAAGAACTAGAGGGCTAGAACCTAAATCTAGAACTAGAATATAAAAAAAGGGAACTAGTTCTAGAACCTAAGAACTAGAATCAGAAAATTAAGGACTAAGGAATTACCTGAAGAATCGTTTAAATCGTGCAAAGGGAAATTGTATAGAGGGAAATTGTGTAGGAGAAAATTGTATAGGGGGAATTGTATATGTAGATGGCTAGGGGAGTAAAGGTCTTATTTATAGGCTTTTATCATAAATCATATTTTCTAAAATAATATAATAAAGATACTAATCCTAATTCAACTAGGAGTTTTGAAAAACATCACTTTTTGCGTAGCGGCCGAAAACTGATCATAACTTCTTCGATACTTATCAGAATTGTGCATTTTTTGGCTCGTTGGAAAGATACATTGATAAGCTTTCCAACGTGACCAATTTTGCCTTAATCCAACTTTTTTTTATACCTCAAAATAAGCCAAATATAAAAGTGACAGGATTGACAATTGAGAAAAGGTTGGGGAGACCTAGTTGGCTCTAGACTAAGGATTTGGGCAGGGATTTCCTAAGGGCTGGATTCTAAAACTTAAGAATTAAGAATTAGAATCTAAAGATTAGAACTATAAGAAATGAGAAATTAAAACTAAAGGCTAAAAAAAATCTAAGGACTAAAATCAGAGTCGAAATCAAAAAACTCAGACCGTAGGATTAAGGACTGATCCAGAAAACTAAGAACTGGAACTAGAGATTAATATTAGGACTGAAAATTAACGTATCAAGATAAAAACTAAGTTTTATGACTGAAAATTAGATAATAGAATTAAAGACTGATTATATAAACTAAGAACTAGAAATAGGGATTAAAGTACGGATTTAAAAGGAGGTATTACGGTCTAAGACTGAAAATCGAAACTAATAATTAAAACCTGAGTTTTAAATCTAAGAAATACAGACTAGGACTAGAGATTAGAAACTAAAACTTAGGACTACAAATCAGAGCCTAAGATCTAAAATTGGAAATTAAAACTAGAAAGTAAATTATACCTACAGCCTAGGCTGCAGAGAGAAATCTCGGAATCCTAAGCTTGGAGACGAAGAACTCAAAACTCGAATCTCAAAGTTGTGGGGGCCAGTGTTTGTGTCGTAATAGAAAGGCCTTTTTATAGGTATTTTACTAATTAAATACCCTATTTCAGGCGTTTAACGAAATTACGCTCCGATTTTTCGGTGCGTAATCGCTTTGAGACGGTCACCGACTCAGTGACTGATCGGCTGACTTGCTCAGCCAGTTTCCTAGTTCTAACAAAGTTAGGACTAATTGTACGTTTATTGTGGGGTGTGCAATCCGATTAAGTATTTCATTTGAAGCGTTTAATCGAGGAAGCTTGGGGATCAAGGACTATAAGACAAGGTTGGGCGTAGGCCAATTGCGCGCCGGTGGTGGGGCGCTCAATCCGATCGCGCGTGCCATGGTGGGCGTGTGATCGAGTCTCGAAGCAGTTTGGAAAAGGAAGTTTGATCTGAAAGGAGGACTGATTGCACATTTGTGGTTTTGCGTACAACCAAATTGAGCGCGTGATTTTAGGCGCATAATTCGAGGCTATTCGGGTTCGAGTCGGGTCTGAAATGTAAGACTATTATTTCAGTCAGTATTTAGACTATATACTATTATTTTAGTATATAGTCTCCCTACATTGGGGTCTGAGCCACAAAGCTATTGTTTCAGCCTGTGTTCAGTCATGTATTATTGTTTCAGTGCATGGTTCTCACGTTAGGATTAGGGGGCCTGAAATGCTAGACTATTATTTCAGTCTGCATTTCAACTATATACTATTGTTTCAGTATATAGTCTCCCTACGTCGAGATCTAAGCTACAGAGCTATTGTTTCAACCTGTGTTCAATCATATACTATTGTTTCAGTGTATGGTCCCTACGTTGGGATCTGAGCTACAAAGCTATTGTTTCAGCCTGTGTTCAGTCATGTACTATTATTTTAATGCATGATTCCCAATTAGGGTCATGGGGCTTGAGCCACAGAGCTATTATTTCAGCTTGTGTCCAGCCATATACTATTATTTCAGTATATGTTCCCACAATAGGGTAAAGGGGTCAAAGGTTGACCAAACATATTTGTATATTCCGAGAGGATAAAATAGGAGTGTCTACAGTGTTTGCAATAGTTTTCATGTATCGCTCGACTCTTCCATTATTGCTTCCTCCTCACAGTGGAATGCCATTTGGACCAGTGGCGATACGCGTTCCATTGGAGGGACCCTCTATGTTAAGGGTCTCTGATCTACGATGAGGTGCCATAAGGACCTCTCACGCTTTAACAAGGGTATAGTCAAAAGAAATAGTAAAAGTCCGGTCTATGTTCTGACAGGACTTAAAGCTATTGTGGTGTCACATGTAATCTAATGCCATGTCTCTGATACCAACTATGACACATGATGCCACAGTTGACTCGTACTTATGGTGGCATATGGATCTAACGCTATTGCTTTGATACCAACTGTAACGACCCTGAAATTTCCAACCCGAAATACATGAAAATTCTCGGTTTGTTAGATCATAGATCATAATCTAAATACAAAGGCTCTTTAGTATTAATAAGAATAAGTCATTAGATTAAAACTATTGCATAAATATCCGTAAGAAAACTTAAATGAGAAAGTAAAACCACCAGTGACGGCCGTTCGTCACATAAATAGTGGTGAACAAAAATAATCAATATCAATAGTCTCAAAAGTTCTTTTAAAACTATACCAAGTCTAAGTATCCAAAAGAAATCTACTGGTAAAACTGCTCCAGAGGAAGATCTACCTCGCCCTCTGGTACGAAGTCTGGATCTTCTTCTAACTCAGGATCCAAAACTACTTATGTACCTGTAACACATAGTGTTGGGGTGAGCTAACAGTCTAAGATCAATAGAGAAAGTTCAAGGCTAATAATAATTAGTGACAAAACAAAGTTACCAAAAATTTTTGAGTACAAATTCAAAGGATCTAAGGTTCAATTTCTCATAAGGCTCAAGCATGACTTTTCTTTGTTTTTATTCATTATCAGACTTTGTATACAGGTTTCTTAGGTTCAATGCGTCACTTAAATCAATAACTTAAAATAACTCCTCGCGAATATAACGCTTAGAGCCTTGGTTAATCTATGGGAATCCCCTCCTAACCATCGTCGTTCAAGAATAATTTTTCTCGATTGCTGAACGATGCTGAAATATGACTATATTTCAAACCTTAATTTCTATATTTAGTTACCCGATGAGAGCATTGATTGACTATTATTTAGTTTTAGTGATTGCTGGTATTTCTGACCATTGGATCGTCAAAGAGCATAAAAGAGGATAATTAAAGGTTACACAAGAACCGTGGACCAAGAGGTCAAAAGAAGCATCGAAATCCGTCAATTAGCCAAGCATCCACCAGAACAAGGAAGATCTTACCCCTATGTGTCAAACGATTGATGACCAGCTCTCAATCGATTGACCAGGAAGTCAACTTTTCCCTCTACTTCGAAATTCAAATTTGAATTCAAATTTGGTCAACTTAGACTCACTCGATTGAGAATCCATTCTGAATTGATTGAGCCTATTATGGAAATTGTTATGGCCGGCTCCTATAAAAACAAAGCTACGGCTTAGGGTTAAGAGGTCGGTTCTCTCTTTTGTTTTTAGGTCCTTCTTCTCTTAGTAGATTGTAGTAGTTTGATTTTTCTTCTTCTTTTTTATAACTTTTAAGCATAGATTGTACCTAAAAACAAAAACATTGTAAGGAGAAATTTTGTGATAAATAAAAGAGTATTATTAAGATGATGTCTTTGGATCTATAACGAACTTGTACATTGAGGATGAGCGGCTAAGGTCAATTGGTCAAGGAGGAAGCGAACCGTAGATAAGTAACTATTCTATTATTGATTATATAATTTCATGGTATTGTCATTGAATCATTCTGTCATAAGTGTGTGCTTAATTGAATATTATCGAGTCTTCATTTACAGTCGTTGATCGTGGTTATCAACGACCGTAAAAGAAGCACTCCATTTAGATCTGTTCCTGCAGGCCGATCTAGGCTGCAGAATGATTAATTTATCATTATTATGACTTAGAGTTTTGAGATACGCTATACTTTTTATATGATTCATACAACAATGATAGGCTGAGTTATAGTTTTTAGATAGGGTATGCTAGATTAATAGTCATGTTCTTCTCGATTCATTTGTTTTCCTAATAAATGATGGTGTTTTGACTTAAAATGAAATTGTGAATTGAATAGTAGAAAAGTTACGAATCGATGGTTAGCTAACTCCTTGATCATTTCATAAACTGTCATTTTCTTTATCATAATTTGTTTTGGTTTAGATTGATTTTCTTTTATTGCATCTAGACTTGTGCGGTAATTGTGTGGTAAATCAATTTTCTCTCCCTTGGTACTTCCTTGGGTGTCTTAAATCTCTTTAACGATTAATTAAATTTTACACTTCCATATGGGTATAACACCCTTGATTTCACAGTGCTACAGCAGATCTTGTGCACTTACAAGGGTACATTTTAAAATCGATCAGTTGCCCAAGCCCATGTGTTGTGAGGGATACTTGTGCGATTCAAAGGGGCCGTCAAAATGGTTTAAAGTACAGGATTCATTTTCATCAACCTTAAATCAAATGCAAGGTTCTAATACATAGTATGATATTCATATTTCATATATAGCTTATATTTGATTTTAAAGTTCAAAGTCCAAAGGTTCAAATAGTTCGATATTCAAAGAGTCCAATAATTCAATGTTCAAAGAGTTCAGATGATTCAATATTCAAAGATTCAATGATTTGATATTCATCAATTCAATGATTCAATATTCAAAAAAATATAATAAGATTCATTGAGTTCGAGTTCAATTTTTTGATCATCATGAGTGCATATTTCAATATATATATATATATATAACTAAAACCTATGATTCAAATTCAAAAACATAATTGTGCATTGAATTTTCCCTACCTCGATTTCAAAGATTGTACGATTCGGAACAAGATATTTTCCTTACAATAGGTCCGATTCTCCCTTCTATGATTCATGAACAATTTACACATAAGGGAACTTATGTGATTTTTAATTGTGATGTTTTACTCGCAAGCGCACGGATCAGATTGTAGATAGTGGGTGCGGAGTACGAGATCGTTCCCACGAGGATCAATGTAGAAAATCTAAAAAGATAAAACAGTAATTCAAAAAATCTATCAAGATTTAACAGTACCTTACCAATATTATGATTTAGGCAGTTTTGTGAGATGATGATTACTGACTACAAAATAAAGTTTAATTGATGATTCAAAAATAAAGGTAAAGATGAAGATTCTAAATCCTCCTATCTTTGGTCTGTTCTTCCCATAATATAAATCTAAGGATTAAACTATGGTATATACCATTGAAAAGCATCTTTTATGAAAGATAAATGGTCAAAACTCTGATAGGTTCCACATTGCATCCCTGCAATCAGAACTTAATTTCAGAGATGATTTCCATATATAGATCTAGGATCAAGGGCATGACTTGGCACACTTGATCTCAAATATAAATAGAAATCATCCCCAAAATGGGTAAAAAAATTTCAACAAGAATACCACCATAGATCTGAGATCAAAGGCATGACTCGACACACTTGATTTCATATTAGGGAGTAATTAAGATAAAATTACCATTACAGATCCAAGATCTAGGGCATGACTCGACACACTCGATCCCAGATCATAATCGTAAGTAGATTCACACTATAAAAATAAAAAGACCATATAACAATGATTGGGGTAAAATTACTGTCACAGATCTGAGATCCATGGCATGACTCGGCACACTCGATCCTAGTTAGTGGCGGGGATTTCATCTGTTCGTGATAGTATAACAACCATAAAATAAAATCTCAAAGTTTAATCCTAGATCTATACTATTAGAAGTACATCCCTCGGATCGGAATCATTAGATCCCCATCCCTAAGAAATTAGTCACACATGGTGTAATTGAACGACATAAAAAAGTAATAAATGAAAAATAACATTAAAAATACCTCAACTTTTAATAGCAATTCCTTGATCCAAGCTTAATCCATAAGTATAATGATATTTAGAAACGGAATTAAAAATGCTCTCTACTAATATCTAAATTTAAATTAGGAATTAATTGAACAAAAATAATATTCTCTCAATAAAGGAATGCTAAAAACAAAGGAAAAAGGAACAAAGCTCTCAAAAAATAAATTCTCTATCTCTCCGTCTATCTACTTCTATGAAAAAATAAAAACTCCTCCAACGTGTTGTTTGTTTTGGCTTTAAATACTCTCCAAGTCTCGCAGCTTTCCTAACCCGAACTGCCAGGGTCGATCAATCGACTAGAGGAAGTCGATCAATCGACTCCCTATAAATCTGCATTAGGAGTCTTTTCCGTCTCAAACTCTATCATTTTGGTTGATTGATCGACCTTTTCTAGGGTCGATCAATCGACTAGAGGAAGTCGATCGACCGACTCCCTATAAATCTGCATTAGGATCCTTTTCCGTCTCAAACTCCATCATTTTGGTCGATCGATCGACTGAAAGGTCGATCAATCGACCTTCCCAGATTTTCGTGAACTTCAGTCCAACTCTCCATCAGATACTGCCGTGGTATTTTGGCCATAACCTTTTATCCCAAATTTAGATGGAGGATATTCTTATGGGCTTGGAAAGAAGACGACGAACTCTACAACTTTGGTGTTTTAGAAATTTTACGAATCTGACTCCTTAAAGGTCCAAATTGAGCTGCAAGTCGCAATAAGTTCTCGATGGCCCAAGGTTGCAGTGTTTGACGTTATTTTCGGAATTCTTGGGCTGTTTTATGCACTTGGATTGTATTTACCTGAAACACTTCAAATCTAGTAATTCTCATCAGATAGCCTTCATTGGACGGCTAAATATAGGTATTTAGGGATGAAATATCATCATATTTCACTACTCATCACACCCCCAAACCTATACTTTGCTAGTCCTCGAGCAAAGCAAACTAAAGAAAATAAATGCCACTTTCGTAGGGAGCACGATTGCACTTATCCTGTGCAACAAACTTTTAAACTCCTAGGTGGTCCCTAGTGGAGGAGTTGTATCTCCTGAGGGTTTACAGTGAAGTTACCCACAAACTTTCAAAAATTTCAAACCATCGGCAAAATTGAGTTTTCAAAACATGATTTTTGTAACATATATACTATTCAAAAATAAAAACATTAATTATTTCAATATGTGAATTATCAATCTTAAATATTAATGTCATATCAATCATGCTAGTATCCATTCAAATTAATCTAATGCTCAAATTGTCAGATAACTCATCCATTCATGCCTAAATGTGAAGTGTGTGCATACCTAAACCAAGATTCATCCATCTCGGAATTAGTCCAAACGGGAAACCATCGAATCTATTGTCTCGACTCAATCCTCACTTTAGGTATATTCTCGAAATAGAAACACTCCGATGATGGGTAAGTTTCACACACATGTGAGAGATCAATACAAAACAAATAAAGAAAGGTCTCACATGATAAAAGAAACACGGTGTAATCAATGAATAAAGGAGAATCAAATAGAAAGATACTTGTATATCCTCTGCATGTCATATCAAGTGTCATGAGTATCACATATTTACTCTTCACAAGACAGTTACCAATATAAGATTGGATCATGAAAGTCTTTTGTAGGGTTGTAATGGGGCTCAGGTAAGGATAACAAAAAGATGGAAGTTAGGATTCAAAATTTCTAAGAAATCGAAAAAGAGACTAACTTTTAATTTTTCTATTTCTTTTCTTTTTCTTTTCTTTTCTCACTCTTTTTTCTTCTTTTAAATTTTATTTTCTTGAAGAACCTCATATTTTTTATTATTTTTTACAGTTTTCTTTTTCTTTTTCTCCCCATTTTTTTTATATTTTTGCCATATACTCTTAGTAAACACCACAACTCGGTATCTTTCCACTTACTCTCTTTTCGTTCATTCTCATCCCTCGTTCCTAATTTCCCAAAAATAAGAAGGGTAAAGCTGAATTTTCAGAAATGGTGAAGGGGTAGAGGTTAACGTGGCTTATCAAAGAATGTATTAAGGTAACTTTTTCAATAGGCTCAAAGGGGTACTAGAAGGATAAATTTATATAAGGTGGAGTATTTTAAGCACAAACGAGTCAAAGATGGCCTTCAATCATGTCCTTAAAAGATGGTAACCTTACCTATTTGTCTTGAGTAGATATATAGTACGTTCTAACACAATAACATGAATTTGATTGCATGCAAAGTCACAAGCCAAAGTGAAGTGTATGAGATTATGCAAAATAATTCGTATTCAAAGAAAACTCTGAGTTTATGTATTCACTCATCAATGACGGGAAATTAGCTCTAAAGCTCACCGAGTTTAGTCTCCACTAAGAACCTAAGATTCAACGTTCAAAACAGTTCATCGATTTCTGAGTCTTAGCTTGGTACAAAAAAAATAATATCTAAGCATGAATTTCATAGTCATCCATAAAATATCATATTAAGCTTCATCATCTTAGATACAAGTAATCAAAATATGACAGATATTATCAAAATTAAATTCACATGCATCATCAACTAAAGTTTGAAAACAATTGCAAAATTACATGAATTACGGTTTCAAAATTATTTTTTTATATATTTTTTTATTTACTTTTTTTTATTTTTTATTTTTTTATTTTTTTTATGGTACCAAAATAATAAAATCACACAAACTACACTCCAAAACCTAAACAAAATAATGTCCTCATTATTGACAATAAATAAAATATTAGATTAAAGTGAGAAAACATACCTAGAGTAATGATTTGAGGCTCGTGGTAACACATGAAAAGGGGAGAGGTAGGAAAAATCCTCCCCCAAACCTGCATGAAAATATACCAGTATATCCAAGCATCCTCTTCACACGAAAAAAATGTCAACAATAGTGAGGGGATTATCAAAACTAACAAAATGCTTACTCGAATAACACTATCAAAACCATAATCAACCATAAAAACAAGTGTATCTAACCATTTTTTTTTATGAAATAAAATAAAATAAAATAAAAAATTAAACAAAATTGGGTTGCCTCCCAATGAGCGCTAGTTTAATGTCGATAGCTTGACCATATAAATTTCTCAGTCAGGGCGAGCCATTGGATCACTCAAGTAAAGAGTGTCAGAGAATGCAAGTGCATCTTCTAGGAACGGTTTTAATCTTTGACCATTAGCTCGAAAGACATTCCCGCGTCTCAGATTAATAACATCAACTGTCTCATTGGGGAGTATTTGAGAGATTTTGAATGGACCACTCCTACGGATTTTTAGTTTCCCTGGAAATAGGTGAAGTCGGGAATTGTATAGTAGAACCTGTTGACCAACAACGAAAGATTTACGTAGAATAGATTGATCATGAACCTGTTTCATACGATCCTTATAAGATTTAGTACAGTCATATGCGTCAGCGTAGATTTCTTCCAATTCATTTATTTGCAAACCCCTCTGGGTACCAGATTTCAGGAGATCGAAATTCAATGACTTAATGGCCCAAAATGCACGATGTTTCAGTTCAATCGGGAGATGACACCCTTTACCAAAGACCAACCGATAAGGCGACATGCCAATCGGAGTTTTAAACTCAGTTCAATATGCCCACAGAGCGTCATTCAGTTTTAGTGACCAGTCTTTATGGTTCAGATGGATTGTCTTCTCTAAAATCCGCTTAAGTTCCCGATTAGATACTTCAACTTGGCCACTTGTCTGAGGATGGTATGGTGCAGCAACTTTATGTGTGACACCATATTTCTTCATTAATTGGGTGAACACTTTATTGCAAAAGTGCTTTTCACCATTACTGATTATTGCCATTGGAATACCAAAACGTGAAAACACTTGATCCTTCAGGAATTTGATTACTACTTTGTGATCATTCATTTTACACGTCACAGCCTCAACCCATTTCCAGACATAATCAACCCCGACAAGGATGAACGTATTTCTAAACGAATTCGGGAAATGACTCATAAAATCGATCTCCCAAACATCAAATAATTTAACTTCTAAAATTGGATTGAGCGGCATCATGTTGCGCTTTGAGATCCGGCCCAACATTTGACAGTTGTGACAAGATTTGTAATACTGATAACAATCTTTAAAGATCGTCGGCCAGTAAAAACCACTTTGGAGGATCTTTGTTGCAGTCTTCTTGAAACTAAAGTGTAAAGACCCGTATTTTGAACCCGAGTTAGACTAACCTCGTGTGTGTATTCGGCTCGGCGACCGATGTCGCCATTTGTTTTAGATTTTTATCTAGATGTGATTGTGCAGATAGATTCTGATTTAGAGCCCATTTGGACCCTTGTGCGAAAGTTGTGCACCGACCTCGGTGTTACTGCTCAACACCGGGCTTAAGTTTTAAAATTAGAAGTGTATAATGCACAAGAGGTGTGTGTGTGTGCTTAACTTTGTGAGCAATCCTATTATAAGAAGGAATTGCATTCCCGTATTATACTAGGTTTTGTTAAGAAAGGAAGAGACGTGAGTGCCGTGAAGAATCGTAGCCGTTTGATAGTTACCCAATCGTGCGAAACTCCATCTTCTCTCTTCTTTAATCATCGTAAGAGATCGGTTTAGAAAACCAGAACCCTCTTTATTGAAAACCCTTGAACCTTAGAAAGAACTTGAATCAACCTTAGATTTGTAGTTGGAGATTGGGAGAGGTTGAGATCATTGGGGACGTGTTGGAGTTGTCTCTGTGAACTCGTGGGAGCGATCGCGGCGCGAATCGTCGAGGAAACCCGCTGGTTTCGCTCCGAAGCTCCGTTCGCGTGACTTGTTTCTAATCAAGGAATCCTTAGACTAAAGGTACGTTTCGATTAAATTTATTAATTAAAATCATTGGATTAGCCATGAGTTTTTGTTTTGGGATGTATGGGTTTCGATTCGGGTAAAAATTGGGGTGAGAATCGCGATCCGAATCGAGTTTTGAAAGTCAGAACTCTCGCTGTCGTTGTTGCTCGCTCGAGCAAGCTATTTTAATCGCTCGAGCGAGGATGCACCAAGAGTTTGACTTTAGAAGTCATATACTCAAAAAAATATTCTCTGAAGGATTTCGCTCGAGCTATTTTAATTGCTCGAGCGAGGTATCACCGAACTCCGATACTATCTTAGTATTTTAGTCATAACTTTTTATCCCGAACTCCGATTGAGATTATTTTTTTTGCATTGAAAAGATAACAGCAAAATCTACAACTTTCATGTTTTGACCAACTCATGAATCAATCATCTGAATGGTCAAAAATATATAAGCAGGTTACATTAAATTCTAGGATTGGCGCAACTTGCCGTTTCGACTTGTTTTCGAGGAAATACTTAAATAGGTCTATATTATTAGTGATTAGAGTTAATCTTAATGCATGAACGTATATTTGTGATGTAGATTAAGGGCGAGAGACCATCAATAGGACTTTGCTTGACTTCGCATAACTCCGAGTTTTGGTAGGAGAATCTCATCTTTACAGTATTTTATTTTAATTCGCATGGATATTTTGAATTAAAATCTTTGAACTTGCATATGCCATTGAAATCACATCTGTAAACTAAAATTGATATGAATGACTGAAAATCTAAATCTATCTGAACCCTGAAACCTGAATCTGCTTAAGCTCTGAAAATCTGAAATCAAGAACCTGAACTATGTATAAGAGACTTGCATCTGATTCATATTAGCATCTACATTTGTTTTATGATTGACCTAAACGACCCCTCAAAAAATTCCTGAACAACTTTCTGGCACAAGTTTCCCTCGTTACGCAGGGGCTTGTTGCATCCTAAAAAAGGGTTTATGAACGACGATGGTAGGTAGGGGTTCCCATCGGCTATATTCCTGCTCTCGAGATATAGTTTACTCGGGAGGTATTTTAAGTTGAGGATTAAGTCATTAATTACTGAACTTTACATATAGAAGTTAGAGAAACTAAGACACTGAAACACTGCATCTGTTCTTGAAACTGTTTTCACATATTTAGAAATTAATCCTACATATGATTTCCGCACCTAAATTTAGCTTATTATCTGCATATATGTTTGACAAGCTATATTCCGATATTTGTTTTAAAACCATGTTAGTTAAAGTAAAATGTCATAGATGTCTTTCTTCTACTGAGCTTTGTTGGTTAGCTCACTCCGACTATACGTCACAGGTCTAGGTATTGACGTGGCTATTCAGAGCTGTGAGACTGATCCTGACTACATACCTGAGGAAGAGCTTGAGGTTCCACCTGAGGAGTTTTTTCCAGTATAGAACTTACTGATTTTCTTACTTGTGGTGAGAGTTAGACTTGAATTTGTGGGCCCATTTTAGTTGGATATCATAGTTTTATACTTGACTTTGATTTTCTACTATGAGCCATGTTTTGATGATGGTCGGCCATCATCGGTGGTTCTTTACTTTTAATTGCTTCCGCAATTATTTTAGCTATGGATATTTATTGCGCTTTACTCTGATATGTGTCCTGTTTGTCCGGCTTATCGTTTATTCGATAGGTTGGCGAACCGGCCTTTCCTATACCTAAGGGATTGGAAAAGTCGGGTCGTCACAATTGGTATCAGAGCTATGGTTTAAGATTCTCTAAGGACCCATGAGAACCCAACCGTGACCCGGTACAGTTCGCATCAGAGTTATGCCGTTAGGTCCAGAACCACTAATATTGTGTCTGTGATTGTCTTTACAATCAATGTTGACTGATGTGGTGGTGTTCACAATGACAGATTAGTATGGCCCCAAGATTTAGAGGCAGAGACAGAGGTAGGACGGTGCCTTTAGAGGACATTCCTAAAGGTGTCGGTACATCGAGGGGAGTTGCCTTCGCAATCGGTTCTAATGCAGTCCCTATAGGAGCTGGAGTTGATAGAGGTCAGGGTGAAAGAATAGAACAAGTGTTGGAAAATCTGGCCACCAACATTGCTCAACAGACCGCATCTATGGCTCAGCAGATTGCTACAGTCGCCTAGCAAGCAGAGCTGATTTTTGTTGGACAACAACAACAATCATCAGGATTTGCCGAATTTAGGAGGATGAGACCTCCAAATTTTTCTCGATGATCAATTGATGGAAGCTGAAGGTTGGTTGGATGAGATGGAAAAGATCTTCGAGGTGCTTCAGTGCATCGATGTCGAGAAGGTTAGATGGGCAACCTTCAAACTGGACGGACAAGCTGGACCATGGTGGAAGTCCGTGGCTAGACACAGGGAGCAGGACTTTCCCAATACTCCTTGGACATGGGCTGAGTTTATCGAGGCGTTCAACGATCAGTACTTTCCCAAGATCGTTAGGCATCAGATGGAAGTTCAGTTCATCGAGTTAAAGCAGGGGACAATGTCAGTGCGTGAGTATGGAGATGAGTTCATGCGACTTTCGAGGTTTACACCTCAGCATGTGGCCACCGATATGATGAAGGCCAGAAAATTTCAGCTGGGTCTTAGGCCGAGTATACAGGAGAGAGTGGCTATGTGAGAAATAGAAACATATGGAGGAGTACTGTCAAAGGCCCTCATAGCTGAGGAAGAAATTCAAAAGCGATTCTTGAGAAGGAGTCAGCCGAACAAGGACAGGGTTGTACAAGGGTAGTCAGGTACTTATGAAAGAAGGCCAAGTTTACGAAGCCGCCAGTGAGCCTTATTCAACCTGCATTTTCTAGGCCAACATTTTCTTCTAGGCCGACCCCTTATCAGAGATCGGCAGCATTATCACCTGTGCAATCTGTACGACCAGCGGGATCTACAGCTAGTGGAGCTTTAGTGGCACAGGGATCCTCTCGTGCACCATCTTTTGTTTCGGTCACTATGTGCCTAAGGTGTGGGAAACCACACAAGACCAAGGATTACAGGAGAAACACTGGAGCGTGTTTTCGGAGTGGCGCAATCGGACACATGGTTAAGGATTGTACTCAGGAGGACAAGGGAAGAACTAGTTCGGCTTCTACTCAGAGATCGACCAGACCTACTGTTCAAGGTCGAGCTTATCCAGTGACATCTCAGAAAGCCAAAATATCGAACGACGTGATCCAAGGTATTATTAAAAGTTGAGATGTCTTCTTATTTTATTTGTTTATATATAATTGCTTGGTATTTAATAAATTTTATTAATAATTTATGGATGATCACACATGCTTAGAAAATTTTAATTGAAACGCTTGTCTAAACTAAGGTATCCTTTTTATGCGTCGGGGGAGTGACGTAAGCAAAACCGAAGCGCGAGTGTTGATAGACCCCGGGTCTACACATTCTTTTGTTACTCTGTTGTTCGTTGAGAAGTTGGGCATCATTCCCAAGGCCCTTGATTTCATCTTGGCAGTGTCAATTCCTATGGGCAACTCAGTGAGCACCGATACCATGTGTCAATCAGTGATTGTGATGATCGAAGACCACGAGGCAATAGCTGATTTGATCATTTTGAGCATGGAAGGGTTCGACGTGATACTAGGGATGGATTGGTTATCTACTTACCATGCGAGCGTGGATTGTCTTTGGAAGATTGTGACATTCCGCCCGCCGAAGAGAAAATCTTTTTGATTTTATGGAGTCAAATCCTGCGTGACATCGTTTATCTCTGCCATTCGAGCAGACTGTATGATGAGGAACGGGTGTTGTGGTTATCTGGCATACTTGCAAGATCATAAGGAGGAGAAGAAAAAAATTGCAGATATTACGATTGCTTGCGAGTATCCAGATGTTTTTCCTGAAGATCTACCTGGATTACCACCTGATAGGGAGATTGAGTTTGCGATTGAGTTAGTGTCGGGTACTGAACCAGTATCAAAAGCTCCGTATCGAATGGCACCTGCAGAATTGAAAGAGTTGAAGGAGAAGCTTCAGGAACTGCTAGATAAGGGCTTTATCAGACCGAGTGTGTCACCCTGGGGAGCACCGATTCTATTTGTAAAAAAAAAAGACGGTTCAATGCGGCTTTGCATTGATTACCGCCAGCTAAATAAGTTGACAATTAAGAACCGTTATCCACTTCCAAGAATTGATGATCTGTTTGATCAGTTACAAGGAGCAAAGTTCTTCTCGAAGATTGACTTGAGGTCAGGCTACCATCAGTTGAAAGTTAAATCTGAAGACATTCAGAAGACAACGTTCAGAACCCGATATGGGCACTACGAGTTCTTGGTCATGCCATTTGGGTTGACAAACGCACTGGCGTCATTTATGGACTTAATGAACCGGATATTCAAATCACATTTGGACAAGTCTGTAGTGGTTTTTGTAGATGACATCCTCATCTATTCAAAGACGCGAGAAAAACATGAGCAACATCTCGAGTGGCTCTACAAACCCTTAGAGACCATCAGTTATATGCAAAACTTAGTAAGTGTGAGTTTTGGCTTGAGCAGGTCAGTTTCCTAGGCCATGTTATTTCTGAGACCGGTATTACGGTCGACCCAACAAAGATTGAGTCAGTGATGAATTGAGAACAACCAAAGACCGTTATGAAGGTTTGTGGTTTCCTCGGTTTGGCAGGCTACTACAGAAGGTTTGTGGAGGGCTTGTCCAAGATATCAGGTCCTCTTACACAACTTACGAAGAAGAACACTAAATTTGATTGGACAGAGCAGTGTGAGCAAAGTTTTCAGGAACTCAAGAAACAATTGACTATCGCCCAAGATTGCTATACCATCGAGGGAGGCTTTGCGATATCTGATGGACGCATCATATGGGGGTTTAGGCTGTGTGCTTAACCAGAATGAGAGAGTCATTACTTATGGGTCTAGACAGCTAAAAGACCATGAGAAGAATTACCCGATGCATGATCTCGAGTTGGCAGCAGTGATTTTTACTCTAAAGATCTTGAGGCATTACCTTTATGGGGAGACCTTCGATATATTTACCGATCATAAGAACCTCAAGTATCTCTTCTCACAGAAGGAGTTGAATATGAGACAGCATCGATGGATGGAGTTCTTGAAAGATTATGATTGTACCATCTAGTACCACCCCAAGAAAGCAAACGTAGTGGCAGATGCGTTAAGTCGAAAGTTCTCTGCTCAGTTAACACATCTCACCGCAAGGGTGCGACGATGGCATCTATTGGAAGATATGGCTCTAAGTAGCATGAGATTTGACGTAAAAAGTTCAGGTGCGTTAATGGCTACACTGGTGATACGTTCCACCCCTCTATGAGAACATTTGCAGACTTCAGATGGCGGATGATGAACTTATGGCGATCAAACGGGATGTGATTGGGGGAACCAAAATAGATTTTTCTATCAAAGATGATAGCACTTTATTGTTTAGAGACCGGGTATGCGTACCAACTAGTACTGAGCTTCGGGACACCATTTTGGAAGAGGCTCATAAGTCTATGTACGCTATTCACCCTGGCAGTACCAAGATGTACGCTATTCACAACATCCAGCTGTTCAGATATGTCTTCATGGTAGTTCTGCATTGAAGGACAATCATCTGCTATATGCATTGGACTTGCACAAATTGAACATGACTCGGATTGTGTATTTATCATATGCACATTCTTCTTTAATTTCAATTCCTCCACTTATTAAGTGAGGAAATCAATTTTAGCCCTTAGATCCGGAGAATCCTTTACTACGTATAGTTCTCTCTTCTTGGTTGAACTTCCGGCTTGATCACGAGCTTTGACTGGTTGTTCCCGAGTCTTTGTGAAATCCCAGTGCTGAGAATCCTCGGCCAGCTTTTCTAGGAAAGAATAAGATTCATTTTCCTTGAAATTCAGAAATCCTTCGCCATTCATTGACTCTACCAGATGTCTATTTGGTTGACTTAGTCCATTGTAGAAACACTGGACCAGTCTCCACTTTGAGTATCCATGGTGTGGACATTTTAATAGGAGATTCATGAATTTATCTCAAGCTTCATATAATCTCTCATCTTCCTCTTGCATGAAATCCCTGATTTCACGTCTGAGGACATTCGTCTTTGCCATGGGGAAGAACTTTGACAGAAAATTTTTGACCATCTGATCCCAAGTGGTTATGGATCCCGATGGTAGAGAATTTAACCATGCTTTTGCTTTATCCTTTATAGAGAAAGGAAACAAGCGTAGCCTAACAGATTCTTTGCTGAAGTTTTGGTAAACAGATGAGCAGACTTCGACGAAGTCTTTAACGTGCTGGTATGGATCTTCTCTCTCCATGCCATGAAAGATTGGAAGGATTTGGATGACATTTGTACGGATTTCAAACCGGCCGCCAGGTGTGGCGGGGTATACAATGCATGATGGGGTATTTGTAGTGATTGGAGAAACCAGTTCTCTCAATGTTGGTTCTTCCTCTTGTCCTTGTTTGATTTGTCCATTCATATTGTCAGTCATATTGATTTCAGTGGATGATTCACTTGAAATTTTTTGCCTTGATCTAACGTCCTTACGATTTGACCGGCAAGCACATTCGATCTCAGAATTTAAAGGCTTTAAAATTCTTTAGAAGACCTAGTGTACATGCAAATGTCGCACAGAATGGAGGTTTCAAGAAAGAAAAACCTCAAAAGGGATTTTTTTTTTTTTTTTTAAAATCGATTGATCGATTGCTTAGGTCGATCGATCGCTCAAGAAACAATTTTAGATTGATAGACAGTTCAGGTCGATTGATCGAGAATTTAAAATTTGAATAAATTTTTTTTTTTTTTTTTTTAACTTTCAAAAATCAAAAATTCAAAGATTACAGAGGAGATATATATATATATATATATATATATGTTTTTTTATTTCTTTTTTTTTTTTTGTAGGAATACTAACTTAATCCCCAGAAATTCCTAAAATTAACTGTCTATTTCCTAAAATTTCAAATTTTCTTGATTTAGATCCCCGGCAACGGCGCCAAAAACTTGATGTGATTTTTAGTTGTGATGTTTTACTCGCAAGCGCACGAATCAGATTGTAGATAGTGAGTGCGGAGTACGAGATCGTTCCCACGAGGATTAATGTAGAAAATCTAAAAAGATAAAACAGTAATTCAAGAAATCTACCAAGATTTAACAGTATCCTACCAATATTATGATTTAGGCAGTTTGGTGAGATGATGATTACTGACTACAAAATAAAGTTTAATTGATTATTCAAAAATAAAGATAAAGATGAAGATACTAAATCCTCCCATCTTTTGTCTGTTCTTCCCATAATATAAATCTAAGGATTAAACTATGAGATATACCATTGAAAAACATCTTTTATGGAAGATAAATGGTCAAAACCTGGATAGGTTCCACATTGCATCCCTGCAATCAGAACTTAATTTCAGAGATGATTTCCATATATAGATCTAGGATCAAGGGCATGACTCAGCACACTTGAGCTCAGATACAAATAGAAATCATTCTCAAAATGGGTAAAAAATTTTTAACAAGAATTCCACCATAGATCTGAGATCAAGGGCATGACTCGGCACACTTGATTTCATATTAGCGAGTAATTAAGATAAAATTACCATTACAGATTCAAGATTCAGGGCATGACTCGACACACTCGATCCCAGATCGTAATCGTAAGTAAATCCACACTATAAAAATAAAAAGACCATATAACAATGATTGGGGTAAAATTACCGTCACAGATCTAAGATCCAGGGCATGACTCGGCACACTCGATCCCAGTTAGTGGCGGAGATTTCATCCGTTTGTGATAGCATAACAACCATAAAATAAAATTTCAAAGTTTAATCCTAGATCTATACTATTAGAAGTACATCCCTCGGATCGGAATCATTAGATCCCCATCCCTAAGAAATTAGCCACATATGGTGTAAATGAACGACATAAAAAAGTAATAAATGAAAAATAACATTAAAAATACCTCAACTTTTAATAGCAATTCCTTGATCCAAGCTTAATCCATAAGTATAATGATCTTTAGAAACGGAATTAAAAATGCTCTCTACTAATATCTAAATTTAAACTAGGAATTAATTGAACAAAAATAATATTCTCTCAAGAAAGGAATGCTAAAAACGAAGGAAAAAGGAACAAAGCTCTCAAAAAAAAAATTCTCTATCTCTCCGTCTATCTACTTCTATGAAAAAATAAAAACTCCTCCAACGTATTGTTTGTTTTGGCTTTAAATACTCTCCAAGTCTCGCTGCTTTCCTAACCTGAACTGAAATCGACTAGAGGAAGTCGATCGATCGACTCCCTATAAATCTGCATTAGGAGTCTTTTCCGTCTCAAACTCCATCATTTTGGTCGATCGATCGATTGAAAGGTCGATCAATCGACCTTCCCAGATTTTCGTGAACTTCAGCCCAACTCTCCATCAGATACTGCCATGGTATTTTGGCCATAACGTTCTATCCCGAACTCAGATTGAGGCGATTCTTATGGCGTTAGAAAGAAGACGACGAGCTCTACAACTTTGGTGTTTTAAAAATTTCACGAATTTGACTCCTTAAAGGTCCAAATTGAGCTAAAAGTTGCAATAAGTTCTCGATGGCCCAAGGTTGCAGTGTTTGACGTTATTTTCGAAATTCTTAGGCTGTTTTATGCACTTAGATTGTATTTACCTAAAACACTTCAAATCTAGTAATTCTCATCAGATAGCGTTTATCGGACGGCTAAATGTAGGTATTTAGGGATGAAATATCAGCATATTTCACTACTCATCAGGAACAAATCACCAAAAGTTCAGAGTCGGATGACTGAATCGTATAGAAATATTTCTAATTTTTCAGTGCTCACAGCGAACTGTGACTGCAAACACTAAAAATATAATTTATTTCAGTATCTATAGTGACCTGTCATATATACCACAGCGTGCTGTGAATACTTTCAAGCCCATTAGCTGCATCGTCTCGAGCTACCCCAAAACAAAATATTATAATAGTCAATCAGAGTTTTCTATCAAAAGTTATGATCGTCGGAAGAAACTATCTTTACAGCGGCATCGATTTTCGTTTGATGTGTGAGTTGTCGATCATAATGCGTTGTCATATATACAAAGACCTGACATATGACATCGCTATCTTACAAGGGTCTTATCACAATTTTTAGCATCCGAATTTCTTATTCATTCAAGATTTGAAATTTGTGATCCGTATACTATTTTAATGATTTGAAAAATTATAAACTTAATCATCTATCATGTTTTCAACCGTATAGGTCATCATTAATGATTAGAGTTACCGTTCGTAGCGTGACTAATGATCCTACGGTAGTTTGCTAGAATCTTGAAGTTCCACGTTATATGATTCTTCTTTTCCTTCGTATGGATGTCGGTGATCAAGGTGTTCTATGAAGAAACACCTTAATGGTTTGAAGAATGTTGAAGAAGAAGGGTTGAAGAAGAAGGCTAGGTTTTCTTACGGAGGGAAATAAGAGTAAGGAACTAAAGGGTTAGGGTTCCTTTTTGTAGAGAACTCTCCCCGTTCTATTCTTAGAAGAAACCTAATAGATTTCTAATTTGGAAAATTAGGGAGATTCTAATTTAGTCCCCCCGTATCCAACCTCTTTCTAATTTGTTGCGGATCATCCCATGCGGAGCCAACACTCCAAGTGTGGGTGTATAAACTTTTAGCCTAAAGTTCAAAAATAAGATTTTACTTCAAATAGCAAGGTTTGATCCCTAGACCTCTTGCTTAGAATTTAAGCCTCCTATCACTAATGCTCTCATGGAGCTTGTGTAATTATTTATATAATTATATATTTGAGTTATTTAAACTAAGGAATTTATTTCTCATAATATTTTAAAGGAAATTTCGTGGCATGAGTTGTATATCTTACTAAGCACATATATTTAACTAATGTATTAGTATTTTAAAAATTTTGGAGACGTTACAAAAAGAGATGCTCTTTCCCCCAAAAAAGCTAGCCCAAATGCAGCCTAAAAGTTGGCGAAGGGAGATTGACCATGCTTGAGGCACCTAACACCAACACATCCACATATAAGCTTGTATCCAATCATTAATTAGGAATGGGGGAGCGATTGTACATTTGGCATAATTTTCCAAGAAGAACGCAACTTGATGCAAAGGAATTAGATTAAAGATCGGGTGGGTCACATATTAGATCGAAAGAACAAAAAACCTCCATTGCATAATTGAAATCATTCCAATGCCTTTAAAATGAAAAAACATACTTTAATTTTTAAGGCGTTTGACTGCTTTTAATCATGTGATGGAGTTCTTCTTTTCAATGCAATCTATGACTACAAGGTCTATGTATAAGGTCCTTGCATTAATTGATTTACTTTTTTTTTATTATTATAAATAACCATTGAGGTTAGAGGGACCACACTCTTACCATTAAAAAAAATAACAAAAAATACAATGAGAGACCCCAACTGGCTATTGGAAGGAGAGCTTTGGCATGGCCTGGCCTGACCATCACCCTCGCAGTACCAAAGTTTGCTACTGAGCCATCGTTCAGTTGGTTATTCACTTCTTGTAGTTACTTAACGATGTTTTCTTTTCTAATTTCCCTATTTTTTTTTTTTTTGGGACTCACTATGGGTCATGGGCTCGCCATTAGCATTGGAGATGATTCTGTAATACTTGTGGAAATTTGAATTTCGAGTTTATAAAGGTTTGCTTCAATAATACGTGCTTTGAGAGCCGTAAGAAAGAAAATATCATCCCAAACATAAGCAAAGATACTAAGAACCACTGAGCAGATCACCAAACAGCAAAGAAGGGATTGATAGATCCATTGATCTGAGCACCTAAATAATTGCACTAGGATCTAGGCGTATGATAAATCAAAATAGTAAATCAACAATCCATAAATTGAAATATATGTGCGTACCTTATCACGAAGATCGTGATAGTTATGGTTTTATCAGAAGCTTTAAAATAAAAGATCTCTAACTCACCTTCGGTGTGAGCCATAAAAGATGGGTTGATGCTTGAATCTTCAACGGTCTCCTCGTTCTCAATACCTCCAAGCACAATGGAGATGCTTTTGCTAATAAGGAGGGTTGAAGTGTGTCGAGTAATCATTGGGACCAAGCATCCCTTATATTTATAGCCAATGCGTCATTCCCATTAAGGACTTAAATTACTAATTATATTATGATTGGAAATCACAATCATACCCTAACTAAAAGACTTAATTATTAGTTGTTTATTCACTCAAATTTACCGAATTAGCAACTATTACATTTCAAAATTGATCTTACACCATTCAACAGACTGACCATCGTGACGGCCACCAAAAAATAAAAACTTCTAACAGTTTCTCACTTGGCCGCATGATGTCAATAAACTCTAATTACCAAATATTAGCTAACTTTCTTTGAATATCAAATTCTAATCAATCTCAATCAAAGTTTTTATAATTAGTCCGGTCCGGTGAGAATACTAACACATAATCAATATAGTCAATGCATCATATCATCGACACATGAATGTTCATTAGTTACCGTATTAGAATTCATCACCGATATGGATTCCAACTAGCATGATTTCACATTGATTGCAAGTTTACAAACTGAATGGTAATTACATGTAAACTCAATATATTATTGATCCTACTTTATTGCCATCTATTGGCATTGTATGATCCAAAATTTTATTTGCATAAAAATAGAAAAACAAATAAACAATCCTTATTTTCGAATCAATTAAATAAATGTATTCACTTTTATACATCCACTCTCAAAGGCTATCAAATTATCCTTTAATCTCATGCGCGCAGCGTGCTTCGAAAAGAGTTTGGGAGGTAAGCCTTTAGTGAGAGGGTCTGCCAACATGATTGTCATACTGATATTTTTAACATATATAATTTGATTATGAACTTTCTCCCTTACAATAATATTTTTTATATCAATATATTTGAAACATCCACTAGTCTTGTTATTATTGGAGATAGTTATCGCAGCAGAATTGTCATATAAGATTCTCAATGATCTTGAAATACTATTAATAATTCAAAGCATTGAGATAAAATTTCTCAATCATAGCGCCTCACATATTACCTCAAAATATGTAACAAACTCTGCTTTCATAGTAGACAAAGTACTCAGCGTTTGCTTAATGCTTTTCAAAATACAGGTCCACCTGTAAGCATGAAAATATAACTCAATATAGACCTACGGGTGTCTTGACACCCAGCATAGTTGACATCTGAATAACCAATAACTTCAAGCTTATTCGACCTTTTGTACGTGAGCATGTGCCCTTTTATCCCTTGTAAATAGCGAAAAACCCTCTTGGCTGCTTTCCAATGGTCCAAATTAAAATTACATTGACACCTACCAAGCATGCCAACTATATACGCTAGGGGTGTTATCGGGTTGGTTCTGGTATGTTTCATGCAAAATCGAAATCGAACCGATAACTATCGGTTTCTATTTTTTGAAACCGAAACCGAACCGATAAGGTTCAAAATCGAAACTAAACCGATAGTTATCAGTTCAGGCGATTTTCAGTTTTTAAACCTCAGTTTTTAACTCTTTTTTTTGAACTTTTTTTTTATTAGGAAGCCAATTAGGTTGCCAATTCATAAGAAAGTGTGCGAACTAATTTTGTAAGATCTTACCAGGGTAATTATGCATTGCTTACATTTCAGATCTTAGCAATCCTCTTCAACATAGAAAACATGATTGTGAATATTATCCTTCCCCAGCTCTTCAACTCTAACATTCATCTCAACTACCTACAAAATTTAGGGATAGTTGTTGACAACATATGATGAATAGGAATATCCACTATTAACACTTGCATCATAATAGGCAATAGAGAGTATGATCAAATTCAGGGTACTGAGCCACATGCAAAATCTGAACTCATAGTGCTTTATCTCCAGATATAGGCAATAGATTTTTAAAGAAGCAACCACGATTTTACAACTGTTAAAGGAAATATATGTTGAAGCAATTTACTCTAGAAATTTAATAGGAAATGGTAAAATTATGAACAACTAACTCCTGTTTACATAGAAAATAAACTGATAAAAAAGATTAGAAAAGTTAGTATAAGGCATTTGAATAGTGTAATCTAATTAAACTAAAGAAATATATGTTGAAGCAAATACCAAATAGTATAATCTAATTAAACTATAAATCAACAAAGAAATAAATTCAAATCGACACAAGACCACTTATTACATTATAAATCAACAAAGATTAAACTAATACTTTCATATAGTTTATATCCAATCCATCTTAATCACAAAAATAAGAGTAAAAAATAAAGTCACGAAACACAACATAAGTATTCTATTAAAGCCATCACGAAAGATCTAGAAGGAGAAATTAATCCCAAAACAAAACATCTTCTCCTCCTAAAAGAGTGAAATCTAATTATCTATACTCTCTAGTCTCTACTCTTCAGAGGCCAAATGCCTAGGCAACAATTGCTCACTCTCTCTCTTTCTTTGTGGGCCTACAAAGTAAAAAATTGACATATATAATAAGATGGAATGCATAAATTTATAAATAATTAAATATATAAAACAAAAGTAAAATATATCTTACACTTACATTCGTCACTCATCAGTAAATCTATATATCCAAATCTATATCCTCACTAACTATGAGTGTGAGATTGGATCCACTTGCTTCCTCTAAAAGTTCTAAAAAAGAACCAAAAAGAGAAAAAAAAAAAAAGATTAATAAGCACTAAAGTAAGACAAAATGTTAAACTAAATAAATAAATGACACATGCAATAAATTAAAATATACCTGATGTGAGCTTATCATATTCTTTTACTTCATCAATCGCATTTCGAAGGCTTATCGGAGAGGAGGACGAGCAAATCTAGTTTTGCCAAATGCCTAGGCAACAACTGCTCACTCTCTCTCTTTCTTTGTGGGCCCACAAAGTAAAAAATTGACATATATAATAAGATGGAATGCATAAATTTATAAATAATTAAATATATAAAACAAAAGTAAAATATATTTTACACTTACATTCGTCACTCATCAATAAATCTATATATCCAAATCTATATCCTCACTAACTATGGGTGTGAGATTGGATCCACTTGCTTCCTCTAAAAGTTCTAAAAAAGAACCAAAAAGAGAAAAAAAAAAAGATTAATAAGCACTAAAGTAAGACAAAATGTTAAACTAAATAAATAAATGACACATACAATAAATTAAAATATACCTGATGTGAGCTTATCATATTCTTTTACCTCATCAATCGCATTTCGAAGGCTTATCGGAGAAGAGGACGAGCAAATCTAGTTTTGCCCATAGATGAGGGCTTCAACCATTGTTGGGGATAGGGAACTCCGAAAAGGCTCAAGAATGCGACCAGCAGAGCTAAATATCGACTCGGAGGCAACGGTAGATACGGGGATAGCCAGAACGTTTCGTGCAAGTTTGGAGTGCACACGAAACTTAGTGGAGTTAATCTTCCACCAATTCAGTATATCAAAACGCTCAACTTCTTCCTCACAACCCTCTGCTAAATATCTTTCTGCTTCAGATTTATTTTCCATTGAATTCCCTTCTTGTAAGTGTCTCATCCTGGACAATCTCATATCGGTAGACCCACTACTAGCATTTGTTCCCTCCGATTGTTGACTACCTCTGTACTCTTCTCTGTTTATTTCATTTTTCACGTAATACTCGTATAGACGAATAAATGCATTTTTTACTTTTACAATCATTTCTGTCACCTTCTCATGAGAATACATTCCTTCGAAACAAAAGGAAAGGCATTCCAATTTATATCACGGATCAAGAATCAATGCGGCAAACAATGACAAATTCATGTTATTTACATTTCTCTAATATATTTCAAACTTACTTTTCATATCTTCTACCATTCTTTTTAAAAGAAAATAGTCTTCATTACGGCTACACTCTTCATTGAGGGTGTGTTGGATTGTAATTAACTCATTGAAGAAAGAATTGCTAGTGACATGATTGGATCCTCAGAACCATAAGGTTGCTTCATAAAAAAGATGAAGAAATTTAGAAAATAACATTACTTTGTCCCAATCATCGGAATCGGGAGGCCCTAATGCTTTTTTAGTTACTCTCTTTCCTCTTCCGTAATTCCCATCCATTCTCAGTCTCCTCCTTTGTAAGGGTTCTTAAAAATTGTGGAGCTTCTTCCTCTAAGCATTTAAAAGCCTTTTGATATTTTTCAGTCCTCTCCAACAGATGATATATAGAATTTCACCTTATTGTTACATCAAGTACTACATGATGTTCACACATAATTTTTTCTAACCCCACACACTGCTTAAATATTCTCGCTCTTTGTGGAGAGGATCTAACATATCTAACTGCATTCCTCACCTTGGTTATGGAATCGTCTACATCTTTTAGCCCTTCACGGACAACGAGGTTTAAAATATGAGCACAACATCTCATATGTAAGAACTCATGCTCCAAAATCGTCCATTTTCTATTTTTTGTCTTTCTCTTTATAAATTGAATCAACTCATTATTAGAGCTCGCATTATCAACGATTATAGTAAGAATTTTATCGATTCCCCAATCAAGCAAGCATGCCACAATTTCTTTCCCTAGAATCTCACCCTTGTGACTTTCTACTTAAATGAAATTGAGGATTCTTTTGTGCATTTTCCACTCACTATCTATGAAATGCACTGTTAGAGACATGTAGTTGATATTCTACAAGGATGTCCACGTATCCATAGTAAGGCAAATTCGATTAGCTTTGAGGGAATTATTTAATTTTTTTTTTCACTGGAAAAGACATTAAGACACTCTCTCGCAATCGTGGTGCAACAAGGGATTTTTGTCCACCTAGGACAAACAAAGAGAATAAACCTTCTAAACTCCTCTCCCTCTACAAATCTAAATGATAATTCATCCATAATCAACATTTCCGTCAATGACTCTTTAAGATCATCGTCCTTAAAAGCAACCGCCGCTATCTCCTTCCCTTTGCTCTCTCCATTTTCATCCTTTATAGGATTGAACGCTAGAGTTGATTGATTCTTATCAACAGGTTTGTCGGGAAACTTATCACAATGCTTTAACAAGTGATTCTTCATTATCCTAGTCCCATTTTCCTTAGAATGGCATGCAAAGTATTTCCAATACCAATTATATTTAGCTCTTAAAGGAGCCTCTTCTAACTCATCTTCATATTCTATAATTGTGAAGTTTTGTCAAATGATTGACCTTTTTTTTCTAGTAGTCTTAATATCTTTGGTTTCACAAGCGGAAGATTTTGGATGCTTCTACTTGCATCCTCATTTCGATCGGTCATACTTGTATTATCTATCTGGAGATAAAAAAATATTACAACAAAACAGATAACATCAATGTTAAAGTAAGTTTTACTTTGGAAGTTTTCAGGACCCAACAAAAAAAATAGAAAATCAAACAAGAGATTTGAAAAAATAGCTATCATAAAGGAATATTGGAAGTACTGAAAAAAAAAAAAAAAAAAAGAGTTTAAAAGCAATGGAAAACACAAATTGCACAACTTCCAAAACCTAACAATAAGTTTCATAAATGCAAGATATATATCAGGAAGAAAAAATTAAGAAAGTAACCATACTGATTTATTATGACCTCACTTTTTTAATGATTTATTAATGATCTCACTTTTTAATAATTAAGAAATCAGCCATATTGATCAATTAAAAGCCTCTAAGTAATACCCATTAACTAAATTCATTGATACCTATATATGCTAATTAAAATATTTATAAAAAAAGAAAGAAAAGAAGAATTTATTGGTAACTCCGACACCCCATAAATACAAAATCCAAACCCTTTTGGCAATGGCAATCGTAAATCAATGAAACTGATGGGTAATTTCTATATATATTTATTTTAAATAAAAAATGACAAACATATTATTAGAAAACAATTCAGCATACCAAAATCCTAAATGCAAAACCCCAAAAGGCTAAAACCCAAATCAATACAAATACAAAGAGAGTCCTAAGAAAACCCAAAATCACAAATCCATATATAGAAATCACAATTAAACAAAATGGGATGTTAAAACCCCATAAATACACATCTTTTAAACCCATTACCACTCCCCAAAGCGTATAACTTAAATGGTTCTTCCAACAACAGAAAAAAAATATGAGAATATATGATTTCAAAGGAGAAAAAAAAGAAAGTGGATGTCGTTGGACTAATAAAATTCATATTTCATCCTAACAAAAATAGCCATTACCTGATGAGTTCGTTTTCCAAATACGCCGCAGAAGCCGGATCGATCGCCAAAGAGCTTAGGAAAAAGCGGATCGATCGCCGGAGACTCCTTTCGAGTGCGGGTGGCTAGACTCTAGAGAGAGAAAGGAACAGAGAGAGACCCCCCGCTAATTGGCTACGCTACAAGCCTACAATGTCCCCTTCTTTCTTCTTTCCATGGTTACTAGTTAGGATTAAAATGAAAGGAAAACTTGTTAGGATTAAAAGGAAAGAATAAAGAGAGGAAGAGAGAGAAAGAGGAACATATAGAGAGAGAAAGAAAAAGAGAGAGAGAGAGAGAAAGTACTAACCTTTGGTGGAGAGTGGAGACTGTGGAGTGTGGCGGCGCGATGCCAGAGATGGACGAAGGACGTTGGGTTTGGAGCAAAGAAAAGGAAAGTTGGATAGTATTTAGTTACAGGTTTAGCTTTTACTTTTAGGGCTTTGTAGAAGGAAAGCTTTACAATTAGAGTATTAGGGCTTTTGCCATTTATACTTTCAAGTTTTTAAAATAGAATTTTTTGTTTACTACCTAAGTTTTGTATGTAGCACCTCTATCGAGTTCTTATCGGTTTAGTTTCGGTTTTGTAATGCTAAAATCAAAATCGAACCAATAACTATCGATTTCTATTTTCAAAATCGAAATCGAACCGATATATTCCAAAATCGAAATCGAACCGAAATTTCAGTCAGTTTCAATCGGTTTGGTAGGTTCGGATCGGTTTCTACACAGCCCTAATATACGCTATGTCTGGACCAGTACAGACTTGTGTATACATGAGACTCCTAACTGTCGATGCATAGGAAATTATCTCTATCTGCTTTCTCTCCAAATCAATTTTGGGACTCTAAAGTAGACTAAATTTATCACCCTTAATGAACAATAGCGAAGCAATTATGCATGTTAAACCCTTTGAGAACTATATCAATATAAGCTCTTTGAGACAATCCTAATATGTCACGGACTTTATCTCGATGAATCTCAATTCCTATCATGTAGAAAGTTTCACCAAGATCTTTCATATCAAAACTTATTGAAAAAAAGTTATTTGTCTCATGTAATATGCTCAAACTATTACTAGCAAGTACTATATACTCAATATACAAAATAAGGATGACAAACTTGTTCCTACTGATTTTCATATATATATATATATATATGTATTGATCCACAATACTTTCTTTAAAAATAAACTTTGAAATGACTTCGTAAAATTTTAAGTACCATTGGCGAGATGCTTGCTTTAAACCATATATAGACCTTTTGAGCCTACAAATTAAATGGTTCTCCCCCTCAACCTGAAAACCTTCAGGTTGTGTCATAAAGACATCTTCATGTAAGTCACCATTCAAACAAGTAATTTTTATATTCATTTGACGCAATTCTAAGTCAAAATGAGCTACCAATGTCATGACTATCCTGAAAGATTCCACTCAAGAGATAGCAGAAAGTGTTTCTTTATAGTCTATTCCCTCATTTTGAGTGAACCATTTAAATGGCCCTGAATTGTGACTTGTTTCGGAGTATCTACCATAGCACACTCTGCCTCTATTAGATCTCATAATTTTAATCTTCGAATTGAGTTACAACTCAACTTCGGCTTTATAGATCTTTAACATATCCAACGCCTCAGATTTCTCATGGATGAAAAATATATAATCAGAACGAGAATAATCATTAGTGAATATAATAAAATACTTTTGGTCAACAATAGCAGGAGTTGAAAACGGTTCACAAATATCAGTGTGGACTATTTCTAGCAAACTCGTATTCCTGTTAGCTCCTTTCTTATTAGTCTTCGTGAGTTTTTTTTTAACGCAATCTACACAAGTATTGAAGTTAGAGAAATCGAGCTCATCAATTATATCATCTTTAATTAACCTCTCTATCTTTAGATATATGGCCTAAACATTTATGCCATAAAATGGAAGAGTTGTCGATTGCTTGTTTTCGTTTTGTTACTAACTTTATCTTCCACATGCATAGAAACTAAAGATTGGGTGTAAGATGAATCCAAGTTTAATTTATAAAACTTACCCACTAGTGAGCCACCATCCACATTATCGAAATAAAATAATAGAGTAAAAACATTATGTCCAAATTTAAATTCAAAACCTAATGAATCCAATTTAGAAATTGATCTAAAGTTTCTAGTGATACTTGAAACGTAAATAGTATCAATTAAATAAAAAATGAATACACTATCTAAACTAAGATGGAGAGTCCCAATGGCCTCTATGCCTACTTCTACTCTGTTTTCGAGTTTGATGGTTCGTTCATCTTTACTTAGCTTTTTGTTAGATTAAAATCTCTTTCTCAACTAGCCAATCCTTGTATTTTTGACAATCCTTCTTGATGTGTCCCTTCTTCTTATAGAAGTGACACTTGATGCTAGAAGTAGATTCACTAGCTTTTCCTTGTTTGATTATCAATGGAGTAGCTTTCACGTTCTTTCCTTTACATGATCCCTTCTTTCTCTTAAAATTTCCTTACGATGGTCCAAGAGCGGCACAATGAGTATTTTCAAGTTTTTCAGCCCTAAGTCCTTCTTCTTGGACACAGTGAGAGATTAGCTCGTTCAATTTTTATTTCTCTTTCTGTGTGTTATAATTAATCTTGAACGAGCCAAATTATGTGAGAAGAGAATTTATGATGAAGTGAACAAGATAACCCTCAGAAAAGCCCATGTCCATTTCCTTTAATTGAGTCGCTACTCATTCTCATATTGTGCTTCCGTATGCCACTATGACCATCATATTTTATAGTTCCTATTTTAATAATAAAATTACTGGCAAGTGCCTTAGAAGTTCCTTGAAATTATTCTTGAATGACTTGCATATATTCTTTTGCATTATGCGAGTCAGGAATACCTCATCGGATCGCATCAGTAATGAAACTCTTTATAATCAAAAGGCTCATACGATTTGATCTATCATATTTTTTCAAATCTGTATTATTCACTTTCAGATCCTCAGTCGAGGCAACGGCAGTGAGCACCTTGAGTTTTTCAAATCGTATAGCATAGTCAAGATCCATGCAACCTAAAACAATTTGGACTTGTTCCTTCCATATATTTGTTATAGTTTGAGTCACTCAAATATTCAATTCCACCACTCATATTAGCAATAGAAGATGGGTTCAATATTGCACAATAATTAAGGGCTTTATTATATTCATATACAATTATAGTAACTATCAATTCAACAAGATTATATTTATAGTATTTTACGCAAGAGTTAAATTATGTCAAGGAATATAATAAAAAATAAAACCAATATTATTTTATTGAGAAACAATTCACATTATTATAACTCTTCGTTGGGTCGAGTCATAACACACTAGTTGCTTCCTCAATCTGTATTAATGATTGTGGTACTAATTACATCGTTATGACCTTCCACTGGGTCGAGTCACAACACACTAGCAGTATCCATAATTTTTATAATGAATAGTAAAATACAATCATCGTACAACATTGAGTGATTCATCATCGTTGGATAGAAGTAATCCCTCCTCAAGTTGTGAGGTCAACGTTTACTACACACTTTCACTAAATTTATAATACGTTTTTTTACAAAAATAAACCTCACTATAAAAATTACAGCACTAAGAAAGATCATCACCATTAGACAGAAGAATATTTCCAAGTCATGCTTTCTATTTCGGATTAATAATATTTTAGATTGTCACAAAAGTGATTAAATTAATAATAATAAAAATAAGCCACTTAAGAGATGCAAGTAGCCAAATCTAACTCATGCAGAAAAATTTTAATAATAATCATGGGTAACATTATGTAAGTACCAGCCTAAGTGCTAGAGCACAACCTCCAATACCCAAAGCTACATCTCTTCACAAACCCAACTTAAATCAAAAGCGTAAATGATTAACTTAGGATTCATCTCATCAACAAAACCAATACATAAAAGGCCCGTGAGTACATATATATATATATATATATATATATATATATATATATATATATATCATTAAATATTAATGACTCACACATTCATAAAATTAGTGGCTAGTCCATACCTGACTAAAAAATGTCAAAAGGACATCAGGTCATGAAAATGTCATAACAAAGAGCTCCTTTGTAGAAGCAGACCTCAAAAATAGATTCGAAACATCCGAGAAAGTCAAAATTCATATATAATGTCTCAAAATTAGACTTGTAGGTTGCCCAGAAATGACCAAAAAAGAATAAGAAATAATATGGGTCAAAATTTGGCCTTAAGGGCAAACGAATCGTGTTTAACGAGCCGAATCGGATCATGACTCATGTGTCGGGTTGAGTAATGGACCGGGCCGCGGGCTGGACCGGACTATGGGCTGGATCGGGTCATGACCCAAGTCTGGTTATTGATCGGGCCAAGTCACAAATCGGGTCGGGTATGGGCCTTAATATGGGTCCATGGACTTGGTCAAGCATGTGGACTATATGACAGATCGGGTCACTGGCCCATAGTATGTGACGACCCGACTTTTCCAATCCCTAAGGTATAGGAAAGGCCGATTCATCAACTTATTGATTTCTCAATAAGCCGTAACAAACAGAAGCCGGCAACATAACAAAGATCTAAAGACAGAGGCAAAGCATATATAATCAAAAAGCTTTCTATAACAAAAATATTTATCACTGTGAGGAACCAAGAAGAACCACCGGTGATGGCCAATCCGATCACCTAAAATAGTGGTTCACAATAATGGTTCCCCGAGTGATATCAAAAGAACGATAATGATGACCTAGGGCCCAATATTCAAAATAATAACAAAAAAAAAGTACCAAAAATAAAGGATCAAAGATCACGGAAAGAACTCCTCAGTTTGTATGTCCGATTTCTCCTTAGGAATGTAATCGGAGTCCTCCAGATCCTCTGACCCAAGGTCAGTTTCAGCACCTGTGACGTATAGTCGAGGGTGAGCTAACAACCAAGCCCAATAGAGGAAACAGATCTATTTGTATTTCATTATAAGTAAGGTTTTCAAAAGACAGAAATCGGATCAAATATGGTTTTCAAATGATGCTTTACCAATTAAATCTCCAGTTCTAATCCTGAGTCAAAACTGAATACATAATTCTGATGTGTTCGAAAATCTTCTGAATTAGTATGCTTCTTGTCTTAAATTTATAACTTAATATTATCTCTCAAATTTCCTATAGCATGAGAGCGGACTACGTGACCGATGGGAAAACCCTACTGACCATCGTCGTTCATGAACCCATTTCTAAAGTGCAACAAGCCCCTACGCTATGAGGGAAACTTGTGCCAAAGTAATATGTAGAATCTAGGGCATCGTACTTATGAACCCTAAATCAAATGCAAATGCTAACACATATCAAGGCTTATTATTCATATCATATACTGATTTTTCAAAGTTCTAATTCAAAGTTCTGATTCAAAGATTAACTGAGGTTCTGAGGTTCAAATTGCAAAGTTCTTAGTCATAACAAAGTTTCCAAATTTTCAGATTGGTGTCATATATTCAGAGTTTTATTCATGCTGTGTATAACAGAATTTCCAAAATTTATCCTTCTTAATTGAAATAGTCAAACAATCTATACTTATAATTTAATGCAAATTAAATACAAGGTTCCCCTACCTTAACAAGGAAGTTTCAAAATCATGCACAAGCAGTCCTCACCAAGGACTCCCAACAGTCAAAACCTACATATATTAACACTCTCAGTGTCAATATAGAACCCAAAAATCAAGCCACAAGCTTACAGATAAAAATCCAACCAAGATTTCAAATGCCTGTAACAGGACAGAATTCGATGGTTGAATTTGAATTTCGACCCTCGAATTTCAAAATTGCACCACAGTCACAAAGCCCTGAAAATCGACCCTCGATTTGAAATTTGATGGTCGATTTCCAAATTCGACCATCGAATTGGAAATCGACCCTCGATTTGCAAAATTTACATCAGACTCAAAAATTAGAAAATCGACACTCGATTTTCAAATCGATGGTCGAATTCCAAATTCGACCCTCGAATTTCCTCAGGTTTGTGGCTGTCAAAATTTTCAAGTCCGGACTCTTTTCTTCATTTTCAACCACAGCCTTCTTATCCAAAAATAAATACCACTCACCATTCTAAACAGAAATTGAATTCAAAAGATAAAAGGAAGTTTAAAGGCCTACCTCTTGTAGTTTAAGCCATTGCCTCCGTTGTACCAAGGCACGCACTGGAACCAATCTTCAAAGTTCAACGGCTTAAATCTTCAAAACAGTTCATCATTCTAATGAGGTTGTCACTGCCTCAGTCACAAAAAAATTATATAGAACTGCTCACTCTCCACATCTCTCTTCTCTTTCAATAGTTCAAACTTATCCGAATTCAAATACAAGGCTAACTATTGGTTGAGATGGGGAGAGGAATTCTCAAACTCTCTAGATCTAGGATCAACAATGAGGCAAGGCCTTAGAGGCTTAATTTCTAAGGGGAGAGGGAGAAGTTAACTTCTCTTGCAATTCTCTCTTATAACCGAAAGCCAAGCACAAATAATATCTAGATTTTTTTAATTGCAACTTATCCACTTAAGTTGAAAACATATTCGGTGCTAAACACAAACACCAACCTTATTGTGTAAGTCATTGCTTACATGACTTATACACATCCATTGACAATACCATTTTACCATCATTCTCATCAAACACAAAGCTAACCAAAAGTCTAACAAAACCCGTAAAATTTTCTGGGCACGCTTACCGAGGTAAACGAAATTAGGTCAAAATATCCGAGATATTACATAGTAGGATTAGTCGTCTTTTTCAAACGAAAAACAAACAGAGATCATAAGGCCTATTTTATTGTTTTATTTATTTATTTATTTATTTATTTATTTATTTATTTTTGGAATTGGAACAGAAAGCTAGACATGTCTCAAAATAAATTTCTATAGATAAAAATACCCGAAACCAGTGTATCCCATCTTTTGGATACACATAGAAATATGAAGAGATCCTTATTAGACAACCGATTCATGATATCAAGCAGCATATCATCACATACTTCATCATTCTCAACAAGAAAAAAAATATCTTCATAGAATTGTATGCAATACTTTCAAAGAGATTAATCACAGAGAATCAAACATGAACTAATCCAAAAACGAAAAAAGCAACTAAATTTTGAACACCAAGTAGAAAATAATCAAGATTTATCTTCTTCGCTCGTTAATAATATAGGTTTCAATATCACACAAGATAAAACTCACGTATTAATGCTTTGACCGATTAAACACAAGTCATGGCTTTGATACCAATTGATGGATCTATTGATTCGAGCACCCAAATAATTGCCTTAGGATTTAGGCGTATAATCAATCAAAACAGTAAATCAATAATTCATAAATTGAAATATATGCGTGCACCTTATCGCGAAGATCGTGATGGTTATGGTTTTATCAGAAGCTTTAAAATAAAAGATCTTTAACTCACCTTAGGTGTGAGCCATGAAAGATAGGTTGACGTTTGGATCTTCAACCATCTCCTCGTTCTCAATACCTCCAAGCACAATAGAGATGCTTTTGCTAATAAGGAGGGTTGAAGTGTGTCGAGCAATTGTTGGGACCAAGCATCCCTTATATTTATGGCTAATGAGTCTTTCCCATTAAGGACTTAAATTACTAATTATATTGTGATTGAAAATCACAATCATACCCTAACTAAAAGACTTAATTATTAGTTATTTATTCTCCAAATTAGCAACTATTACATCTTAAGATTGATCTTACACCATTCACCGATCAATGGATTGACCATAGTGACGGCTATTAAAAATAGAAACTTCTAACAGGGATATCCAAGAGCTAGTGGTGTAAAAAAATACACCGGCAATACAATTATCTTCTTCAATGAAGGCAAAAAAGAACTACTAGTTGTAAAAAAGATTCTCCTTTTTTTCAATTGATTTCTAGTCTCAAGGTTAATTTCCATAAATTCATTCTAATTGGGATCACGATGCCTCTACATTAGATAGGGGAGCTTGCTAATTCTGTTGGTTGTACCAGTGGTTCGGTCCCTTTCACTTATCTTGGCCTCCTTGTTGGCCCTTTTTCTCTGAATAAAAATTAGTGGCAACCTAAACTTGATAGGAACGAAAAAAAACTCAAAGGGTGAGAAGGGAAATTTTTGTCCTTTCCGGGTTGCCTCACATTGATCAAATCTACCCTTTCGGCTCTATCAGTCTTCTTTATGTTGTTATTTCAATGTCCAGTGTGGGTTAGAAAGAAGCTCAAAAAATTACAAAGGGATTTCCTATGGCAATGGATGGATGGATGATAATGGAAAGATTCATTTACTGGGTTAGCGGTTGTTGTTGTTAGGAATTCAACCCACACTACCGTACTCCATTGCGATGAATACGGAAAAAATAAGAAGAGGCAAAAACAATCACACAACCCAAAATATTTATGTGGTTCACCCAATCTAGGGCTACGTTCACAGGAGTATATGCATTATTTATGAACGCTTTCAACGTACACTCTCTTCTCTCCTGTGCACTCTCAATCAAGATCTAACACGATCTTCAACAGCCAACACACTGATAAATCAAAGACGCAACCCTTCAAAGAACGGAAAAGAGATCTGTCAGAATATAGTAATGATTTCAACACAAGAACAACTTCAATCGAATGCTTCAATTCCTAAACCTTTCTTCAATAAGTTGCCTCTCAAAGCATTCACCAATTTTCTCACTCGAAAACTCTCTTGGAACCCTAGAATAATTTCTATTAATAGGCACCAACTACATTAGGAAACTTTGACTAAAGAGATCTTCTAAATTAGTCAAGAGTTCAAAACGCCTAATCCACCCAGGATCGACTCGATCGATTGATTTCAAGTCATGAGAAACCTAAGAATATATGCTCAGATCAATTGATCGACTTCCTAAGCTCGATTAATCAATTTCCACCAATGAGTAACATGTTTATTTCATCAAAAATCGATCGATCGCTCCCAGAGCTTGATCGATCGACTGAGACCCGAGAAAACTCCTCAAATTGTCTCTAAATACGCGTTGGGATTAAACCTAAACAACAGTTGTGCAAAATGAAAGAAGAAGGGGTTATGGGTATTACGAGTCAAAATGATTTTGACAGTACTTTGTTAGTTAAATGGTTGTGGAGAGTTTTGTCTGAATCCAATTGTCTATGGAGCAGAGTGGCTGCAGCCAAGGATCAAAATTTCGGGTATGATTTCGGTTTCGGAGGGGACCGAAACCGAAATTTTGATCCTTGGTTGCAGCTAAATATGGCAATGGCAGCTCTTTATGAGAGGTTAAAGAGGCTAGGGTAGGAAAGGGCCTGGGATTTGGAGCGCCATTTTTAGTCACAAGCACATTTATCATTTAGGAGCTTCCATTTCCCTAGGGGGTGGAGCTCAGACGTGGTTTTGGAATGATGTCTGGGTTGGGAAAGTCAGGCTCTCACAAAGAATTAAGGCAATTTACGAGTTAGTTGTCAATAAAAACATTCGGTTAAGGAGGGATTTCTCACAGATTGTATGATCGCGAAATCAGAGGAGTCATCGATTCAAATGTTTCCCTAGAGAAAATTAGATCTTGGATCACCGAGGCCAGGATGGAGACACCAACACTTGGTGATGAATTTGTTAGAATAGTCCCACATTGCTTATGGGCTTGGAGGTCTTGGGCTATATATAATTTGGGCATTCCTCATCTTTCAAGCCGGCTTTGTACATGAGGTTGAGTTAGGCCCATGAAATTTTATATGGTATCAAAGCGGGTATTTCTCCACTCTATGTTACCCAATTCAATTGTGTCCACGTGATTTGGCTTGGCTTAATCCCACCAACACGTGCTAGGGTGTGTTAGAATAGTCCCACATTGCCTGTGGGCTTGGAGGTTTTGGGCTATATATAATTTGGGCACTCCTTATCTTACAAGCCGATTTTGTGACGTTGAGTTAAGCCCATGAAATTTTAGAGGATCAGTTCTATTCTATCTTCTTCTTAGAAGAGAGCAAGGAAAATTGTTTGTAGACAGGGTGGATTTTGGCGGAGGGTCAACCTGACCTGCCCCCTTGACCTTCACCCTGAACCCAACCCATCTCATTTAGCAAATATTCGGATTGGGTTGGGTCAAGTCGGTTACACTAAGTTAAAGTATAAGGGAGGGACTCGGGTCAAGTCAGGTCGACTTCAAGTAAAAAAAATCTAAGCCCAAACCCGACTCATTTAATAAACGACTGGGATTTTCAATCAAACTCAACGAATTAGAAACCTGAAACCGAATGAGATTTTCTTTTTATGTAATAATCTTGAATTTTATCATTTCTTGTTAGTCCACACATTCATCTTAACATATACATCTCAATCGCATATAGTCTATTTTTTTATCGCTTTTTTCGTCTTTCAACATGTTGCACTATATAACATAGCATATCTAAATGTGAATTCATATAATATGACAGGTCCTAACTCTGTATCATGTAACTTGATAAAGAATTGGTATGAGATGCCTGACTTGCCCTCAAGCACATGGTATGTGCGCGTTGGTGGAACTTGGGGGTTGAGACAGCCAAACTACAGTTCCCTTACGAGCTGATGGATGGGTGGGGAACCTAGTACTAACTTGTATGATCATCTTCATCATCATCATCGCGGCCACTTCTCATCTGTTTGAGATCAGCTTTGCAAGTCCTACTTCTCCATCTTATATTAGTCCTCAAAAAATCTTGTTTATAGTTTATATTAGGGTGCATATATAGAGGGAATATACACACAGATTTAGGTGTTCAAGTTTATATGCATGTTCCCAAAGAAGCAATTTCGAATTGATCGTGTGGCCGCGCAGAAGCACCACTATTTTGTCCAACTCATAGATTCTCTATGTGCTACCCTTCCAGGATGTTCAAGTGGTAAGCCATCATATATAGAGCTAGCAGTTAAAGGGTGAACATGAATAAAAGAGTTTTACTTGGATGGCCGACGCCCTGTTTGGCAATTTGTTCCCAAAAACACTTTCTATGGAGAAAATGTTGGGTGAGAAACACATTTCACCTAAAGACATGACCACATCTAACTGAAAATGGTGTTGGAGAAAATGTTGGGTGAGAAACACATTTCACCTAAAGACATGATCACATCTAACTGAAAATGATGTTGTATTGAGAAGCTGGCCAATATCATTTTCAACATGTGATAAGCATTTTTGAATAGTAGTATTTGAGAAGCATGTAAACCACTTCTTCACAGCACGTGGAAAGTGCTTATTAGAGATGATTTGCCAAACAGTGTATGAATTTCTAAGATGGGTATAAGTGATTAATGCAATCGGAGGGTATTTGGATGTGCACAAGGTCACTCCAAGATTGATTAAAAAGAGAAAAAAATATTTCACATGAGAAGATCAACCTTAGTCAATGGGTTTTAAAATAGCAGTGAAATGCTTTATAATATCAACACTCATTCGGGTTATTAGATTCTTTTAAAACCCTTAGGTAAGGGTGACCTATGTGGCCATTTGAGTGCCTCATGGCACCTTAAGAAGGGCACAGAGCAATAAAAATGTAGAGTGCTTAACATTTGTGATAGGACAATGTTATACAATGAACAATTTTTTATAAACAATGTTACAGACAACTTATATGATGCGACATGACTGACTGCATGCATAGTGGGGCTCAAACACTACAGTCAGTCACGTCGCGCCACATAAGCTGTCTGCAACATAGTATGTCAGAAACTATCCACCCCAAGGATCAAAATTTTGGTTTTCGTTTCGGTTTCAGTCTTGCCCGAAACAGAAAATTTGAAATTCCGGCCGATTTTTTAAAATTTCGGTTTCGGTCAGAATTTCGGCCGAAATTTGAAGTTATCATTTTGGGGACCACTGAAACCGATAAGTTTCAGCCAAGATGGTCCACCCTTTATAATTTTCCTTTATGAAATAACAGTTGAATGGAAAAAAAAACACAGAAAAACTAATGAAACAAGAAAAAGGTAAAATGGATAAAAATTAACAAATTAAAACAAAAATGCGCAAAAATGAGAAATTTACATAACCTTTGAAAAAAAGAAACTGTACAAAAATAACGTCATCTGAAATCAAATCAAAGTCAAACTATAGCTTGGATTCTCCAACTGGAATAAAAAAACAAAAGAAACAAAAAAAAGAAGCAAAGAACAAATAAAGTAAAATAAAAAACAATGCTAAAAAATAAATGGCCCTTGATCATCATCATCATCATCATCATCTCTTCCAACTTCGACTCCTGGACAATGGATCTCTGCTCCCAACAACCCATGTCTCCTTTGCAATCTCAGTAGAAACCTTGAAGAAATCAGGCGCATAGCTCATCAAAACCAAGCTCTCATTCTTCTTTTCTTCTTCTAATTGCTCCTTCAAACTCTTCTTCTTCTCTTCTTCTTCTCGTCCTTTCTCTTGGAACCATCCTTTGGCTGGTGCAGATCGACACCTCATAAGCAATAGAGCATTAGAAGGAGGAACTGCTGGTGCAACAACAGTTTCTCTCTCATCACCTTCTCGCTCTACTTTCTTATTGAATTCACTGCTTTTACTATGATTACTATTATCCTCCTGCAACACCATAAACCATTTAGAAAAAATTGTTCTAGACCCACTACTACCTTCACCACCCATTTCATTTTTCTGCTGATCTTCATCATTGTCGTCTTCATCTTCATCATCGGAACTGTTATCGGTATCGACAGATCCGTTAAAAGACCCAAAACACCGGAGATCGAAACGAATCCCTCGGAGAGCAGTCAAGAACTGCATCACATCCTTCTTCAAACCAAGAGATTCCAACCAATTGGGTCTCTTTCTTTGCTTCTGGTTGTTGTGGATCCTCTCTATCTCCTCCATTACAGACTGCCAATTCTTGCAGCTGTTGGGCTTGTGCCTGACTTTGATCTGGCCGGCACAGGTGACTTTTGGTGAAGTGGGCTCAGAGATATCAGAGCCCATGGACTTGTTGCGGGTGTTTGTATCTGCGTTCTTGGTGTTGGTGGGCTTTGTTCTAAAGAGAGGGCTTGCTTGGCCTCTATTATTGAACCTTGAGTGGTGGTGCTGGTTGCGCTTGGTGGGTGGATCAGTGGGCCGAGATGGGCTGCAAATTGGCTTAGGCATTAGGCTTAGATGGGCCCTAGATGGAAAACAAACCAGAAGATCTGTTGGAGCTCCTCCTCCTGGTCTAGATTCTCTTCTTGTCATTGCTTCTTCTTCTTCTTCTTCTTCTTCTTTTCTCTTTCCTCTTCCTCTTTCTTCTTATTTCTTCGTCTTAGGTTTGTAACTTGGTATTGATTTTGGTGTATTTTGTTTGTTTAAAAGGAAGGAGGAGACGGCCAGCTTTTCTTTCCTCTTGCTTTAGTGTTTTTTTATGTTTCGTTTTTAATTTTTTTTGGGTCTACTTTTTGGGTAGGGAGTGAGTTGTCACGGGGAGTTTCTTTTATGCCTTTCCTTTTAGCTTGGGGTAGGCTTGTGGGGAAAATAATAAATAAAGAAGCATGCCTACTGGAACGACCTTTGCTTCACTAACTAATCAAATTGCAATTTAGTTGTGTTTTGTTTTGTTATTAGTAGGAAGTATCTGCAATGCCTCTATATCACATGCCTAATCCCCGCCTAGAGATTTATTACTTATTAGTGTACCTTTTAGCTGGAGATAGGGATGCAGGTTCCATGTATTGAACCCAACGTACCGAACCCGATTTTTTCGGTGTTCGGTTTGGTACACCCCAAACTGAAACCGAACCAAAATCCATTCGGTTCGGTTCGGTTCGGTTCAATATTTTTGCCTAAAATCAAAACTGAAACCTATTCAGATCAGTTCTGTTCGGTTTAGGTAAAATACCTATTTTTAAGGTATTTTTTTTGGTTTTTCCGATTTTTTCCTGATTTTTTTTCGGTTTACTAAACCTACACCCTCGGTTTTCGGTTTCAAATCATCCAAACTGAAACCGAACCGAATTGGGGTTCGGTTTGTGTCGGATTTCGGTGCGGTTTGCAGTCCAGTTTGGTTCTCTTGGTTTTCGGTTCGGTTTCGGTATTCGGGTCAAGACTTGCATCCCTAGCTGCAGATCTTGCAAAAATTTGACTTTCATGAATTTCGAAGGGTCCTAAAATGTGTAAATAACTAATTTTTCCAAAATTTTGTGGCTAAAAAGATTTAGAGCTTAAGAGAGGGTCATTGGAGCCGCAATGAAGAGAATCCCAAGCATAATTGAGCCCGACTCTAAGGATGCACTTAATCACAATGTGGTGTGGAGTCCACTATCATCATTGGCATATATCTCAACCAAAAAATTAATTAGTGGCTATCAGAGCAGGAGAACTACGAAATAGGTGCAATTTAATATCGACCCTTGAAAAAAGGGCTTTTTAGAAAATGATAATTATTTGTAGAAAGTTTTCGTGTATTATACTACTTTAATATATTCAATCAAATATGTGAGACACAGGGCAATGGTCAGGTCCAACTAGATTGAATCGAATTTTGAATTCAACCCCATCTGCTACCCTTTGAAATAGGAGAATCTTGACTATACGTCCTATAAAAAGTGAAACCCAATAAAGTCAAAATTCTCCTATTTCTAAGGGCAGCAGATGGAGTTGAACTTGAAATGTGGTCGAGAAACATTTATAGTTGAAATTATTCAAAATCACCTTTCTTTCCAATTAAATAAGCGCTATAATTTGTGACATTGACATTTTGTAGAAAGGATTTTATATTTCAACCATGGTTCAAAATTTTGTTCAAAATGTCAAAATTTTGGTCGAAATGTTTCGGTTTCAGTCGCCACCAAAACCGAAACGAAATCTTAAAATTTCAGTATCTTCGGACCCCTTTGAAGATTTTGGCCGAAATTTCGGTTCAAAATTTCAGTTTTGGATCCCACCGAAACCGAAATGAAATCCGAGATTTTGAACCTTGATTTCAACTATACAAATGTTTCTCACAAGTTGATTGAAAACTTTTTGGAAAATTTTTCATAATTTAAAATAATCATTTCCCTTACAAATTGACCTAACGACTTTTTGAGGACTTTGAAAAGTGTGTTAATATATGTTTCTCAGAGACATTCTGAAATAGTAGAGTATGCTAAAACGTTATGCAAGTAGTCTCATTTTCCTAATTTTTTTATAAACAAAATTATCTATATTTTAGTTTATAAACTAAATCGTTCAACGCTCTTAAATTAACTTTTTATTATTATTATTTATTTATTTTCGGGCCTAAGTCAGCTTCCTTTCTTAGTACTTGGATTGGCCACCACTTGCACCACATGGCATACAACTATCCAAGTAGGCAGTCATAGCCTAATACATTAAAAAAACAGGTACTTTCAATCTTACGAAGAGCCTTTTACCCCATTAAGGTGGCCGAAAGCCAATTTGCACACATGTTCTGATGTAGGTAAGGTGAGTCAATCCAACGGTTATTGCAAGAGAAAACTTATCTTAAGTCTTACTCTTTTTTTTTTTCACTTTTTGACTTATATAGTTTATATGAGAGGATTAAGAGGACTTCCTTGTAAATTTGAAAAATATAAAGGACTACAGTTGCAAATATGATTACTTTCCATTTGTTTATGAGCCAACGCAAATGAAGGATATTTGGATTTGATATAACACTTGAGAGGCGTTATTTCAAATCCCTATTTTCTATTGGTTGAGCCGTATTTATAAATAATCGGGATTTGGATTCAAAATTACAATCCAAATGGTAGATTTGGATTTAATCGACTCAAATCCAAAGCTAACAAATCAAATGATAGTTCCCAAACGTAGCTTTAAGGTTTTTAGTCACCAAATCTCAAGAACAACTTATTTTCATCTATCATAAGGCCCTGTAATCTATAACAGTCAAGAGTTTGGTGGCTAAGAAGAGGCCTTTCTTCCAGAATTTAATGACTAAACAAATGAAGTGGGTGGTCTGTAGAATCACTCATCATAAGGGTATAAATTAAATCTTGTCTTTTAAGGGCTATTTATTTAGTAGTTGGTATTGATTGAGATAATTTAGTTATGAGAAAATATTTCATGTTTAGCATTATACAAATAATTGGTACAACGCAAAGCGATCCGGAAAGTTGAGGGGTCCCGATGCAAAGGCTGGAAACAACAATATACATCCTCGTCGTATTGTGTCACACGATTATTGATCTCCGGTCTCATGATTGTGTAGGACTGACTCTAGATTAAAACTTGTAATCTAATTTTAATTAATAAATTAATGAATTAAGATTAAAATCCCGTTATTTTTAACCCTAGTTCCTTTTCAACCCGACTTTCACGTGCGTAATCAGTTGACAGCTTTGAATCAGACGATATAGATCGCTTTCCATCCCAATCTTCGACAAGATAGATCTTGAGATCATGGCCTATCATCAGACAATTAGATCTTTATTTCACACAGCACACATCTCAAAAAGTGATCCAAAAATTATGGGTGATGTACACTCATTATTATGTTCATCTTTTGGGATGTGTACCTCATGAAATCATAATTTGACCGTCTAATAGTAGGCCAATGATCTCAAGATCAATTGTGTAGAAGGTTGAGATGAAAGACAATCTCCATTGTCTGATTCGAAGCAATCAATAGTTTAAACATGTGAAATCTGAGTTGAGAAGGGAAAATCTTTGGTTGTAAATAAAAATAACCTTAATATTATAATGAGAAACCATGAGAAGGCATGAGTTGAATTATGGAATGATGAATGCCCCTTCCATGATTGAGTCTCATTTGAGAATCTATTCGTACGTTGAAGGCTAAACAAATTAGCACCCTTGATCATACGCATAAATAGTCTCTACTCTCTAATGATTAAAGTTGAAACTTCTTCCTGTCAAATAAAATAAAGGATTAAGGGGACGTGATATCATCACTTATGAAGCACATTTTAAGCCATCGATCCTGTCGGAAGATGACCAACACTAACATAAAGGGTTTCGAACTGAATTTAAGTCAGCTTTTGACAGGATTCAATGACTAAAAGGCGCTTTTCAACTTAAACAACCTTGTGATACCTCTGGGAGAGTCCAATCCTAACATCTCTCTCTCCCCATATGCACATGCAGGGTACTAATTATCTTGATAAAATAGTATAATTTATTTTAAATAGGGCATAGACAGTCTATATATATTACAATGTTAATATCGGCTTAAGAATGAGTTACTCATCATTTAATTACTTTAAAAATTATTTAAACTGTCTTATCAAAAAAAAAAATTATTATTATTCAAGATTGCAGTCCCTTTTGAGGTCATGTTAGGTCAAGCCACTAGTGACCAAGATATTAAAATCGGTATCGGCCTCGAGTATCAGTTTGCTCAAGACTGGTACGACTCAACCGATACTGATATCAATACGTATCGGCTTATTTTATTTTTATTTTTACAAATAAATTGTAAAATTGGGCTCAAACTGATACGTATCGGCCAATATGTGCCCTATACCGATACATATCGGTTTCGGTCGATTTTTGATACCTTGCTAGTGAGTTATAGTATGGGACACTATTGTTAAATGCAGTTGCCTTCTTCCTATTTAGAATTGGCTGTTCTCTCTTTTAATTTTGTGTTAGTAGTAGTTGTTTTATGGTCGATGCTCGTGATACTTGGGTAATTTTTTTAGATGTGTGTCATATGAAATTGTCATGTGTTTTATATGATTTGACGCCCATGATCTCCAAATCTATTTTATAAAAGATTAGAATAAAAAGATCCATATCATCTGATTCAATGAAGTTCAAATACCATCTAAAATCAACAATATGTTCGATTTACAAAATAGACATTTTAGATGGAGTTTGATGACTTTAATCAAATTATGGGTATCATTTTTTTCCTCAATCTTTTACAGCCAAAATCTTTAGGTCATGACTCACTTCTAAGATGGTACATGTTAATTAATTCAGCATTACATCCTAGCTCCGTTAGGATCATATGTTATGTTTCACACTGGGGCCAATCGACTGGTTTGGATGGACCAATCACCTCATGGTTTCAGTCTCCGGTTCAATTTTAAATACATATATTCTTATGAACTATAATCAGTTTATAACAATTAAGCAATGTAGTTTTATCATTTCATAATAGTATAATGAGGCCTCGGACCATGGGTTGAAACTCACCCCGAGGCCCTGGGCTAGACTAGAGTCAATTGGAGGCCATGTGACATCCATCCCGTGGATCGGGTTCAACAGCTATAAAATTTGGGCATGATCTAATGCATATACACCGTCCAAACTATGGTAAAAGGAAAAAAAATTTAATGCGTTAGGATGTTTAGGCGCCTAGGCAGTACCCAAACTTTGGCCATAATTTAACCACCAAAAAACTTTTTTTATTTACTTTTTTTTTAATAGCTCACATTCCACTTGGCACATGATCTCAAAGCACATGTTGGTTTGGAAAACTGGGATTCTAACGCACCCTGGCCTCACAATATAGGTTCAAACCTCCCATTTGTCTAATATAATTTCGCATAATGATAAAAATTTTAAAAAAAAAAAAAAAAGATCATTTCTGAAAGTTAAAAGTTAAAACTATGAAGATTTTTTTTCTGTCAGGCTGTGTTTGGGAACTGTGGGTCACCTCACACGCTAAGGGCTACTAGTGCTGTTGAGTAGGTTATGGTTCATCACCCAGTGGTTAAGGCTTCGTAGTCATGGGAGATAAGACTACAGGAATGGTTCACTTTCCATAGTTGGCACTTTTCACAAACACATAGGACCAAGAGTTGTCTAGTCCTCGTGCCTGTGACCCAAGTGCCAAAACATCTAAGGTCACAACTTGGCCAACCGAAAAGGGAACTTCAATGAAAAAGAGTGAGGTTTTTTCACAATTTCCTACCTGAAATATTAAAAAATTATAAAAAAGAAAAGGGAATTGATAGTGTAATTCTATGACAGTACATACTTCTCTCAGTCATAGTCACCAAGTCAGGATTCAGCATGCAGAAAAGTTTGGCAATATTCTGTAAGTTCGGAAAAAAATTCAAGACAAAAAAATAAAAAATGAAAATAAAATATGTTTGAAAAAGGTCACAATTTGTTTCAAAAAAAAAAAAAGTTCTGCGAATTATTTTTGAACTATTTTGCAAACTAAATTTTTTCTATCACAAATTTTTTTTTACCTCAAACCATTTTGCACGAATTTTGTGACTATGCTCGTAGATAATCGCCTCAATCTGGAGAGTACGCTTGAAGAATTATATTGGTCCAACTAACAACACATCACACTTATCATGAACCCTTTTAATTTTCTCACCCAGTACCATTTGTCACCGTTGGATCTTCATCGGAAGCAGATGGAACGATATCATAAACTTGATATGATGATGAGTGTCCCCATAGAATCATTTCCTCATCAAAGTAGGTTAGGTTGCGTGATGTGTACATGTCCATTTGTTAACTTCAAAGTAACGGCACTCAATACTTAAAAAATGTGGGGTGGTGGATTAAAGGAGAGAGAATGCAATTATGAAAGGAACAAAGCATGAGAGAGCATGGGCCTCCCCACTAAGTTTCGCTGTGGATTCGACTCACTTAGCTTTGATGGTGAGACCTTGCAATAAGTAGGGTCTATCACTTTCCATCAAATATAGATATTGTAGATAACCCTTAGTTTTATTTAGATTATTTTTATTTTTTTTCATTTTAAGTAGGGTCTAGCAACCTTGTGATGTAACAAGTTAGATAACTTAGATTTATTGAAGGAGTACCTTTATTTGCACCCACAAAATCTTGGCACCTATGTCAAAAATTATTAATTGATTTTGAATCAAAAGGTGGAGATTATTTTTTATCCCAATCGTCCACACAATGGAACTTATGATCACCATCATATGGTCAATTTTTGGTTGCATGTGGCACAAATCTCAAAAAAATGACTTGAAAATCATGTTCGTGTTAATGTGTGCCACGTGCACTACAAAAAACAAGACTATTAGCGGCAGCCAAAAACTGCCACTATTAATAAAAAACTGTCGCTAATAGTCTTTAATTGTTTTTTATTAATAGCAGCAGTTTTTTACTCAAACAAACTGTTACTAATAAATTGTTTTTTTTTAGTGGTGATTTTTTGATGACATTTTTGAGATCTATACCACATGAAATATAAAATTGATCGTCTGATGATACGCCTATGATCTCAAGATCCACTCCATGAAAAATTGTGACAAAAAAAGATCTACATCATTTAATTCAAAGCAGTGAAGGTGTTTTGGTGTATTGGCCTCAAATTTTTGGTGGGTACAAATAAAGTTACCCTTTTAAAGATTCTTCACTTCGATCGTCTCCTATTATTTCTATGTTTATTATTGGGACTCTTGTGATGCATGAAAGAGGGGTGCCACATGTTCACCAATCAATGAGTGCATGAGTTTGGACCAATGATGGGCTGCGAGTTGAACTGCTTGAATTAATCAAATATGACTACTTTCTAATAGACTGTGGCATGACCGTTCACCTTTAAGCCATGTGCCGCAGATATTTGATTAATCCAAACAGTTCAATTAGCAGCCCATCATTGAACATGTCTCCATCAAAATATAAAGCCTTGGTGCACTTTAAAAAAAAATATATGAACAATCATTTATTATTATTTTTTATTTTGTTTTTGATAATTCTGTAGGAGATATTATATATATATTTTTTTATGGAAGTCACTGAGGTTAGAGAGTCCTCACCCTTCATGTAAAAAAGAAAACTAAGATACAAGACCACCTCGACATAGTCCTTGGGCTGTCCTGAGGAGAGAGAGCCAGCGACTCGCCCTCCTACACCAACAGCCCCAAGGAGGGTACAAGGAACCCAGAAAAAAGACTATGGCAAATAATTAACCTTAAACACTAACTCTCAGTTCCTCAAACAATCCTGAACAGAATAAGGATCTAAAAGCTTATGACTTTTGGCCCATTGCAAAGACTTGCTCTTGATCTTTTCGACTAAAGCGCTAGGAGAGGCGGATTTGTTTTCAAAAATTTTTAATACACTCTTTTCACAAGTACCAAAAGACAGCAAACATCACCAAAAATCATACGCCTTTTCCTCTACAAGAAAGCCCGGCGACGAACCACGAACCAACCAACTCAGAAACCGAAGAAGGGTTAGCCCAAAAAAGACCAAACCAAAGAAGAATATCGTTCCAAACTAGAGAAGCATAATCGCAGTCGCTAAAAATGTGAGCATTATTCTCTTGATCTTTGTAGCATAACACACATCTGTTTGGGAGATGAAAGCCCCTTCTTTGGAGATTGTCGACTATAAGAACTTTATCGAGAACTACTAACCAGACAAAGGTGATAGTGCGCATGGGAGCCTTGGCTTTCCAAATCCACAACCATAGAAGCTCCGGATAGACGGCTGAAGCTAAGAGCTGGTACAAAGATCTGGTCGAGAATGTACCTTCCTTTCCTAGAAACCAAATGGGAAGATCAACCCTCTCAGAGATTAGAGCAGCCAAGGAGTCAAGGATTCCCAATAAATCAGCCAAATCGTGAATATCATGATCATATAGTCTACGGGAAACAGGCACGCTCCAAGAAGTGCCTTCCTAAAGATGACTCACAGCAGCGTCCGAGACTCTAGCGTTCTTAAAAGAAGCAATATTAAAGATGGACCTAAACCTAGTATGAAAAGATTCCTTACCCAACCATACATCCTTCCAGAAGAGTGTTTGTGTCGTTTCCTATTGCAATGCGAGCACCTACCCTGAATAGGTGCCTTCTATCACCAATGGCTCTCCAAATTCCAGATCCCATTCTCCTTGGAGCTGCCTTGATCTCCTAGATGCTATAGCCAGTTCCATATTTCGTTGCAAGAAGCTTGCGCCACAGACTTTCTGGTTCCAAATAGATCCGCCAAAGCCACTTAGAGAGGAGAGCATTATTGAAATCTTTCAAATTAATGATCCCCAAACCACCCTCATCTTGCCTCTTGCATATTAACCTCCAATCAGCCAAATGATATTCCCTTTCTCTTCTAACCCTTGCCAAAGAAAATCTCTATAGATTTTTTCCAATTTATGTCTCACACAGGCAGGACAAAGGAAAAGGGACCTGTAGAAAATTGGGAGCGCCGAAAGCGTAGATCTGATGAGAGTGAGACGGCCTGCTAAGGAGAGGAGCTTCCCTTTCCAACCATCTAATCTTTTGACTGTTTTATCAATTAAGGTTTGCCAAAGTTTCTTGTCTGGAAGGTGAGTGCCCACAGGAAGGCCAAGGTAAATAAAAGGAAGCGATCCGGATTTACACCCAATGATGTTAGCCCAAGAGTCTACTAGTCCCTGGTCCCATGCGACTCCTATTAACAGAGATTTCAATAAATTAACTTTAAGCCTGGAGACCGACTGAAAAAGGAGAAGGATTTTTTTAATAGTGGCTAGATTCGCTGGCTCCCCATCAATGAAGATAACTCTGTTATCTGCGTAAAGGAGATGAGATATGTAGAGCGAATTTCTTAAAATTTCAAATCCCTTGAACATCCTCATATCAATAGCACATTTAAGAAGCGCGTGAAGGCCTTCAGCGACAATGAGGAACAAAAAAGGGGAAAGGGGATCCCCTTGACGGAGGCCCTTCTCGACCGGGAAAAAACCTTCAACCGAACCGTTGATAATGACCGACATCCAAACCGAGGAGATGCATCCCTGGATCCACTTGATCCACTTGGTTCCAAAGCCCATTCGACGAAGCATATATATGAGAAAATCCCAATCAACATTGTCATAGGCTTTTTCGAGATTAATTTTAAATAAGAACCCTTTCTTCTTTTCTCGGTGGTAGCTATCAACGCATTCATTGGCAATGAGGACGTTGTCAATTAACTAACGCCCCTGTAAGAACGCTGATTGAGAGTGGGAAATAAGGCGCGGGAGAACTTTTTTGAATCTATTGGCCAATACTTTGGCAATAATTTTATAGATTCCATTGATGAGGCTGATGGGCCGGAAAGCGTTGACCTCCACTGCTCCTTCTGATTTGGGCATGACAGCTAATAAGGTCGCGTTCATCTCTCGACTGATAATGCCCCTTTCATGAAATTCAGCAAAAACTTCAATAAGATCTCCTTTGATGGTCGGCCAACATTTCTGATAGAAAGCAATGGGGAATCCATCGGGACCAGGGGCTTTGTCACCAGCGAGGTCCGCAACTGCTTCCTTAATTTCCTCATCCGAGAACTCAGCTTTAATATCTAGATTTTCCTCCGAGGATAACGAGTTGAACACCAATCCGTCCAGTTGGGGTCTATCAACATTTTCTTTTTTAAACCTGTGGCTGAAATGAGAGACAAACGCAGTAGCAATATCCGCATTATCTGAAAAAGACATACTGTCGACGTGGATTTGAGTAATGAGGTTGCGTCTCCATCTGTTAGAGGCAAGGCTGTGGAAGCATTTCAAGTTTCGGTCCCCGATCGTCACCCATTGATCCCTGGAATTCTGCCTCCAGTATATCTCTTCTTTTCTGAGCGTGTCTTGAAATTCTTCCGTAAGGATGGCTCTGATGTCCCGATCAGCTCTCGATAAAGGAGCTAATTCTTCCTTGTCGTCGATGGCTTTGATTTACTCCGAAAGACACCTTTTATTGACAAAAATATTCCCGAACGAATTCTTGTTCCAATCCCTTAAAGCAGATTTAACTGATCTGATTTTTGACATAAACCTCCACCCTGCCCAACCTCCTTCGGTGTTTGAGTTCCAAGCGGCTTTGATAACCAGTAAAACAGAAGGATTTTCAACCACATAAGTTGAAAATGGAATCTCTTGGGCTTAGATGGGGTGGGTCATGGTCGGAGCAGCAACAGACGATGATCAGACGTTGGGCGAGCCAACATTTCCACCACAAAATCAGGACAGCTGAGCTCCCATTCTTCAGACGTCGCAGGTCCACTACTAGCAGCGACCGAGGCTTCAGGAGACGCTGACCCCGGTGAGACGGACCTTGCGGCCGACGAAGAGTTGGAGCCACCTCCTGAGGACTTCTTCTAGAGGACTCCGTTGTGCCGCTTTGAGGGCTTTTTGAGAGAGATTGGTACGGCTTGGTATGTCAAGCCTTGTTTTGGTTAAACCATGTATATGTTGAGTTTGGGATTATTCTTTTGGGGCGAAACATCCGTGATGATTACTATCATCGATGGTTCGGATCGGTTCTCCATTCATGCAGAGGCATGAGGGTAGAACTGTCTTTTGGAGAATTGCTTTAATATAGATTTAAATTTCGCAATTTCGTTTATTATTACACTTTATGCTTGATATACCAATGTTCCGTGCATAGCTAAGGGGCACGATCAAGATGATCGTACTGATGGCACGGGTTTCGGGGTGTCGAAATTCGGGCTGTCACAGTTGGTATCAAAGCTATTTTCTTTTAGCAACTCTGACAATCGTTCTTTTGGTCAGAACATAGGGGCTTCTGCTAACGAAACTTTAGTTTCAAATGCACCCGCAAATGTCATCTAGAGGAAATGGCCGACCAAGTGGAGGCCAACAGAGGAGTCTACGTAGTGGAGATGATTACATCTCTCCTACTAATAGAGTGCCTTTAGGAGGTACTGAGGCCCCAGGGGGCAGTAGTAGTAGACAGCATGATGAAGAGGATCGAGATTGTCAGGATCAAGATCTAAGAGAGCAAGAGAGAGTGAGAGAAAGACAGAAAGATAGAGCGGAGCGACAAAGGATGATGCACACTATGGAGACTATGGCAGCTGCCATAGCACAACAAGCCTCATCCTTTGCAGCTCATGCATCAAGAGAAATGACCACCTACACCACCCAGGACTGCACGCCTGTGCCCTCATCTTTTACAGAGTTTAGGAGGATGAGACCTCCTTCATTTTCTGGACAGGCAGACACAATGGCCACCGAGAACTGGCTTATGGAGATGGAGAAAGTCTTTAGCGTGCTGACATGCACGGAAGACGAGAGTGTGAGATGGGCAGCTTATATGTTGGATGGGGAGGCTGGGCCTTGGTGGAAATCCGTAATACGGACTCGGGCTCAGGAGACCCCAGAGTTGCCTTATACTTGGGAGGAGTTTGTTGAGGAGTTCAACAAACAATATTTTTCAGAAGTGGTGAGGAACCAACTTGAGATACAATTCCTACAGTTAGTGCGAGGGAGGATGACAGTGAGAGAGTATGGGGTGGAGTTTCTACGACTTGCCCGTTTTGCTCCGGATTACGTCGCTACCGACGTGATGAAATCCAAGAGGTTTCAGCAAAGTTTGAAGCCTGAGGTTAGGGGAGGCGTAGCTCTATTTCAGCTGAGGACCTATGAAGAGGTCATGAGTAAGGCACTAGTTGTGGAAGAGGAAAATACAAATAGATATAAACAGAGAGAGCAGCAGAGAGGAGGAAATGAACAAGGAAGGACGGGGACCTATGAACCGGTGAACAAAAAGCCGAGGTTCGTGGCCCAAAATCAGAGACCACAGTTTCAGGGAGGTTTCGGAAGGCCGGCACAACAACAACACCAACAAAGGTTTCCACTACTTGCGTCGGGGAGACCTTTACGCTATGAGAGCCCTGCCATGTCTACTGGCGCCACTATCACACAGGGTTCTCGTACTGTTTCTTCCGCCCCTCGAGAGACTTGTGCCAAGTGTGGCAAGCCTCATAGAACAGTGGAAACTAGGGGTTGTTTCCGATGTGGCAAGGTGGGCCACTTGATCAAGGATTGCCCCGAGACGGATAAAAGAAAGACGGTTTCAGTTGCAGCACCACGACCCATTCAAGCAAGGAAGCCGATCGTTCAGGGGAGAGCTTATGCAGTCACTGCTCAGGAAGCAGGGAGCGTGCATGACGTCATCCAAGGTGAGACCCTTTTTAAATTAAAGAAAATTTTCATTTTTTGAAAATTTTAGATAGAGAAGGACCATGCATTAGAAATTGTATAAAATTATTTTTCTCAATACTAAATCTATATGTGAATTAAGGGTCTATTTTGATGTGTAAATTATTGTATGTATGTATGTATACTATAGGTACTTTAACTATATATAAAAAAGGATGCTTTGTTGGATATGACGCTAGAGTGTTGATAGACCCAGGGTCTACCCACTCATTCGTCACTCCACGTTTCGCCAAGAAGATGAAGATTGTTCCAGAGGCGTTGGGCTTCGTCCTATCTGTGTCTATTCCGACTGGAGAGTTAGTAGACACGGAGTTAGCTTGCAAATCCATCATTATAGCAGTTCGAGACCTAGAGGTCCATGAATTGGAAGCAAAGTTGATACTGTTAGACATGCAAGGGTTTGATGTGATCCTTGGCATGGACTAGTTGGCGCAGCATTGTGCAACCGTCGATTGCAAGGACAAGGTAGTCATTTTTAGACCCAACACAAGAAGATCATTTCAGTTTCAAGGAGTGAGGTCGTCATGGCTAATCGATCTCAAAGCAGAAGGGCCGAGAAAATGATCAGAAAGGGTTGCAGTGGATACTTGGCTTTCTTAAAGGAGGACAAGGAAGAAAAGAATGTCATTTCTGATATAGCAGTTGTGCGAGACTTCGCCGACGTGTTTCCAGAGGAATTGCCTGGATTACCTCCAGAGAGAGAGGTGGAATTCGCCATTGACTTAGCACCGGGAACGGAGCCTATTTCGAAAGCGCCTTATAGAATGGCTCCTGCTGGGTTAAAGGAGTTAAAGGAACAACTGCCAGAACTTATGGACAAGGGATTTGTTAGACTGAGCGTGTCTCCATGGGGAGCACCGGTCTTGTTTGTCAAGAAGAAGGATGGGTCAATGCGACTATGCATTGACTATCGACAATTGAACAAACTCACTGTGAAGAACCGCTACCCTTTGCCTAGAATTGACGATCTGTTTGACCAACTGCAAGGAGCAAAGTATTTTTCCAAGATCGACCTGAGATCGGGATATCATCAGTTGCGAGTCAAGGCAGAGGACATCCAGAAGACAGCTTTCCGGACACGGTATGGACACTATGAATTCCTTGTGATGCCGTTTGGATTGACGAATGCTCCGGCGTCGTTTATGGATCTGATGAACCGAGTGTTTAAACCGCACTTGGACTCTTGCGTCGTAGTGTTTGTTAATGATATTTTGATATACTCCAAATCCAAGGCGAAACACGAAGAACATTTGAGGATTGCTCTACAGACGCTACGTGAACACCAATTGTACGTCAAACTCAGCAAATGTGAATTTTGGTTGGAAGAGGTTAGCTTTTTGGGACATGTCGTCTCAAAACATGGTGTCACTGTAGATCCAGCAAAGATAGAAGCAGTGGTTAAATGGGAGCAACCAAAGACAGTGACCGATGTCCGAAGTTTTCTGGGCTTAGCAGGCTATTATCGACGTTTCGTCGAGGGGTTTTCAAAGATATCGGGACCTCTCACAAAGCTGACACGAAAAGATTCAAGGTTTGAGTGGAGTGAGGCATGCGAGAAGAGTTTTCAAGAACTCAAAACGAGACTCACTTCGGCTCCAGTGTTAGCGATTCCTTCAGGCAGTGGAGGATACGCCGTGTACAGCAACACGTCATACAATGGCCTTGGTTGTGTACTCAACCAACACAAGAAGGTGATAGCTTACGGATCAAGACAGCTGAAAGAACACGAGAAAAATTACCCGACTCATGACTTGGAACTGGCAGCAGTCATTTTTGCGCTGAAGATTTGGAGACATTACTTGTATGGTGAGACTTTTGAAATTTTCACCGATCATAAGAGCCTCCGATACCTGTTTACACAGAAAGAGCTCAACATGAGACAGCGCAGGTGGATGGAATTCCTCAAGGATTACGATTGCTCCATACAATACCATCCAGGTAAGGCGAATGTAGTAGCCGATGCATTGAGTCGGAAGGGTTCAGCTCAGTCAGCTTGTTTGGTTTTGGGTATGCACCGATGGAAATTATTGGAAGACCTGGCATTCTACGATGCGAACATTGAGTCAAAAGCCACCGGATCCTTTTTGGCTAACATATCAGTAAAGCCAGTGATATTTGAGCTTATCCATGATTTACAGATGAAAGATCCGACATTAACAAAGATTCATCAAGACGTGAGTGAAGGCATCAGGTCGGACTTCTCGGTTAAAGAAGATGGTTCTTTATTGTTTAAGGGCCGTCTATGCATTCCGGACAATGCCGATCTAAGACGAACGATTCTTGATGAGGCCCATAAGTCAAATTATGCTATCCACCCTGGTAGCACCAAAATGTACCAAGATTTGAAAAAGAACTACTGGTGGAGAGGACTGAAGCAAGACGTGGCCGAGTACGTGTCACGGTGTTTGACTTGTCAGCAAGTGAAGGTTGATCATAGACATCCTGCTGGACTATTGCAACCTTTACCAATCCCAGAATGGAAATGGGAATCAATCTCGATGGATTTCATTGTTGGATTGCCCCGTACTGCCAAGAGCCACAATGCCATTTGGGTCGTCGTGGACCGATTGACCAAATCAGCGCACTTTTTGCCATACAATACTATGTATACGGCAGGAAGACTGGCAGACTTATACATGAGGGAGATTGTAAGATTGCATGGGATTCCAAGCAGCATAGTTTCAGATCGTGATCTACTATATACATCCAAGTTTTGGAAGAAATTTCAAGAAGGAATGGGAACACGACTAGACTTTAATTCAGCTTTCCATCCTCAAACTGATGGACAGACAGAGCGAGTGAACCAAGTGATAGAAGACATGCTCAGAGCGTGCATGCTAGATATGCAAGGATACTGGGACGAGTATCTACCTTTGCTCGAATTCGCATACAACAACAGTTTCTAAACGAGCATTGGCATGGCACCGTATGAAGCTCTGTATGGACGACGATGCAAATCACCCCTCAATTGGGAGGAAACAGGTGAGAAATTTGTGTTAGGGCCAAAACTACTTGAAGACAACGCCACCGTTGTTCAAATTATCAGAGAAAGGCTGAAGTCAGCACAGAGTAGACAGAAAAGTTACGCCGACATGAAGCGGACTAGTGTCGACTATAAAGTGGGTGAGCACGTGTTTGTGAAAGTGTCACCTATGAAAGGCGTAATGATATTTGGCAAGAGAGGGAAGTTAAGCCCACGTTATGTTGGACCATTTGAAATTTTGGGACGCGTAGGTGAAGTTGCGTATCGCATTGGTTTACCACCGCTGTTTGATCGAGTACATAACGTTTTCCACATATCGATGCTCAAAAAGTATGTAAATGATCCATCTCACGTGTTAGGAAAATAACCTATGGAGATGTGTGAGGATATGAGCATGATAGAGGAACCAGTGGAAATCTTGGATCGAAAGGAACAAGTACTGCGCACTAAAGTGATTCCCTTAGTGCTTGTTCGGTGGAACAATCATCCAAAAGAAGAGGCTACTTGGGAACGAGAGGCCGATGTGAAGGAACAATATCCAGCCTTGTTTCCAACGACGTAAAAATCCAATGTAAACCACAAGCATGTTTGTGGAATTCCATGATACTTGTAATTCAAGGGAAGTTTTGATCAAAGTACAATTTAAGGAACAAATTTAGTATGTACATGATCAAGTGTATGCATTTCTATGGAACTATGAACCACTTGATGTCATAAACTACCAAAAGAAATCAAAGAACCAAAGAAATTGAAAATCTGCAGAAATTGGGCAAAACCGATTAATCGAATTTCAAATCGATTAATCGATTTGGAATTTCGATTAATCAATTTTGTTCGATTGGTCGACTGGCACCTGCCAGTGACTGGAAATTTGAAAAAGAGTTAGAACAGACATAGAATGCAATTTCGATTGATCGAGTTATAATTTCGATTAATCGATTTGGGATCGATTAATCGATTTTGGAAATTTGATTAATCGATTTGGGATTTCGATTAATCGAACTGAAAGTTCGAATGATCGAATTACTAAAGGGACTTGAAAGAAATATGAAGTCAGAGGAATGATTTCGATTAATCGAAGTAAAATTCGATTAATCGAAGTGGAATTCGATTAATCGAAGTGGAATTCGATTAATCGAATAACTTAAAGAATCCTGAAAATTTTGGAACTTACTGCACGATTTCGATTAATCGAAGTGAATTTCGATTTATCGATTTTGAAATTTTGATTAATCGAAATGGATTTCGATTAATCGACTGGCTCGCGCCAGTGAGCTCAAAAACTTAAAATTTTAAACAGATACGATTTCGATTAATCGAAATGGTTTCGATTAATCAAATTTGACTTTCGATTAATCAATTTGGGAAATCGATTAATCGATTTTACGCGGCTTAACTTAGTTTGAAATCTCGATTAATCGATTCTGGATTTTGATTAATCGAGCCGAGGTCTATATATTGAAATTTGGGGATTTTCTTTGCCATTCGACTCATTTGAGCTTGAAATTTTTGGGGCGCTTCAACTTCTTCTTCTCCGACCATCCGGCACCCTAGGGTTCCCTTATCCGTTGGTTTTTTGGCTCGCATTCACATCGCATCGCCTTCAAAACCTACGGTAAACCCTAAAATCAAAATCTTCTTTCAATTTGAGTTAGTTAAAGCCCTAGATTCTCCCTATTTCACCAAAAATGCCGCCAAAGACTCGGTTGTCTTCGAAGAAGGCAACTTCTAAACTCCCGGTTCGGCGTAAGAACGTCGCGCCACCACCACCTACCCCATCGCCGGTGAGGACTCCATCACCGTCGGCATCGGAGACCACCTCCGGTTCGACGAGCGCATCCTCGCGCGGGTCTTCCCGCGAATCGACCCCAATGCCCCCACCACCCAGTAATGTGGTACAACCAAATGAATGGTGGGCGGCCAAGACCTTCAAGGTCGAATATGTTATTGGCCCAACCCTATTCACAAATCCCGATTTACCGAGCGAGACCCAATGGGCTCAAAACTACCTCAACAACGCCGGTCTCGGCAACCTTCTCAAATCAATCCGGGGTTCTTACTACCCTAGATTGGTGAGATTATTCTACCAAGGGCTTGTGGACGGCCCGACCGACGATGTGATCAAGACCACCATAGAGGGTCGAGAGTGCACGATCACTCGTCGTCACATACACGAGGTGCTTGAATGCTACCTCGACTTTACCCCCGAGACCACCCTATTCCCACCCTTCGAGGAGGACCCCCACTTTGAGGAGGTCATGACCCGCATGACCAATGGTAAAAAGGGGTCGGGCTCCTCCATAAAGAGGGTTGACCTTCCCCACTATATGTGGATGCTTGACTCGGTGATCAAGTGCAATCTTTACCCAATGCGCCACGACACCGAACGCGTGGACCGAGTGCAACACGCACTCTACGCGGCCTTCTGTGGCCGGTGGTTCGACGCCACCATGGTCATCCTTGAGGGGATGAGGTACATCAAGGGCAAATTGATGAAGGGCAACCTCCGGCCCAAGGAGAAGATGCCCTACGCTCACCTCATCTCGAGCATGTTGGAGTGCTACTCCAACGATCCCTCCTACATCATCTCACCTCACAAGGTGAGGGCTACGGATTGCATGAAGACGTTCTCCGAGTCTTCATGGACCCGTAGCTATAACCTACTTAAGCGGACCCTACCGGCTCCGGGTCCCGCTCCAGTCGCCGCAGCAGCAGCAGTAGCACCACCGCCACCCCCACCACCACAGCAGGACCCACCCGTGGGTGGGGCACACCCTGCCGCAGCCGAGCCTTCAGTGGAGAGGGCCACCTCTCACACAGCAGCCTCACCGACACCGCCAGCCCACTCCGCGCCCGCTACACCCACCTCATCCTATCGCCGGTGCGCTGTTTCAGCAGGGCCGACCATCGAGGAGGTGTTGGCCCGTATGGAGGCCAACAATGAAAGGATGAACCGGAGGATGGACTTCCTTCTATTCCATACCCTCCGCCACATCTACCCCACAGACTACCGCCGCTACCTCGCCCAGGAGGAGGAGTGGACAGCCGGACGCACAGCCTTCCACCGAGGACCCGTCTTCCATCCTACCACAGCCACTACAGACGCGGCTCCTTCCACATCTACCTCCGCTCCGATCGAGACACTGCACCGCCTCGGCTACCTCTGACTACCCAGCCAGCACAGTCTCCACCACCGCAGCCACAGCCAGCTCCAGCAGACCCACCAGCCCCTGTAGCACCCGACCAGCCTGGCGAGGGGACTGCATGAGTCTTATCTTTATTTTGTATGAGTCATGATTTTGTACATGTATATTTTTGTATGCCAACTTATTGGCGCCTTGTAAATATTTCAGATATTAATAGAAATCCAAATTTTTATGTTAATTGTTTTAATTCGTCAAAAATTTGAATTCCATGTTTGTAATTGTGAATACCTAAATACGTCTGAGTCAACTGGACCACCTCACCTGAGAGTGTGGGGGGGGGAAGAGACCCAGACCAACGAACCTTGGGTTATTTTCGAGGACGAAAATTCCTAAGGTGGGGAGGATGTAATAGCCCGAAAAATCACACTAAACTATGACTTCGGGATCCGTGCCCGATCGGTCATAGGTTTGACCAAATAGAAGTCAAATAGTTAGCATGGGGTGTGATGAATGGACGAGATGTGATGGGATGTGTGGCTATGTGGTGTGTGTTGTAAATCTAAAGTCACATACACCTATTGAGGTGCATGTGCTCAACACACAAGCTAAGGGGGAGATAAAAGGGTTTAATAACCCTAAAATCAATAGTTTGGTTGTTGAGAGAGAAGTAAAGAAGAGAGAGAGAGGAGTAAAGAGAGTGATCAAGCAAGGAGTTATTGTGGGTGATTGGAAGGGGGATTCAAGTATTTAAGAGGCCGATTCTGCGCAAGAAATTCGTTCAATCCAAAGCTGGAACCCTAGCCTTCCAACCACTTGATTTGAAATCAATTTGAGATTGGTTAAAGGTAAATTTTTGATGAATAAAATGCATAGATTGTAGAGGTTAATTTTAGTTGAAAATTGGTTTAGATTGTAGGATGATGGTTTAGAAAAATAGAGGAAAAAAAGAGTGGAAAAAGATTGGGAAGAACAGCCAGAAAGGGGCTGAATCTGGCAATTTTGATTAATCAAAATTGGGTTTCGATTAATCGAAATTGGCCAAGAAGTTGAAAAGTCAGAGGACCCCGATCTCGATTAATCGAATTGAATTTCGATTAATCGACTTTAGATTTCGATTAATCGAATTGGAAATCGATTGATCGACTCGAAGCCTACAGTGAACTCCAGTGGAGGAAAGAAAATAGATTGGAGAAATCGATTAATCGAAATGGGAATTCGATTAATCGATTTAGAAATTTGATTAATCAATTTGGGATCAATTAATCGATTTTGGAAATTCGATTACTCGAATTGAGAATCGACAGATAGAGTGGAGAATTTCGATTAATCGAATTGGGTTTCGATTAATCGAATGGGAATCTCGATTAATCGATTTGAGAATCGATTAATCGATATTGACTTTCGATTAATCGATTTTGGAAATCGATTAATCGAATCAGATTCGATTAATCGATTTTGGAGTTCGATTAATCGACTATGCTAAATTTTGTTGACTTTTGAGTTTGACTTTAAGCTTCATGGAGGGTCTTAGACCTCCTTTATTGCATCTTTAGTGATGTGTTTCACCTGTTATGTGGTACCATAGGTGGTACGTGTGAGCTAGTGCACAAGGAGCCACGTGGGACCTTGATGCGTTGATCAAACAAAGACTTGAGGTAGGGAACACCTTGAACATGTACTTTATTTTACAAGAGCATGTATGTAGTGATATAGAATTCAAATTCAAAATATTTTATTGCTTAAGCATTGTGAAAAGTGTGTGTGTGTGACATCCATAAGAGTAATTATAATGAGCCATCCCCAGGGGATGAAGAAGTAAAGAGAAAAGAGCATCAGGTGTGATGCAAGTGAATGGATACATCCCAGGGAGGTATTCAGGAGTGAATCATGGTTGATAGGGCCTAACTGATATAAGATAGCACCCTTACACGGTGAACAGTTAACTATATGTAAGGCACCGATATTTTTGTTATTTGAGGTTTGATAGGGTACCCTACCGACGTGGCGGGATATCCACGACTGACACGGCATGATATTCGTGACCGATACGGCGGCGAAACCGTAGGCCAGTGCGGAGGCTTATCTGTACACAGTAAGCACACCCCATGGGTGTTGATTTGAGACAAGTGAAACCCCGCCACCAATCCCCAAGGGAAAGGGGCTTGGGTACTATATTGTATTCCCAGGGAATACGTTAAAAGTGTTTATATAGATGACGATGATGGGTATCTCATCGGGGCTCGATGCTATATTGCTCGGGGATTACTTAAGTTGAAAGTTTAAGTTTTGCTTTAGGCCTTTTCAGCATCATTCATGAGTAAATAAAAGACACGAGTAAACTACCAGTAAAATGTAATACTTTTTAACTGTTTTATCAGTAATTGCATAGACGCATCATGCATGTCATATCATGAAATATATGTGAGAAATAATTTATATGTTCAACTGTGTTTTATTCCCTATTGGTAGCTCACCCTATAGACTATACGTCGCAGGTCCACTACTAGCAGCGACCGAGGCTTCAGGAGACGCTGACCCCGGTGAGACGGACCTTACGGCCGGCGAAGAGTTGGAGCCACCTCCTGAGGACTTCTTCTAGAGGACTCCGTTGTGCCGCTTTGAGGGCTTTTTGAGAGAGATTGGTACGGCTTGGTATGTCAAGCCTTGTTTTGGTTAAACCATGTATATGTTGAATTTGGGATTATTCTTTTGGGACGAACCATCTGTGATGATTACTATCATCGATGGTTCGGATCGGTTCTCCATTCATGCAGAGGCATGAGGGTAGAACTGTCTTTTGGAGAATTGCTTTAATATAGATTTAAATTCCGCAGTTTCGTTTATTATTACACTTTATGCTTGATATGCCAATATTCCGTGCATAGCTAAGGGGCACGGTCAAGATGATCGTGCTGATGGCACAGGTTTCGGGGTGCCAAAATCCGGGCTGTCACAAATCCAAACAATGTTTATACTTGACCATCGGTACCACCTTTGTCATCATATTCGCAGGATTGTCCTTTGTACTCATCTTCTTCAACATCTTCGATTATTTCTCATATAAAGTGATACCGTATTTCAATGTATTTGGTACGAGCATAATATACGTGATTCTTTGCTAAGTAAATAGTACTCTAGCTATTGCAGAATACATCGATACTTTCATGTGCGATCCTCGAATCATAAACTAAGCCCTAAAGCCACAATGCTTTTTTCACTGCATTTGTTACTACCATATACACTACCGTTGTAGTAGACAAAGTCACTATATCCTGTAATATCAACTTCCAGCTAATCGGACCTCATGATAGTATAAACACATATCCCTTTGTAGACCGACGTTTATCCAAATCACTCGCGTAATTTGAATCTACATAATGGCATAACTAATGATCTGTACCATTGTAAAAAACTAACCTGACATCCTTGGTACCACGTATTACCTCACAATCCATTTCACCGTCTGCCAATGTTCCTTGCCTGGATTAGCCATATACTTGCTGACCATGCTAACAACATGTAAAATATCCGATCGAGTGCACACTATAGCGTACATCAAGCTACCAACTGCACTCGCATAGGGAACATAAGTCATGGACTCACGCTCCTTATCTGTAGTAGAAGACATGCTAGCCGAAAGACGGAAGTGAGCTGCTAATGAATTATTCACAGCCTTTGAGTTCTTCATCCCAAATCGTGAGAGTACCTTCTCTAGATAACTCTTATGTGTCAAATACAACTGCCCTTTCTTTCTCTATCTTTGAATCTTCATCCAAATAATCTTTTTCGTTGCGCCAAGATGCTTCATCTCAAACTCCATGCCAAGTTGAGATTTTAACTTGTTGATCTCCATCATGCTTTTTACAGCTATGAGCATGTCATCAACATACAAGAGAAGATAAATAAATGAGTCATTCGCTAGCCTCTTAAAGTACACACAATTTTCGTATTCACTTCGAATATAATTTTGGCCCACCATTAACGTGTCAAACCTCTTGTACCACTATCTCAGCGACTGTTTCAACCGTACAAGGACTTCTTCAGTTTTCACACTAATTTCTCTTCTCTGGGAGACTTGAACCCTTCAGGTTGGTTCATATAGATCTCCTCCTCCAATTCACCGTGTAAAAATACTATTTTCACATTGAGTTACTCAAACTCTAAGTCCAACTATGCTACAATTGACAACAAAATCCGGATTGAAGTGTGTTTCACAACCGGTGAGAACACCTCATTGTAATCAATGCATTCCTTTTGCATATAACCTTTTGCTACCAATCGTGCTTTGTACCTTGTACCACTATTTTTCGGAGAACCCTCTTTCTTCTTATAAATTCACTTGCACCTAATTACCTTTTTTCCCTTAGGTAACTTTATTAGTTTCCAAGTTTAATTTTTATAAAGAGAATCTATCTCTTCACTCATTGCGGTCTTTCATTTTTGTACACATCTATCACTGATTGCATCCTTGAATGAAGACGGTTCATTGTCATCCAACGTCAATGCGTAGGCGACTATATCCTCATAATCATAGCGAATTGATGCTCTAACATTCATTTTAGATTTTCGACCTGCTGAATTGTTTCTACACTTTCCTCTAATGTAATAACTGTAAGAGTTTTTAACTCCACCTCAAACTGATCTTATGTCGCCTCTTCTGCAATCTTCACGATCTGTTTGCTAAAAGTTTGAATAAAAGATTCATCAAATGTCACATCTCTGCTAATCACAACTTTATTCTGCTCAAGACACTATAACTTATATCTTTTCACACCATTTGCATACTCTAAGAAAATCGCTTTATTAACCCTTAGGTCAATTTTACTATCTCTGACATGATAGTAGGTTGCGCAACCAAAAACCCTCAATGCATTATAATCTACAAGCTTTCCTGACCACATCTCAATTGGAGTCTTACATTCTATTGTTATAAACGGTGATTTGTTTACTAGATAGTAGATTGTACTGACTGCCTCAGCTCAAAACTCTCTACCAAATCCCGTATTAGATAACATATATCTTACCTTATTAAGTAGAGTTCTATTCATACGTTATGCTACCCCATTCTGTTGCGGTGTATTCCTCACTGTAAAGTGCCTAACAATACCGTTCTCCTCACAGAACTCCTAGAACTATCCACTGGTTTACTCACCACCATTATCGGTTTTCAATCACTTGACCTTCCTTTCAGTTTGGTTCTCAAACTGTATTTTTCACCTCTTAAAGATTTTCAACACCTCGTCCTTACTCTTCATCGTGTAGACCCATACATACTTAGAGTAATCATCGATGAAGGAGACGAAGTACGTAGCAGCACCTTTAGAAGGAACCTTTGAATGCCCCTATACATCTGAATGTCTATAATCTAGTGTGCCTTTTGTAGTGTGAACCATTGTATTGAACTTAACCCTGCACTGTCTCTCAAAGACATAATGCTCACAAAAGTAAACTTTTTCTGCTTTACACCTTTGAACAAGCCTTGCTTGCTCAACTCTGTCATCCCTCTTTCTGGCATGTGCCCCAGTCGCATGTGCCATAACTATGAAGAGGATAAACCACTATCATCTGACATAGATACTATTGCTCCACCTGTCATTGTACTCCCTGATAGAAAGTAATGGATCTTAACCTTTTCCGCTTTCATCACAACCAGAGATCCCTTTATCACTTTCAAAACTCCACCTTGAGCTATAAACTTGAGCACATTGGAGTCTAATGTACCAAGTGATATGAGGTTCTTTTTCAATTCCAAAATATGGCGTACATCAGTCAATGTTCTCACAACCCCATCGTGCATCTTTATTCTGATACTCCCCTTTCCAACTATTTTACAGGCCATATTAATACCCATAAAAACCGTTCCACCATTCACTTTTTTATAAGATGCGATCTAGTCCCTATTTGGACACACGTGGTAGGAGCACCCTGAATCAAATATCCATGTATTCTACGAGTATTTATCTTAAAGCACCGACAACACGTTTTCTTCATCATCCGGAGCATGTTCAGCTATAACAGCCTGATCAATGACCCCTTTCTGCTTCTTATATATCCTGAGCATCATCCATTTTTGTTTGTAACTGTGGACAATATTTTTTGATGTGACCATTTTCGTGACACTAGTAACAATCTACTGTCTTTCTGGTTTTGGATTTAGATTTGGACTTTGATATATCCCTTCCTGATTTACAGTCCTCTCCTCCCCCCTAACCAACAAGCCATCTGCTTGTGTATCACTATCCGAACCTTTCTTCCTCATGTCTTTACAAAGAAATGCCACTGTGACCTACTCTAGTTCAATAGTATCCTTCTCATAGAGCAGCATAGTAATCAGGTGCTCATAGGAATCGGAGAGGAAAGATAAAAGCAATAGTATCCTTCTCCAACATTTAATAATTCAAATATTATTATGTTGACTTCATTAAGATGTTCATTGAGAGAAATACATGCCTTCATGTGCAACTTGTACAATTGCTTCTTGAGATATAGATGACTCACCAGAGATTTCGTTAGTTAGAGACTCTCCATTTTGGCCCACAACGAGGCTGCCGAGTTATCCTGCATTACATTGTACATAATCTCCTTCGCTAGACATAGTCGAATCGTACTATACGCTTAAAGTTTGAATTCTTTCCAATTATCATCGGACATATTCGTCGGCTTACCTGAAAGCCCTTTCAATTCCTTGTGTAACCCTTGTTGAATCAAGACATCCCGAACTTGTACTTGCCACAAGTCAAAATTAATCTTCCTGTCGAATTTCTGAACCGCGAACCTCGCATTCGAAACTTTTACGGGCGTCGATGTCATCTCAGATCATAGAACAGAAACCTCACTCGGATACCAAGTTGTTGTGTGAAAGCTCACAAACTAACCAACGATGAATGATGAACAATCAAATAAGAACGCAAAAATAGAAGAAAATCAACCACAAACACACAAGAGACAATATTTACATGGTTCGGCAATATGCCTATGTCCACGGACAGCGATAATCCACTATATTAATGACTACACAAGAATACAAGAACACTCAAGCCTCACCAAAGCTCTCCTCAAAACCCTTTGATAGGTTTTTCAAAACTTTATATTGATCTCTCTCTCTTACAAAGACTCTATACTTTGTCCATGAGTTTTCGCTTATATAGAAGTCTCGAATCCTACTTCTAACCCAAGAGAAACTACTCAAAAAATGGAGTCGGTTTGAGTCGGCACCTAACTTGACGTCGTGGGTCACTCGAGCGAAAACCAAAGTCGCTCGAACAACTTACACCCGAAATTTTTCCCTTTGAATCATGCCCCAGTCGCTCGAGCGAGAACCAAACTCGCTCGAGTGACTTACACCTGTAAGTTCGCCCTTTGGGTGACCCACCTCGCTCGAGCGACAACCAAGGTCGCTCGAGCGAGTGTACTAAAGTTAGAGCTTATTATAACAAGATCCATATAGGATTTTTTGTTAGAACCAAGTTATGGCAGGTCTAGACCTTACCATTTACAATCAATTCAAATCCGAATTTAAATCAGGTTCGAGAATCTAAATAAATATTTGTATAATATTATGATTTTTTTTTCTTTTTTTTTTTTATAAGGCCATACGGCCTAGCTAGACCGCCTCAAGGTAGAGGAGTGAACCTATAGATGTGACACTTCAGGAGCAGCACCAACATATTGTAGTGAGGAAGCCCCAACATTTGTGATGAGAAATACCACACACCAAACCTCTCACCTTTGTAAAGATAAAGGGAGCAATCCACTATGGAGAATCGAACCCAAGACCACTACCCCACAAACGGAGAGGATACCAACTAAGATATCTGTCACGGGGTCACTTTTCCAGCAGTGTTAGCCCGTGCGGCACCTAACGTCCAATGCGCTAAGTTAGCCTATCTCTGATACCAACTGCCACAGGAGCGTCCTTCTACTCGTCATCTACCCGCGCGATGCCTTGCTACCGCATGCAACGAAGCCAACCAATCTCTTCATCGGCTCTGATACCACCCGCTTAGAGGACGAGAACTCCCCCTCGTGGTTACCTCTGTTTCAAGGCCTATCATTCGATGCCTCGTGTCCCATACGACACGCTCGATTGCACCATTGTTCCATACTAGGCCTGCTCAAACTTCACCCTGTGTACTACACTAATACCTCGCTTCGCAACAGTATTGGCATACAGTTCCCTATGCCATCATGTCTTGCTCATAAGCCGAGCCAAGCCCACAGTCTTGTGCTTACCTCATGTTGCCATGTTCAACGGAGTCTCACACAACCCTCATGCTGTCGTGCTCTACTGAGTCCCATGCAGCGCTCATGAAGTTGTCCAGCCGTATGCACCGCGACAAGTAGTTTGGGGCTATACTTCAACCTCACCTTTGGTGTCACACGACATCACTGCGTCGACGTCCTAGGCCCACCCTTTCTGGCCTAGGGGACACTTGCGCCCCCTCTGGCAACGCAAGGCCCCGTTTGGGTGGAAGGCATTCTCCAACACCTTTCCCACATAGATGGTCAAAACACCATCTATGGGTAAACAACTAAAGGACCTCAAACACATTGGTTGACATACCCCCATGACACACGTCTTCTACTCGTGGCACACAGTGTCAAGTCCTAACCATTACGCCCGTGACTCCCCATATCGTCTTCCCTTGCGACCGTGTCGCGACCACCACAGCCTGACCACATCGCGAGGGCCTCCTGACCCCATGTCACGTGCCCTCCTTGCACCACATGCCGTGTCGTTCCGGTACCAAAATATCGCGTGCCTTCTTGACCCCACATCACGTGCCCCAGGCACTAAATAGTCATTGCCTCTACGCGAAGTACAAGTGGGCCGAGTGGCATTACGGATGGCCCGAATAGCCATACTGCATACCTCCGTCACATATCGCTCACCGGTGATTATAATCTTTTCCTAAATATAAAAAATTGAATGTTTAATAATATATATTATTTTTTAGAAGGATTTTGAATTTTAGACTAATAATAGCAAAAGATGCATATTGAAATTTTAGTACCTTTATTATTACCTCGATGACATTTATGATTACATAATTTAAATTTGGCGAGCACTCAAGTGAGCATATTATTACTCTGGATAGTCTCGTTTGAAATTGGCTTCAACTTTTAACCTCAAGCCCTTTAGATTATGATAGAATGATAGATGCTGATCACTTTCTAATAATGCCAAAGACATCAAACAAGACAAGAAAATAATAACCAATTCTCAAGATTTATATATAAACAATAAAACTAATTTTATCTTCAATTAGTGCTGCCTCCGTAGGGTGATGGCGTTGCGGAAGCTCTAAGTCAGTAGTCCTCTATGTTATATCTTTTTCTCTTTTTGATCTTTTAATCTATCCCTTACGGAGCAAAAAAAAGTGCATATAATAAGAATTGTCAGTAGGTTGCAATCAAGTAGGTCAGGCTAAAATCCGAGTTTGATCGGATCCAACTCACCCTTCACCTGACCTGACCTGACAGGCCAAAGCAGTTTTAAAAACCTAGTTGGACTAGGGGCATGGGCCAACCCAATGGCCCCAATGAACACAAGTTGACTGCCTTCCCCTTGCATGCATTACTAGGGCCGTCTATGGGTCTAATTGGGCCAAATAAGGCCAAAATCCAATCAGATCTAACCTGTCATTGACCTAAACCGACAAGCCAAACTTATACACCCGACCCAATTTAAATATCTGGTGAGATCCATTCACAGCCCCAAAACGTTCGTATCTTTTATTACTAATAACATTTGAAAGTACATATTTATATACATGTATTCATTTATATTGGTTGGATCTGAACAGGTCCAAGTCTGATCCGGTTTAGGCCGGGTCCAGCCACGAAAGACCTAAGTTTGATTTGTTTAGAGCCGGAGTGGGTCGGGTTGGATTCAAGTCAACGCGACCCATCAAATGCCCTACAGAAGTCACATTTTAGATGGTACATACCCTAAAGGCCACACCGATTGAAAGGTTCCAAGTCACCCATCAATGATTTCATTTTATAATTTCACAAATCACAATTGAGGATTTAAATCAAGCTTTTTATTGCACCATCCGGATTGTATGGTTGGTTTGACATGCAACCCACCAATTATTCTTCCCCAATTGGTGGGCACATGCACCACCTTGTATCCTAGATAGGTGCACCACCACCATTAGTCGGCACTACAAAAAATGAGATTATTAGCGACAGTCATAAATTGCCACTATTAATAAAAAAATTGCTATTAATATACTTGCTGCTAACAATCTTAATAGTTATTTTTTTGGTTAATAGCGACAGTTTTCAACTGCAAAAAATTGTAGCTAATAGTCTTATTTTTGTAGTTAGGGTCCCAAGTTGATATGTATCAGTTATATTGGATAAGTTTTGACCAAATCAGCTGATATTAAATTAACCTTTTTATTTTAAAATATTAAATACATATATACAGAATAACTTAAAAAGTTTAATTAAAGGGCATTTTTATTATGGGTTTTTTGCAAATCCCCCCTATGTTATGCTTAAATTGCATAAAACCCCCTAAGTTATGTCTATTTACACTTGCTCACCTACTTTTATGTTTCCTTTATAAATACCCCCTGCCGTTAAATGGCAATTAACTAGGCGCCATTTTTTCAATTAAATGACTTGTTTGCCCTTACTTAACATTATATACAAAATGACCATTATATTTTTCCTAACTTTAATTGCATTTAAAACAGTGGATAAGTATCGGATCTTGCCCAAATTTTTTGGGTGGAATATAATTGATCTCCTATAAGTTACCGTGTTACCTGATTTTCGATTTGGATGTCCATGACGCTCTCTTGACTTGTGAGTAACGCTAAAATGCTATCCCCGTTTGTACCATCCCGACCCTACCATCGTTACGAACCAATTAGGTATCATGGACACCGAAATTGAAAATCATATAACAAGGCAACTTAGAGGAGATCAATCATGTTCCACCCAAAAATTTTGGACAAGATCCGATGCTTATCTACCGTTTAAAATGCGATCAAAGTTGAGAAAAATATAATAACTATTTTGTATATAATATTAAGTAAGAGCAAATGCATCATTTAATTGAAGAAATGATACCTAATTAACTACCATTTAACGATAGGGGTATTGTAAAGGAAACATAAAATAGGGGTGCAGTATAAATAAATATAACTCAAGAGGTTCTATACAATTTCAGCATAACATAGGGAGATATTTACAAAAAAAAACCCTTTTATTATTAGTGCTGATATGGGCAGATATTGACTAACATTTGCTGATTTGATCTTATACTGAATTGAGGTGATCACTTTCCTAAAGCTTAAATAACTACTTTTCAACCCTATTCAACGTATAGGTGGTTACATCTATAGTGAAAAGGTGTCCAACTTATTTGGAAAGCTATATACTCATTGATAACTCTACTTTACTAATTAGGCAGGGAAATCCTATCAAATGTTCATATAAGGAAACTATCTAATGAGAATCCTTAGATATTACATGGTTGTTTTACCATACATTTGAGAGCTTGTACATCCTAAATTAGGGGTTTCTACATTATTTTTATAAAAAAGGTGTGTAACAAGTCTATTTTATCAATATCTATTTCTCCTCGAGCTTTGAGGGTTGAAAATTTTCACACTCTGGTGTTCTACGTGTCGTGTATATTTTTTTTCTTTTCCTCTGCTACGTAGCTCTTACTCTTCAAATAGTTCCTTTTACGTTATTTAAGGGGGAAATCCTCTTGTCCCGCCAAATTACCTTCATGGAGTAATTGGCAGTCATTGATTACATTTTTCCGATTCTCATGAGGATTCTTTTACTATAAAAGAATCCCTCGGTTCTACATCCAGGTTGAATTGGATCTCGAGTTTGACCACATCTGCAGCTTTTGATGTAATTTTTATTCTTTATAGGATGATCAAGACTTTCTTCTTTCCAAAATTGTAGATGCGATTGTTGAACTTGAAATCTGATTCAACCTGGTTAGAGCGTGGTATCAAATATCAGCCGATACCGATACGTATCGGTTTTCGGTCAAACTGATATGTATCGGTATCAGTCTTGTATTGGTATCACCGATACGTATCGGCCCATATGGGCCCGTATTGGCCGATACGTATCGGCCCATATGAGCCCGTATCAGCCGATACGTCTCGGTTTCAACTAAGTTTTTGTTTCTTTTATAAAAAAAAATTGGCCAATACGTATCGGTATCGGCCGATTCGTATTAGCCTCAGGCAATCTGATACCCGATTTGACACTTTGGGTTGGAGCTGACCATTGCCCCGCTCAACAATATGGATAAGGCTATTTGTTTGAAGCGCTCCTGCTTTTCAACTATATAGTTATATCCTCTTGAACTGGGAATGGGCCAGGCTTGATCCCTGCTCGGCCTGACCTAGCCCGCAATGGGTCAGACATGAAAGGGCCGGGCTTGATCCCTGCCAGGCCAGCCCATTTACTAGGAATGGGCCGGGCTTGATCCCTGCTCGGCCTGACCTAGCCCGCAATGGGTCGGATATGAGCTAAGGTAAGTGGGCCTGATGCATAAATGGGCTAGCCTGGTTGAATAGTATGCTCAATTGGGTATGGGCTAGCTAAAATCATCTAGTTAAAAATCAACCCATTTAAGCTTGACCCGAACTTGCCCCGACTCCAAAATTAAGTTAATTTATATAGAAATTGAAGGGCAGCCCCCGGCCTGGCCCTACCCGACATGGCCCGGCCTGAATAATAATCGGGTTGGGTACGGGATAGCTTGATGAAGCCCAATTAGAATCGACCCATCTTAGGCCCGACCCATTGAAACCCCTAGTAGTAACTTGTTAAACAGAAGGTTACTCTTGCCTTTTATCCTTATAATCATCATTTTGAACATGAGCCTATTCTCATTCATCATCTCCATGATAAGGTCGATCGTTTGATCAAAATAGCCAATATACATCAATGGCTAGCAAGTTTTACAGTATTTCCTAAAAAATTGACTTTGTCGTCCACTATTGTGTTTAAGGAGTTTAATGTCCGCTAGCCATCGATCATCATCATCCACAAGGTTGTTGATCTAATTCCAAAAACTTACAATATAGTATATCATAGTGAAATTGAATAATAAAAGGGCATTGATATAACTCGGAGGGTAACTCAGTTGGTCAGGTTTTGGGTTTGCTCCCCAATCTTTACCAGTTCGCGTTCCCTCAAGGTCACTGGAGTATTATCCATTCGTTAATTTTAGGGCCCCGTAAAATTAGTTGAGGTGTGCGTAAGCTGACTTGAACCCCCACAATTAAAAAAAAAAAAAAAAAAAAAAAGACACTTATATATGCCAGATCGAAAATAGCAGACCATATCAATGGGGTGCTTACATGGCATGATGCAACTGCAGTAGGTTCCAGTAATACAGGTTTGGACACGTAAGCAGTCGATTGTTGGTCTGCTGTTTGTGGTCCCTCTTTATAAGTTTCCATTAATAAAAACTATATTACCAAACGTGAAATCTAAAAGATTCGATGCGGCTGAGCCTTATAGTTGATTGTACTGAAGGAATCATCCTCATAAAGCTTAAAGCCAATTCGCTATGGTCACTAATATTCAACATACGTAGCTGGTTGCATGCATGGTGAGACACCTTCCATGAGCATTTATTCAGTGTTAGTCGCCAAAGTACTCCGAGTTATTTCACGGATTATGCACCTTCCACGGCACCCAGTTACTAAATGATCAAATTTCTGGAGGAGTCGTCATTTTAAGGCCCCAAAATCAGTGACAGTCATCTTTGGACAATATTTGGTGGCTAAATCAGGCTTCAAAAAAGAAGTGTAGCTTCGATGTCATGCCAACTGTTGTGCAAAAAACCCTTAGAAAGTCTTTGCACGTCTAATCTTAGTAACAACTGTCACGTGCGAAAAAGACAATAAATAACCAAATAACAAATAACACAAGAAGATAGAAATAGAAAGAAATTGCACTACAAACAAGAACAAGATTTACGTGAGCCTACGTCAATAGGCAATCAAACAAACGATTTCCACTACCAAGATGAAGATGCTCAAAAAGCTATAAATAATGGAAATCGTATTCTTCAATTTTACCCAACACGAGAATCACAAAAATCCAAATCCAAGCATAAATACAAAACCTCAAAGTTTAAAACAAGCACTAAGATTCTCCCAAACAAATACCCAAGTGTACTCTCACCAAAACCCAACAAGAGAACTACACAACTAAAACAAATCTCAAGTTCTATCTACATGAGTCGTCCAAAACTATACTAAAACGAATCTCCAAAATCCTAATTTTCTAATCTAAGAGTCAAGCTCTAATGATAGAAATAAGTTTTTCTCTCACACTAATTAGCCCCAAGAGAACCCACGTTCCAAAAAACTCACACATTCTAATTTTGTTTGGACTCTTATTTCCTATCTTTCATATCTTATTTAATAGGATCCTATATTAATCCATCATAAAATACTAAAATCATTTAAATCTCTATTGACTATTAGTCGACCAAACCAATTCCCAAATGAATCTTTCGTTGCAACTGTAAATCAAGTAAAAAATCCAATAATCTCCACCTTGGCGAGATTTGCAAACCAACAATAATTTTTCATCTTAACATGAAATCTCATGTTATTCAAACATAGAAAACGAAATCAAGCATCTTCAATTTCAACATAAAAAACGCCTTGCCCACCAACTCTAATGCACTTTTGAATTGCCAAACTGTCAGTGCACTCGAAAGTGCCAAGATGCCGATACAAATGCATCCAAAAGTGTCAAATTGTCAATACACTCGAAAGTGTCAAGCTACCGATACAAATGCATCTGAAAGTGTCAAGCTGTCAATGCACTCAAAAGTACCAAACTGCAGATGTACCCGAAAATACGTGCCAAACTATCAATGCACCCCAAAGTGTTAAACAACTAATGCACCCAAAAGTGCATGCCAAATTGCCAATATGAATACACCTGAAAGTGTCAAATGTGCCTATAGGCTCTACCGCATTTGAAAGTGGCAAACTGCGAATTTCTACAGGATTATTTGCAATACCAATCTGCATATTAACAACGGTGGCTACTCCACTTAGCACATGCAATGCTTCTTTGTAACTAGTGTCCTTTATCACGAACTATTTATAATCTTTATACAATAAGTGTGCCTATTAACCTTGTCTAACTTTAATGAAAGATTTTCATGTTTGGCGACCTCTGTTATGTGAAAATACTCATTTAAAGATTTAATTGCAAAAGATTAAAATAAAATATAATTTCTATCATATGAGATTAAATATAGTCGAAGGCTATTATCTAATTCAACATGCGACTATAATAGATCATATAATAAGTATCATGTTTTACCCCAATCTTATGTACGGGACCCCAAATTGTGTTTTTATATGTCACATGTCCCTAATATATCAAGTCTTTATTTAAATTTCGTTGCAAGGACCAACTTTTGAAGTGCATTTAAAGCTCCCAAGAGAAAATTGTAGTGTGGTGCCTAACATGCCCAATGTAAAGTTGGTGAAATCTTCAAGAAAGGAAAAAGGGTCATCTTTCATCAGAATAATTAGTGTTGTGTTTTATAAAGTAGAACATATTGCTTAATTAAGGGACTTAGGAGATAAAAGTTGGTCGGGTGAGCTTTAAAGATGGTTCTGTCCATGAAGATAGATGATATCAAGACTTGCAACTTTGATAAGCTATCTCTCCCTCACCTCACAATTCAATATATGGCAACATTGCAACACCGATTACCGTCCGATTGAGCTATAGGTTTGCATAGGATGATGATCGCTACTTATCATGATTGCTTTGACTTTTGCTTGTTATAATGAGATCCCCCATCAATCATTCAAATTTTATTAAACACGGGAGAGATCAAGAGAGGGGGAAAACGCTTCCCCCTGCGCCGCCTTGATCTCCGGCAATATGGTTATTCCTCATGTAATTTTCGTCTCATTCAGATCCTTCATTTTTTTTCTCCTATAAGTGAATAAAAAAAAGGGGGCTATTATGCCGTACTGAGAGCGGGTTGATAGGATACCGTGAAATTTGAATCGAAATTTTGAATCAAAAATTTGAATAAAAATTTTGGCCAAAATTTTAACTGAAATTTTGGGTCCCATATAAATTTGGACCGAAATTTCGGTCTAAATTATCATTTTGGTGGAGACCGAAATCAATAATTTCGGCCAAAATTTTGGTCATGTCGGCCGAAATTTTGATCCTGGGGATTCAGAACTAACCTCTGACTCTGCTCTCCGAACTTGAGTCTTCACGCTTGACAGCCCAAGCCTTTCTTTTCTTTTTTTCTTTTTGATTGAATATAACATTATATCAAAGACCTGAGGACGGGCATCCTCCAGCCAGACCTCATTACACCCATCATTAAGACCTATTTTAATCAACACATCAGCTGCACTATTGGCAGCTCTAATCACAAGAGACCAGGAGCACGACCTAAACTTCTTAGAGGCACTTTTTACATTATCAAAAATATTAGCAAACTTCGATAAATCATCGCCCCGAAAATCAATTCCAAGAAGAATCCTCGATGAATCACGTTCGAAAATAATTATATTAAAACCTATATTAGCAGCAAACTGAATTATTTCAAGTAATCCAATAGCCTCACAATGATTTACCGAAGAGACGTTCTTGCAATTCTTTGCTAGAGCACCCATCACACGCCCCAAGTGATCTCTAATGATAACTCTTATACCAGCAGCCCCAGTGTGCGAGCACCACACTCCAATAAAAGTTAACCTTGTATATATATACCCATAGGTGGTGGAGACCAAGTTTTGGGAATAGGCTAGATCGGAACAGTTAACACATTACGGGGCTTCACCATTGACAAATAGAAGTCGGTGATAAGGCTTGCCGCAGAGTAGACAATGGACAGGGGCTCCATTGATTTTTCTCCATGGAGTATTATGTTCCTTTCATTCTATAGTGCCTAGGCCAGAGTAAACAAAATATCCAAGTGTGAAGGACTTGTCATAGACATAAACTTCATGGCCTACTGAATGAAGCTAAGATCATTGTGCAAGTGAGGCTTAATACCCAAGGGAGAGCTGAACCACGTAGCTGCTTGTGACGGGGCCAATACTCTGGGTAGCAGCAGAAAGGCGTGGGGGCCTTAGAACTAGTTGGTTTGCAGCAGGAAGGCGTAGGGGTCTTAGAGCTGATTGGTGGCATGATCAGTCACGACGCGGTCGCATGGGAGAGATGATGTGTGGCGTTATGGACGTAGTGGTGTGGGGCATGACATTGTGTGCCACAGAAGGAGTCTCTGTGCATGAGGGTATGATAAACCAATATGTTTGAAATCCTCAGATTATTGCTCATAGATAGTGTTTGGACCATCTATGTGGGAGGTGGGTTGCTCTCACACACATGGGGCTTTGCATCGTTGGAGGGTGCATGAGTATTTTCTAGGCCTGAAAGGATGGAGCCTAGGAAGTTGCTTCGGAAGTAATGCCATGTGTCATACAAGGTGAGGTTGCCATGTGGCCCCGGGCCGACATCACAGTGCACATGGGTTAGTTAAGAGGGAGGCACTCGAGGACTGCATGGGACACTGTGGTGTATGTTGGCTGAGGACCGGATGTAGATGTGTGTTAGTAACAGGGAACACACATGATAGTGAGCTTGATTCAGTATGTCAGCGAGACATGATGGAATGGGATGACATGAGGAGTTGCATGCTACAGTTGCAAAGTGAGGTACTAGTGTGTGGCACGAGGGTGAAGTTGGGCAGGCCATGCGTGGCACTGAGGTACTGGCATACGCGTCGCGATGAGGCACAACGCGTTGATATGGTTGGCCTCAAGAGAAGGCAACAGTGAACGAGCGTTCTCATCCTCTAGGCGGGTGGTATCAGAGTCTGATGGTTGGGTAGGTTGGCTTCGTTACACGCGACATCGAGGCACTGCACGAGTGTAATAGCCGGTATCGAGCTGTGCCCCCGTGACAAATGATATCAGAGCCAGATCGATCCAAGTAGGGTAGCACTTAACAACTAGTGGGAATGTGAGGGGACCTTGAGATTAGAAGGCCAGACTGTTCTAGAAGGTGATGTTGGGTGATCTAGCAGGAAGGCGACGGGACCTTGGAGCTAGATTGAGTTAAAAGAGAGCTAGTTAAGGGGTGAGGGCCTTGGGACTGGAGAACCAGGTGAATCCGGGATGGGTGACGTTGGGGAGCTAGTGGGAAGGTGAGGACCTAAGAACTAAGGTAAACTGAAGGAGAGCTTGAGAAACAGAGGAGTGAATGCAGGACTGAGGTATTGAAGTGTTTCGAAAGCTGAATTTGGTGAAGCCGAATGCTTGGTGCATGACATGGTGATGGATAGTGTTAGGGTATGGGATAACGTGAAGAATTAGTGTGTTTCTTGTTCGTATGAGACGCTGGTATGGCTTCATGCCAAGTGAAATATGGATGGGGCCAAGTTTGAGCTAGCGGGGAGGTGCCAGACCTCGAGGCTAGATATTGGGTGTCAGCATGGGGGTGTATTGACGTTAACAAGTTGGGAGGAGTTGGCAAGGTCAGTCCATTGTGATATTACGTCAACGAGGACGTTGACATTATGGAGTGGTGGAGGATGTGACGGGGCTAATATTCTGGGTAGCAGTAGTAAGGCGTGGGGGCCTTGGAGCTGATTGGTGGCATGATCAGTCGCAACACAATCGGATGGGGGAGATGATGCAGGGCGTTATGGGCATAGTGGTGTGGGGCATGACGTTGTGTCAGTAAAGGAGTCTGTGTGTCATGAGGGTATGACAAACCAATACGTTTGAGGTCCTCAAGTTATTTGGCCATAGATGGTGTTTGAATCATCTATGTGGGAAGCGGGTTGCTCTCACACATATGGGGCCTTACGTCACTGGAGGGTGCGCAAGTGTCTCTTAGACCTGAAAGGGTGGGCCTAGGACGTTGCTTCGGAAGCAAGGCCGTGCGTCACCCAAGGTGAGGTTGTCATGTGGCCCCGGACCGGTGTCGCAGTGCATATGGGTCGGTTAAGAAGTAGTCACTCGAGGGCTACGTGGGACACTGCAGTGCACATTGGCTGAGGATTGGATGCAGACGTTTGTTAGTAACGGGGAACACACACGATGGTGGGCTTGGTTCAGTATGTCGACGAGACATGTTGAAATAGGACGGCATGAGCAGATGCATGCTACTGTAGCGAAACGAGGTACTAGTGCGTGGCACGAGGGTGAAGCTGGGCAGGCCAAGCGTGACACTGAGATGCTGGCATGCGTATCGCGAGCAGACACGATGCGTTGATATGATTGGCCTAGAGAGAAGGCAGTCGTGAACGTGAGTTACCGACCTCTAGGCGGGTGGTATCAGAGTCTGATGGTTGGATAGGCTAGTTTCGTTGCACGCGGCATCGAGGCACCGAACGGGTGTGATAGCTGGTGTTGGGTGTGCCCCCGTGACATGCTGCTTTAGTGCGATCTTTGAGAGCATGTTCCACACATTCTAAAGAGTTGTCACAAACATCATACACAGGTTGAATACTATGAATTCTTTTTTGGAGAAGTTTCTTAACGGGAAGGATGTTGGAACACGCACACCATGCAAAGATTTTAACTATATTTGAAATTTGAGCATTCCATAGATGCTTCCAAAGAGGGCAAATAAGATGGTTGCTGGAAGAGGCTCTCTAATCAATGTTGTCTGCACACTCCCGGGCTACACCATAAGCACTTTTAAATGAAAACTGTCCGTCCTTTGAGAAAGCCATACCAATTTGTCTTGTTTGTTGGTCATGGGAAGAGGGATAGACAAGATAATTTTAGTGTCTTCCTCATGAAACTGATTCCTAATCTTTAGCTAGTTCCACCTGATGGGATCCTTGAGAATTAGGCTCGACACATTTTCATCGTCTTCTGCAGGAGTAATAACTTTGAATATGGTAGGCCTACGGATCCACTTTAGCTGCAAAAATGGTATTATTGGGATAGTATTTAGCTTTAAAGACACGAGTAACAATAGCTATAAAATTTTAGCGCAGTCTCTAAAATTATTTAGTAAGGAGGGTAATATTAAAAGACATCATATCCTTAAAACCCAATCCTCCCTCACCCTTAGATTTACAAACATCCTTCCAAGACCGCAAATGAATTCATTTCTCCTTTCCACTATGACTCCACCAAAATTTCGCAATGATCACCGAAATTTCTTGAATAAATAAAGTTAGTAGCCTGAAACAGCTCATCATATATGTGGGAATAGCCTGGGCTACTGGTTTGATCAATACTTCATTTCCGGCTTTAGAGAGAAGCTTCCCTCTCTAACCCATGAGTCTTTTCCAGATTCGTTCCTTAATGGGCACAAACGCAGCTCTCTTAGACTGTCCCACCGTCATAGGTAAACCCAAATATTTCTCATTTGAGTCAGCCTCTTTAACTTGTAAGACATTGAGAATGTTTCGTCTCATAGAATTTGGAACATTCCTACTAAGTGAAATATTCAATTTGTCAAAATTAATGATTTGACCTGAAGCCTCTTCGTAAAATTTAAGAATATTCACAATTTCCCCACATTCCTGTTCATTTGCCAAATGATATAGGATACTATCATCACCAAAAAATAAATGGGAAATGGCCAATGCTCCTCTACAAATTCGGATGCCAGAAATCTTCCCACAATTGACCCTAGATGATATAAGATTTGAGAAGACTTTGGTACACAAAATGAAGAGATGGGGAGAAAGGGGGTCACCTTTCCGGAGACCACAACTAGGAACCACCTTACAAATAATCTTTCCATTCACAAGGAACTCAAAGGAGACAGTTTTGATACACCCCATAAACAACGAGACCCCATCTACAACTAAAGCCTATTTTTAAAAGAGTCTTTTCAAGGAAAGACCATTCCACATGGTCATAAGCTTTGCTCATATCAAGTTTTAAAGAATACCAACCTTTTTAACCATTTATTTTGCTTTTAAGGAAATGAGCAACTTCAAAAGCTAGTAAAGAGTTATCAGAAATAAGCCTACCAAGAATAAAAGCACTTTGGTATTCTGAGATATAAGGTTAGAAAGAATAGTTTGAAGCTGATTTGTTAACACTTTATCAATGATTTTGTAAGTGACGTTACAAAGATTTATCGGCCTAAAATGTGAAAGATATTTCAGATTCTTAATTTTAGGGATAAGCACAATATGAGTGGAATTAACATGGGATATATCAGAAGAACCATTAAGAAAAGACAAAATTAGAGACAAAACAACCCACAGTTTTCCAATAAGTTTGAAAGAAAAGAGGAGGCATATCATCTGGTCCCGGGGATTTGATAGGATGCATTTGAAAGAGAGCATCGTAGACCTCCTTACTCGTAAACTGGCGAGTTAACCACACATTTTGTTCATCTTGAACTATAGCAACAACATCCCGAAGGGCCTCATAAATTCTGCCTAGATTAGAGGAAATGAACTGATTTGAAAAGTAAGTTGAAATTATTTGTTCCATATCAGCCCAAGAGAGTGTGCTAATTACCAAATTCATCATTCAGGCCCTTGATGAAATTAGTCTTTCTTCTCTATGACGCAGTAGAATAAAAAAACTTTGTATTTATCAGTCCATAAATCTTTAGATCATTATTGCCACATTAGTTCATCCTTTCCAAGAAGATCATCGATCTCCTTTAGAATTTTCCTCTCTTTCTCACTATTGAGGAAAGACAAATCCGTGCTTCTCTTCATTTTTAAGGAATTATGTAGCCTTGAGATATGAAGTTGAATGACTCCAAAAGTTTCTTTGTTCCACTGTATCAAGTGCTTTGGGAGAGTATCAATGTTATTGCAAAGTTTTGAACTATGGTCTAATTGTAGCAAATTTCTAATAATTTTCAACAACTTCAGCACATTCCTCAGAGTGAACCCACATAGTCTCAAAGCGAAACAATCTGGGTCCCATTCTCCACTAACAGTTTGAAACTGCCTCAAAATTGATGATTAATGGAGCATGATTAGATTTAGAGGAAATTAGGTGTCACATAGCTACCGAAGGGAATAAATTCTGCCACTCTCAATTTTCTGAGCCTCTATCTAATCTTTCTTTAATCAGATCTGACCCATGTTGTTTATTGGACCATGTGAACTTGTACCCAAAGAACCCAAGGTCCTGCAAGCCATTAGAGTCAAGGGCATTTCTAAAAAGGTCCACCCGAGCTTGAGATTTAGGAACACCCTCCCCTCTTCTCATGATGAAAAAGTACTCCGTTAAAATCCCCAACGCATAACCACGGTTAGTCATTTTGATGCCCAAGTAAAGATAGGAGGTCTCGAGAGTAAGATCTGTTTTGATTTTTTGGAGCACTATAGAACCTGTTAATCTCCACAATTCCCCAAGAATAACATCAATGTGATTTCGTTGATAGACATTGGAGATCAATATTCCACTCCACTCTCCAAAATAATGCCAAACCACCTTATTTGCCAATCACATCAACAAAAACACCATTAGAAAAGCCTAATTTAAACTTTAGAACCTCCATTCTTCTAGAACACAGCTTAGTCTCCATCAAAAACACCACCTCGGAATCTTCCTTCCGCAAAAAAAAGCAGAGAGAACCCTCTAAGGCTTCCCAAACCCTCGACAGTTCCAACATAATATTTTCATTTCTATTAGTGAATAATTTGTCTAATATATGGATCTAATTTCAAACGGCCATTGTCTCAGTCACAATTTATAAGGGCTAATAACTCCATTGATGGGTCAGATGCTCAAGGCCTAGGGGCAATTTGATGGTTTTCTATGTCACAACCTTGAGATCACAAATTGTCTGTATAATTGTCCATTTACAGATCATTGGGGCCATTGATCGAATGGTTGTACATCTAAAACATAAATAATTTCAGTTTTCGATAATTTAATATTAAGGTGCCTTATTTATAACCTGAGATTCTTTCTTCTCAATCCAAGTTTTACATGCTAAAATGAGTGTTGAGTTCGTTGAATCAGATGATGGTGATGATTTTTTGTCCCAATCTTTCACACTAAAGATCTTGAGATCATGGGCCAACTATTAGAAACTCAAATGTTGATTCCATGTGACACACATCTCAAAAACGTGATATTATCATGGGTATCAACCAAGTGTGGTCCCTGAATCACTTTCCCAAATGTGTCCCACTTGGAATAAAAATTTGGTCATATGACGGTATGCCATGATCTCAAGATCCATTGTGTATAAGATTAGGACAAAAAATCATCTCCAACTTCTTATTCAAAGCAATCAATAATTTATGCTGGTGAAACCCTAGTTGAGAAGAAAAATTTTCAGATTGTAAATAAAGGTACCCTTACTATTATTGTTGATGAATTAAAAACTTTTAATTCCCACCATTGTTTATTGTAATTTGTAAATTAAGTGGCTGGATAACCATAGCATCTACTATAAATTAGTACATTAACCATCCACTTGAGGTATGCTTCTCCCAAGGATCAAAATATCGTTTTCTTTTTTGGTTTCGGGCCTCACCGAAATCGAAAATTTGATCAAAATTTTTGGCTGAAATTTTGAATTTTGACTGAAAATTTCCCTTCCATACATAATGTTGAGTGAAATTTCAGACCTTGTTTCATGTGGACCGAAATTGATAAATTTCGGTCGATAATTTAAATTATGGGCCAAAATTTAGAATCATGGTTTCTCCTCTCTTACTGAAGTCATTTTTTGGTTCAGCTTTGACAGCCTCTTAATGCAAATTTTTTTTATAATCCCATCTTTCCTATCTTGTTTTTATTATTACTCATTACTTAATTTTAGTCTTTTTATGTAACAAGATTATGAGATATATAATGGTGACAAGTTTATTGTGTCCTCCTTGAATTGGATGGAAACAATGTACCCTAATTAGGTGGATTTAGAAAAAATATCCGGAGTGGAACATAGGATTGGGCGAGTGGCTCAAATTGGAAGGTTGAATATTATAATCTTTAGGTCATAAGATCAATCTTAGTTTATCCCCCCGAAAAAAAAAAAAAGGACAGCAAATGAGTTGGGCCGGCCTGGCCTAACTTTTAATATAAAAAAAGGCTCGGCCAAAGCCCAACCCGATTTATAACTGAACTTGAAGACTCGAAGTATTAAGGTTGAGACCACCTCAAAACTATACATGGGCTTGGCCTGATAGCGCCAATCGAAGCCATATGTCAAGAATTAAAACATTTTTGACCTGAGCTTGAGCCTCAACATTATTCCATCCAATTAACACTAGGTTGGCTTCTTTGAAAGCGCCTACGTCGGAACCTGGCCCTTTAAAATCATTGATTGTATCGGATCAGGTGAAGGAGATTTTGTTTTATCCATATTTTTCACACAAAGGATCTTGAGATCACGTCACACCATTCAGTGTTATCATATGCGACCGCATATGCCATCAGGAAGGGGTAGATCGCATATGCCATGATGACATACGCGATCGAGGAAGTATGTCATCGCATATAATATATGTCATAGCATACTCGCCCAAATTTGATTTTTGTTTTGGCTTTTCAGCTTTCCCAAGCCTTATTAATAGGGGATTTCTTTTCCTAATGCATACCACAACTCTCAAAGATATGCTTTGGGTCTTTCCTTCTCTTTTATATGGTCCACTTTATTTTTGTACAATTTATTTAGACTTATTTTTTATATTTTTTTCTAACTTATGAGTTATATATATACTTTTATTTCTCATTCTAGACACTACAAAATTAACACGAGCATATTATTTTTCAATATGAGAAACTTTTAGAATTTTTTAGAATTTTCTGAGATTTTTTTGGGTTTTTTTGAAAATAAAAAAAACTATGTCATGACACAATCGCATATGCGATGGGGTTATGCCAAGAATCAAAATTTCGGCCGAAATGACCGAAATTTCGGTCCAAATTATTGATTTCGGTCCCCACCGAAACGATAATTTAGAAAGAAATTTTAGGCATTTTTATATGGGATCCAAAATTTCAGCCAAAATTTTGGTTTTCGGCAGGAATTTCAGTTAAAATTATCGGTTTCGGTCATGCCCGAAATCGAAATTTTACCCGAAACTTTGATCATTGGATTATGCCATCGCATAGGGTCGCATATGTCATTTAACTTTATTGCACCTATCAGAGGTCAATTTTTTATTCCACATTTTACAAATCCCCAGAATATGGCCACAAAATCACGTTTGAGTGTGATGTGGGCCATTGCACACAAAGAGTATTTTTGGGGATCTATGACATGTGATATATAGGTGTGATATGATCTCAAGATCCATTTTATACAGCGCAACCCCAAACTATGTGTGCAATCAGTCACATCACGACATAAGTTACCTATAAAATTTCCTACCAAAATCATTTATAATTTTTCTTTTTGTAAAGGAAACAACTCACCTTGTTACATTTGGCACTCTGCTTAATGAAATGTGTCATTTAATTAATATGAAGATGACAGTGCTTCCCTACGGTAGTCTTAGGGGGATTTGATGAAAATGAGCGATGACCAAGTAAATCTTCAAAACCTATTTTAGTTCTTCATTTTAAGGACCTTTGATGCTCTTGATAGAGCCATTTTTTTTATATGCAATCTCCGATGCCAAAGATACTAGATTCGTCATCTGTACATCAAGCAACACACTCGATGAAAAATAGTGCTAACTTGTTTAGAAACCGATGGTTCATTTCCCTTTTAAAAGGTGACATCAATATTGAAACTAGGATCAAGGAAGATCCATAGGCTGGCATAGTTCTCTCCTAGCTACTGCCATAGTAGAGTTTACCTACGTTAGCTGGTTCTCATCCTCTTTACTAACATCATGTTACCTACTTTAGCCCTCCTCTCTACTCACTCCTCATTAAAGTAAATTTTATTTGCTCCAGTAGATAATTAGTAGAGAGCAAGGAGGTTGCAACTAGACAAGGTAAATCCTTATTTGCAAAAGGTTAGAAAAGATAATAGAAACCAACTAAAGCAAGTGAACTCTATTGTGGCAGGGGCTAGCAGATGCCATACGCATCAGTAATCTCTTCAAAATAGACTTTTCTGTAGGAAAATTGAATTTTCTTATAGGCATGCATGATTTCTTTTAGGATACCTGATAAGTGTTGAGAAGTGTTAATATTTGACCCCTTAAAGTTATAGATTGTCGTCCAATGAAAGCTATTTGATATATTTTGTATAGTTTTAGTGAATTACATATATGGAGATAAGCTGAGCATAAAATAACTCAAGAGTTCAGAAAATAACATAAAATTCGCGCAACCTTGAGTCATTTAGAGCTTATCTCAAGTTGCAGCTTTATTTTGATCGCTAAAACATTGGATTCGTGAAATTACTATCTCATACAAAGTTGTAAAGTTCGTTGTCTTCTTTCCAATGTTATAAGAATAGGATCAATCTGAGTTTGGAGTAAAACGTTATGGCCAAAATACCAAGACTATGTCTGCTGAAGAGTTGGACTGAATTTAAAAAAATCTAATAAAAAATTAGAGTTTCGAAAAAAAGCCCTATAAAAGGCAACGTTAGAGAGTTAGGGTTAGGGAGCTCTCTTTTTGTACATTAATTTTTAGTCCTCTCTTTTTCTTTTATGAAAATAGATTATCCTTTGATAGAATCATAGCACGTTGATTAAAGCTACTTTGTGGATCAAATTGGAGACTCAAATTTGATATTTTTAATGAATTATTTTCAGTTTATTTTATTTATTTATAATTTTTATATGAAGATGTTTGGCTAATTTCATAGAGATTTAGAATCTAATAAATCTCATATAGGGGATTCATCCATTGAATTTAGATCTGTGGTTGGAATGCTACTTGAAGCCTATGTGATTTTTATGCTTCTATGTTTTTACCGTTTTCGGGATCTAATCATCAATCCAAGATATGAGATTTAGTCATATTTTTCTCATGATCTTAGATCTATGATTAGGTACCTTAATCTTGATTTTCGTGTAAAAATCAAAGTCATTAGTTCATTGTCATTAGATTTATTTTTAATAGAGTGAATGTTTTGGTTATTTTCGTTTGTGGATTTGGAAAAGTCTTACCTTAGATTTGTATACCGATTTAATTGTTAAAATATTTCATAAAGTTTTAATTGATTTTAATATTTATGTCGTTTTAGTCTCCAATATCCCTTTAGATCTAAATTCATGGATGATAACCAAAGATGAGAGGATTTAGTATCTTAAACCTCGCCTATTTTTCTTTGATTAATATTTATCTTATTTAGTTTATTCTTTCTTTATATCCATCGAATCTGTTAGGTTAGATTAATTTTGTGATAATTTTAGGAAATTCTATAATTGATAGTTTACTCCTTAAAATCCTATTTAAAATCCTTGTGGAAATGACCTCGTACTCTGCACCGATTTACTATGATATAATTCATGCAGTTGCGAGTATTACACATTTAAAATCACATCAGCATCTTTAAATACACTCACTGAATCTTTGAGGGCGCCCACACAAAAAATCAATTGACTGCTTTGAATTAGATGATGGCGATCATTTTTCGTCCCAATCTTCCACAAAGGGTTGGCTCACCCCTTACACAAGTTAGGCGGTTGCCTATGGCCTCCTAATTAGGAGAGGCTTATTATAAAGTCGTATTACTGTTTTAATAATCTTATAATATAATTAAATGATATTTTTATTTGCAACCATAGGTACCTAGAATCCATGGTTGCAAATACTACTACCCATTACTTAAAATAAACGGTCAACCTTCAATTAGGCCTCCTTAGCTACACCTATATTTCTTAGATATTTGAATTTTTATCTTTTGAGTAGCAATCTTTGCAACAAGGATTTGTCATGCACAATTGGTGGTTCCACCGTTCATATCATTGACTGACTTGAATCAGATGGTAGATGTAATTTTTCATCCTAATCATGCACACATTAAATCTTGAGATTGTGGATCACATATCATATGGTTTGATGTTGATTATGCGAGGCACACATCCGTGACAAAATTGCACCATGGTACGTCACGATCACAATCACTTTGGGGAATTTTGTCACATGTAATTAACATCTGGCCATTTGATAGTTGGGACATGATCTTAAGATCTAATGTGTAAAGATCGGAACAAAAAACGACCTCTGTCATATGATTCAAGGCGGCCAACAATGTGAGCTATGAAACCATCGTTGCGCCGCAAGAATCTTTGGTTGCAAATATCGATACCATTTCTTTTATATTTAAAAAAAAAAATCCACAAATGCATGCCATGCGCAAACTACTAGTATTTATTAATTAAAAAAATTTTATCACCAAGAAAAAAAGTTAAAAATTTTTACAAAGGCCTTATTGGAAACTTTTGCTTAGGCCTTGGACCATGTTGAGTTGGCCATGCTTCAACACAAAGGATCCGGATTATGAGCATACACATTCAATTTTTTATTTCAAGTGGCACACATCTCAAAAAAAATGTCGAATTCAAATTTATTTATCTCAAAAGGTATCTTTCGAACTTGAAAATTGCACGATCTTGAGTTGTGGATGAGCTAGTGGCTCGTGCTAGATTTCTTCCAAAGCTCTTCGTCCTTCAACCATGAGAAGAGCATCATGGTTTCCACTATCAAGAGCATATAATCCAATTTTCCTAGTCACCGTAGCTCGGGTTTCCACCATCAAGGGTTTCCACTATCAAGATCCTCTTTGTTGTTGCAAATAAATATGGGGAGAGAGAAGGATTGGAGGAAGAAAAAAGGGGAGGTTGTTATTTGAAACAGCAAAAACAATCCTTTTTAAAAAATCATGATTTTTCATGCTCTTTTCTAGAGGGATGTTTGTCATGTTTCAAAGAGCAGCCACCCTTTTATCTTCCTCCAATCCTTCTCTCTTTTCACATTTCCTTGCAATAACAAAGAGCATCTGCTGCTCTTTCTTACTCTCACAAAGAGTAATGCCCAATACAACCTTTGTGTGGGCTTATATGAATGGTTTATGCAATCATGGACTTTGCGAGTCTGTCGCGACGATGCGCTTACTAAAAAAAGATAGAGTCACCACTCAGAGCTTTTGGTATCCCGGGATACCCAAAATTAATATTATATGCACCGAAGTATGAAATATGATTCCGAATTCGGTCTATGCCAAAGCCTCTAGGAAGGAACTTTGGTTACTAATTGGGAAGGTGTTAGGCACTCGTTTAGTCCGCTCGTAAGCGATTTCTACTATAGCCCAGTTTTAAAAATAAAAAATAGCACTTCTTCTTGTCCCAAGGCACTCCGATCCTATTTGAGCCCCCCGCAATCACCGTAATTTCGGCGACGTAATGGCTCAAATTCTAGGATTAAAAAAAAAAAAAAAAAAAAAAGGTAATGGAATGGAGGGGAGAGCCGGAGCTCTCGAGCGTCGCTAGATCTTGGCTTTGATACCAACTTCGGTGAGCTTCCGAAGGGAAATGGGTTAGAGATGGGTTTTTAATTTGTTGTAGCTTGGAAATGGTATTGAGAAAAGTATGGAGGTAAGGGACGAGCTTGAGTTTCAAGACCTAGAAGGTTCTAGCTTTAAAGCGGTGGGAGACTTTTTCTAGAATGTTCTCTATTTTGAAAATATCTCTATGACTTTTCTTTTTTTAAACTAAAAAATTTGATCCTCAAAGTGAAGGGTGGGGGCCTCTATTTTTAGAGTTGAGGGTAATTAGTGAGTGGTTTAACTCACTAATTGGTTTAAAAATTAAGTAATGGGTCATCTAAAATTTTTGGGAATTTCTAGGGCTTGAAAAGGTGAAAACTGATTTTAATGGTGGATGATGAGGATAGTCATGATCATGGCTTTGAATTCTGAATTCTGATGCATTCTGAACACGATTTTGCATTCTGAACCCTGTTTACATTCGTTCGTGAATTTTTGGACCCTACTTACGTTCGTTCCTGATCACGATTTTGCATTTTGAATCCTGTTTACGCTCGTATTTACGATCTTTTGTGATTACGATTTTGCATTCTAAACCCTGTTTACAATCTTTCCTGACTACGATTTTGCATTCTGAACCCTATTCACGATCGTATTTTCGATTGTTCGTACTAAATTCCAGCATTTCTGTGTGTTTTTCAATTCACCATAACTTTTAATGTAGAACTCCGAATTAGGCGATTCTTAGCTCGTTGGAAAGCTGGGAACCTCTACTTTCCAATGGTATAGGCTTTATCTCTTGTAGATATCTATATAAATTTTAACACTCTTCTTTTCATCTACTATTTATAATCGTATTTACGATTGCATGTATTGAATTTGTGCATTTCTGCATATTCTTCATTTCGCTATAACTTTTGATGTGCAATTCAGAATCAGGCGATTCTTAGCTCGTTGGAAAGATGGGAACTTCTAATTTTTAATATTATAAGCCTTAGCTTGGACAGATATCTATGTAAGACTTGGAACCCCTCTTTTTATCTGCTATTTTTGTTGGTTCAAATCGGGTTCTATGGGTCTGATTTAGGCTTTCTAAGTTTTCGGGTTGGCTTCTAAGGGCCCGAGAAGGGCTTTAAGGATTTGGCATGCGTATGGGAGATGCTTATGTATCGATCGAGCCTTGAGCCAAATTTGGGTGTTTACAAATGCCCCTCTTTGATATTCGATCACTAATGATCGTATGTCAAAGAAAGTGACATCCGAAGAGGTTCAAGGAAAACGCTCTTGCATCCGCCATATTCAGAATGAACCTCAAGCATCAAAACAAAAAAAAAAGAAAAAAAATGTAGCAAGTAGCAAAAGTTGTTAAAGAGTTCTTTAGGGTCGTTCGCGGGTGGTTGGTTGTTTGCAGGTGAAGTTGGAGCGAAAACCATTGAGAGGGACGGTAGTGTTGTAAAGGTAATAAGAGGACAAGGCAAAGGTAAAGCAAGAGGAAGAGATGTGAAGGTGTGGGCCAAGGTAGACCTTTCCTTCGTGTGGGGCGATATAGTTTTATTTGATTATGCTTGTTTTATTTGATTTGCACTTTGGGCTTATCGAGAGGCTGCTTTAAAGTTTTGTTTATAATTTTTCGGGGAAGCTCTGTATCAACTGTTTGACGTAGCGGTTTCGTTGCCGATTGGTGTTTTATGAAGGTTTTAATAGTGAGGTCTAAGGAAATCTAGATCTGATGGTTAGAATCGGTCTTAGTTACAATGTCAATTTTATATTGTGGTGGAATTCGAGAATTTGGCGATATGTCTATTTTGATATTAAACGGGGTATCAAGATTTAAGTCTGGTTTGATTTCGAGAGTGAGAGTGATCGACTCCTTGATAGGTTCGGTGGTTGGCTCAAAGGTGAGTGGAGTTGGCATTGTAGGGATAGGTTCGGTTCTAGTGATGGGTTCGTGTTCGATAATAGGCTCGAGTTTGACGACAAGTTCAAGTTTGACAATGGGTTTGGGTTTGATGGCTGGTTCGCCTTTAATGGTGGGTTCGAGCTTGTGGATGGGTGCAGGGTCGATGATAGGTTCGGGTCTGGGTTTGATGATTGGTTTAAGTTCAATGATAGGTTTAGTTTCATGTCTGATGACAGGTTCAAGTTTGATCATGGGTTTGGGTTCTGTGAAAGGTTTAGCTTTGGTAATGGGTTCATGTTTGGTGATAGGTTTGGTTTCGATGATAGTTTTAACTTTGATGATGGGTTTGTATTCAGTGATCGGTTTAGGTTTGATGGTAGGTTTAGCTTTGATGATATGTTTTAGTTTAATAATAGGTTTAGGTTTGATGGTAGGTTTGGGTTTGATGTTTTGTTTCGTGGTTGGTGAGGTGACATGTTCAGTGATGAGTTTAGGTTTAGAGGTGGGTGTAGAAGTTGACTCGAGAGTTGGTTGGGAAGTTAGTGGGCCAATGTGTTCGATAAGGGGTTTAAGTTTTGATGTTGGCTCCGATGAAAGGGGGCTAATAGTTCCGGTAATGGGTTCGGCTATAGATTTAGACTCAACGTTTAGTTCTGGAATTTGTGGGATGACTGGTTTGGGTGTGGGTGATGTTGCCACACACGCTATTTTTACTGAATTGTATGCCAACTCAATGTTTTTCGTTCAGCCATTAACGGAAGGTGACGGTAGGGATTTAGTTGATGAACTTAAGTATACTTTGGGTGTCTATTTGATATTATCAATAGTTTAGGTGCGTTATTGATGATGGGGTGAAAGTTCAGGGGTTATTTTAAAATTTTCCAAATAAGAAATTAACTAACTAACTAAAATCACCAAAAACTAGTTGTAACTGCCAATAACTAACTGTAACCGCCATTTTCATAGATGTTCGTCGCATATGATATAACGAAACAGAACTATCCATGATACAAACATGGGGATCTAAATTCCAAATCAATCCCCTTTACTTTGAAAAAGTCCGATCTTGAGCTTCGACTGAAATTGTTCTTCATGAAGGTCAAAAATAATATTTGGAGAACCTTGATCGAATGATCTCCCTTTCTCTTTGCACCATATTTTACCAACCTTCACCATTTCCACCGCACAAGAGTTAGAACTTGTGAATCTACTTGCTGAGAGTTTGAACTTGCGAATCTACTTGATGAGAGTTTGAACTTGTGAATCTACCTGCCGAGAGTTTGAACTTGCGAATCTACTTGCTGAGAGTTTGAACTTGCGAATCTATTTGTCGAGAGTTTGAATCGAGCTTTGATACCAAAAATGAGCGACCGGCCTCGCACCAAAAATTTCGGTCGTGATTGAACGACCGGCCTCGCACCAATCGCACGCAAAGGTTTGTCCGTTTCGCACCAACGATAACTTTGAGGAATCACTGCTCAAAGGCGACAACTCATCTTAAGTTTTCCAAATGAAAGAATCACTCTTTCACAGGATGCACAAAGCATCTTAAATTTTTTTATTCATCATTCAACACTAAAGTCTATTTTTATAATATTTTTTATAGGAATTTTATAACACATTCAAAATTTAAAAAATAATAATTAACTAAATTCAAATTCAAAATAATAACTAGCTATATTCAAATTTAAGATAAGAAACTAATTGTAATCGTCAATTTCATGGATTTTCGTCGTCTACGATAAGCACGAAACATAATTATTCGTGATCTAAATACGCATATTTAAATTCCACATCAATCCTCTTTACTTTGAAAACGTTCGACGTCGAACTTCGACCGAAATTGATCTTCTTCCTGGAGGTCAAGAATAATATTTGGAGAATCTTGATCGGATGATCTCCCTTTCTCCATTAACCATATTTTTTCCACCATCGCCATTTCTACCACACGAGAGTTAGAACATGCAATTCTACTTGCCGAGAGTTTGAACTTGCGAATCTACTTGCCAAGAGTTTGAACTTGCGAATCTACTTGCAGAGAGTTTAAATTTATGAATCTACTTGCCGAGAGTTGGAACTTACAAATCTACTTTCCGAGAGTTTGAATTTGCAATTCTACTTGCCGAGAGTTTGAACTTGCAAACCTACTTGCCTAGAGTTTAAACTTGCGAATCTATTTGCCAAGAGTTTGAACCGGGCTTTGCTACCAAAACTGATGCAGGAAAATCGCTTGTTAACCCTAAAATAGCATAAATCCCGCAAGTGAGGGGGTTAGGGTTCTCAATCTTCAATTAAAATACAGAAAAAATAAAAGAAGAGTAAGATAGAAGATCTTCAATAATGATTGAACGACCAGCCTCACACCAATCGCACGCGCAGGTTTGTTAGCTTCGCACCAACGATAACTTCGAGGAATCATTCTTCAAAGGCGAAAACTCATCTCAAGTTTTCTAAATGAAAGAATTACTCTTTCACAAGATGCATAAAGCAACTTAAACTTTTTTATTTAACATTCAATACTAAAATCTATTTTTATAAAGCCTTTTATAATCATTTTACAACACATTCGAAATTTTAAAAATAAATAACTAAATTCAAATTCAAAATAAGAAACTAACAAACTAAAACCGCCAATAACTAACTATAACCGCCAATTTTACGGATGTTCATCGTCTACGATATGCACGAAACAGAACGATCCGAGATCTAAACACGCGGATCTAAATTCCGCATCAATCCCCCTTCCTTTTGAAAAAGTTCGACCTTGAACTTCGACCGTCCTCTTCATGGAATTAAAGAATAATATTTGGAGAACCTTGACATAATGATCTCTCTTTCTCCTTGCTCCATATTTTGTCCACCTTCGCCATTTGTACCGCACGAGTTAAAACTTCCGAATCAACTTGTCGAGAGTTTCGAACTTGCGAATGTACTTGTCGAGAGTTTGAACTTGCAAATCTACTTGCCAAGAGTTGAAACTTGCGAATCTACTTGATGAGGGTTTGAACTTGCAAATCTACTTGTCAAGAGTTTGAACTTGCGAATCTACTTGCCGAGAGTTTGAACTTGCGAACCTACTTGCCGGGAGTTTGAACTTGAGAATCTATTTGTCGAGAGTTTGAATCGGGCTTTGATACCAAAACTGATGTAGGAAAATTGCTTGCTAACCCTAAAGTAGCATAAATCCCGCAAGAATAATGTTTGGAGAACCTTGATAGAATGATCTTCCTTTCTCCTTGCACCATATTTTGTCCGCCTTCGTCATTTGTACCGCACGAGAGTTAGAACTTCCAAATCAACTTACCGAGAGTTCAAAGTTTTGAATGTACTTGCCGAGAGTTTAAACTTGCAAATCTACTTCCCAAGAGTTGAAACTTGTGAATCTACTTGACGAGGGTTTGAACTTGCGAATCTACTTGTCGAGAGTTTGAACTTACGAATCTACTTGCCGAGAGTTTAAACTTTTGAACCTACTTGCCGGGAGTTTAAACTTTCAAATCTATTTGCCGATAGTTTGAACCGGGCTTTGATACCAAAACTGATGCAGTCAAATTGCTTGTTAATCCTAAAATAGCATAAATCCCGCAAGAATAATATTTTGAGAGCCTTGATAGAATGATCTCCCTTTCTCTTTACACCATATTTTGTCCACCTTCGCCATTTGTACCGCACGAGAGTTAGAACTTCCAAATCAACTTGTTGAGAGTTCAAACTTGCGATGTACATGCCGAGAGTTTGAACTTGCGAATCTACTTGCCAAGAGTTGAAACTTGTGAATCTACTTGACGAGGGTTTGAACTTGCGAATCTACTTGTCGAGAGTTTGAACTTGCGAATCTACTTACCGAGAGTTTGAACTTGCGAATCTATTTGCCGAGATTTTGAACCGGGCTTTGATACCAAAACTGATGCAGGAAAATTGCTTACTAACCCTAAAATAGCATAAATCCCGCAAGAGAGGGAGTTAGGGTTTTCAATCTTCAATTAAAACACAGAAAAATAAAAGAAGAATAAGATAGAAGATCTTCGGTAATGATTGAACAACCAGCCTCACACCAATTGCATGTGTAAGTTTGTCGGCTTCGCACCAACGATATCTTTGAGGAATCACTCCTCAAAGGCAAAAACTCTTCTCAAGTTTTCTAAAGAAAGAATCACTCTTTCACAAGATGCACAAAGGAACTTAAATTTTTTTATTCATCAATTTCATTATCATATTTGTTCTTACATGTCATAAAATAGGCTAAGACAATAATAACTAACTAAATTCAAATTTAAAATAAGAAAATATCTAACTAAAACTGCCAATAACTAACTGTAACCGTCAATTTTCGTCGTCTACGATATGCACAAAACAGAACTATCCGTGATCCAAACACGCAGATCTAAATTTTGCATCATTGATGATGCTTCACCCAAGCAATTATAAGGAAAGAGTCTACCAAAATGGCCAAGCATGTTGATAGCGTGTCTTGGCATCTATTCTCGAGTCTGCACTAGAACTAGATAAAAACTAATTCAAGGATCAAAGTGCACGCCATTATAACAAATAATGCAATGAGCATGGAAGGATAAAGTGGAAACAATTATATGAAGGAAAAAGGAAATTTTCTTGAGACTATTTTAATTATTTAGACAATTTAAACATGGGTATTAACACCGTGACTCGAACACTCATGGCTACAACAACTGCCTTTGAAGGACCTTCAAAGGCAGTTGAAATGACATGTAGTCAATGAGAACTCAAGTCATGGGCTTATTTCCCATAACCCAAGTTAGGAGCCTAATTAAAAAATTATATAGGCTATTTATCTATATAACCAAACAAATAACGAAAGTCAACCAAGTTAGAAGTCAACTACAAGTTAGAAGTCAACTACAAAAAATAACTAAAGTCAACCAAAAAAAAAAGTAGGAATGCTCAAGTTATTGAACAATCTAGGTAATGAACAAGGAAGTAATTGAACAAGCTCAACGGAATTAAAAAATAAATCAATCAAAGAAATAAATTTAAGAAATCAAACATGGATAAGAAGCAATGATAAAGCAATCAATAACATAGGTAAATGGAAAAAGATCAATTGTGATCATCCAAGTGATAAAATAAAAAAACTATTGAACAAATGAAAGAGAAATACCCATATTAGGGTATTGGAGAAGGAGAAAGAGAGAGAAGAAAGCAAATAACCACAAAGGACTACATTTCTAATATTTTGGGATACGTAATACAAGGAAGTGGGGTCTTTTATATTGGAGGTTCCCTCACATATTCTTTTCCAATTTAAGCAAGGTGGGACTAAACCCACACCTCTAGACTCACTAGACAACACAATCTCCAACACCAAGAAGCCAGCCAAGAAAGTAAGCTTAAAAGATTTAGAGGCATTATCAAGTAATAAAGCAATGATCCAAATAAGCACGATGAAGATCAAGTAAGGAAGTAAACAAGCCAAACCAAGATCATGCAAACAAGGAGATAAGATATTTTAAGAAATCAAGCAATATTCAATAATCACAAAAAGAAGGAAGGATATTCTATTGGTCGAAAAAATCAACGAGAAAAGGAATACAAGCAAGCAAGCCGACAAAGATCAAACAACGAAGAAAGTCATAAAGCAAGCATCCTAAGAAGTTAGCAAGTAGTCAAACCTAATAAAGATCAAGCAAAAGAAGTAGGTACGATAAGTAATTAACAGTCGAGCTAACTAACAAGCTCAATGATGATCAAACAAGAACAATCAAGCATGGAAACAAGTTTAAGTAATTAGCATAAAAAAAAAACCAAGATATAGCAATCAAGAAAAAAACAAAATATATTATTCCAGATCACACATAAATCCAGAAAGAGGTGATTAGGGTTCTAAATCTTCAATTAAAACACAGAAAAAATAAAAGAATAGGATAGAAAATCTTCGATAATGATTGAACAACCGGCCTCACACTAATCGAACGCACAGGTTTGTCGGCTTCACACCAATGATAACTTTGAGGAATCATTCCTCAAAGGCGAAAACTCATCTCAAATTTACTAAATGAAAGAATCACTCTTTCATAAGATGCACAAAGCAACTTAAATTTTTTTATTCATCATTCAAAATTAAAATCTATTTTTACAAAGCCTTTTATAGGCATTTTACAACACATTCGAAATTTAAAAAATAAATAACTAAATTCAAATTCAAAATAAGAAACTAACTAACTAAAACCACCAATAACTAACTGTAACTGTCAATTTCACGGATGTTTGTCATCTACGATATGCACGAAACAGAACTATCTGCGATCCAAACGCGCGAATCTAAATTCTACATCAATCCCCTTTACTTTGAAAAAATTCGACCTCGAACTTCGATCAAAATTTATCTTCTTCGTGGAGGTAAAGAATAATAATTGGAAAACCTTGATCGGATAATCTCCCTTTCTCCTTGCAACATATTTTGTCCACCTTCGTCATTTCTACCGCACGAGAGTTAGAACTAGAGAATCTACTTACCAAGAGTTTAAACTTGCAAATCTACTTGTCGAGAGTTTGAACTTGCGAATCTACTTGTCGAGAGTTTGAATTTAAGAATCTACTTGCCGAGAGTTTGAACTTTCGGATCTACTTGACAAGGGTTTGAACTTGTAAATCTACTTGTCGAGAGTTTAAACTTCCGAACCTACTTGCCGAGAGTTTGAACCGAGCTTTGATACCAAAAATGTTACAGGAAAATCGTTTGCCAACCCTAAAATAGCATAAATCTCGCAAGAGAGGGGGTTAGGTTTCTCACTCTTCAATTAAAACACAGAAAAAATAAAAGAGGAATAAGATAGAAGATCTTCGGTAATGATTGAACGACCGGCCCTGCACCAATTGCACGCGCAAGTTTGTCAGCTTAACACCAACGATAACTTTGAGGAATCACTCCTTAAAGGCGAAAACTCTTCACAAGTTTTCTAAATGAAAGAATCGCTCTTTCATAAGATGCACAAAGAACGTTAAGTTTTTTATTCTTCACTCAACACTAAAATCTGTTTTTACAAAGCCTTTTATAGGCATTTTACAACACATTCAAAATTTTAAAAATAAATAATTAACTAAATTAAAATTCAAAATAATAACTAACTAAAACGTTTGACCCCGAACTTCGACCAAAATTGATCTTCTTCGTGGAGGTCAAGAATAATATTTAGAGAACCTTCATCAGATGATCTCCCGTTCTCCTTGCACCATATTTTGTCTACCTTCACCATTTCTACAGCACTAGAGTTAGAACTTGCGAATCTACTTGCAAAGAGTTTGAACTAGCGAATCTACTTGCTGAGAGTTGGAACTTGCGAATATACTTGACGAGGGTTTAAACTTGCGAATATACTTGCCAAGAGGTTGAACTTGCAAATCTACTAGCCGAGAGTTTGAACTTGCGAATCTATTTGGCGAGAGTTTGAACCAGGATTCGATACAAAAATTTAGGTAGGAAAATCGCTTGCTAACCATAAAATAGCATAAATCTTGCAAGAGAGGGGGTTAAGGTTCTCAATCTTCAATTAAAATCTAGAAAAATAAAAGAATAAGATAGAAAATCTTTGGTAATAATTGAACGACCGGCCTCGCATAAATCACATGCGTAGGTTTGTCAGCTTCGCACCAACGTTAACTTTGAGGAATCATTCCTCAAAGGCGAAAATTTATCTCAAGTTTTTTAAATGAAAGAGCCACACTTTCACAAGATGCATAAAACAACTTAAATTTTTTTATTCATCATTCAACACTAAAATCGGTTTTTACCAAGCCTTTTATAGCCATTTTACAACACATTCAAAATTTTAAAATTAAATAACTAACAAAATTCAAATTCAAAATAAGAAACTAACAAATTAAAATCGTCAATAACGAACAGTAACCGCCAATAACAGCCAATTTCGCGGATGTTCTTCATCTACGATAAGCACGAAACAGAACTATCCGTGAACCAAACACGTAGATTTAAATTCCACACCAATCCCCTTTGAAAAAATTTGACCTCAAACTTTGACCGAAATTGATCTTCTTCGTGGAGGTCAAGAGTAATATTTGGAGAACCTTGATTGGATGATCTCTCTTTCTCCTTGCACCATATTTTGTCCACCTTCGCCATTTCTACCGCACGAGAGATGGAACTTGCGAATCTATTTGCCAAGAGTTTGAATTTGCGAATCTACTTGTCAAGAGTTTGAATTTGCAAATCTACTGGACAAGGGTTTGAACTTGCGAATCTGCTTGCCGAGCGTTTAAACTTGTAAATCTACTTGCCGAGAGTTTAAACTTACGAACCTACTTGCCGAGAGTTTGAATTAGCAAATCTATTTGCCGACAGTTTGAACCAGGCTTTGATACTAAGACTAAGGCAGGAAACTTTCTTGCTAACCCTAAAATAACATAAATCCTGCAAGAGAGGGGGTTAGGGTTCTCAATCTTTAATTAAAATCCAGAAAAAATATAAGAAGAATAAGATAGAAGATTCTCAGTAATGATTGAATGACCGGCCTCATACCAATCGCACGCAGGTTTGTCGATTTCGCACCAACGATAACTTTGAGGAATCACTCATCATAGGCGAAAACTCATCTCAAGTTTTCTAAATGAAAGAATCACTCTTTCACAAGATGCACAAAGCAACTTCAATTTTTTTATTTATCATTCAACACTAAAATCTGTTTTTGCAGAGCCTTTTATAAGCATTTTACAACACATTCGAAATTTTAAAAATAAATAACTAACTAAGAATAAATTAACTAATTTTAAAAGGGTACCACTCTTCACGCCCACACTTTCTTTAAAAGTGTCCACATCTCAGCCGCCTTGGAAATTGTTGATTGCTTCGAATCAAATGGAGATCATGTTTCACCCCTGTCTTCCACACAATGGATCTTGAAATCATAGTTCACCTTTCAGACGGTACATTTTTATTTACAAATCTCCCAAAAATGGACCTAAAATCACGTTTGAGCTTTGGCAATGATGTATGCCATATGATGAATCATTTTTTGAGATCTGTAACATACGGAATAAAAAACAGACCATTTGATAGGTGCGTTATGATCTCAAGATCCATTGGGTGGATGATTGAGGTGAAACACAATCTCAATCATCTGATCCGAAAAAAATCAACGATTTTCAAGGGATCCGGGATCAACAAGGGCACTTTTAGAGATCATGTGGGTGCAAAAGGAGATACCCATTTTAAAATGGAAGCCACTACTTGCACTGATTAAATTTGTGTTTTTTGGACCATATTTAAAAGAAATAGTTGATAAATTTAGGACTGATGGCACGTGCAAATTTTATCTAATGTAAAGATATGTGTGATAGATTGGCACGTAACACATCTCTATCATATGATTCAATTAAAAAAATTTATTGGACCTAATAATGGGCTTATACTATGTTAAATCAAATGATAGAGAACATGCATGTTTAGTGCTAATCTTTTGTACCAAAGATCTTTACAACATGGCTTCCAAATCAGATGGCTTAGATATTGTATTCATCTGGCACAAATTCCAATAATCAAGTTTTTCTTTAAAAGATGCAATCCCACGGTTCTTAGGTGCAAGTAGTGCACCCTTTAAAAGTGCTAAAAAAAGAACCTATGGTTGCATCTATCTAATTATTGACGGCATCGATACTTTAAACGTGTTGACTGTGTAGAGTCAGATGATAGAGATCAATTTTCGTTCTAATCTTCCTCACAATTGATCTTGACACTATGGGTGTCCCATCAGACCTCAGTTTTGTATTTCATGTGGCACAAATCCCAAAAAACAATCCTAACATGTTTGAGCATTATGTGAGTCCCTTCGTGAGATAAGTGTCACGTGAAATATAATATTGACAGTTTAATTGTAGGGCCATGGTGTCAAGATCAATCTTGTGAAAAATTGGGATGAAAATTGATCTCTATAATCCAATTCAACGTAGTCAATAAACACGACCAGACCTACCTTAAAAAAAGGGGTAATGGCTCCTGGACCAACTTTTAAATACTAAATGATGTTTAAATGATCTTACACTATTACACCATTAAAACATCACTTTGTTATCTCACACCATTGAAGAGTGATTTATCATTGTGCCATGTGGCACACATCTATGATCAATTCAAATTGCCCAAGTGGCAATCTATCGTTAGAACATGTCCCAGCCAAAGGATCATGCTTCTAAGTGGATGTAAACCATCCGATCGATGAATTTTAATATCAACCATCAAATTAAGAATAATAGTTGGTATTAGAGTGTAGAGATCGAAAAGTGTGATTTTTTAGACCCATAGCCCTTCAATTGATGATATATCACTTTGATGATATGAATTTCTAAGAACATAAGTCAATAAATGGTATAAGATCGTTTAAACACCATTTGATGTTTAAATGATGGTAAGGAGAGTCGGTCCCTTAAAAAAATTATCCAATGTGTCTTGACATATGAAGACTAAGGCTATGCATTTGTTGGTCCGAACCAACCAAACCGGACCGAATCGCCAGTTTTGGTCCGGTTTGGACGGGTTTTGATTTGGCAAAAAGAAAAACCAAAGTGTTGGATATGGTTTCGGTTCGGAGCCTTCCCAAGGTCAGGCTTAAATGGGCCAATTTTTTGATCGGGCTTTTAAAACTAACCCATACGCGGTTCGATTACTGATCAGGGCGGTCCTAATTTTTATTAAGGCCTAGCTACCTCAATCCATACCCAACCAATTATAGAGTTGGCCACTATTTTTTTGTAATTTCTTTTTATAGATGAGTCACGCTCGAACCCGCTACCTTGAGGACATGTCTGCTTATCTCTAAGCATATTCCATTAGGCAGCTGCATGCATTGTTTTGCTCTCACATGTGTACGGTTGTAAAATATTGTGCTCAGATTCTGATTCTGAGACTTCATCTTCATTGATCATTGCCTGCAAAAAGTTACACAATGCTGTGAATGAGGCTACCATAAATTAGGTAAGAAACTTAATAAACATTTAGATATGCCTTTGTACAAAGAGGAGAGGGGAATAGGAAAACCTCATAAGTGTCATAATAAAGCACGTAAATAGCTTTAAAAACATATAAAATAAATAGATCCTTATGGTTTAATCATGCAAATCGGATGCTACTTGATTTGTGAGTTAACATGGGATACAGAATAAAGCTTGTAAGGACAACATATTAATAATGAATCAATTTTTGAAATAATATACTAATATGGGAATGAAATGGTGGTCCAAGGAGGGTAGGCTGGTAGCAAGTGGTAGTTGAGAGGTTTCAAAGCATAACAATACCCTCTCTTGGAGATTTTGGCTATTTAATTTTGGGAGAAAAATTGATCATAAGTTGCGGATATTTTGTTGATCATATTAAAGCTATAATTTCATTAAAGAAATGAGATTACAACATATCGACGTGCAAAGAGAAGCTTAGCCAAAGTACAACAAAAAAGTGTGATTTTGGTTTGATCTTCACTTTTAAGGGCGTGTACCACGTGGAATCGGCATCTGACCGTCTGATGGGCGCACCATGATATTAAGACCTATGATGAGGAAGATTGGAACAAAAAAAAATTCCATCGTCTGATTCAAATCAGTAAGTGATTTTCGTCCATAAAAAAACTGTGAGGTACTTACTATAAAATGGGTGAGAATAGCCGTACCCTTTCTCTTATTCCTTCTCCATTTACTTAGCCTCAGTCGCTCTAATGGGGCCCTTACCTATTACCCCTTATAGCACCCTGACTATCTAGCCACAATTCCTTATGAAAGACTCATTCTGCCCTCATCTAGGTCGTCCACCATCCACCTAGTCACCATTGTCCCTATTCCACCAATCTTTTCATTTGAACCTCTATCTTTCCTCACAGCAAGCTTAACCACTCACCTCTCAACCATACTCCTGAACTTTACGACTCAATGGCCATCGTACCCGCACCTTTTAAGGGAATTTAATCATTTTGAAAGGAAATCGACTAGGCTAGGGTTTGTTCTAGAAGAAGAGGAGAAAAGAACCACAATTAGGTACGGTACGGGCACAGACCTTTTATTAGGCAAGACATAACATATAGAATATTACTCGAAAATTTTGCCCTTTCAATTATAACTTATCCCAAAGCTGCCCATGAATATAATCCTTCACTAAACCCTATATACCTAAGAATAAACATACAGTTAGCATGCCCAATTTTTAAATTTGGCGATTAACAAAAGAAAATTGATTATTAAGAAAAATTATGAATGAAAACAAAGTCCAAAACAAGGTCAATTCAATTCGATGATATGCCTTTATATAAGATTTCAGTTTACTATAAATTATGATATGAAAAGCAAAATGATTCGGAAGACAAGAACCAAATTCCGTGTCAAACTAAGAGGCATGCCTCAATAATATTTATCTTCATGAATGTTTAAAACACCACTTACCGATGGCCCTGGTCAAGATCCGTTGTAACATTGAACAAGGAGTTGTACTTTGTCCTTATTGTGTCTCACTTGTCCGCTAATCATTTTTTATATTATTATTTATTTATAGGTAAGCTGGGCTCAAACCAACAACCTTGAGGACCTGCTCGGTACCCATCTTTTGGGCACCGAGCAGCCAATCTTCCAGGCACAAAGTAAAAACCCCGAGGCCTCTACCCTTCTGTGGAGCCTCTACTCCTCTTAAAGTTCAATCACATAACACATCAATTTGAAACACATTCAAAGTTCAAGACAATGCAATTGCGGAAATTAACAGATTTGGAGTTCACATACGGTATCCATTTTCAATCTCACATTCAAATCTTAAAGACTTCGGAATTCAATTCATGTAATTTTACAAGTCAAAACATGCAAAACATTCAATCATATCATGCATCTATGAATCAAAATCAATAATGCAATTGTATAATAAAATTTTCCCACCTTGAACCTTAGCTTTGCTAGAAGGAAGTACGATAGTGCCTATCGCTCAAAATCGATTCTCTCCTCTCTACATTGCACACAATAGTCATACGTCAACGGTCGATAGATCAATCTAAGTATTTCTCACTTTATTGTACTCACAACGCGCTGTCGTTGAGTGACGGCGAGCTGTAGTAATGTTCACAGTATGCTGTTGTGTAGTGACAGCGGGCTATGGTAGCGTTCAATTTCTTATTTTTCTTCTATTCACGGTGCGTTGTGGTTTCCCTGACAGCGTGCTGTGATAGGGTTCACAGCGAGTTGTGGTAAAATGACAACGCATTGTTTGATTTTATATATTCTGTTTTAGTTTTATAGTGGAGTCAACAGCGCACTATGATATTGTGATAGCGAGTTGTAATAGAGACCACAGCGAGATGTGGTATAATGACAACGAGTTGTGGGTGGAAAGGTCATCTTCTCAGAGGTGCCACTTTATTACTATGGCAATGCGCTGTGGGGATTGTCACAGCGTGCTGTGGCTGTTGTCACATCAAACTGTCATCAGAAAATTCTTGAATTCTCCTTTCAAAACCCATTTCCAAAAACTAAGCTCTATTTGGTGAGTACATTTTACACCACATAATCCTAGCCTAATGCATCAATAATATGTGATATTTATACCTCCTTAAATCGGGCACACATCACCCCCGATGATTGTACCCAAAAATTGACGCTTCGTGCTCCTGCGTTCGTCCGATGGTTTGAAATCAAAACCCCTTTCTTACTCGCAATCAGACGGAGTCGTAGATCGAATCCTTGTGATGTATACGACAACCCAAAGTTCTCTTGAGTGAAGAAGAAGGGCTTGAATGAGGGTTTCAAGGAAAACCAAAAGAGGATTTGAGGGTTCTCTCAAGCTCGTGATCGTAGCTGCGTCCAAATCGACGCTCTCTCGCGGTAAATCTATGAAGATGAAGGAGATAGAGAGGGAGATCAAAACCACAATGAAGGAGAAGGCAAGGGGGAGAGATTCTTCTCTTTCTCTTCTTTTTCTCTTCTCTCTTCTCTCTTCTCTCTTCTCTCTTCTCTCTTCCTCTCAACGTATCAAGCAAATGAAACTTCCAAAGGAAGTTTCACTTATATACTTGGGAGTTGGTTCTGTGTGAAACGCACACTTATATACTTGTTAGTTTTTCATCTAGGTCTAAGAAGCAAAGTTTTAAGTGTGTGGCATATACCTTGCCAACCACATACATCTAAGGCCAAGACACGCACACGAAATCAGTGCACCAGTGTCCAAATTTCAGGATGTTACATCCTCCCCTCCTTAAAGAAATTTTCGTCATAAAAAATTCAGTACGCATCGTTTGGGTCTAAGGATACTAACAGTGCTCACTGTTACTCATCGTAACAGAGGATACACACCTACAACAAACTGAAATATCCACAACTATCTAGACAAAATTTATCCACAACTAATTAAACGATTATCTCAACCAATAAATGCATGATTATATCCACAACTACGTAGGAAGGGTATGAACCATTCAAGCCCATGAAATCGATAAAACCACAACTATCCATAGTAAATCTCAACAAGACTATTGGAAGAACAATTTATTTTCATAAGAGTTTAATACATCATTCAAAAAGGTGCGGATACACATCACTTATCTCCACCTCACGTTCTTAGGTTGCCTCTTCTGACGAATTGTTCCGCCATCTTACGAATACTAATGGAATCCGCTTGGTTCGCAATATTTGCTCCTTCCGATCAAGGATTTATGTTGCTTCCTCTCTAACAGTTAAATCTCCCTTAAGCTCAATCGGTTGGTAGTCTAAGACATGGGATGGGTCCTTCACGTACTTCCTCAGCATGGATACGTAAAACACGTTGTGCATATATGATAATTGTGGTGGTAAGGCGATGCGATATGCGACTTTTCCAACTTGTCCCTATATCTCAAATGGTCCTATGTAGCGTAGACTTAATTTTTCACACTTCCCGAAACGCATTATGGCTTTAGTAGGCATAATTTTGATGAAGACATCGTCCCCAATCTAAAAGGATGTACTGTGTCAGTGGTGTGTGTGTGTGTATATATATATATATATATATAGCGGAGATTTATAGTAAACAATGCATCAAGTTTACCTGAAACTCGACGCTTGTCCTCTTAAGGTCGGTAAAGCTCTTTTGTCGGCTTGGATCGACCTTTAGCCTTTCACGAATTAACCAAATTGCTTCGGTCGTGCTTTCCACAATCTCTGGGCCTAATATGAACTTCTCTCCAGTTTCTTCCCAGTTAAGCGGAGACTTGCATCTCCAACCATATAACACTTCGAATGTTGTCATTCCGATTCTCGCCAGATAACTATTGTTATATGCAAACTCGATCAGGGGTAAGTAATTGTCCCATGATCCTTGAAAGTCAAGCATGCAGGCTCGAAGCATATCTTCAATAATCGGGTTCATTCTTTCTGTTTGCCCATCCGTCTATGGATAAAATCTAGCCTTGACCCCATTCCTTCCTAAAAATGCTACCAAATTTTGTATACAATGGATCTCTATCTGAGACGATGCTCGTAGGAATGTCGTACAGTCTAACAATTTCCCTGAGATATACCTCTGCAAACTTGCTAGTCATATACTTTGTGCTATATAGCAGGAAATGAGCCGATTTGGTTAATCTATCAACAACCACCCAAATAGCATTGTGCCCCTTCACAGTTCTCGGCAATCCCAAAATAAAATTCATGGAGATGGCTTCCCATTTCAATTATGGTATCGATAGAGGTTGCAATAAACCTGAGGGATGTCGATGATCCACTTTTACCTACTGACACACTAAGCATTTCGACACATACTCGACGACATCCTTTAAATGTTTCCACCAAAAATTTCTCTTCAAATCCTGGTACATTTTGGTACTACTAGGATGAATGGCATACTTTGCTTTGTGAGCTTCTTCTAGAATCGTATGCCGAAGATTGTCATTTTTCGGTATGCACAAACAACCTCTGAATAGTAAGGCTCCGTCCTCCCTGATGGAGAAATCGGGCTTAGTGCCATTGATCACGCCCTGTCTGATTCTTGTGAGCTCCTCATCTTCAAGTAATCTCCATCTGTGTATTCTCGTGATGAGATGGGACAATCGAGCTGAAGACTTCCGACTTAACGCATCTGCCACCACGTTCGCCTTCCCAAAGTGATACTGGATGGAGCAACCGTAATCCGTAAGGAATTCCATCCATCTTTTTTGCCTCATATTCAAATTTTTCTGTGTGAATAAGTACTTGAGGCTTTTATGATCAGTAAGGATCTTGAATGTCTCTCCATAGAGGTAATGCCTCCAAATCTTTAGAGAAAAATTGATAGCTCCCAACTCAAGATCATGTGTCGGATAATTCTTCTCGTGATCCTTGAGTTGTCTTGAACCATAAGCAATAACTCTCTCGTACTGGTTAAGCACACAACCCAATTCATTGTATGATGCATCACTGAACACGACGAATCCTCCACTACCTGAAGGTATGGCAAGTACTGGTGCGGAGGTCAGTCTTCTCTTGAGCTTTTGAAAGCTCTTTTCAAATTGTTCGGTCCACTCAAACTTTGCATCTTTCCTTGTGAGCTGCATGAGCGGCTCCGAAATCTTGGAAAAGCCTTCTATGAACCTTTTGTAGTAACCAGCTAATCCTAGAAAACTTCGTATTTCTGTCACTGTCTTCGGTTGTTCCCATTGTACAACAGCCTCAATCTTGGCTAGGTCTATGGTTATGCCTACCTTAGAAACGACATGTCCCAGAAAGTTAACTTGCTCTAGCCAAAATTCGCATTTACACAACTTCGCATACAACTGATAGTCGCGAAGCATCTGGAGGCGATACGCAAGGGTTGCTCATGCTCTTCTCGTCTTCGAATAGATAATGATGTCATCAACGAAGACAACTACACATTTGTCGAGGTGTGGTCTGAACACTCTATTCATGAGATCCATGAATGATGTTGGAGCATTCGTCAATCTGAAAGGCATTACTAGAAATTCGTAGTGGCTATATCTTGTATGGAAAGTAGTTTTCGAAATATCCTCGACTTTAATCTTCAATTGGTGGTAACCGTAGACACCCCGATTTTTTTCTCTCGAAGTATACAAACCTATTCGGTCAACCTTTGACCTTGCTCACGACTTTCATAAATGACGTATCTTTTCTGAAAGCTTTAAAACCCCATTACGGGGACTATATATTGAAACAATAGTATATAGTTGAAGCACAAGCTGAAACAATAGCCTTGTGGTTCGGACCCGACTCGACTCCAGGATAAGACCTGAATTGCGCGCCCTGTTCAGAGCGCGCTCAATTAGTCCCACTTGGACCATAATTGTCCTTCCTTTGAGCCGCCTTAGGAGTGGATTGTGCGCCACAACTCAATTACATGCCTCACCACTGGCGCGCAATTGGTCCAATATGGACCAGTCCTTAACCTTCTAGAGGCCGCCTTAATACCTGATTGCACGCCTAAACCAGAACGCACAATCGATTGCGCAAGGTGTACAGGGTGCGTAATTAGTTCCAATTAGACTGGAACTAGGAAACCCGGTTGAGCCAGTCAACCGGTCACTCACTGAGTCGGTCACTGACTCAGAGCAATTAAGTGCTTGGGATAGGGCGCGTAATCCAATTAAGCGTACCAGATAGGATGCGTAATTGGATTTGACCGGCTAATTACCACCTCCCCCACAGAGCAGGCAATTACCCGAATACCTATAAATAGACCCCCCTATCCCACACCAAACACATCCAGCAATCGAGTTTTCGAGTTCCTTCCTTCCGAGCTTAGGGACTTCGAGACTCTCTCTCTTCAGTGCCTAGCTTTAGGTAATTTCTTAGCTTTAGTTCTTAATTACTTTTCTAGTTCTCAATTTTAGTCCTTAATTTCTAGCCTTAGATCTTAGGTTTTAATTTTAGTTTCGAAATTCTAGTTTTTAATCTCTGATTCTTAGAACCAGTCCTTAGCTTTTAGTCCTTAAATTCTGATTCTAGTTTTTAGCTGTAGTTCTAAATTCTAATTTCTAATTCTGGTTCTTAGTCTCTTAATTTCTATATCTTCGACCTCAACTCTTAATTCTTAAATTAAAACTCTTAGTTTTCTTCATCTCTGATTCTAGGTCTTAATTCCTATAACCAGTTCTTAATTTTAGTCTCTAGATTTCTGATTCTTAATCTCTAGAACTAGGGCTTAGTTTTTAATTGTTCTAGATTGTAGCTTTTATTTTCTAGTTCATAATTTTTCTTCTCTAATTTTTAAAACCCTTAATTTTAATCTCCAAAACCTTAACCTTTTAATTCAAAATCAGTTTCACAATTTATTCTATTTTTACAATGACCCTTAGCCAACCGATTTGCCCAAGGGAGCTTTAGAGGGTACCCCGGAATGGGGTCGATCCTCCTTAGCATAGCGGGCCAACCCTCCCCCCCCCCCCCCCCCCCCCTCCCCTTTTAGATTCTTAGTAGAGATAGGAAACTTAAAATAATTTTATTTCTACTAGAAGTAGGATATTTAAAATAATTGAATTTCTAGTAGAAGTAGAATATCTAAGTAATAATTAAATTTCTAATAGAATTAGGACACTTAAGTTAATTAGACTCCTGATAGAATTAAGATATTTAGATTAATTAGATTCCTAGTAGGATCAGGAGATCAATACCAATTGGACTTCTAATAAGATTAGGATACTTAAGTTAGTCAGACTCCTAATAGGATTAGTACTTCTAGATTAATTAGACTTCTAGAATATTTAGAAGATTAGATTAATTAGACTTCCAGTAAGACTAAGAAAGCTAAAGCAATTAGAATTAGAGCAGGATTAGGAAAGCTATATGAACTAAACTTCTAGGTGACCCAGTGCTGCTGACGTCGGCATGCCGACGATTCAGTAAAGAAGTTGAACCCACACCTCAAAAGGCGTGATCAATGATGTGTTGCAACGTCGATAAATATCTACAGTTGGCGATCGCAACGAACCAGGTATTTTTCTCCTAGAATTTACCTTCTAATTTTAATATATTTTTAACTTACCATTCATCGCCTTTGCCAGAGTCCACTTGGACTGAATTGGGCCGCTCTTTTCGAGGACTGAGAGGAACCCAAAAAAAGCGAGTACCAACAGACTGGTAATAGCGATGGGACTTCTTGTCGCCAAAGTCGCCTCCATTTAGTTAAGTTTTTTTATTATTATACATATATAGTTTTCTTTTCCGCTCTATTTCCTGCACCTACTTTACTACTGAAGATTTTTCGAGAGTGCATGAGCATCCATCAGAGACTCGAGATGGTGGGAATACAGAGAATAAACTTTCCTAGCAATGGTGATCCTCCGCTGTGGAACTACCATGGTAACCCTGTATACGGGGAGGATCTGTCTGACAAATCCGCTCAACACCACCCTGAGATTAACATGACCAGTGAACAGGAAAACCCCTTCACCCCTCCAAGCACTAGCAATAACCATGGTGGAGAAGACGATAGTATCGGGCAGAATTTCACTGCTCGACAACCCGTGGAACTCAACGTCCAAAAGTTACAAAAGAGAGACAATTTTGACACTGAAGAACTACTTCGAGGCTTGGCAGCCGCATACGAGATCATCAAGGAGTGGCAAGATAGAGAAGAGCAAAAACGACAAAGAGAAGAAAAGTTACCACGTACGCCGAGCACGATCTCAACCCATGTATCACTATTGGGACAGGCCGCTCGCACCCTCCCTCTTCAATGACCATCGCCAGGATCGGACTCACCCCCGGACCATGGATCAAAATCTCGGCCGAAAAATCAAATTTTCAGCCGAGACGACTGCTTTATTCCAAAGCAAAAACTATAAAAACTGCCCCGAGAGATAATACATTTGAGTTTTGAATTTTTTTTAATAGGGTTTAAACCCAATTTTTGAAAAAAAAAAAACTATTTTTTTTCCTTTCTTCTCTCCATTTTTTTTTTTTTTCATTTTTTTCCCTTAAAAAAAAAAAGGAGGTACTTGATTATTTTTTTTCCATTTTTTTCCTTTCTTCTTCTTCTCCTCCTCTAGTTTTTTTTTTTTTTTTTTCCTCAGCTCCGTGTGTAGGTTTAGACGAGAGAGACAGAGATGGGTTTCATGGGTTTTAACTTTTAATAGGAGAGGGAGAGATGGGTTTGAATAGAGTAAGTCATATGCACACGCTTTTTAAGTGATTGCACCAAGGTAAAAAAATGACTTTTTATTTTAAGGGAAAGTGACATGTGAAAATGTAATCTAGACCGTCTGATATAAAGTTCATGATCTATAGATCCTTGGTAGATAAGATTGGAGCAAAACACAATTTACGTCTGATATAATAGCCTTTGATTATATTTGATCACATGATGAAGATTATATTTCGTGTCAATCTTGTCCACTAAGGATCTATAGATCATGAACTTTAGATCAGACGACCCATATTGCATTTTCAAATTACCGTCTGATATCAAATTACCGTATGATATAATAGCCTTTGATTATATTTAATCACATGATGAAGATTCTATTTGGTGTCAATCTTATCCACTAAGGATCTATAGATCATGAACTTTAGATTAGACGGCCCAGATTGCGTTTTCACATATCACATGTCCCCAAAATACAAAGTTTTTTTTTAACCTTGGTGCAAGCACTTAAAAAGCGAGTGCAAGTACATATGATCTTCAGATTGTATTTTTCAAAATTTATTGAAAATTTGATCGAAAATTACCAAAATTTTGACCAATTTACGGTTCAAGTCATGAACGAAACCGAAACCGATATTTTGATCCATGGTATATATCTGTTCTAATAATGTTAAATAGCTTAAAAAAAACTACGAAAATAAAGTTTGGCAAAGTTCGGTAAAGTTCGGAGCATATTTTAAAAAATACCCGAAATTTACCAAAATTTTGATCGAAATTTCTGAAAGTTTGACCAATTTACGGTTCGGGTCCTGACCGAAACCGAAACCGAGATTTTGATCTATGCCCCGGACTACCCAGAAAGACGCCACCGTAAGAGTAGAGGATCTTCCTCAGATGCTCGATGAATACATGTCTAAGAGTGAGCACTCTGGTTGCTCATTTGTGTTTGATAAGTTCTGTCAAGACCTGGAGTTCACCTTACTTACAGGATTCAAGCCACCTAAGTTTAACAAATACAATGGCACGGGAAATACGAACCATTATCTGGCGATTTTCTGCAACAATTGCCGACCCATCCGCGATAATCAAGGGTTCCTGATACATTACTTCCAGAGATCCTGAGAAGGGGAGACTCTCGACTGGTTCGCCGAACTCCCACTATATAAAATTGACACGTTCAATGAGTTGGCCGACTAATTCCTGAACCTGTATAAGCATCTGATACAAGAGATTGTCAGTCTCAGTGACTTGATGACGACCAAGCAAGAACCTGAGGAAGACTTCATGAATTTCGTAGCACGTTGGAGGAAGTTGACAGCCCACACTGGAAGCCAAATGAAGGAAAAGGATGCAATCGACATCATTATAGATAACGTCCGAGAGCCTCTTCGAAGTGCTATCTTCATAAGCAATTGCCCGAATTTCGCTACTCTTCACTTGCGTGCTAGCCGCATCCAGCGACATATAAAGGGAGGAGACCTCACCTTTTCGATAGTAACATCAAAGGTCGCTACTTCCAGTGATTCAAATCAAATGAGCAATAAGAAAGCATTCGGCTCGGAGCAAGTCAACACCGTCGCCAACCAGGGTCAAAGCTCCGGGAACAGAAGCTACCAACCAAGTAATTCTGGTCAGTACCAAAATCAAAATCAACAGTGGTATCCCAATCAGAATCAAAACTAGTACCGAAATCGAAACCAATACCCTAACCAGAATGCTCAGAACTAGAATGCCGCTCGAAATTGGTCGATCAACCCCCAAGGCTATAATAACGTACCTCCGCCTCAGAACTTCAACCAAAAAGTCAGAGGCCCCTACCAACCCAAATGAGATCACTATCCTCTACTGTCTGACACCATCTCGAACATTTTCTGCCTTCTTAGTCACCAAAACCTTATCTGATTCCCGCCCGAACGACCACTGCCCTGGCCCACCAATCTTGATTATAGTAAGTCATACACCTTTCATCGATATGCAGGACACAATTTGGAAGACTGTTGGGTGCTGCGAGATATGATTTACAGCCTAAATGATCGGAACCAAATCAATTGGGAATCCCTTCGAAACTCCAACCAGAACGGCAATCAGTCGCCTCCCAACTTAGGGATTATCAATAATCCCATGCCCAATCATAACCAAGGACCCGTCGCCCATATCACCACACTAGATCTTCCAAGCTGACTCCCTTTTCATCCCTCTACTCTCATCACCCGTGTTAGTTCCCCAGACGCTTCAAATCATTCAGGTAATCCTTCGAGGCCTCTAGCCATTCACCCACATCCTTCGTCCCTGATCACCCGGTTTGTTCCTTCGAATTCTACATCCCATCTCACCTTTGCTCGGGTTCGAGTTCAAGCGCTTAGGACTCGAAGATCAAGCTTTCAGCCCGCGGAACCCACTACACCTCCAAATGCTAAGATAACTCCACCACCGCTTCCCCTATATGACTCCAAGCCTGAAAACAAAGACCATGTCCTTCAAACTGCAGAGCAAATTGCATCGTGGGTGGACAGTGTCACCCAAAATTCTTCGAGTCAACGACATAAGACTAGGCGGAACACTACCTAGATACTAAGACGAGTTAGCAAAGCAAAGAATCCACCAAGGAGGAAGCTCTGATCTCCACCTTTCTAGAAGAGGAAGACTACACTTAGTATCTCCCACCATGGAATGGCATAGCCCCGCTACGTATCCCCTCTTCAAATTTTGCCTCGTTCACAACAAGCGTTGCAACGGGTTCATCGGCGCCCCAATATCAACAACCCACCTGCCCAGTTCTGAAGTCAGGAGCCAACTACCCCCCACCACCATTCCCCCGAGAATAGCAGAATGACGGTGCTCAGCCGTCGGAAAAGATAGTGAAGGAACGAGTAGTAAACCTACCTTCCCCGCCTCACATGATCCCTCCGCCTCTAGTTCTAAAACCAGTACCTCCACCGCCTTAGCCAAACGTAAGCAAAGCTCACCACCCCGGCAAAGAGCCAGCTCTAGAAACAGGCCAGAAATACGACCTTTTGCGATACATCGGGAGAGTACCAGCGCAAATATCGATCCTTAAGCTCATTAAGAAATCGCCAGAACACCACCGACTGTTGATAGAGACGCTGGAAGGGACACATGTGAATGAAGATACTACCCTGAATGAGTTACATGAGATTGCTTCGGTTATGGCACAACCTCCAGCACTCGCTTTCACTGAGGCTGATATGCCTGAGGAATCGCTATGCGAACGCTCCACCCCAATATACTTAACGGTTATGATCAGAGGCTTCTCAATACCGCATGCGCTAGTAGACACAGGAGCAGGGCTTAATATCTATCCCATAACCATGCTCAAGACACTTGAATATACCGAACAGGACATAAGGCCCTCGTCCCTCATTGCATACGATGGTTCTTGATGCTTCGTTAAGGGAACTATCAAGCTACAAGTCCACCTCGGGCCAGTCACCAAAGAAGTCACCTTCCATATCTTCGACTCGTCAAATACTTATAATCTAATCTTGGGCAGGAAATGGTTAGAATTCATGAAGGTTGTTGCTTCTACATACCATTAGTGCATCAAATTCCCTCACGAGGACTCCATCATCAGGACAGACGCCGACGCATCTCTCCAAGAAATAGATACTGACTATGCAGCAAGCATTCCCATAGCTCACGTCTCCATCCTATCCACTAGCCACATTAGGAAGGTACGACCACCCGAAGACACAGTAGTGGCAGAAATCACGCACCCCAGCTCTTCTCCAATATGTCGGTAGAGATTAATAAGAAGAGAGGCAAGCCCTGACCTCACACGACTCTACGACATAAACCTGACTGCAACAAAGGGGTGGGACCTGATGTATCAACTAGGATATGTTCCGCATACCAGACTCGACAAGAATAAACAAGAGCGCATAGGGCCTGTGATTTCTAAGAAGGTACAAAAACATACAGGGTTGGGCTACCAATCAGATGGCAAGCAAGCCGACCTCCTGCCAACCTCGCCTAAATGGTCACTATGTGACCACTTCGTCTACGAGACCACCAAGAAGGCTGGTGTGCCAAGGAGGAAAAGAGAGTCCTCCCCTAAACTGCAAGGGACGGAAATCGAGCAGATAACTAGGGCCTTCAATGACCTGGCCAACTTGAACCAAGATGACGACATCGACAAGCCACTTGAAGGCATTGGTTTTGAATTGGATCTCTAAATTTATCAATATTATATTATCGATCACCGCCATGTCGAACTGATCGCCTCTATATTGCATCGACTGATTCTATGTAGCGTCATTTATACATATCACATCGACTTTTTTAATATCGTGGTGATCCCTGCATCAATTGGTTATATATATATATATATATATATATATATATATATATATATATATATATATATATATATATATATATATATATATGCTCACTTCTACATTCTCTAATAGGTCTATATCATATATCAAAGTTTTTTTTATAAAAATATAAGGGTAATATATGTCTAACCCTTAACTTAGTGTCTTTGTAAGTATTGGGACTGAATCCGACGTGTGGGCTTCCGGCAACCTTCTAATTACACAACCTTCTAGTTACACTTGTTGATTCAAGCCAACCCACTAGCAAATTCAAGCTATTAATTACTTTTTAGTAGGGAGCCCACTACAAATTATGAGAAATGAATCAAATATTGATCAAATGTTACTAGGGATGCCGATTTGATTAATCAAATTGAACCAAAATCAAATATTTTGGTTTTTGAATCAATTCGCCTTGAGCTGAAACAAACCGAAATGAATAGGTTTGGTTTCAGATTTTTTTTTTTTTTTTTTTTCTGAAACCGAAATATAAATTTTTTCTTCTTTTTTTGTTTTTTTTTTTTAATTATTATTATTATTTTAAATTCTGCCTAATCAATTTTTGATTTTTGCAAACAAACTTGAAATCGAATTGACTTATAATCCGTTAGGCTTTCTTTGATTTTGATTCGATTTTCTGATCGGTTTGAAATTTAAGTTGGAAACTATCCCTAGCTATAACCCATCACCAGATCTAGATATTAAATATATATGTTATTTGCCACATGGCATGTTTAGAAATTTACTAAGTGGGGAACAATTGTAAGAAATTGAGCAATTTCGTTTACCTTCCTTGCTGGATCACCTTAGTCTAATAAAAGTGAGTACCCCCTTGTTGGATCACCTTCGTCTACTATGGCCCAGTTTTAAAAATTAAAAAATAACATTTCATGTTGCCCGAAGGCACTCCGATCATATTTGAGCCCCCCGCAATCACTTTAATTTCGACAGCATAACGGCACAAATTCTAGAATAAAGGAAAAGTAAAAATATAAAAAAAAAAAAATAGAGGAATAGAGGAGAGAGCCAGAACTCTTGAGCCCTTGTAGTACCGCCGCTAGATCTTCGCTTTGATACCAACTCCGGTGAGCTTTCAAAGGCAAATGGGTTAGAGATGGGTTTAATTTTAACTTATTGTGGCTTGGAAATGGTATTGAGGGAAGTATGGACGTAAGGGATGAGTTTGGGTTTCAAGACCTAGAAGGTTCTAGCTTTGAGGCGGTGGGAGACTTTTTCTAGAGTATTCTCTGTTTTGGAAATATCTCTCTCACTTTTCTTTTTTCTAGCTAAAAATTTTGGTCCTCAAAGTGAATGGTGGGAGCCTCTATTTATAGAGTTGGCGGTAATTAATAAGTGTTTAACTCACTAATTGGTTTAGAAATTAGGTAATGGGTCATCTAAGATTTTTAGGAATTTCTAAGGCTTGAAAAGGTGAAAACTGATTTTAATGGTGGATGATGAGGATAGTCATGATCATGACTTTGAATTCTGGTGCATTCTGAACACGATTTTGCATTCTGAACCCTGTTTACATTCGTTCATGCATTCTGAACCCTGCTTACGTTCGTTCATAATCACGATTTTGCATTATGAACCCTAGTTATGCTTGTATTTATGATCGTTCGTGATTAAGATTTTGCGTTTGGAACCCTATTTACGATCGTTCCTGACTACAATTTTGCGTTCTGAACCTTGTTTACGATCGTATTTACGATCGTTCATACTGAATTTCAATATTTTTGCACGTTTTTCAATTCGTCATAACTTTTTATATGGAACTCTGAATTAGGAGATTTTTAGTTCATTAGAAAGCTGGGAAGCTCTACTTTTCAATGATATGGATCTCAGCTCCTGCAGATATCTATGTAAACATTGACACTCCTCTTTTCATTTATTGTTTACAATCGTATTTACAATATTGAATTCCTACATTTATGCGTATTTTTCATTTCGTCATAACTCTTGATGTGCAACTCGAAATCAAACGATTATTGGCTCGTTGGAAATCTGGAAACCTCTACTTTCTAATGATATAGGCGTCAGCTTAGGCAGATGTCTATGTAAACCTTGGCACCCCTCTTTCTATCCACTATTTTGGTTGGTTCAAATCGGGTTCCATGGGTTTGATTTAGGCTTTCTACGGTTTCGGGTTGGCTTCTAAGGGCTCAGGAAGGGTTCTAAGGATTTGGCATGGATATGGGAAATACTTTCAGAAGCTCAGGAGTACGTCGTTCTCGAAGTACGTGTCGATCAAGCCGTGGACCAAATTTGAGTGTGTACGTGGTCAAACTTGTTAAATAGCGAATTGTAGTATGTTTAAACTTCATGTAGAGATCCAACGTTGAGGTCGAGCATATTGATAAGCAGATTCTTGATATCGATCAGTAGTTTGTTGAGTTCCAGCCACCTGATGTGAGATGATAGGAGGTCGCAATTGAGGAAGCCATTCAAATCATCTGCTTCAATAAGTGTTACCATCTGCATCTTCACAATCACTAAAACCCTAAAAATAACACTCCTTGCAAGATTTTAACTATTCGCATTGTGCAGTCTAATAGTTGCAGTTATCTTTTAATGGCTGATATGAAAACTCGCAAAGACGGATTGTTCACATTCACTAATAGCCATCATTTTTTGGTTAGAGACATGTTTTACTGTTACATAGATTGCCAAATAATTTACATTGTTCACCACATGGCAAAATAGTATACTACATTTTTCATGACTTTTATATATGAAAATTCGGGTCAGCATATCAACCTGACTTATTAGCATGGTATCAAATATCGATCGATACCAATACGTATCGGCGATATGTATAAATTTTTTTATAACCTGATACATATCGGCGCCGATACGTATCAGGGATCGACCGATACCTATATTTTTTATTTTTTTTTTGTAAATGGGCCGATCCATATCAGTATCAGCCGATTCGCATTTATCCTCCAAGGACCGATACCCGATATCGAAACCAATTTATTACCTTGCCTATTAATCGACCCGATCCCACCTGAAGGTTACTAAGTCCAAAACCAAAGGCAGCACACCTTAGTAAAACCCGGGAAAGTTAAACCCTTATGAGATGTTGAAGGTTTAAATTCTGCGTACTTGTCACATGGCCATAGCAGTTGATATTTATTGCACATAAGGAGGGCCACGACAACTCATCTGACCCCACTACTTTGCCATCCACCAACTCCTATGGCCATCAAAGAAATTATGGAAACAGAGCAGTTTTATTTGATTGTTCGTGCTCCGCCTTAAACTATATCGTTTATCAATCAGATTATGGGAAGGCGTCAACTCAATCCCCTCTCCTGTGTCTGACATCTCTCCTGTGTCTGACATTGCTCTTTGAGAGAGTAGAAAAGTGTGGCAGCTGCTCTTCGTTATTGTAAAGAAATATGGAGAGAGAGGGATTGGAAAAAGATAAAATAGGGGCTGCTCTTTGAAATAATAAAACAACTCTCTTTAAAAAATGATGATTTTTCATTCTCAGCTATGTTGTTTCCTACCTTTATCTTTACAAGGTGTGAGTTGGGTTTTGTTAGTTAATCTTCACCATTGTAGTTGGTACTCACTCACGCTGCTCCGCAACTGCGTAGCCACATAGAAGGGTGTGGGGCTCAAGCTCCCTTTTAATTCTAGAGTTTCTATTAAGTATGGTTCGTATGCAACCTTTGTTTGTATATAAGCCCCCAAATCTATGATGGAGTAGCCTCCAAATCTCCTCAAGTTCCCATTTAACTCTAAAGTTTCTATTAGGTATGGTTCTTATATAACATTTGTTTGAATATAAGCCTCCAAATCTATGATGTAAAAGCCCCCAAATCGATGGTAAAATAACTACTAACATTATATTTATCATTTGCAGCCCCCACCAACAAAAATTCCTGACTACGCCCCTGACTGTCACTTGTGTATCCGTGCTTGCTCCTCGGTTCTTGAGGTAGTCACGACCGTATAAAAAAAAAAAGTTTTTTATGTTTCAAAGAGCAGCATCTCTATTTTTTCTTCCTCTGATCCTTCTCTCTCTCCCCACATATTCATTTGCAACAACAAAGAACATCAGATGGTCTTTTCTACTCTTCCAAAGAGCAATGCCAAACACAACCTTAATTATTGAGTTGATATTAGGTAGGGGACCTCTGTTTGCGCCCACACATTCTCTGAAAGCTCCCCCGTCCTACACCCTTTGAAAATCATTGATTGCATCGGATCAGATGATAGAGATTGTGTTTCACCCCGATCTTTCACACAATAGATCATGGTGCACCTATTAGACAGTCAATTTCTTATTCCATGTGTCACAGATCCCAAAAAATGATCCTAAATTTACATTTGAACATGTGTATCATATGATTCAAGCGCTACTTTTGGGAGATCTATGTCACATGGAATAAATAACTGACCATTTGATGGGTGCAGCAAGGGGCCCAGGATGCGGGGGCTTTGGGGCTTTCAGAGAATGCATGGACGCAAGCAGATGTATGGATAACCTAGGTAACTGACCTGAGCACGAACACTCATACTCAGGTCACTTTTAAGGATGGGAGTAATGCGAAACTATCACATGTTCCATTTGTTTTGATGCCTTAATTTCGAGATATATGATACAAAGATTGGATTAAAGGAGGATCTTGGTTATCTAATGATCTCCACCGTTTGATTCAAAGGAGTCAAGACCAATTAAAAGTTAGACTTTTATGGTAGAGATACATTTTAGATGTTATTTGACTGCTTTGATTAATCCAGTGAGATTATTTTTCTAGGGATGAATCTATATAGGATGTGGGCACTATTTTGACTAACCATAGACACTATTTTGAAATCATCCTTCTCTGTATCCAATCTATCTGTTGCCACGTGAACAGCTTTCACGCTTTCTCTAAATATCTGCACTCTAATATCTAATCCCATTAATATCTCTACCATAGTTCCTATTTTTATAGGGCTAATATTAAAGCGCATTGATTGGCCAGTTATATTCTAAATTCCAAGAGCATCTCCAAATCCTATATCTTAGGTCACCGTGAGAAGCAAGGATCATAATATTTGGATTTTGTTTTGGTTTCGATCATGACTAAAACATAAAAACTTTAAACCGAAATCTCGGCCAAAATTTTTCCCTTAATACAATTAAGAATCGACATTTAGGATTTAGATTTCGGTTTCGATTGGGATCGAAACCAAAAAGTTTTGACTGAGTCAAATTTTGATCCATCGTGAGAAGTGTTGTGTGCTCTAATGGATATCATATACCTTACGTGGATATAAGAGATACCAACTTAATATCATATGTTTTAAAAATAATATATTTTACTAATACTTTTTAAGTTCCATGGCTAGGATACATGGTTGGAGTATCTCATGATGCTATATCTCAAAATTTGTAAATATAATAAAATAATAAATTTGAGATACATATTTGAAGTATATGATATCCCAAATTTTTTTAACTCAAATTCGCCACATAAGCTAAAATATTAAAAAATTGGGATACCCAAAATGCGATATAACAAAATTTTTGTATCCCAAATATTTGAAATTTGCAAAATTGAGATGCACTAGAGCCTCATTTGGCAAAGTAGCTTGCGAAGAGCACTTAAAATATTAGGATAAAAAGTATCTTTCCTCCCAAAGACTCTCTAGCTGAAAATGATAATGAAAAATGATGCTCACCAATATTTGACCCTAAAGATTACTTTTCAAAAGCAACTTTCAACGGGGGTCTACTTATGGACTCTATCAACCTTTGTACTTATTTTTTAACAGCTAATGTTGACCCTCTTATTCTTAAATGAAATATGTTCTAAATTCTTAATGGTGTAACGGTGTAGTATAAGATCATTTAAAAACTTACTTTCCGTCTACTTGGTGAACTATATAATAGTGTATAGAGAAACACAATATAATTCCTCCAAAACAAAATGAATGGTCCACGATTAACAAGGGAAAAATCAAGCCCAGCAATTTCTAATCCACATCAAAACAAAATAAGATCATCTCACGGACCTCATAATATTATTTATTAAATATTTTTTTCCCCCAAAAATAAGCTATATAGAAGAGAAATTCTCATCTATTCCCAAAATACCCTTACGTGAAATCCATTCATCAGTGCCACAGTCACCCCTTATCGCCGTCAGTTCATAAGGTGCTGCGTCACGTGCGAGCCACTGCTCCACTGTAAACAGCTGCTGCTGGCACGGCACGTGCGGACCCGTTGAGGTGACCTCAACGTAGTTACAATACCACCCGTGGTGGTCACCTGAGCCGTCTGATGTGAGGTTCATCAAGCACACCGGCGCATCCAAGCACTTCCCACGACCGCTGAAAATGTCCAGATTGCCCCTCTCGAAGTAGTTGTACCCGGGACCCATCAGCCCTCCCCATGCCTCGAGATCCGTGATGGTCACACTTCCGCCCGTCGAGTCGTTGAGTGTGAGGCTGATGATCGAATCCGTGCCGCCCTTCCATATGGAACCCGTCCGCACGTACACCGTGTACACGCATTCATCATCCTACAAAAAAAAAATAATAAAAATAAATAAATATTAGGTGATTTTGGTCAGATGTAAGAGATGGGTTTAATGGGGTTTTGGATCTAGGGTTTTAGAGATTTTATTACAGAGGATTTGATGGTGGTGCTGAATGTGGCGATGAGAGAAATGATGATGAAGAAGGTGGCGTTGACCCGAGCCATGGGGATTTTTCTTTTCTTTTGTGTGGTAATGGGATTGGTGTCTTTTAGGCGTTTGATTTATAGATGGAAGAGTTGAGAAGAATAAATAAATGTGTTTTTTTAATGGGATATTGGCTTTTTATCGACATTTAAACACCAAAAATGTTGTTTAATGATCTACCACCATTAAAATTGTAACTTTTATCTCAAACCATTGAACTGTGACTTATCATTGTGCCATGTCGCCCACATCTGTGACCAATCTAAATTGACCAAATGGTAATGATCATTAGAACATATCTCGGTAAGGATCAAAATTCTGGATTTCATTTCAGTTTCGGTGGGACCGAAACTGAAATTTCGGATCGCAATTTCAGCTGAAATCTATTTCCCCATTCAAAATTCCCAAAATTTTCACCGAAACTAAAATTTTGGACTGAAATTTCGATCATTTCTCCCAAAATTTTGATCCTTATATCTCGGTCACATGCTTATAAGTAGATGTCAACCATCCAATTGATGAACTTTAATTAAAATGAAAAACGATGGTTGATATTATAGTCCTAGATCAGACTTAAATCTCCCTAAAACACATTTTTGGACTTCTTGCACTTCAATATATGATTTATCATTTTAACGGTAGGGATCACTCACATCTTGAATCGTCAATGGTGTATGATCATTTAAACACCATAGGTTTTTTCTTAATTATGAAGGAAAATTATAAATTGAGAATAAATTTGTTGAGGACAAAGTGTAGGCGGATTAAGTGTTGCAATGCGATTGGCGACATCGGCCTATATTAATTGAGTATCATGGCACTTGCAGTCAATTATGACGTGCCACATCAGTCTCCTGTATGTCTGCATAAATTATGTCCTACATATAACACTGTCCAATAATTATTAATGAAAGGTTGGTTAGTTTGCTATAAATGAGTAATGTGTATTAACGACAAAAAGGACTCATTTGATTGGATTGCAATGTGGGGATGAGATTATACAATTGCGTTACACGTATATGAATCACAGCGGATTAGAGCTTGTACATATTTTGACACCTGGGAAAGTTCTAGACTTGGATGCCGTGGATCACGTGTACTACGTGACACGTGGTGAGTAGTTAAAATTTGATGATGATAAGATAGGTTTATGAGGGTATTTTCGTCAACTGAAAAATCCTAATCTCTGTCGGCCATAGTTATAATAATTGCCAAATTTTTGAAAAATTTGCCAATATAAAGTCCCCCAAATTTTTGAAAATTTGGCGAAATGGGGTCAAACCAAAATTTTGGGAAAATTTCGGTTTTCGATATTTTTCGGTAAATTTTTTTAAAATATTTTAAAAAATATTAAATATATATTTTTAATCCCCGAAACTTTCTCGAAATTTTTCCGAAAAGTATCGAAATTAATCCGAAAGGACCCTCCACCGAAAAATTTTCGAAAAAGAAATTTGTCACTATGCCCCTAATTATTGGCAAATTTTCTAAAATTTCACCTAATCACAAAAATTTATGAATAATTCTCTAATTTTTAAAAAAAATTAAGACAAACCAATTTTTTAAACATTTTTTTAATTTTCTTTTATAATTTTAAATCTTTTTATTTTTATTTTAAAATTTTTCTCACTAAATTTTTTCTCCCAATATGTCCCGAAATTTTTGGATTTTTTCAATTTTAACCTCGCCAAACTATTGCCGGAGCTGGTTTGGTGACAATGATGTCGGCAAGATGGTGACAACTGACAACTCACAAGAGAGAGAGTTGGAGTCCCCCCAGCCAAAGACCGTCCAAGTGTCACCGTAGATGATAGAAATTATATTGTAAGGTGAGAGTACTGTGGTTGCCCATGCTTCGCATCAATCAGACCGTTCGATTGATGGATCACACACTATCACACACTCCTTAGATGGGAACAATATCGCCAGCTCGAATGTTATTGACCGTTAGATCCAGATAAGGTCTTCTTTTCAATAAGTAAGGAAATGCACCGAAGTAAAGAATTAGGAAGGAGATGTAAATTTTCAAGTTGTCCTCTTTCTCCTTGTCCGAGCATAATAAGTGGCGTTTGAATTTTGAACCTTTTTTCAAACTTTAGATAAACCATTCACAGATAAGGGCTATATTTTGGGTCAAAATTTCGTTCAATACCAATAGGTATCAAACGATACGTATCAGTTTTGAATTGAGACAATACAGTATATTTAATGTATTATATTGTCCATTTTGTATACATATGTTCGGACAATATATTTAATATATCGTCTGATATTTTATTATTCTGATATGTATCAATTTAAAGCTTGGATGATACATATCGAATACTGGCATTTTGACCTATGGGCCATATCACAATTTTATGCCACGTTATGCGCATGGGAGCATGGATTTGACACATGTGGATAATTTTTTTACCGTTTATAATTTTCCAACATACAATCGGATGTCAAAATAATAATGACAACTGTTCAAATTAAAATCTATACTACACCAAGTTCCCAGTGAGTATTGTTTTAGGGCTAGGATTACTCTCACGCCACTTTATGTTACAGTCACCTCGATTAGTCAAAGTAAAATATTGTTTGACAGTTATGGATCTGATGTGAAAATTGTTTTTCATCCCCACGCTCCACAACATAGGTCTTGAGATCATGCTCCTATGATCAGATGATTAAATTTGATTACAAGTGGCACACATCTCAAGAAGTGAATGTAATCATGCTATACCATCAAATGTGATTCAGATTTACATTTTGGGATGTGTGCCACATAAAAATCAATATATGATAGTTTGATGGTAGTCCCATGACTGATCTAGTGTGAAAATTGGGGCTCTATTATCTAATTCAAAGCAATCTAATAAATTTTTGTTAGATAAAAAT